>CM057347.1:190489032-191725174 GCA_030015575.1 Agapanthus africanus | reverse complement strand
CTGGTGAAGAGATCCTCACCATTGGCCGCGGAACAGCGGCCAAACCCCCCTGTTGGCCGCGGATCCGCGGCAATCTAGAGAGATTGTGTGCTAAAATTTTGTGGAGTAAATCTCTGCTGAATTTTACCAAGTTTCCAACTAAAAGATTCTGGCTTTGCACTATAAAAGGGCACCGAAGACCTCTTGGAAAAGGCATCAAGCCGAAGAGATCACGAAGCTCCCGACGCTCACGCATCCAGGCTGATCATCAACTGTTCGACTACCTCCTTAGGAAAGATCGAGAAGCAACTAGTTTGTAATCATTTTCTATGGATTAAAGTGTGGTTTGTTCAAGTCGATTAATAAAGGTAGTTATTTTATTTAATTGTTCTTGCATTTTACATTATGTTTTCCCTCTTTTTCTTTTCATCTTCTTCTTCCAACATGCGCGAGTAATTCTCCGCTTGTTAGGGTTCGTAGGATTAGGGTAGGTTAATGGATGATGAAAATAATTAGACCCTTTTTAAGTCCTATAAAGTTTAGGAACTTTATCAAAAGAATCATTAACATCCTAATCGGGCGCGCTAGCAATTCTTTGCTAGTTCCGACCGCGATTAGAGATTAGATTAATGATTGTTTTGGTAAAGGCTAGATGTGAACGGAGTTCCGTGTCGAGATAAGGGTTAAGAGTGGGATTCCTTTTCCCTCCAGAAACCCTAATCTACACGCATCACCGTCGTTCTAGTTCTAAATCTATTAAAGGATAAAAAGGGTAACTTTTAATTAATCGTCCATAACTACTAAATCCTAACGAACCCTACAAGCCTTCTTATTATATTATTTACATCTTTAAAATAATCTAGATCTATATTTTACATTCTTGTTTAACGTAGATCTAGAAACCATTCTATAAAATTCTTTATCCCTCCTCTCTTTTTCAACACATCTAAAGTAAGAGTAAAAGGTTCCACGTTTCCCTGAGGATGACCCGTACTCATCTCGGTCTAGCTACGCGCGACACCGTTCTGATTGCGGTTAACTACAAAACACACTCTTTCGTAACAAATCAAATGGCGCCGTTGCCGGGGATACGTGCGTAATTTTTTATTTTTACTATTTGTGTTGATTTCTTAGACGAGTCATATCATTATTAACCCAAAACTGCAAATTGCATATTTAACGATTTATGCGTGAATTTTTGCAAGGAGATCTGGAGTCACAGACTTGAGGAAGCAGGAGATCTAGGGTTCCGAACTTCTCTGGTTTATTTCTTAACTCCTTCTCTCTCCTCTAAATCCAATAAAATCTATTTTCTGCAGGATTCTTTGCAAAATTGCGCCGCTAAAAAAAATCTTTTTGCAAAAGTTTTGTGATTGGTTTTGTTTTGCATATTTAATACGGACTTTAAGGGGCAAAGACCAAATCAAGATTAGGTGGGGATTTCATCACCCTTCCTAAGCCCCACAAATCACAAACTGAGCATATAGATCAACCCTTCATTAATTTAAAAAATATCTAGATCAGACTCTAAGGACTGTCGCGCTCAATAAGGACAGAGGAAGGTCGTGGGTAATCTATCGTTTATCCGCATTATTTTTGTAGTGCCTAGGCAAGTGTGTCGAAGGCTAGTGGTTTTTAATTAGGCCCACGACGTGGTTCCTTCCCACTTACCTGGCACTTACCTGGCTACAAGGGTAGTACGGAGGCGGTAGAGGATTTATCCTGCGGCTTGTCCTTTGGAAGTCTAGGAGCGGTCTAGAAACTGGACCTAGGTGACCTTAGTTCTAGGGTTGCTTGTGCATCTTAGGGAGATTTGTCTTGAGTCCCACTTTTTCAAAACAAACCAATTTTAAATCACACACATGCTGCCACTTGCACTAAACCCGCTAAGTGCATGCTCGGCTGGACACGGGATCCTAGTGCCGGTCTTGTCCGCGTTCCTGTTATCGACGCCGAAGTCGGTACTTCTTCATCTTCTTTTCCCCCACCACACACCATATCGACCATGATGGACGGCACTCCATCTAATTATAACACCACGCTGCCACCGCCCGGAGGTGCGTAGAATCCACCGCGCATCTCTCTCCAAGAGAGATGCTATCCTATTCGTGGTCCCCTTCCTACTTGTCTATCTCTTCCACCACCTAACGGGGATAATTTCAAAATTAAACCCCACTACATCAATCTGCTGCCCAAATTTCACGGGCTTGAGTCGAAAGACGCGTACGTTTTCATCACCAAATTCGAAAACGTATGCGCAATGATGGGTACTTCACAATTGACTTTAGATGCTATGCGCTTACGTCTTCTCCCATTCACACTGTGCGACTTGGCAGAAAAATGGCTTTACAATACTGCCGCACACTCTATCACTAATTGGGACGAATTCGTCATAGCATTTCTTAAGAAATTTTACCCAAATCATAAGACTGCCCACATTAGGAGCGAGATCAACCAGTTCACCCAGCTTCCCAATGAACCATTTTGGAAGTGCTTTGAACGTTTCAAAGATCTGCTTGTCCAATGCCCCCATCACGGAATACAAAGATGGGATTTATGTCGGATGATATATGAGGGCATTAATCCAGCGACAAAGAAGATGCTTGAAACAATGTGTCAATGCAATTTCATGTCTAAATATGACGGTGAAGCATGGAAATATCTGGAAGATCTTGCTGAACACACGTTGCAGTGGGAAAGCGTAAGACCACCTTTAACTAAGGGAGGTATTCACCAGCTCGATGTTTCTATCGCAGTAAAAGCCGAAATGGCAGCGATGCAGAAGAAACTCGATTCTATTGAGAACAAACTTTCATCAGTCTCCCTAAATCAGGTCACGCTTCCCAAGACTGTCTGTGGTTGCTGTTCGGATCCTTCACACTTAACGGAAGAATGTCCTATGAATGCATCGTTTCAAGCTAATGCTGCTTTTCAGCAGCGACCTAGAAACGACCCTTATTCTTCCACGTACAATCAAGGATGGAGGAATCATCCTAACTTTGCTTGGAATCAAAACCAACAAAGCAATTATGAAAGACCTCCTCCACGGCAACCACAACCACAGAATCAGCCCCCCTTTCAGTCACAGAATTTCCAAAATCCGGCCAACATTTCTACACCACAAGTGGCCGGTATTGACAACTCACTTGCACAAACTTTTGATATGTTCATGAAACAATCCATGCAAAATTCGGCTGAGATGAGGTCTTCTATTGATGCCCTAACAAAAAACTCCTCCTCCCATGGTGAGAGTATCAAATCAATAGAAAACCAAATCGCACAATTAAACGCCGCAATAAGTGCGAGAGAGAAAGGGAAACTCCCATCTCAACCCCTACCGAATCCTGGCCATTCACAAAATCATAATGTGAATGCCGTCACTACGTTGAGATCGGGGAGAGTGCTGAACAACCAAATGGGTGAGCAATTTGATGATAGTGACACATTTGATACCCCTTCTTCTTCTTCTTCTTCCCCTAACTCGTCTAGTCTTCCACCTTCATCCGAACCTATTCTCCGTTTTCCCCAAGGCTCAAACATTTCGCCAAATCTATCTAAGTCGATGCCCACTCCAATTTTCGGATCGAATCCGTCGCCACAGTCTTCTCCACAAACGTTGGACCCAAAACTTATTGATCGAGCTCCATTTCTAAACCGATTAAGGGTCAACCGACCTAACCCGCAAATGGAAAAAATTGTGGAAATGTTTAAGCAAGTGAGCGTGAATATTCCTCTCCTAGATGCTATTCAACAAGTCCCCTCTTATGCAAGAATCCTTAAAGACTTGTGCACTAGGAAGAGAAAAACTCAAGTGCCTAAAAAGGTTTTCATGACGAGTAATGTTAGCACAGCTTTTACCCAACAAATACCAAAGAAACGTAAGGACCCCGGCTGTCCTACAATCTCTATTTCTATTGGGGATAAAAATATAAATCGTGCTTTACTCGATCTAGGCGCTAGCGTCAACTTGCTTCCTTATTCAGTATACAAGCAGTTAGGAATTGGAGAGTTAAAACCCGTCCATTGTACTATCCAAATGGCAGACCGATCTATCACCAAACCTCGGGGCGAACTAGAGGATGTGTTAATTAAGGTCGGGGAATTCATATTTCCCGTGGACTTTATTGTTTTAGATACACAACCTGTGGCAAACCCACGCAATCAAATCCCGGTGATACTTGGTCGACCCTTCCTAGCAACTTCTAACGCTGTAATTAATTGTCGTAACGGTTCTATGAACTTATCCTTCGAGAAAATGACAATTGAGCTTAATATTTACAAGCTAGGAAGTCAGCCATCAGAACCTTCTGCTCAATTGCTGGATGTTTGTTCCATCCACGAGATAGCTTCCGAAAGCTGCATGGATAAGGAGCTTTGGTTTGATGTTCTCGACAACATTAATGAGACATCGTTTGATCTTGCACCACTTTACAGTGAGGATATGTTCAATGAGTCCAACCATGAGATTGAACCCGTTGACTCGTTGCTAAAGTCAGCAGCACTTTCCGAGTCAATATCTTATGCAAGTTTGAACCTCTTCGGGAGTCCGAATATCATTCGCTTACCCCACCTTCTATTGTCTCTCCGCCAATTCTTGATCTCAAACCGCTACCTTCTCATCTTAAATATGCATATTTAGGAGAGAATGAGACTTTGCCAGTGATTATTTCCGCTTCTCTAGCCTTTGAGCAAGAGAATGCACTTTTGGCAGTGTTGAGATTGAATCGGGAAGCATTTGGTTGGACTATAGCTGACATCAAAGGGATTAGTCCCTTAATTGTTGAACATTACATACATCTGATGGATGAAGCCAAACCAACCCGAGACCCACAAAGACGGTTAAATCCCGTTATGAAGGAGGCGGTAAAGAAAGAAATCGTCAAGTGCCTTTATAGTGGAATAATTTACTCCATATCTGATAGCCAATGGGTAAGTCCAATTCATGTGGTCCCTAAAAAATCTGGCATCACGGTCATCACTAATGAGGCTAATGAGTTAATCCAAACACGCACCCAAACTGGGTGGCGCATATGTATTGATTACAGGAAACTCAATGCCGCGACGAGGAAAGATCACTTCCCTCTACCTTTCATTGACCAGATGTTAGAACGATTAGCGGGACATGAATACTACTGTTTCTTGGACGGATACTCTGGCTATAACCAGGTCCCCATCGCCGAAAAGGATCAAGATAAAACCACTTTTACTTGTCCTTTCGAAACTTTTGCTTATAGACGCATGCCCTTTGGGTTATGCAACGCTCTCGCTACATTTCAGCGGTGCATGATGGGGATATTTTCAGATATGGTGGAAAATTTTCTGGAAATTTTTATGGACGATTTCTCCATTTTTGGGGACTCCTTTGAGGACTGCCTTCGTAATCTTGACGCTGTTCTTACCCGCTGTAAGGATAAGAACTTGACTTTGAATTGGGAAAAATGCCATTTTATGGTCCAGGAAGGTATTGTACTTGGACATATAATTTCACATAAAGGCATTGAGGTTGACAGAGCTAAAATAGATGTCATTCAAAACCTCCCTCGTCCCAATTACGTCAAAGATATACGATCCTTCCTTGGTCATGCAGGATTTTATAGGAGATTTATTAAGGACTTTAGCAAAATTGCTAGACCCTTAACCCTTCTATTGGCCAAGGATACTACTTTTCACTTTGATTCGGATTGTGAGGCTGCTTTTGAATCGCTTAAAGAATCACTCACTACAGCCCCTGTTTTATCATCTCCGGATTGGAACCACCCGTTCGAGCTTATGTGTGATGCATCAGATTTTGCTATTGGTGCGGTCTTAGGACAGCACATTGATAAGATGCCACATGTAATTTACTATGCAAGTAGGACCTTGAATGATGCACAAATAAATTACACAACTACCGAGAAAGAACTCTTGGCAGTTGTATTTGCATTAGTGAAATTCAGGCCCTACTTGATTGGCTCGCCTATTGTGGTTTACACAGATCACTCCGCCCTACGACATCTTTTATCGAAGAAGGATGCGAAGGCCAGGCTAATACGTTGGATCCTATTATTACAAGAATTTGATCTTGTCATCAAAGACAAGAGTGGATGTGAAAACGTTGTAGCCGACCATCTTTCACGCATCACTTCTTCGCCAACTGTGACCGTGCCGATAAATGACTCATTTCCCGACGAACGGCTCTTGAATGTATCTTACGAACCATGGTTCATGGATATCGTGAACTATCTTGCGACGGGACTTATACCTAGCGATTGGTCGAAACAAGACAAACTTCGATTTTTATCCCAAGTAAAATATTTTTACTGGGATGAACCATATATATTCATGTATTGTTCCGATCAAATCATTCGTAGGTGTGTCCCTAACGATGAATTCAAGAGCGTGTTATCATTTTGTCATGATCAGGCCTGCGGCGGTCACTTTGGACCTCGAAAAACGGCGGAGAAAGTTTTGCAATGTGGCTTTTATTGGCCAACATTATTTAAAGATGCATTTGAACATTGCAAAACTTGTTCGCGATGTCAGCATTTTGGTCGGATTTCACGAAGGAATGAGATGCCACTCCAACCTATATTGGTTGTGGAAATATTTGATGTTTGGGGTATTGATTTTATGGGCCCTTTTTCCAACTCCTTTGGGAATCTATATATCTTGTTAGCGGTTGATTATGTCTTGAAGTGGGTGGAAGCTGTACCGTGTCGCACTAATGACAACAAAGTTGTCATTAAGTTCGTTAAAGAAAATATCTTTTCGCGATTCGGACACCCTCGCGCTATCATTAGCGACAACGGGACACATTTCTGCAATAGGTCTTTCGAGGCCTTGATGCGGAAATATTCAATCACTCACAAGCTTTCTACGCCCTATCACCCCCAAACAAGCAGGCAGGCTGAAATCTCAAATAGGCAGATCAAACAGATATTGGAGAAGACGGTTTCGAAAAACCATAAGGATTGGTCAACCAAATTGACGGATGCTCTTTGGGCATTCCGCACCGCTTATAAGACCGATCTTGGTATGTCTCCATACCGTCTTGTGTTTGGGAAGGCATGCCACCTCCCTGTCGAGATTGAACATAAGGCAATGTGGGCTATTAAAAAGCTTAATTTTGATCTTGATCATGCAGGCAGCTATCGGAAGCTGCAATTGAATGAGCTAAGCGAACTACACGATGAAGCTTACGATAATGCGGTGATAGTAATGAATAGGACTAAAGTGTTCCATGATAAAAATCTTTTTAGAAAAACCTTCACATCGGGGCAACAAGTCCTTCTTTACGATTCCCGTCTCCATCTTCATCCGGGTAAGCTTAAATCTCGTTGGAAAGGACCTTTTGTGGTGCGGTATGTACACCCGCACGGGGCAGTTGAGGTCGAAAATTTGAAAAACGGTTCGATTTTTAAAGTGAATGGGCATAGATTAAAACCGTATTTTTCTGCTGACCCCGCGGAGGAGCTCCTGTCTTTACAGGAGCCGCTTTATCAAAACTAAATTTCCTCCGCCTCACCTCCCTGTTTTTGTACCATTTTCTCATTTTAAGAAATGGAGGTGAGTAAAAAATGGATTTGATTGAAAATCTGTGCGTGTCAAGGAATAAGTTTAGGGGAATTTTTCATTTAACTATTATTTTACCCTTTGTATCTCTCCCTTAGTATACAGGTCCTTGTTCTCAAAAGGCTGCATCAGTGAGGACACTGCTGAAAACAGGTTTGGGGGGAGGTTTGTATTCACTAAATTAGCTTTGACACCGGGCATTAAAATTTTTTATATAACAAAAGAGTAGAAAGTGAAAAATTACATCCAAAAGATAGGAATAGTTTAAGAAAACCAAGAAAATTAGAAGTTTTCTTACACGAACTAGTAATAAGTAGTTATGAGCTGTTGTCCCACGGGTTAGTAAAATGAAGGAAGTCACTAATCTGAGGATAAAAATAAGTCTGAAAAATAGTTTCTATTTTTGAAGCCAAACATTTGAATGTTCATACCCTACTATATGCACTTACACACGTCTTGAAACTCGGGATATTAGAGGATACCTTGAAATGCTCTTGTCTAAAAGCCAAAGTATGAAAGAAATGAAAAAAAATGAAAATGGTGAAAAGAAAAAAATGAACACTGGTTTTGTATCGCCAAGGCAGCAATAAAAAAATATAGCGAGGGTGCCTCTTCACCTAGTGCCCTAAGGCCAACTGGTCTGGAAGTCACTGCTAAGCCTTAGGTGGTGCAAGACGAGGAAAATATTATCACCTAATCAGCAATCACATAAGTAATCGGTTGGTTAGTACCTCAAGAAGTATTAACTGCCGCATGAAAATGTGTGAGCAAATCTTAATATTCATCAAAATAAAAAGTACTAAGGTAGATGGACAAGAGTATGATAGCTTGAATTGAATTCTCCGAGTGTAGGGATGTCCATTTCACACACGTGGGGTTATATGATCAATGTTTGGATGAAAGGTAGGAATGAAGAATAAAGACGATGTTTTATTGAGGGGTAATGTGATTTCTAACATTTTTTCATAACTATTAAGATAGGGCTCATGACAACTGAAAAGCTAGCATAGTTGGAAACTCTTCTTTTCAAAGAATTTCTTTTATGGTTCTTGTCGTTATATGTAAATTTCACCATCTTTCTTTTGTTATAAGATTTTGTGGGTGTAATCCGCTGAAAACCCTCAGGAGACAACACTCCTCCTACTAGGGACACCTAGAGGTTTAACGGCTTGTTGCACGTGCTCAGTGCAATCGTGTTGCCTATGAAAGTGTGCTTAGTTTTCTCCTTTCTTTATCTCCTCTTAAATAAACTAGTTTGCTCGGGACGATCAAAGATAAGTTTGGGGGTATTTGTTCAGTTGATAAAACTGCATATTTGTATTACATTTTTCCTACCATTTTCATATTAAAAAAGAACTTTATTATAATATATTATACATATGAGGGTTTATGTGTAAAAACATTATTTTCCATGTGTTAATATATTTTAATTATCATTTGGTAGGAAAATGTATGCAAATATTATTGACCTAATCCTAGTAGAACAAAGTCTATTAAAATCTTATTTGAGTTGTTGTGCAGAATATTTCCAAGTTGTTATGAAGAATTTATCAAACAAATCAATTTGTTGAAGAAAACTTGCCAAATTAAGAAGCAAAACTTGAAGACCAAGTCTGGAAGCAACCGAGAGAAGATTTCTGAATTCTAAAGATGCCTAGGATTGCCAAATGTCAAAATCAGAGAGCCCAAGAAAACTGGTGAAGAGATCCTCACCATTGGCCGCGGAACCGCGGCTAAACCACCCTGTTGGCCGCAGATCCGCGGCAATCTAGAGAGATTGTGTGCTAAAATTTTGTGGAGTAAATCTCTGCTGAATTTTACCAAGTTTCCAACTAAAAGATTCTGGCTTTGCACTATAAAAGGGCACCGAGGGCCTCTTGGAAAAGGCATCAAGCCGAAGAGATCACGAAGCTCCCGACGCTCACGCATCCAGGCTGATCATCAACTATTCGACTACCTCCTTATGAAAGATCGAGAAGCAACTAGTTTGTAATCATTTTCTACGGATTAAAGTATAGTTTGTTCAAGTCGATTAATAAAGGTAGTTATTTTATTTAATTGTTCTTGCATTTTACATTATGTTTTCCCTCTTTGTCTTTTCATCTTCTTCTCCCAACATGCACGAGTAATTCTCCGCTTGTTAGGGTTCGTAGGATTAGGGTAGGCTAATGGATGATGAAAATAATTAAACCCTTTTTAAGTCCTATAAAGTTTAGGAACTTTATCAAAAGAATCATTAACATCCTAATCGGGCGCGCTAGCAATTCTTTGCTAGTTCCGACCGTGATTAGAGATTAGATTAATGATTGTTTTGGTAAAGGCTAGATATGAACGGAGTTCTGTGTCGAGATAAGGGTTAAGAGTGGGATTCCTTTTTCCTCCAGAAACCCTAATCTACACGCATCACCGTCGTTCTAGTTCTAAATCTATTAAAGGATAAAAAGGGTAACTTTTAATTAATCATCCATAACTACTAAATCCTAACGAACCCTACAAGCCCTCTTATTATATTAATTATATCTTTAAAATAATCTAGATCTATATTTTACATTCTTGTTTAACGTAGATCTAGAAACCATTCTATAAAATTCTTTATCCCACATTTCTTTTTCAACACATCTAAAGTAAGAGTAAATGGTTCCACGTTTCCCTGAGGACGACCCGTACTCATCTCGGTCTAGCTACGCGCGACACCGTTTTGATTGCGGTTAACTACAAAACACACTCTTTCGAACAATCAGCAATATAACCGGGTTATCGGATCAAGTGTTGATTCGATAAGTTGTTACACAAAATATTAGTCGGTTATAGCCGGGTTATTAAATCAAGAGTTGATTTAAAAATTTAATGTATAATTATATATTTGATATATTACATTACATTAACTGGTATTAGCTCACTTATGATTTATTTTCTCACTAGATTGTGCACATTGATTATATATGATATAGGCAAGTGTATATGTTTGTATCATGCTTGATGATACATACAAGTTGGGTGTATAAGACATAGAAAAAATCAAGGTTAAATTAGGGTTTACTTATTTCCTTAGAAATAACAAAAGAGATGAGACTTTGGTCAAAGTTATCAAGCTTCATGAAGCTTGAAGAAACATTGACAAAGTCAACTCTTTTATCATTCCTTAGGATATTAGTTAACCCAACCCTTAACCTCATACCTTGGTTAATTATCTACATGAGTTAAGCATGATAGCTTAACTCACCCATGGTTACATTATTGAGGTGGATATAATTCATATGATGATATTATTCTTTCTTCTTCTTCTTCATCAAGCTCCTTGAAAAAGCTTTCAAGCTCTAATGGTGCTATGAGGAAAAATATGAGAAAATCAATTCTAAAGTGAGCCCACCTCCTACTTCTTCATCCTCTACCACTTGCTATGTAGTAGAGTGTGTTCTCTTCATAAAGTTCATGACCTAGTGAAGGAATAGCTTGAGTTAGTGTCTCCCCGACGTAGATCATCTTCGGCCTCGAAGTCATCGAAGCAAGAACGTTCGTTCTTCTTGTGGAGCTTCTCTAGAGTCCAGAGTTCATGATCGCAGCAAAGGGGACAACTACATGGAGCTATTGAAGTGAAGGACCGGATCTACAAAGGTTGTATTCCCTTTCACTTAGTGTTAAAGTGTTTAACATGCCTGTTTTCGCATAAACTCTAGTTTAAAGATCCGGCTTTGGGTTGTTCGGCACGGATAAAATTTTAATCGGGTTTGGTTGATGCCTCGTAGACCATTGTGGCAGTGCCTAGTAACCCTATATTAGATTCACAGGAGAATGTATAGGCTTGCTTGTTGATCTTCTGAGCGCTCAATACCTGGGTGGCTGTTACTTTTAGTTGACCGCTTGAAGCTTGTGGGTGCTTGATATGATCATCACCTACTGCCGGCGTATTGACGATTCTTTAGAGTCCTACACAGAGGTTTCTTGACTCAGGCTAAATGGACTAGGAGCACATATGTGATATGTGCGGGACCGAGGATAATGCGGTATGTGATACCGTATTGGATTCTCGCGATATGAGATATCGGCCTGGTATATGTGATATAGCCGGGTCATCGTATTAGTCAGTTATATGCGATATAGCCGGATTGTCGGATGAAGTGTTGATTCGATAATTTAATGTATAATAATATATATGATATATTAAATTACATTAACTAATATTAGCTCACTAAAAGATTCTTTTTCTCACTAGGATAATACATTGATATATGTGCGATATATGTTAATTGTATTATTTTATATTGTTATGATAAATATTATATATGTGATATATAATATTGTAACATGATATGATAACTAATGCAACATGTTTAGTGGAGATTAAATAAGATTAGGGTTTGTTTTGGGTTAGTTCCTTCTTGATGATTCTAGAAGGTTTCTTTTTGTTTTGTGCAAGATATTTTCCAATGACTCATGCATTAACCCAACCCAAAGCATAGCCCTAGTTAATTCTCTACATGGGTTTAGTTGACCATGGTTGCATTATTCATCATATTTATCTTTTCATTAATCATCACAAAAGGATTATGATTTATTCTTCTTCTTCTTCCTTCTTTTTTCTTTCATGGAAAAAGCTTTCTAGCTTTTTTCCAAGTGATGAAAATGAATGAGAATAAGAAAATAAAAGAGAGCAAAAATCCTAGTTCATCATTCTCATCTATCCTTGCCCTTTAGATGAGAGTGTTCACTTCATTTAGTGAGTGTTAGCTTGTGTTAATGAAATTTCAAGGTAGATCATCTTTGTTATCGAAGATCGGAAGCAAGACTGCATCTTTCTCTTCATGAAGCCTCTCGAGAGTCCGGAACACGATGATCGCAGCGAAGGGACCACAACACGGAGCTTATGAAGTGAAGGACCGGATCTACAAAGGTTGTAATCCCCCTCACTTAGTGTTAAAGTGTTTAACATACTTGTTTTCGCATAAACTCTAGTTTAAAGATCCGGCTTTGGGTTGTTCGGCATGGCTAAATTTTAAATCGGGCATGGTTGATGTCTCGTAGACCCTTGTGCGTGTGCCCAGCAACCCTACAATCAGAGCCACCCATAAACCATTGCTAGCTAGGTTGCACGAAATTAGAACATCGATCGATCAAAATTTCCAAATCATTTATCCTTTTTGCCAAGTTTCTGTAGATTTTAAAACTTGCTCAAAAAATATTTCTTTATAGCGTAAAAATCCGTCCAGGCAATTGTAGAGCACCACAAGAAATTTAGATGCATGATTCAACTTTTTTGCCACGGAACCGCCGCACAACATGCTATTTGGCGGCGGTTCAGCCGCGCTTTTGTGGCCAAATGCCTCTAAAAATTTTCTAGTACTCTCTGACAAGGAATAATGATTTTTGTGATGTTTTGTTTTAGCCCAGATTCTCTTGAGTACTGGCTTGCACTTGGGGCAATACGGAAACTTTAATCGATCGAAATTTTAACTGTGTAATTATCAGTAC
Organism: Agapanthus africanus; assembly: GCA_030015575.1. Taxonomy (NCBI): domain Eukaryota; kingdom Viridiplantae; phylum Streptophyta; class Magnoliopsida; order Asparagales; family Amaryllidaceae; genus Agapanthus; species Agapanthus africanus. Next base: position 191,712,175 of record CM057347.1, on the reverse strand, counting down.
ATAGTTTAGCATCTGCGACCGTGAATGTCACTCGATCGGTAAACCCGTCTAATTGCTATATGTTCTTTTAGACGAGTTTGCGAACGTGACATCCACGTTGATGATCTGTGTTGTGCTGTGATGTTGCGGATTGTCGTGGTGGATAGCTTATGTGCAATGGTAGTGCAGTTCGGATTTATTTGTACATTTGATATTGCGTTGCGAGCGTCCGACATGTGGACTGCCGTCACTTCCTGTTTGTATATTATTCTTTTGGGGCACGACCGGGCTGAGGTCGATGTCACCCTTGTATATTATTTTATTTTCTGTTCTTGGATTGCCCCGCAGTGGAGTGCACGAATAGCCGGGTTCTAGAGCGCAACAGATCAGCATCTCATGAGACGGAGGGTACCTTACTCTAGAATTGACGGGCTATTCGCCGCACTCGTAGGGGGTATAGGTGTAAGTCCACGTTGCGACCCCCGGTTCTTACGGCGAGGCGGAAACGGAATAAAAAAAAAATCAAATTTTGGCGCATGGGGCAACATGGACTAAGCAAAGTCGGGATCTTTTCTAAACTAAACTAGCAAACTTGCTAAAGAGAGTTGGCTACTCGGAAAAATGGTTATACCTAAACTTGAACTCCTTCTTCTTGAAACCTTGTAGAGGTTGATGGTTCTCTTCTCGTCGCCTTCTTCCGTCGAAGATGGATCCACCTGAGGGTTCAACCTTCGGGCTCTTTCTCGAACTTTGAGTGAACTAGAATCTCCGGCTTGCTAAACCCTTGATCCTAGAGTGAGTAGAGAGTGTCTAAGGGGTGCTTTTCTTTTAAGGAGAGGGATTCTCAACACATGAGAAGGATTCTCCTTTGGCTAGAGGAAGAAGAAGATGAAGTGAGGAGAGAGAATGATTATGATAGAATGAGCTCTCTTTTTCTTTTTGCAACCATATCAAAAAGAAAAAGAATTATCTTAATAATAATAATTCAAAATGAGAATAGTTGATGGTAGTTTTGGAATGACCACTATCATGCTTCATTAAATGAATGTAAGCATGAATCAAGGAGTATCTTTCAAAGCATGATGGTGGTCAACATTCAACCATGGTCAACAAGTCAACCATGGTCAACAAGTCAACAAAACCTACCATAACATAATTTCATTTAATTACTATTATTAATAGATATCTCACTAATTCATTAGGGTTTGGAAAATGACGACTGTCAACTGTGCAAACGCACCCGTTCCGAAACCCTAATGAAAAACCTCATCCTCCGCCTCAAGCAACTGTGCATACACACCTGCATTCTCGTTCCGAGGAACAAGAATACCGAGATATAAAAGCAACCCCAAAACATATACCAGTATCTGGCTCAAACCAGAGCCTGCCAGTATAATCCGTCCGGACTCCAAAACGTGCACAAGTGCGCGGATGAGAACGAACCCTGTCGCAAAACCATGCGAACTCTACTCTGTTTTGCCCAGAGGCGAATACCCTCTGTGTGGGACTCTAAAGACTCGACACTACGCTGGCAGTGGGTTTAACCACAGACCGCAAGCGGCACTAGCTGTGCGTAACGGTCCCTAGGTAGATGCCGACAAGAAGGCTGACGAGGTGAACCCCATCTGAACTCCTACTGAGTCTGAATGTGACATTCTCCGTACAGTCCGGTCTGTTCGTCTGATACATCGCATGTCGGGCCTAGGGGGCGGTAAAACGTCAGTCCCCCAATAGCGGTACAAGTCGTGTCGGAGTGAAGCCCAAAACACCCTGAGATAACACTGGAAGCCTACCAGTATATCTCGCTTGCCCTGGCCAGGGACTACTTGTGTAATGGCTCTCCTAGACACAGCGCGATGTCAACCCCCAATACCGGGAGAGACGAATCCTGTCTAACCGTCACTGCCTCCAAGTGCTTCGGGACTGCACCCAACCACTACCTGTTTGCACGACTCCTTTGAGCCGTGGTAGGGTAGTGATCAAAGTGCAGTGGGAACACACTCGAGGCGAAGTGCCAGTGTCAAGTCAGCGGACTAAGCTGTACTCATGTCACCTGGGAACTGATAACTGACGATAGGTATAATACCAACCTGTCAGTTCTCGACGAGTCCTGTCCAGTGTACTCGTAACCTAACGAGCACCCGTATACTATCTCCAGTACGACGTACTGATGGCTGTGGGACAGACCATCTCCCACACTGGGATGAGAAGCGCATACGCTAGTCTACTCCGGAGTATCGATGCCCTGTCTCGATAGTCCTGCGACTAGGGACCTGTATAAGAATGTGCTTATAGATTACCCAGCCCCCACTAGTGTGACTGCCATCACAACGCTGGTAATCAAGCAAAGATCCTAAGGGCCCCACTAATGCGTATAGGTGATATCGCAAAATAAACACATGTACACATTGAAGTAGAAACAAACCAAGTAGCATACTACTATATTGAGCAAGGTTGTTTATACAAGGTGAATATCCTAAGCTTCCATTAAGTAATATACAAACTAGTATGATACAGTAATGGCCTCTAGGGCATAGACACTAACAATCTCCCACTTGCACTAAGGCCATGTACTGGCGTATCGAAGACCTATCATCTCGATCAGCCGCTCGAACTGAGTCTGGGGTAGGGCCTTGGTGAATGGATCTGCAGTGTTTTCTTCTGAAGCAACCCTCCGAACCTCGATCTCTTTGCGATCCACGATCTCCCTGATCAGGTGATACCGCCTCAAGATGTGCCTGGATCTCTGATAGGACCTGGGTTCCTTTGCTAAAGCTATAGCCCCGTTGTTGTCGCAATACAGAGGTATTGGGTCAACAATGGACGGAACCACCTGAAGTTCTTTCAAGAACTTCCTCATCCAGACAGCTTCTTTTGCAGCATTAGATGCAGCGATGTATTCCGCTTCCATAGTCGAGTCTGCAACGGTTTCCTGTTTGGAACTCTTCCAACACACCGCCCCTCCATTGAGGGTAAAGACAAAACCCGACATGGACTTGGAATCATCCTTGTCACTCTGGAAGCTGGAGTCAGCAAAGGCCTCGATCTGGAGGTCTTTTCCGCCATACACCAAGAACATCTCCTTAGTCCTTCTCAGGTACTTGAGAATGTTCTTTACTGCTATCCAGTGTTTCTCCCCAGGGTTTGACTGATACCTGCTTACCACACTCAGTGCATAAGCTACATCCGGTCTGGTACACAACATCGCATACATTATAGAGCCTACCGCAGAAGCGTAGGGTATAATAGACATGCGATCCCTCTCCAAATCAGTCTTAGGAGACATCTCTTTAGAGAGGGTGATCCCGTGACAAGCCGGTAGGTTACCGCGCTTAGAATCTTCCATACTGAATCTTTTCAGTACGGTGTCGATGTACCTGGACTGTGAAAGTCCTAATATCCTCTTGGATCTATCACGATGGATCCGGATCCCCAGGATGTATGAGGCATCACCCAGGTCGTTCATGGAGAAGCTTTGTGACAAGAAACCCTTGACAGATTGTAGCATAGGAATGTCATTTCCTATTAAGAGAATGTCATCCACGTATAAAACGAGGAATACTACAGTTCTCGCTACAAATCTACTATAGATGCATGGTTCATCTGGATTTTTGATAAAGCCAAATTCCTTGACCGTCTCATCAAAACAGATGTTCCAACTCCACGATGCCTGCTTTAGTCCATAGATGGACTTAAGCAACTTGCACACCTTTCCGCTGCTCCCACTCTGAATGAAACCCTCTGGCTGATCCATATAGACACACTCCTCTAAATTTCCATTTAGAAAAGCGGTTTTTACGTCCATCTGCCAAATCTCATAATCGTGGAAGGCAGCAATGGCAAGAAGGATCCGAATGGATTTCAGCATAGCCACTGGAGAAAAGGTTTCGTCATAGTCCAAGCCAGGTCTTTGACGGAAACCCTTTGCTACAAGTCTAGCTTTGTAGGTCTCAACCTGTCCATCTACACCAATCTTCCTTTTGAAGATCCACTTGCATCCTACGGGTTTTACCCCGTCTGGAGCAATGTCCAACGTCCATACTTTGTTGGTGTACATGGACTCCATTTCGGTCCGCATTGCATCCAGCCATTTTACCGAGTCAACGCTCTGAACGGCCTGTTGGAAGCTAGTAGGCTCATCATAATCTATGACGCAATCCTCTCTATCCCCGTCTATGAGAAAACTGTAGTATCTCTCGGACGGATGAGACTGCCTACTACTTCTGTGGAGCGGCGTAGGAATGTCCTGTTCATTTGAACCCTCTGGTTCCACTAAGCTTTCAGTAATAGCCCGTGGTTCTGGAATTTCTTCCAGTTCTACTATGCTCCCACTTATCTGGTTTTCCAAAAACTCAGTTTCCAAGAAGTAGGCATGACGAGAAACAAGAACTTTTTGTTCCTCTTCACAGTAGAAGAAATATCCCTTGGAGTTCTTTGGATATCCCACGAACTTACACTGTACTGAGCGTGCCTCGAGCTTGTCTGCATGCTGCTTTTTAACAAAAGCTGGACATCCCCAAGTCTTAATATGACTGAGATGGGGCCTCTTCCCACACCACATCTCATATGGTGTAGTAGGCACAGTTTTAGTAGGAACTCGGTTCAATAGGTACGCAGCTGATTCTAGTGCATACCCCCAGAATGATCGCGGTAACTCAGCGTTACTCATCATGGACCGTACCATATCCAATAGGGTTCGGTTCCGTCTCTCCGATACACCGTTGTGCTGCGGAGTGTATGGAGGAGTGAGCTGAGAGAGAATCCCGTTCTCTTTTAAATAATTCAGGAACTCGGCACTTAAGTATTCTCCACCTCGATCCGATCTTAGAATCTTGATACTTTTGCCGGTTTGTTTTTCTACTTCATTCTTAAATTCCTGGAATTTTTCAAAAGCTTCGGACTTATGTTTCATTAAGAAGACATAACCGTATCTTGAAAAATCATCCGTAAAAGTAATGAAGTAAGAATAACCGCTTCGCGCATGTGTAGACATTGGACCGCACACGTCACTGTGTACGAGTCCCAAGAGCTCGCTCGCTCTTACTCCGTGTCCAGTGAACGGAGTCTTTGTCATCTTTCCTTTGAGACAGGATTGACAAGTGGCATATGATTGATATTCGAACGGATCCAAATATCCTTCTGTATGTAACTTAGTCAACCTTCTCTTATTGATGTGACCCAGTCTACAATGCCATAAGAAAGTCTGATTGATATCTGGAGACTTTCTTTTGTGTGTATTCTGGACATTGAAAATCTGTGGTTGGTTTAATACGTATATACCATTGCTCAGTGTACCTGACCCAATCAGAACTTGATTAAGGTGAATGTTTACAACATTACTTACAAACACAATTCATAACCTTCTTTAGAAACCAAAGATACAGAAATGATATTACAAGTTGCGTTGGGTACAAAAAAGCAATTACGCAAAACCAAAACATGCCCATCTGACATTCCCAGGTGATAGTCCCCCACGGCTTTAGCATCCATGCTAGCTCCGTTCGCAACTCTGAGGGTCATGTCACCTGCTTTCAAAACCCTACGGTTTCTCAACGCCTGCAAAGAATTACAGATATGAGATCCTGATCCGGTATCCAATACCCAGGAAGTAGAGTTTATAGAAAGACAGTTTTCAATAACATACACACCTGAAGCTGAAGCCGCAACCTGCTTCAGTTCCTGTGTCCTGGCTTTCCAAGCCCTGCAATCTTTCTTCCAGTGTCCACTCTTATGACAATAGAAGCACTCTTCCTTTCCAACAAGCTTCCCCGCAATCTTTGTTGCCTTTTCCTTTCCCTTCGTACCCACTTTACTAACACCGCCTCTTGGTTTGGCGGGGGCTTTCTTCCTCTTTCCCTTGGCTTTCGCCTTGGACCTAAAGGAAGAAGATCCTCCTACAAACAAAGCTGGTGTTTCCCTACCCTTCTGTAGGGTGCCCTCTGCGCTCCTCAGCAGGTTGAGGAGTTCTGAAAGTTCAACTTCCTTTTTCTTGTAAGTTGAAGTTCAGTATAAACTGGGCGTAAGTGGATGGAAGGGACTGGAGAATTAAATCTGTATAGAGTTCACTGTCCAACGTGGTCCCAAGTTCCGCGAGCTCCTCAGTGTAGCCAATCATCTTAAGCACGTGGTCCGCTACCGATGATCCGACGGCCAACTTTGTCGAAAATAACTTCTTCGACACTTCGTATCTTGCGATACGAGACTGCTCTCCATACAGTTCTTTTGTATGGAGAAATATGGACTCGAGGTCCATATTCTCATGCCTCCTCTGATGTTCGTTGTCCATAGAGGCAAGCACGAGGCACCTGGCCTTCGCGCAATCAATCTCCCAAGTCTTACGGATTTCCTTATCCGTGACGCTGGAGGTGGGACCTGGGACGGGGGGAGCTTTGGTGGTAAGAAGATACCCCAGCTTGTCTTAAGTGATTGCCAATTTGACATTCCTGAGCCAATCTTTGTAGTTTGGCCCTGTCTGTATGTTTTTATCTAGAAGTAACTTAAGTCCAGTCATTTCGATTTGGTCGCTGCAGGGGGAGAGAAGAAACACTTAGCACGATGCTCTTGCAAGTTTAGAATGGTTTTTAATTTGTCTAAACAGGATGGCTCCCACTGTCTCTCGAATCCCTCCTCAAACCACAAAGGAAGAATTAGTCGGGATCAATCCCACCGTACAATACTTGCTTAACCGTTCAGCCAGGCCAGTGTCGGTACTTCGAGGGAGGTTTTCCAACGCTTTCGCGAAGTTCCTTAATTTAAGAACCTCTTTTCCCTGGGGGCGTAGCCCCGCTAACACCTTTCTAGGCACCTACTAGGTTTATAGCATTGATCGTTTAGTGAGAAATTTCCCGAGGAGTAGCATATACTCACAGTAGGATCGGGATCCAAATATCATCGCGTGACGAAAATGAAGGAATCCTACCATAATCATCACACTCCAAATGGTATGCAAATCTAGCAAGTTTCAGTACTTATGAAACTCCCGATGTGGATTTTTGCCCCATGCTCTTATGATCTTGACTTTGGCCAACAAATCATATGTCACATGTCAAGTTCTTCCCGTCGTTCTCCAGGTTAATTTGAATCCACCCGTACATACCCTTGACTTTGGCCAATAAGGCAGTACGACTGTTCCAAATCAACGCATCTATCTATGCTGCACATGAATATCCAATAGCTACCAATCACTATGCCTTGACTTTGGCCAACAAACACAGCTTGAATACTATTGACTATTTATGTGAAACGACGGAGGGCTACGAATGGTTTTGGTAAAACCGTGAACGTAGTGAACTTGATATAATCGATGGAACGAGATAGCTTTTAGAAGGAGTGGCTCAAGCTCCGCATTTAAAAGTTAGTTTTGAAAAGAACCGAGTGGTTTTTCGAAAGTGTTCCAACGACTTTAACTTGGTTTATTATCTTGCATTAGTTCTTTTAATGCGTGATATTCTTGCATTAGTTCTTTTAATGCGTCCCATCATTTAATCCTACCATTGCAGAAAACAACCAAAATATGACGTACGCTTATGCCATTCGCATTCGCCACGGGGTCCCGTCATCACTCGTTAGGTTACTTAACTAACGACAGAGCGGGGGCTGGGCTAGCGCGGCTGTAAAACATAAGCAACGCCTAAATAGAAAGCAATGATAGACATTACAGATCACAGATGAATACATTGGATATACTAGCAATCCGCAATCCTTTCGAGCCTGCAACGAAAAGCGGATTACACGGTCGCGGTGAATAGCCAAATACCCCACCCAAGACCCCTACGGGTGCGGCAAACTACCCGCCAAGTACTTGGCAGTTTGTGCACCCCTCCATGGGTCTATCCTAGGAGCAAAAACAGTAAAAAGAATTATACAATGACGGCTACAACCCCGACCCGGTTGTGCGGCCATACAAATAATAATATTACATCAATTTACATTTACAAATGAATGGAAGAAAAACAAAAAGCTCATCTCACATCCACCCCGGCTATTCACCCGCGACATTCCAACAGATTCATATACACAATCCAATATCAAACACAGATCATGTATAACCCCGACCAATCGACTTATAGCGATTAGCCGACGTTCAATACATGCAAACATCACAGATATAACCAACATAGTCAAAGTGCAGTGAAGTTCGGAAAAAATACGGAATTATAGGACCCCAAAAGTAAATTTCTGTTCTGGAAAATCTGGGCACATATAATATATCTTAAAAATCCCAAAACCAACACAGAGACACACTGCACGAAAAACGATGACGAGAGGACAACAAACGGCGGCGGTTCCGCGGCAAATACCTACCTCATGCCGCGGAACCGCGGCGGTTTGAATGAATCAGGGGATCGTTTTTCTTGGGTGTTCACACAAAACCCTGAGCCGAATTTAGGTGTATAACAAATCTTGTTTTGACCAGAAAAAATTTTAACAGAAACTTAGGGTTTTGGTTTTTCCGGTTTTGCGATTTTTCGTTTCCGAACTTCGTTACACTTCACTACCAAACTAGTTTAAGTTTAGTTAGGCTCTGATACCACTGTAAGTCCACGTTGCGACCCCCGGTTCTTACGGGGAGGCGGAAACGGTATAAAAAAAATCAAATTTTGGCGCATGGGGCAACATGGACTAAGCAAAGTCGGGATCTTTTCTAAACTAAACTAGCAAACTTGCTAAAGAGAGTTAGCTACTCGGAAAAATGGTTATACCTAAACTTGAACTCCTTCTTCTTGAAACCTTGTAGAGGTTGATGGTTCTCTTCTCGTCGCCTTCTTCCGTCGAAGATGGATCCACCTGAGGGTTCAACCTTCGGGCTCTTTCTCGAACTTTGAGTGAACTAGAATCTCCGGCTTGCTAAACCCTTGATCCTAGAGTGAGTAGAGAGTGTCTAAGGGGTGCTTTTCTTTTAAGGAGAGGGATTCTCAACACATGAGAAGGATTCTCCTTTGGCTAGAGGAAGAAGAAGATGAAGTGAGGAGAGAGAATGATTATGATAGAATGAGCTCTCTTTTTCTTTTTGCAACCATATCAAAAAGAAAAAGAATTATCTTAATAATAATAATTCAAAATGAGAATAGTTGATGGTAGTTTTGGAATGACCACTATCATGCTTCATTAAATGAATGTAAGCATGAATCAAGGAGTATCTTTCAAAGCATGATGGTGGTCAACATTCAACCATGGTCAACAAGTCAACCATGGTCAACAAGTCAACAAAACCTACCATAACATAATTTCATTTAATTACTATTATTAATAGATATCTCACTAATTCATTAGGGTTTGGAAAATGACGACTGTCAACTGTGCAAACGCACCCGTTCCGAAACCCTAATGAAAAACCTCATCCTCCGCCTCAAGCAACTGTGCATACACACCTGCATTCTCGTTCCGAGGAACAAGAATACCGAGATATAAAAGCAACCCCAAAACATATACCAGTATCTGGCTCAAACCAGAGCCTGCCAGTATAATCCGTCCGGACTCCAAAACGTGCACAAGTGCGCGGATGAGAACGAACCCTGTCGCAAAACCATGCGAACTCTACTCTGTTTTGCCCAGAAGCGAATACCCTCTGTGTGGGACTCTAAAGACTCGACACTACGCTAGCAGTGGGTTTAACCACAGACTGCAAGCGGCACTAGCTGTGCGTAACGGTCCCCAGGTAGATGCCGACAAGAAGGCTGACGAGGTGAACCCCATCTGAACTCCTACTGAGTCTGAATGTGACATTCTCCGTACAGTCCGGTCTGTTCGTCTGATACATCGCATGTCGGGCCTAGGGGGCGGTAAAACGTCAGTCCCCCAATAGCGGTACAAGTCGTGTCGGAGTGAAGCCCAAAACACCCTGAGATAACACTGGAAGCCTACCAGTATATCTCGCTTGCCCTGGCCAGGGACTACTTGTGTAATGGCTCTCCTAGACACAGCGCGATGTCAATCCCCAATACCGGGAGAGACGAATCCTGTCTAACCGTCACTGCCTCCAAGTGCTTCGGGACTGCACCCAACCACTACCTGTTTGCATGACTCCTTTGAGCCGTGGTAGGGTAGTGATCAAAGTGCAGTGGGAACACACTCGAGGCGAAGTGCCAGTGTCAAGTCAGCGGACTAAGCTGTACTCATGTCACCTGGGAACTGATAACTGACGATAGGTATAATACCAACCTGTCAGTTCCTGATGAGTCCTGTCCAGTGTACTCGTAACCTAACGAGCACCCGTATACTTTCTCCAGTACGACGTACTGATGGCTGTGGGACAGACCATCTCCCACACTGGGATGAGAAGCGCATACGCTAGTCTACTCCGGAGTATCGATGCCCTGTCTCGATAGTCCTGCGACTAGGGACCTGTATAAGGATGTGCTTATAGATTACCCAGCCCCCACTAGTGTGACTGCCATCACAACGCTGGTAATCAAGCAAAGATCCTAAGGGCTCCACTAATGCGTATAGGTGATATCGCAAAATAAACACATGTACACATTGAAGTAGAAACAAACCAAGTAGCATACTACTATATTGAGCAAGATTGTTTATACAAGGTGAATATCCCAAGCTTCCATTAAGTAATATACAAACTAGTATGATACAGTAATGGCCTCTAGGGCATATACACTAACAATAGGTTGACCCAAGGAGGGGTGCCCAAGTTACTGGATTCCGTGAAGTGCTGGGTGGTCCATTCACTTTGCTGAAGGGGGCTGCCTCGTTTCAGGTTTTGGCGGGTAACTTGCCACGCTCGTAGGGGTCTAGGACTTTCATTGCACAGGCTATCCATACGACCAGGGGAACATCGGGTTTTCATTTATGGCTAAATGGAAACCCGGGGATCCCAAATTATCTGTATTGTTCTGTGATGCTTATTACTTTTCTGTGATGTTGCATTTATCATGCCTGGAGCGATTATTATATATTTAAATATATACTAGTAGATGTTGTATATGTTTTGCACCCGCGCTAGTCCAGTCCCCGCTCTGTCGTTAGTTAAGTAACCTAACCGGTGATGACGGGACCCAGTGGCGAATGCGGATGGCATATACGTACATTATATTTTCGTTCTTTTCTGGTGTGATTAATTGATGGGACTGCATTGATTCTTATCAATGCAATGATAAAACAAACCTATATTTGATGTTGTTGGAACCAATTTTAAAAACTGACATTATAGACGTACGCTTTTGCTTTGCACAGTGGTATTCGGTTATGAATATCCAGCACCTCATTCGACGAGGTAAGGGCCAAGATCCCTTCATCGGGAGTGACCCCTTGAGTGAAAGTTTGCGTCAACGTAATAACTTTACTATAGTCGATTATTTTTGCTTTGCATCGTGGTATTCAGTTTTTAATATCCTGCACCTCATTCGACGAGGAAAGAGCCGAGATCCCTTCACCGGGAGTAACCTCTTTAGCAAAGGTTTTCGCAGCTATATTTCTATAAAAGCTATCCGGTTCCTTCAACGATATCAAGTTCATTACGTTAAAGGTTTTTCGCCAAAAACCATTCGTAGTCCTCCATCATTTCAGACGGGTAGCACTTAGTATTCATGCTATGTTTGTTGGCCTACGTCAAGGCATAGTGTATGGTAGCTATTTGTTACTTTTCTATTGCATAGATAGATGCGTTGGTTTGGAACAGTCGTACTACCTTGTTGGCCTACATCAAGGGTATGTACGGGTGGATTCAAATTAACCTGGATAATGACGGGTAGAACTTGACTTGTGACTTATTCTTTGTTGGCCTACATCAAGGACATAAGAACATGGGATAAATATCACATCGGGAGTTTCAAACATACAGGAAACTTGCCAGGTATGCGCATATCTTCTGGAGTGTGATAACTTGAGTGTCTTCCATCAAGTTATCATGCGATGATAGTTGGATCCCGATTCCCACTGATGAGTAGGATTACTCCTCGGGTAATTCCGACTAATTCTCCATTTGGGTTTGTAGGAGAATTCGAGAAAACAGTGGGAGCCATCCAGATTAGATAAAATGATTATCCATTCTAATCTAGGTTAGAGTGCACGCTAAGTGTTTCTTCTCTCTCTCCCTCTCTTTGGCAGCGACCATGGCCTGACCCTAGACAATAACTCAATGACCAAGTTAACCGAACTTTCTTAAAAACACTGGCTTTTGGATTGTTCAAGTTGCATACATCATTGCCGCTCCTTCTTCTACCCTTTGTGTTTCTCCAGAACACCCCGTATTATTACGAACATCCACTTCCATTGGATAAAACCATCGTATGATTATATACGAACTCGATGGAACTTTTTCGAGGATGGTTTCTGGTTCTGGAGAAAATGAATAGGACTATTCAGTCGTCTTTTATCATCACCTTCTCTCCGGTTGTGAGTACTCCTAGGATTAGGAGACAGTACACCTATTACGCTTATTGGATAGTCTTCTTCCAAACCTCAGACAGGTGCCGAAAGGTAGGGAATGAAGAAAACCAATTAGCCTTATTGTGGTGTGCAGAAGGTAATAAATAAAGACAAATAAAGGGATAAGAAAGAGGGCAAAGTAAAATGCAACTGCGATTCACGACCAAACCATGGCTTTCATCGCCACTCCTACTTCACCTTTGTATTTCTCCAGAACACCCCGTATCACTACGAACATCCAATTCCATTTGATAAATCCATCGTATGGTTATATACGAACTCGAAGGAACTTTTTCGAGGATGGATTCTGGTTCAGGAGAAATAGGAATAAGGTTTATTCAGTTGTCTTTTATCATCACCTTCTCTCCGGTTGTGAGAACTCCTAGGATTAGGAGAGTACACTTATTACACTTATTGGATAGTCTTCTTCCAAACCATAGGCTGGTGCCGAATGGCAGGGAAGGAAGAAAACCATTTAAGCCTAACGAAGGTGTACAGAAGGTAACGACTAAAGACAAATAAAGGGATTTGGAGAGATGGCAGAGAAATATATGGTTTTAGTCATGAATCTGGATAATGGAAGATGCATTACAAAGAATACCAGGATACCCCTACGAAACATTTTTATGTTTCAGTTTCACTGTGCATTGTTAATTGTAAACTGATTTCCCAATTAAACCCTTGCTCCAGGGTATGTATTTACCAGGTATGATTCTCACATCTGTATAGTTTTATAGATGGTGAGTGGGAGTAAGTTATTGGGAATTAGGTGACCATCCTCATTATATCGGAATTCGTTGTATTTGAGGAAATCTCCTAGGTACAGTTTTCAACCTACGACACACAGAGTTTGAGTTATTAAACTCAAGGGATTTATACAAAGTATTCTATGTTGTCCAGTGTCTATTAGGACAAAGGGGAAGGTCCTCGTACTATATTCTGTTTACTTGTGACTTCTCTAGTTTTAGACAAGTGTTTCGTAGAAATACAAGGTCTAAATTTTGAGAAGTTATAGGTGTAAGAATAAAGGAGAGAACCACGTGATGCAAGTATCAGGATTCTTCAAGGTGATTGAAGAAGTAGATACTTGTGTTTGGCATTCAGTTGATAGTAATGGTTTTGAGAACTTGATTCTCTTTCAGGTTACTCATATATGGATGCACTCCTAGTTGAGTAATACTGATTAGCCTCATTCCATTTGGCAGATATGCACTGGAGACAGCTGCATGATTTTGAATCTGGTTCCAATAAAATTAGTGCCTTTTGTTTCTGTATGGTATATAGAATCGATTTGTATCTTAACGATGTTAAGATATAGGGAGTTATCCGGCTGATGCTTAAAACCAAAATCTGGACAAACTCAGGGCACGTTTCAGTAATGGCCATTTGTGGGTTATCCCCGGCTTTCACGAGGGTTAACTTTCTACCATCAGGAAGATCAATAGTGATATTGTTCTTGACTCACCACCAGTTTTAATAAAATGGATTTTTTCAGAAAATAGTAGTGGGAGTATGGTAGAACTGGAAGTGATTCCAGAACCGCAAATGATTACTGATAATTTAATAGAATCTAAGGATTCAACTGAATTTGACATTCCATTAGCCACTCCGCAGATATGGTGGATAACCTCAGGCACCCGAGAGGTACTTCGGTCTTCTCAGAGACGGTGACAGAGAGGTTCTTGTTTACCCAGACTTGCCCTTGCTGTTGTTCCAGATTATGAGACCCGGCAGGAGGATGAATATAGCGTCGTTCTAAACCAGCTTTAGAAGTGTACGTATATATGACTCTGCCAGAGGGTTGTTGTGGTCAGTTGGAGCAGCGGAAGCATAGTGGACAAGTAGCTTGTGTCTATTTACAGACTAAAGCTGATATAGCGGAGATAGATCATCTAATTTTTATGTAACAGTCATAGGCTTTGACTTCGTCAGAATAGGAGATGGATCTGATAAGAAGGCAGTAGGTGTGATGTCTTGGTATTTGGGATGACATGCACTTAGTAGGAAGTAAAATTCCTATACTACGATCGGTTGTACTGTGGTTGTCACACAGTGGTTTCTCCATATGGGATATGGGCATTATATCGGACATTCTTGTTACTAGATCTATGGTTTTAGATCTAGATTTGGGTAGTTTCCCAATCTGGGTACTTAGACAGTATTCTAAAGGTGTTTTAGAATGGACGACTCCTGGCATGGTGGTGAACCTGCAGGTAATAGAGTCACCCTCTCTAAAGGTGTCTTATAGACTAAAGGGGAGAGGGATGTGCATGATTGGCATATCAATTGCTTAGGCAATTGAGTCAATCATGATATGTCAAGTACCACACCAGATGTTGTTTTTGCACTAGATGCAATAAATTGAGATATTAATCCAATCCTGGAGAAAGTTAGGAAGCAGTTTATGGCATAAGTGAATGTTCTAAGGATTTGATAACGGCAGCCTCCTTCGGGAAATGGTTATCATTCCAGGCTTCCAAAGTGACATGGATGACAGAGTGACTGTCAGAGGTATAGTCTTTCCCTCTTACGAGGGGCAGTAGTTTGGACAGGTGGTCCAAGCGGATACTGAGGGAGGCATGGCACATGATACTGATTAAATTCAGTTGACGATACAGTCTAAGAAGTTTGGATTTGGAGTTCATTTATGAACTAGGTCCCATCAGATGTCCAGACATATTCTAAGACATGTATTACTCAATTCGGGAGTTAGATTTCTCCGCGAACTTGAGATAAAGAGAGACATAGAAAGAAACATTGGAGCGGATCCACTTACTGAGGCTATTCCTCGAACACATTAGTTTCACAAACATGCTTTGCGAAACTGATTGGTAGAGGGGTTGGGTGTTCGGTATCACACGGGCTGTGAGTATACGACATCGCAATAATTAGCCTTAAGTGCAAGTGGGAGATTGTTGGCTACAATGCCCTCAAGGAAAATATCGTAGTCACAGGTACGTGATTGTGATGATTGAGGAAGGGCCTATACCGATAAAACAGTCTTACTCGAGATGATAGTATGCTATCTGGTTTGTCTTTATCTTCATGATAGAGCCCATAGGATTTTTGCTTGACCACCAGCATTATGATGGCGATCATATATGTGGGAGCTGGAGGTCTATAAGCACATCCTTAAATGTCCCTAGTGGTGGGAGTATCGAGACTGGGCATCGATACTCCGGTGTAGACTGGTATATACTTATCTAGACCCTGACGAGGGGCGGTGGCCGGTCTCACAAGCCATTGGTGTTAGTTGATCACTTAAGATAGTATACAGATGCTCATTGGGTTATGAGTACACTGGACGGACTCGCCGGGAACATGCTAGTTGGTATTATACCTATTTTCAGATAGCAGTTCCCTGGTGACATGTGTACAGGTTAGTCTGTCGACGTGGGATCCTCATTTGTCTCGTATGAGTTCCCACTGTGCTTTGATTACTACTCTACCACGCTCAAAGGAGACATGCAAACAGGTTTTAGTTGGGTACAGTCCCGAGCCACATGGAGGTAGTGAGCGGATCATCAGGGATTCGTCTCTCCCGGTATTGGGGGTTGATGTCGCACAGTACACGGGTGGCCATCACCTGAAATCGTCGGCCGGGGTAATGGAGAATTACTGATTTGGATCAGTAGTTTCTCAGGAGGTGATGGGTTTCATACCGACACGGATTATCGCGTTATTAGGGGTCTGACTTTATTCACCCCCTAGACTCGATATGCGATACTCTTAGACGAACAGACTGGACTGTACGGATATTGTCACTGACAGGCTCAGTAGGGGTTCGGATGAGTTTGCTCGTCGGCCTTCCTTTCGCTCAATACCTAGGTAGCCGTTACGTATAGCTAGTGCCTCTGACGTGCTTGTG
Source organism: Agapanthus africanus (assembly GCA_030015575.1). Taxonomy (NCBI): domain Eukaryota; kingdom Viridiplantae; phylum Streptophyta; class Magnoliopsida; order Asparagales; family Amaryllidaceae; genus Agapanthus; species Agapanthus africanus. Next base: position 191,695,947 of record CM057347.1, on the reverse strand, counting down.
GTTAAACCTACAGCCAGCGTATTGACGAGTCTTTAGAGTCCCACACAGAGGGTTTTCACGGTTCATGCAATATGGTGTAGTTGACGTATGTTGATACATACAGGTGTCCGATTAAATATGTGCACGGACTGCACAGACTTTAATCGGGCGGTTGATAATACTAGCGGCTTAGGATTAAGCCAGATTGTTAAATCAAGTTTTGATTTAATAATTTACATACGTATGTATTCTAGTATTATTTCTCACTATTTATTTTCTCCCTTTGGCTATTCGTATTTTCGTACGAATACGCGTATGTGTATTTCGATACATGTACCGGGAAACATTCCGTATTTATACGGAATGGCTTCTAGAAGATGCCACCTCATTGTTGATTATCTTCAGAAAATCATTTGCTTTAGGTGAGGTGGAAATGGTGACATGGCATAAGCATGGGTTTTGGTCAAAGCATGGCTTTTGCTCATGTAGAGATTGGTATGGGTTGATTTTTTTTTTTTTTGCTAATTGGAAAAGTCATTTTGGGTGTGCATTATTTTGGTGGGGAGAGAGGGGCCGGCCACACTTAAGGAATGTGTGGGGTTTTGCTCATTTTGGTTACTACTCTCTCTAGCTCATTCTTATTACACTTACACCCAAAAAGACTTTACCATTTTTAGCTCATACCATTCTTTCTTGCATCACCTCCACATCTTCCATGGGTGCTCTATGAGCATTAGGTTATGAGAGAAAATATAGTGAGACTATCATACACCCCCACCCTCCACTACTAGCGATCTTGGAGGGTCGGTTGGTCCGCTTGGCGAACCTGGAGCTTGTGCCGTTTCCCTCAGGTGGATCATCGGAGATGAAGAAAGTCCGGTGACCAAAGTCGATCCGCATCACTAGGAGCTTGGAAATGGTTGAAGACCCGAAGGACTTGGTTCATTAGGTATAATCATACTATCTCTTTGTCTTTTGGTTTGCTAGTTTTAGTGTTTATGGGTTCGATCTTGGGATTGGGTTCCGTCGGCGCCAGATTTTTATTCGTCGTTTTTGTTCCGCACCGGCCCCTTTTGATGGCCAGGGAGCCGGCATAACCTAGCATATGATAGGTAGTATCCCTTGCACACTTACATGATTACACATATACCTTACTATACCTACATGTTTACACATATATCTGGCTATAGCTACATATTCACCTGTATATGATGTTGCATTTGATTTCGGAGAAATTAGGAACCGCGTGATATATTTAATAAGTTGTTGCAGTTAAATAGCGGTTTTTCCTTTATATGCTCATATTATTATTTCATGTTGCATATATTATATTTCATGGATTTCGCATTGATATATGGATTTCATATAATGTTTTTTCTGGATGTTTTACTCTTGGGTATATATATAAGTGGTATGGGATGCTGATATATATACATGTATATATATATATATATATATATATCAGTGGTATGGGACGCTGTTATATATTTACACCTATATATTATATATATCATCATAATGATCTATGCAAGTATTCTTATTCCATACTTGATATTTGGATATATCCACTTTGAGATTTGTTTTAAACCGATACATGGATCACAAGTGTCCGTGTTTGACACTTAGGATTCGAGGAACGTATAAACCGATACGTGGATCACAAGTGTCGGTGTTTGACACTTAGGATTCGAGAAACGTATAAACCGATACGTGGATCACAAGTTTCGGTGTTTAACAGTTAGGATTCGAAGAACGTATGTATTTATGTGTCGATGCTAGACACTAGTTTTCATGATATTTTCGGGTGTCGATGTTAGACACTCAGGTTCCATGAGACTTACAGGATATGAGGATTTCGTGAGGATGACATATTTTATTCCATACTCATCATTTACTTGATATGCATTGTTTCATGTATTAGTAGTACCTGATAGAGTACCTTTCATGACTGTTGCATATACATATTGCCATTTATTACTATCAGCTTGCATGTGATAAATTATCGCAGTACGTGCATACTTGCGATTACCAGCATATGTTATTTACTATTCACGAGTTGGTAACTCACCCCCGTTGTGCCACAGTGGTTTTGCAGGTCTGACCCTCAGAACAGTCATGGCAGGGCTTCTTCCTATCATATCATCTTTTGCAGCGGACACCGTTTCGGCTGACTGTGAGCAGTTTTGTTATAGGTGGGTTTCGCGGTTATCCGATTTTGTACATTGTATATCCTTGGTTGTACCTAGTACTCTCCATCTACCACTTTCATGTATTTACTTAGAGACGAGATGTGAGGACAATATTATATATTTTTGGTGACTCAGGATGTCTTTTATGCAGTGTTATTTGTATCGTCTTTTATTCTTCGCTACGGCATCGTTTATCTGTTGTGGTGGTTGTTTCTGCCTATGGGCTTGGATTTTCTCCCGTTGGTGATTCTTTACTTATATCTTTGTATGTACCCATTTTTGGGGCTTGTTTTTACGAAGGAGGTGCTGCCAAAAATTTTAAGAAAGTAAATTTGGAATTTAAAGAATTTGTACTTGAGATTTTCAAAAGTTTTAACAATGTTCTTATCACTTACTACTTTTGATTGTTTAGATTGCTGGGTTTTCGGCATACTTGAATTGCGTTACGCCTGTAAACGTTATGTAGTTTAAGGGCCGTCGCATGCCAAATTTCAGGTCGTGACACTTTTGGGACGGAAGAGGAAGATTGTCCAACAAGCATAGAGGGGGACTTCGCTTTCCGCGTGCTCTCCGCACTCCTCAACATATTGAGAAGTTCGAGAAGTGATTTCTCCATGTCATGCATGTTGAAGTTCACTATGAATGGAGCAAAGGTGGAGGGAAGAGACTGTAGAACAATATCATGTTAGTTATATGTATGCCCTAGAGGCCATTACTGTATATACGATGTATATTGTAATGGATGCTTGGACATATATAGGGAGGACTTTCTTGCTCGACATGATAGTATGCTATCTGGTTGTACTTTATCTTAACATGTACTCTGATTGTCTCTATGTTACATGTTGATAAAGCCCTTAGGATATGTGCTCGACTACCTGGACTATGTTGAGTCCATACTAGTGGGGCCACGGTAGTCGACGAGTACATCCCATAACAGTTCCTAGTCGAGGGTGTATTGAGACAGGGCATCGATGCACCAGAGTAGACTAGCGTATACGCATCTTGACCCATATGATGGGCGATGGATGATCCCATATCCATCGGTGTTTGACATCAAGGAGGGTGTACGGGTGCTCAGTGGAGACTGGGTACACTGGACGGACTCGCCGAGAACTCCCAGATGGTATTATACGTAACATCAGATGGCAGTTCTCCGGTGACACTGGTACAGAGTAGTCTGTTGACCCGAGATCATCATAGAGTATTGTGTGATTCCCACTGTGCTTTGATTTCCATCATAACACATCCAAGAGGGCGTGCAAAAAGGTGGTTTTTGGGTACAGTCCCGAATCACAAGGAGGCAATGAGCGATAGGAGGGGATTCGTCTCTCCCGGTATAGGGAGTTGATGTTGTGCTGTGTTCGATTGGCTATAACCGGAAATCCCTGGCCAGGGTTGCTGAGATTTACTGGTTAGTGTTATTAGTAGTTTCTCGAACAGTTATAGACCTCATATCGAAACGACTGATCGAGCTACTGGGGTCTGACAATTACTACCCCTAGGCGAGATATGCGACATATCAGACGACGAGACCGGACTGTACGGTAGTGTTACTGATTGGATTCACAGGAGAATGTACAGGCTTGCTTGTTGATCTTTTGAGCGCTCAATACCTGGGTGGCTGTTACGTTTAGCTGACCGCTTGCAGCTTGTGGGTGTTTGATATGATCATCACCTACTGCCGGCGTATTGACGATTCTTTAGAGTCCTACACAGAGCTTTCTTGGCTCAGGCAAAATGGAGTAGGAGCACATATGTGATATGTGCGGGACCGAGGATAATGCGGTATGTGATACCGTTTTGGATTCTCGCGATATGAGATATCGGCCGGGTATATGTGATATAGCCGGGTCATCGTATTAGTCGGTTATATGCGATATAGCCGGATTGTCGGATCAAGTGATGATTCGATAATTTAATGTATAATAATATATATGATATATTAAATTACATTAACTAATATTAGCTCACTAAAACATTCTTTTTCTCACTCGGGTAATACATTGATATATATGCGATATATGTTAATTGTATTATTTTATTATGTTACAATAAATATTATATATGTGATATATAATATTGTAACATGATATGGTTATTAACGCAACATGATTAGTGGAGAATAAACATGGTTAGGGTTTGATTAGGGTTAAGCTATTCTAGAAGTTTCTAGAAGATTTGCTTTTTGTTTTGGAAAAGAAATTTTTGCAACATATTTACCTTAACCCAACCAAACCTTTAACCTTAGTCAAATCTTTACAAGGGTTAGTTTGACCATGGTTGCATTATTCAACCTTATCATAACTATCATTATTCATCACAAAAGAATTGAGGCTTCTTCTTCTTCCTTCTTCTCTTCATGGAAAAAGCTTTCTAGCTTTTTTCCAAGTGATGAAAATGAGTGAGAATAAGAAAATAAAAGAGAGCAAAAATCCTACTTCATCATTCTCTTCAATCCTTGTCCTTTAGATGAGATTGTTCACTTCATTTAGTGAGTATTAGCTTGTATTAATGAAACTTCAAGGTAGATCATCTTTGTTATCGAAGATCGGAAGCAAGAATGCATCTTTCTCTTCGTGAAGTCTCTCGAGAGTGCGGAACACGATGATCGCAGCGAAGGGACCTCAACACGGATCTTAAGAAGTGAAGGACCGGATCTACAAATGTTGTGATCCCTCTCACTTAGTGTTAAAGTGTTTAACATGCTTGTTTTCGCCTAATATCTAGTTTAAAGATCCGGCTTTGGGTTGTTCGGCACGGCTAAATTTTAAATCGGGCATGGTTGATGCCTCGTAGACCCTTGTGGCAGTGCATAGCAACCCTACAGTGCTTTCAGAGCCAAGCTCGAGATTTAGGCGAAGTCTAGACAAAGTTTAAAGTCCGATCGAACCCGGAAACCCCGATATATAACTTTCTCTAGAAATTTTCTCAAAATGTGATTTTTTGTGAATTAAAAATGCTCAAAAAAATAAGCAGGGAAATATAGGAATTACTGTGAAGTACGGACTATTGATTCCATCACATGACCACGGAACCGCGGCCAAACCATGCACGTGGCCGCGGTTCCGCGGCTGAATAGTGATATTGGGGCCGACCACTTCACAGTAATATTCCTGGTTTCTTTTGCACTATTCTGGGAAGTTTTAATTCCACTCAAGTGTTGAGTTTTCTGGGTTGTATTGGGGACTCGTAGATTCGATCGGTAATTTAACTTCGTTTAAGTTTTTCCGGATAATTTTAGAAACTGTTACAAAGTTCGAACGGATATCAATAACTCATTTTTTCCCGACCCGGAAAATTTCCAAGTGTTGGATTTTTCCATAGTTTAAGAACGTTCTAAGTCGTGCAAGTAACGCGATGGACCCTCAAGAAGACAACAAACCTTAAATCGATTATGTGACCGTCTTGAACAGCCTCTGAACCTTAGGGTTTGTGGCAGTACGGCATGCCACATGTGAGGTGTTGGCTTGACCCTTCTACGGCTGGACCATTGGTACTGTAGCATGTGATGGATGTTCTTAAACTAATTTCAAATGTTGAGAACTATTTGGGAAAGCTTGGGTGTTTGATTATTCGATCGGAAAGTTTAACATTGTCTATTTATCTGGAATGTGATATAATATTTGGAATCCACATGTAGTTATGAGATAACTACATGTGGATATTATAAACATAGCAGTTTAGTCTCAGATGATCGGTTGCCACGGGAATTTGATGTGATCAAAAGTCCATCGCAATCACGTAGCATACGCGAATACTCGTCGGGTAAACTTAACAGAAAACCACGCCCCATAGGCCCGACCAAGTGACTGTAGGAGAACCCCGTCGCCAACAGCATCCGTTCGGGTGCTCGCAGCAGCGGTGTTCCGCCTTAGTGTACTTCGTCGACGGCATCTGGGGGTGCGGCCGTCTACTAAATTTTGCGACGAGCATTCGATCAGGATGTCGGGAATCTTGTTCAATTGCTCGACTTGATATTGAAAAGTGTTTTCGATAATGAGACTAAAATGCGAGGTTTATAATTGTTAGGCATGCGATGCCTAAGGAATTCATTTGGTTAGGCATGCGATGTCTAAGGAGGTTGCGGATTCCAACTGTTGTAGTTTTACGCATTCTTTTCTGTGACCATATAAAAACACGGACGTCCTAGTATATCGAATATTTCATATATGTTCTTCTGCTGCAATGTTCTGTGATGAGATCATATTACTGCCTGAGTCGAATGATTATATTATATATATGAGATATATGTTATATTGCAGATTTCGTTTCAAAAGTGATGCTTGTGAAGCATAATAAAATGGGACTTCATTAATGAGATTAATGAAACTAAAAGAAACCTAAGATATTGTAGAAACTTGTTTAAAACACTCGTAGCTCTAGTTTTTGCTTTGCATAGCGGTGTTCCTTGTAGAACATCCAGCACCTTATTCGATAAGGAAAGAGCCGAGATCCCTTCACTGGGAGTGACCTCTTTAGTGAAACTAGCAGATGTTACAGACTCGGTTTTTCTTTTGATTGCTTCTATAGTTTTTGCTTTGCATAGTGATATTTGTGAAATATCCTGCACCTTATTCGATGAGGAAAGGGCCGACGATCCCTTCACCGGGAGTGACCCCTTTAGCAAAACTAGAAAAGGCTAAAAAACACTCCATTTAAAATCACTCGATTCTACAACGATATAAAGTTCATTACGCAAAAGGTTTTCTTAAAAACCTGTCGTAGCCCTCCGCCATTTCAGATAAGTAATAGTTAGTATTCGTGCTGCGTTTGTTGACTCAGTCAAGGCGTAGTGTGCGGTAGTTGATTAGTGCTTATCTGCAAAGCATATGATGCGATTGGATTAGGGTAGTCGTGCGGCCTTGTTGACTCAGTCAAGGGTCGTGCGAGTGGGTTTAATTCAATCGGGAAATGACGGGTTGAACTTTACTTGCGGTCTATCGTTTGTTCACTCAGTCAAGATCATAGATCGTTTGGGACAAAATATTATTGGGAATTTCAAGTGTTGAAATTTGCAATGAGATTGCATACCTTCTATGAGATAGTTGGATCCCGATACCCGCTGCGAGTAAGAGTTACTCCTGGGAGAGTTTTACACATTACAATTAGCCGATCAAGTAGGTGTCTAGAAAAGTTTAATGGGGTTACGCCCCTGGAAAAACGAGGTTTACTTTAATTAGGTCCGTGCGAAAGCACGGGGATCCTCCCTCAAATTACCGGCACTAGCCTGGCAGAAAGATTGGCGAACTTGTAGGGTGTAATTAATCCCGGCTAGTCTTTTCCTTTAGGGTTTGAAGGAAGATTTGACTAAAACAGTAGGAGACATCCTGATTAGATAAATTGATAACCAATCTAATCTTGTAAAAGCGCACGCTAAGTGTTTTCTTCTCTCTCTCTCCAGGTAGCGACCATGTCATGCCTTAATCAAGATAATAATACGGATGTATTGACCGAACCCGCTTATTATACTGAGTTAGGGAACGTTGGTCCCGCTCCAACTATAATTGTTATAAGACAGAGCAGGAAATTGGGGAATACGAGATTTCCCGTGCCGCCCAAACGAAGAAAGTGCATGCTGATGCATCATCTTCGGGTGTGTTCATTACAGAGAACTGTTTCTCAGTATCCTTTACGTCCTGGGTATGAGATACCGGATCAGGATCCCGCATATGTAATCTGTTACATGGGCTACAGATAGGTAGAGAACTGAGAATGGGTGTTAAGTTTCATGAGATAGAAAACGGTGCAAGTGTTGCAGCCAAGTCTGTTGGTCACTATCAACCTGTATTACCAGAATACATTGATTCTGAACGAATGTTATTAGATACCGAACCTGATATACAACATCATATCAGTCTCTTTATTAGTAATGAAAGGATATAATTTTGTATTGTTGGATAATGTTTTGAACATTTCCTATATCAAGAGTTGATCGGTTCAGGCACGTAATCTAAAAGCATAGACGTTCTAAATCAAACCACAGTTCTTAACATACAGAACACACACAAGAGGAAGAGTTCAGAAATGAATGAATCCTTCATGAGGTATTGTAGACTAGGTCATATCAATGCAACCCGACTGGCTGAAGTTACATATAGATGCATATTTAAATTAATTTGAATTTATATCTTGTGAGACTTGCCGGTCATGTCACAAAGATACGATGACCATAGCTCTGTTTATTGGAAACAGAGAAAGAGTTAGTGAACTCTTGGGATTGATACATGATGATGTATGATGGTCCCCTTTCTACACATGCCAAGACTAGTTCTTTGTACTTTATTACATTCTCTGATGATCTCTCAAGATTCGGACATATGTTCCTGTTGAAACACAAGTCTGAACCTTTTGAGATATTCACAGAATATGAGTAACAAGTAGAGAAGCAAAAAACGGGTATAAGTATTATGTCCTTTGATGAGATCAAGGAGGAGAATACTTGAGCACGGAATTCCTGAACTATTCTAAAGGAGAATGGGATTCTCTCTCAGCATTACTCCTCCATATACACCATAGCACGATTGTATATCGGGGCGGAGCAATAGCACCCTATATGATATGGTGAGCTCTATGATGAGTACCACTGAGTTTCCTATTTCCTTTTTGGAGTTATGCACTTGAGAAGCTGCATACCTATTGAATAGGGTTCAAATCAAATCAGTTGCCTGCCACTTCAAATGTGATATGGAAAGGGAAGAGCCCATATCTTAAGTTTGTTAAGATTTGGGGTTGTCCGGCCTATGTCTAAAAAGCAAAATCCGGACAAGCTCGAGGCAAAGTCAAGATCTGTGGAAGTTTGTTGGATATCCCAAGCATACGCAAGGGAATATCTTTTACCTAACCAAGGAACAAAATATGTTTTGTTTCTCAACATGCCACATTTGTGAAAGGGAATTTCTTGTGAAGAAATTAGTGGTCATGAGGTAGAACTGGAAGGAGTTCCAGCTATACAAATTACAGCAGATGATTTGGTAGAACCAAAGGATTCAATAGTAATCAACGAACTTCAGCCTCTCCGCCGATCTAGTAGGGTTCCTCACCCACCTGAGAGATACTTTGGTTTCTCTATGACAGTGGATGCGAGGATTGCATCATGAGATGATGACCCAACTAGTTTCGAGCTGGCCATCAGGAGTGAGACTCTGTAAGAATGGCTGGATGCTTAGCGATCTGAGTTGGAATCCTTATACACCAACAAAGCGTGGACTTTGGTTGCTTTATCTGAAGGGTTAAATCCCCATCAGAAGCAAGTATATCTTGAGAAGATTACTTGGTGTATATGGAAAAGTTAAGACTTTCAAAGCTATGCTTAAGTCCATCCAGATCCTACTTGCCACGGCTACATACCATGACTACGATATATGGCGTTTCGGTGTCATGACTGCTTTTCTAAATGATGTTTTAGAAGAGAGCGTCTATAAGTACACAGCTAGAGGGCTTCGTAGACAGTAGAAGCAGCGGCAACGTGTGCAAGATGTTTTATGTTGATAAAGCAGGCATCGCAGAGTTGGAACATCTATTTTGATGTGGTAGTCAAAGAGTTTGACTTCATCAAAATGGTAGATGAACCTTGTATATACAAAACGGGTAGTAGGGAGTATGGTGGTGATCCTCGTAGAGTACGTGGATGATATACTCTTGATAGGGAAGGAGTTTCCTACGCTACTCTCAGTCAATCTCCGCTTATCACAAGGATTCTCTATATAGGATCAAAGTGATACCTCCTAAATCCTGGGTTTTGGATCTATGAGATAGATCTAATTGGATGTTAGGATTCTCACTAGTTGTAGTAAGATGGTATCAATCGATCCTGGGGAGAATCACCGGAAAGGTTCCAGGGTGATAAGGACGACTGAATGTCAGTCGCAGGCATTGTCAATACCCTCAGTAGAGGGACAGTATGTTTGAAGAGTTCCAAGCTAGATACCATGACTTACTAGACGATTAAAGGCAAGATACATCGTGACCAAGGATGCTACCAAAGAGGCAGTCTGGATATATAAGTTCATGAGATGAACTTTGTTCCTACCATTGTGTGAGAATGGAGTTGTGGTTTATGCCAAGGAACCCCCGTCCCATCAGAAATCAGGATATAATTCTTAGGCAGTATCACCTGAACATGGAGATGGTTGATCTCCAGGGAGATCGAGGTTAGGAGAGTAGACAGAGAGGACAACAGCGCGGATCCACTCACAAAGTCCTTTTTTCCTACTAGGGACTTCTATGAGATGGTTGGGAATGAGATACTTCAACCACATCTAATTGTTGGGTATGTGATACCACAACAGATAGCCCTAGTGCAAGTGGGAGATTGTTAGTTATATGTATGCCCTAGAGGCCATTACTATACATACGATGTATATTGTAATGGATGCTTGGACATATATAGGGAGGACTTTCTTTCTCGACATGATAGTATGCTATCTGGTTGTACTTTATCTTAACATGTACTCTGATTTTCTCTATGTTACATGTTGATAAAGCCCTTAGGATATGTACTCGACTACTGGGACTATGATGAGATCATACTAGTGGGGCCACGGTAGTCGACGAGTACATCCTATAACTGTTCCTAGTCGAGGGTGTATCGAGACAGGGCATCGATGCACCAAAGTAGACTAGCGTATACGCATCTTGACCCATATGATGGGCGATGGATGATCCGATATCCATCGGTGTTTGACATCAAGGATGGTGTATGGGTGCTCAATGGAGACTGGGTACACTGGACGGACTCGCCGAGAACTCCCAGATGGTATTATACCTCACGTCAGATGGCAGTTCTCCGGTGACACTGGTACAAAGTAGTCTGTTGACCCGATATCGTCATAGAGTCTTATGTGATTCCTACTGTGCTTTGATTTCCATCATACCACGTCCAAGAGGGCATGCAAAAAGGTGGCTTTTGGGTACAGTCCCGAACCACATGGAGGCAATGAGCGATAGGAGGGGTTTCGTCACTCCCGGTATAGCGAGTTGATGTTGTGCTGTATTCGATTGGCTATAACCGGAAATCCCTGGCCAGGGTTGCTGGGATTTACTGGTAAGTGTTATTAGTAGTTTCTCAAACGGTTATAGACCTCATATCGACACGACTTATCGAGCTACTGGGGTCTGATGTTTACCACCCCTAGGCGAGATATGTGACATATCAGACGACGAGACCGGACTGTACGGGAGTGTTACTGATTGGATTCATAAGAGAATGTACAGGCTTGCTTGTTGATCTTCTGAGCGCTCAATACCTGGGTGGCTGTTACGTTTAGCTGACCGCTTGCAGCTTGTGGGTGTTTTATATGATCATCACCTACTGCCGGCGTATTGACGATTCTTTAGAGTCCTACCCAGAGGTTTCTTGGCTCAGGAAAAATGGAGTAGGAGCACATATGTGATATGTGCGGGACCGAGAATAATGCGGTATGTGATACCGTATTGGATTCTCGCGATATGAGATATCGGCCAGGTAGATGTGATATAGCCGGGTCATCGTATTAGTCGGTTATATGCGATATAGCCGGATTGTCGGATCAAGTGTTGATTCGATAATTTAATGTATAATAATATATTTGATATATTAAATTACATTAACTAATATTAGCTCACTAAAAGATTCTTTTTCTCACTCGGGTAATACATTGATATATATGCGATATATGTTAATTGTATTATTTTATTATGTTACAATAAATATTATATATGTGATATATAATATTGTAACATGATATGGTTATTAATGAAACATGATTAGTTGAGATTAAACATGGTTAGGGTTTGATTAGGGTTAAGCTATTCTAGAAGTTTCTAGAAGCTTTGCTTTTTGTTTTGCAAAAGATATTTTTGCAAGATATTTTCCTTAACCCAACCAAACCTTTAACCTTAGTCAAATCTCTACAAGGGTTAGTTTGACCATGGTTGCATTATTCAACCTTATCATAACTATCATTATTCATCACAAAAGAATTAAGGCTTCTTCTTCTTCCTTCATCTCTTCATGGAAAAAGCTTTCTAGCTTTTTTCCAAGTGATGAAAAAGAGTAAGAAAAAGAAAATAAAAGAGAGCAAATATCCTACTTCATCATTCTCATCTATCCTTGCCCTTTAGATGAGAGTGTTCACTTCATTAATTGAGTGTTAGCTTGTGTTAATGAAACTTCAAGGTAGATTATCTTTGTTATCGAAGATCGGAAGCAAGACTGCATCTTTCTCTTCGTGAAGCCTCTCGAGAGTGCGGAACACGATGATCGCAGCGAAGAGACCTCAACACGGAGCTTAAGAAGTGAAGGACCGGATCTACAAAGGTTGTAATCCCTCTCACTTAGTGTTAAAATGTTTAACATGCTTGTTTTCGCCTAATATCTAGTTTAAAGAACCGGCTTTGGGTTGTTCGGCACGGCTAAATTTTAAATCGGGCATGCTTGATGCCTCGTAGACCCTTGTGGCAGTGCATAGCAACCCTACATATCAGTATACTGTTCGTTATCCATTGCCCATCCGAGGTCCTCAAGCTCTTCTATAAGTGCTATCATCTTCAAAACGTGATCGCCTACTGGTGTGCCTTGAGCCATCCGCATCTGAAACAACTTTCAAGAAGCTTCATATCTCTGGGTCCGAGATTGCTCCCCATACATATCCTTTGTATGGAGAAAGATGGATTGAACTTCCATCTGCTCGTGTTGCTTTTGATGTGTATTGTCCATCAATGCAAGGGCGAGGCATTTGGCAGTAGCACAGTCAATATCCCATCCCACGTTTTGCGGATTTCCCTATCCGCAGTAGAAGATTCAGGTCGTGGGGTGGGCGGGGCCTTGGCAGTGAGGACATATGATACTTTATCATATGTGAGAGCAATGTTAATGTTCCTCAGCCAGTCTTTGTTGTTCGGTCCGGTCAGCTTGTTTTTATCTACTGAAGCTTAAGGCCAGTTATTGGTATCTGCCATTAAGAGAGAGAGAGAAGAATACACTCAACGAAAGCTCTAGCAAAGATCAGATTGGTTATTATCTTATCTAATCAATGTCACCAACTGCTTTTATCAAATTTTCTTTAAAACCTTTTAAAAAGAAAACTAGCAAGGATTAATTACATTCTACAACTTCTCTAACCGTTCAAGCAGGCCTGTGCCGGTACTTTGAGGGAGGTTCCCCGTGCTGTCGCACGGACCTAATTAGAATAAATCTCGTTTTCCCAGAGGCGTAGCCTCGTTGACACCTTTCTAGACACCTAATGGTTTAGCTAATTGTAAAGTGCAAAACTTTCCCGGGAGCTACTCTTGCTCACAGTGGGATCGGGATCCTACTATCACGTAGAAGGTATGAAATCTCATTACAAATTTCAACTCTTGAAACTCCCGATATGGTTTTTACCCCTAGCACTCATGACCTTAACTACAGCCAACAAATTATAAGTACTAGTCAAGTTTTACCCGTCATTTCATGATTAAGAAGACCCACCCATATGACCCTTAACTATAGTCAACATAATCATATGAATGTCCTAACTAATCCGTATCATATGCTGTGTAGGAACACATTACTCAGCTACCGTACACTGCGCCTTAACTATAGTCAAAATACACAGTACGAATACTAAGTACTCTACTTCCTAAAATGACGGAGGGATGCGGATAGTTTTTAAGAAAACCTTTAACGCTTTGAACTTGATATTGCTGTAGAATCCAATGGGTTTAAAAGGAGTGGTTTAAGCTCCGCACTTTGAAAACTTACTTTTTCACAAAAAGCCGAGTGGATTTCAAATCCGATTCTAGGACATCTTTTAGGTTCATTTATATTTACATTAATCTCATTAATGTAGTCTCATCATTTAAGTCCTTAAGCCATCACAGAAAAGAAACGAAAATATAACGTACGCTTATGCCACCCACATTTGCCACAATGTTCTGTTATGCACCGTTAGGTTACTTAACTAACAGCATACGGGGACGGGGCTAGCGCCGGTGCAAAACATAAGCAACATCTATTATATATCATATATATAATATTCTATTCGTCTCAGATATATCAAGTGATCACATCACAGAACATAAGAAGCAGAAGCACATATAATATATGATATCTAGGAGGTCCGTATTTTGTATTTAGCCATCAATAGAAAATACGGATTCCACTATCGCAATGAATAGCCAAGCCTACAGCCCTAGACCCCTACAAGAGCGACAAGTGACCCTACCAATTCTAGAGTTTAGGACACCCGGTCTCAACTCCTCGAGATGGCCTACCACTGAACCTTAGAACCCGGTCACTTGTTCTCCCCTCCTTAGGTCATCCTAATGCGGAAAAGTAAATAATATACAACAACAGTGACATCATCCTTAACCCGGAAGTTCCCCAAATAAAAGAATATTACATACAATTGAATTTTACATGAATGAAAAGAAAACTCTCATCTCACATAAAACCCCTGGCTATTCAATCATGACAATCCTGCACATCATATCTCAGCAACACATAATATCACATATCATCAACGTAAGTAAGTATGTGTACCCCGATTGTCGTTGATGTATAGCAACGAAACCGGCGATACACCACATACTACACTTACGGTGACAGAGAAATAAAGTGAAAAACTACAACAATTGGAATAGTAACTGCCCTTAGACAACACAAACCTGGGATATCATATATCCTAGATTTCAGCCTAACAATGTAAAGCTCACATTTAGGTCTCACCCATGAAAACACCTTTTCAAAATAAGTCGGATAATTCAAAAATATTTACGATAACTCCCGAGACCGAAATGATAGATTTATACGCAACAAATAAATTTGCAGATTCCAATTATTGTATCGCATTCTCATAAACTAGGCGCAGTTTAAAAGTTCGATCGAACGATCAATCACCCAAAGAATTCTCAGAAAGCTCAACACATGAGCAGTTTTAAAATATACCAGATACTGCTACAAGCATATACGGGCCAGCACAAGAAGGCACAGTCCAACCCTCACCAACGGCGCCGCGGAA
Organism: Agapanthus africanus; assembly: GCA_030015575.1. Classification (NCBI taxonomy): domain Eukaryota; kingdom Viridiplantae; phylum Streptophyta; class Magnoliopsida; order Asparagales; family Amaryllidaceae; genus Agapanthus; species Agapanthus africanus. Next base: position 191,680,796 of record CM057347.1, on the reverse strand, counting down.
CCGCCGCAAAATGACCATTTTGGCCGCGGTTCCATGGTTGTTTAGTCGAGTTAGGGCTTCGTTCTTCTTGTAGGCCCATACAATACCCTGCATGATTTTCTGATTATTTTTAATGTGAAAAAATTCAACTTTTGAAAAATTTCCAGTGAGGACCCTTCGGGCATTGTATTTCGTTCTTTCGAGGTTTTAACGTCGTCTAGGTTACTCTAAAGCTCTAGCTTGGCTCTGATACCACTGTTGGGTTTCTATAGCACCTTATCTAGGGTTTGAAAGCATTATACATGCCACAATAAAATTTTAATGAGGTGCCAAGCAAACTTAACTAGGAATCGAACTAGAAATTTAGGGTAAAAACTAACAGTATCATATACTATAAAGAATCTATCACTAAGTGGAGAGATTACAACCTTTGTAGACCTCCTTGAGTGACTCCTTGGATCTCCTAGAGTTTGGAACGGCTCGCTTGAATCCTTCCTAGTCCACGACGATCAACCCGAAATTCCTTTGCTCAAGCTTCTTTCTTCACTTGATCAATGGAGAAGTGAAGCCAACACCCTACACTAATTGGCTAAACTAGTATAGTATGAAGATGTGGTTTGCATTCTCACTTAAAAACCCTTTCCTTTTCTTTTCCTCACTCTAAGTGAAACTCAAGAGAGCTTGAAGAAGGAGGAAGATGAAGATGGCAAAGCTTTACTCAAGATAATGATAATTCTTATGTTTTAAAATAAAAACAAAAGGATATATATATGTGAGACACTCTCATATTCAAACATGGATAAAACAAATATCTAGATATTTTTGGATGAGTTAAAAGAACAAAGGAAATTAAATCTAGGGTTAAGTCAATGGTCAACCCTAGAAGAGTGAAGAAAGAATGAGTCATGAATAATTTCCTTTTTCTTTTTTTATCTCAAAACAAAAACACATATATAAATTTGAACCATATGAGTCTTGCATTGCCATCTTCTATGTATCAACAACCATGATACACATGCATGCATGTATGTATGCATTCACATCTTTATGTGTATGTATATACAAATATGCATACATCCAAAAAGAAAAAGGTTTAATAAAAGTGAGCTAAAAGTCATTATTAAATCAACACATGATTTAATAAACCAGTCATATCACATACAACCCGACCAATAGTAAACACCCGATTAATATATGTTATCTCATACACGCATTTAATCGAACTCCCGCGCATATCTTATATGCACACCACATCGTTTTTCCTGAGCTAGGAAACATCTGTGTGGGACACTAAGACTCGTCAATACGCCGGCAGTAGGTGATGATCACATCAAACACCCACAAGAGCATGCGGTCAGCTAAACGTAACAGCCACCTGGGTATTGAGTGGTCAGAAGAAAAACAAGCGAACCTGTCAAAACTCCATCGAGCCAACTGGCAACACTTACCGTACATTTCGATCTCTTCATCAGATATGCAGCATATCGAGTCTGGGAATGGTATCGTCGACCCCAATAACTCAATAAGTCATGCCTGTATATGGCTTATAACAGATCGAGAAACTACTGATAACACTTATCCGTAAATCTCTGCAGCCCTGGCCAGGGACTACCTGTTATAGCCAATCAAGTATAGCGCAATATCAACCGCCAATACCGGGAGAGATGAAACCCCTCCTATCTCTCATTGCCTCTATGTGCCTCGGGACTGTCCCCAAAATCTACCTGTTTGCATGACACAGTATAGCCGTGGTAGGGTGGAGATCAAAGTACAGTGGGAGGACACACAAGACTCCATGACGATCTCGGGTCTACAGACTAACCTGTACCAGTGTCACCTGAGAACTTCTATCCGACATGAGATATAATACGACATAGGATTTCTCGGCGAGTCCGTTCAGTGTACCCAGTCTCTACTGAGCACCCGTATAAAATCTTTGGTGTCAGCACATCAGATGGATATGGGATCATCCATCGCCCATCATATGGGACAAGAATCGTATACTCTAGTTTACTCTGGAATATCGATGCCCCGTCTCGATACACCCATGACTAGGAACATTTCAAGGATATGCTTATAAACTACGGATGTCCTACTAGTATGATCCACATCATAATCCTAGTAGTCAAGCAAATATCCTAAGGGCTTTATCAACATGTACCAAATGAATAAAAGCATGATCAAGTGAACATGTCAAGATAAAGAGTAACCAGATAGCATACTATCATGTCGAGCAAGACTGTCATCTGATTACACACACACACACACACATACCGGTTCATACATTATCATATAATGGCCTCTAGGGCATACATAAAACCAACAACATGAACCGTTAGTAATAGTGCAGTGTCTAATTTGTTAGTGTATATGCCCTAGAAGCCATTACTGTATCATACTAGCTTGTATATTACTTAATGGAGGCTTGGGATATTCACAATTGTATAGACAATCTTGCTCAAAATGGTAGTATGCTACTTGGTTTGTCTCTACTTCAATATGTGCATGTGTTTCTTTTTAGCATATCGCTTATACATATTAGAAGAGCCCTTAGGATCTTTGCTTGATTACCAGCGTTGTGATGGCAGTCACACTTGTGGGGGCTGGGTAATCTATAAGCACATCCTTATACAGGTCCCTAGTCGTAGGACTATCGAGACAGGGCATCAATACTCCGAGTAGACTGGCGTATACGCTTCTCATCGTAGCAGGGGAGATGGTCTGTCCCACAGCCATCAGTACGTCGTACTGGAGATAGTATGCGGGTGCTCGTTAGGTTACGAGTATGCTGGACAGGATTTGTCGGGAACTGTTGGTTGGTATTATACCTATCGTCAGTTATCAGTTCCCAGGTGACATGAGTACAGCTTAGTCCGCTGACTTGACACTGTCACTTCGCCTCGAGTGTGTTCCCACTGTACTTTGATTACTACCCTACCACGGCTCAAAGGAGTCGTGCAAACAGGTAGTAGTAGGGTGCAGTCCCGAAGCACTTGGAGGCAGTGACGGTTAGACAAGATTCGTCTCTCCCGATATTGGGGGTTGATATCGCGCTGTGTCTAGGAGAGCCATTACACAAGTAGTCCCTAGCCAGAGTAAGCGAGATATACTGGTAGGTTTCCTGTGTTATCTCTTGGTGTTCTGGGATACACTCCGACACGACTTGTACCGCTATTAGGGGACTGACGTTTACCACCCCCTAGGCCCACTATGCGATATTCTCAGACGAACGGACCGGACTGTACGGAGATTGTCACATACAGGCTCAGTAGGAGTTCGGATGGGTTTACCTCATCGGCCTTCTTGTCGACATCTACCTAGGGACCGTTACGTACAACTAGTGCCTCTTACGGTCTGTGGTTAAACCCACAGCCAGTGTAGTGTCGAGTCTTTAGACTCCCACACAGAGAGTTTTCCTGCACTGAGCAAAACGTGTAGAGGCCGTATGGTTTTATGGCAGGGTTACGATCACTTACGTGCACTTGTGTGCGTATGCTGTTCGGGCAGGCAATACTAGTGGGCTTTGGTTTAAGCCGGATCCTAGTATTGCGTGGCTGGATTTGTGTAACGTTTTGAAAATCGTTTCGGTGAAATTTCGAAAAATCGGTAAAATAAGGGGGTTTTCTGTAAAAAATCAAAATACAAATATCTTATTATAAAAATTAAATATACATATTCTAGCTATGTAATTGCTATTATTTGGTGTTCATTGAGCCGCTGGTGAAATTTCAAATTTTCTGAAAAAATATTATTTTATTATTATTTTAAGCCGTCACTAATACATTTAATTAGGGAAAATTACAAATTGGAATGAGTTGAAACAAATTTTTTGCATCATAAAACATTAAATAAAATTTTATCATGTTGTTTTTGGAACGAAATCATTTGCCAAAACGGTTTAGAAATTATTGAAGAAAAAAGGCTTTTTTTTAGCGTAAATGGATGTTTGGGGTATTGTATTTATCATTTTTCATCACCCCACACCCGTATCCACACCCACACACCCCCATTCACTTCTCCCCTTGGCTGAATTCAGCATCCCCCTCTCTTGTCCCCACTTGGTTTGCAAAAGAAAGAAAAGAAAAGAAAAGTGTAGAAAATGGAGAAATGAGGTGGACCTTTGACCTTGAATTGACTTTGACTTCTTCCCCCACTTTCTCTACCTCCCTCTCTCTCCTCTCCCACTCCCAATCAGCCGACCCCCCATCCTCCTACAGCAGCAATAGCCCCCCCCCCCCCATTTCCCTTCTCTTTTCTCTTCAAACTTCATCAAAAATTGCCTCAAATCCATCAAAAAAAATCCCAAAACCCAAATCTGACTCCTACCCATTTTAGCTTAGCTCGTATAGCATGGATCTTTGTGAAAAGATAGAATTTTGGGAGGCCATGGATGCTTGTGGATCTTCAAATGTTTTTGGGTATAATTCTAAAACATTTTTGCTTAATTTGTTACTAATTTCTTAAAGCTTAATTTGGTTTATGTGAGTTTAATTGCATGATTAAAGATTTCAAGTTAGGGTTTGTTGTGGAAATGAGTTGTGTTTGATTGTGTATGGTTTAGTGAGGTGGATTAACATATTTAGTTTGTAGAAAACTAATCTAGTTGTTAATTACAAGTTGTTACTTGAAAAATGTCCAAATTAAGCTTTTTGTTGCAAACTAGTTTTTTTGATTTAATTCGAAATATGAGATTAAAAATATGGTTAGGGTTTTTATCATATTATTAACTTTATTAAGTGTAGTTTAACACTTTAGTTCATGAAAATCCAACCTAAATTGTAGTTTGTGCATTTTTGCTATGAAATTGTTAAAAAGGGTATTTTGTAAACTAGAATATTAGGGTTTTTGGAATTTAATGAGATTAAATTCCTGAAATTGTTTCTATGACTTATTTAAGATATTTAATAAGTATATTGGCCTCTACATTCATTTAAACATCATGTTTTGTACAAAAACGGCGAATTGTGCTTGCTAGATTTTCGGAAAAATGACTTTTTAAGTGAAATTGGGGTTTTTGTGAGTTTTAACCTAGTTTATATTAAAATTAGTGTTCGTGAATGTGCAAATGAGTGTGATTGGATTTTTCTCTATGGTTTGACGTTTGTACATCGACATCGAGGGTTGGTTTGACTATTCATGCATGCGTAGGCGATAGGTTTGGACCTATGCGTGATATGCGTGCCGATTTGATTTTCGTATGCCGTTTCGATTTCGAATTTAGTTTTAATGCAATACGGTGCGTTATGATATGTAGGTACCCCATGCGGACTTCGAGACGACAAGTAAGCGCGTGGCGACGTCGGCACCGGCGAGCGAGGACCAGGTGAGTAGATTTATATCTACGGGGAGAAGTCGGGTGGATGGCGTATAGCATTCCCGCAGTCCGTGGTGGTGTATACGGATGCGTATACACACCAACAATTATTATATGTTACTTGGGATTAATAACGATACTTAGGATGGATATTGGTGTGTTGGATTACTTTAGTGTTGCGAACCCTAGGGTAGTGTTGCACTACACATACACACATACATACTTGCATACATTCCTATTGATATGTGCTCATGGGATTCTTTATAGTTATGGTTTCACATGGGTATAGGACTATGTGTTCATATACTGGATTTGAGGATAGTATTTGGAATTTGAGATGAGTCGATGAGATTGGGCTTGAGGCCAGGAGATCGGTGATGTGATTTGGTTCGTATTGAGATACGACATGATGTTTTAGCGGGTCTTCTGACGTAGTAATTCTTACACCCGCATGCATACATAGATGGCATCAATATTGTACTAGACGTAGGACATTATTCCGGATCATGATATTTGATAAAGAAGATACCAAATGAATAGTGTGATTGATGTGACTTTGACCCGTACCCAGATTTGGGGATGTCGTACGACGGATTTACGTACGAGCAATATATTGATGATTGATCCGCACTCTTGACTTGGGATGTCTGATTATAGATATGGTATCGGATATGATATTATTGAGGCGGGATCACCGACTAATATATATACATGTATGTATATACATCGACTCAGATGTTAGGCGGTTTCCTTACCTGCAGTCCAGCTGGTTAGCTTAGCCCTTTAGTTTGTTTAGTTGTTAGATTAGATTCGATTCTTACCTATTTCAAAAACTAACGAATCGTGGGTACTTTAAAAGACAGCCCAAGGGATCCTACGGAGATTTCAAAAGACGTATCTTTTCATAAAAACACCGTAGCCCCTATTTTCAAAACCCCATGATTCGTGTTATTTCAAAAGGCACCATTTGTATGACTTATATTAGATTAATGCAGATTAGTTATAATTGCGTCTAGTTTTCAGCTTCCGCTCATTATTGCTGTTCGCTCTGCCTCGCATACTTATTTTGCTGCATATTCCATTATTGATATCATGCTGTTAGGACACCAGCACCATTACCGATGATGCGTATGTACTACGTACACCTACTTGCCGGCTCACACACATCTTCATCGGTAATTTCCATGTCACGTACACTTTAGATGATATATTTGCTTGACTTAGCTTGTTAGCTAGTAGTTTTGACATGATATTAGTGTACTTCCCTTATATGCCATATTAGACATTGTAGTTATTACTTGTCGCTTCATGCATACTGTTATTCATTGTTATGTCGTATTCATAGATTCTCATGCTTATATTCATGGTTTTACATCCTATTGATGATTCGGATTTCCATGATATTTTCTGGATTTGGAGGAAAACTGCAAAACATATATAAAATGTTTTCTCTCTTTTAAAATAAAAAGTGCGGTTTTCCCATGATGTATGAGTCGTCCACCATGAGTTTGCTGATGGATTTCGAGACCCGATTCGAGGAGGCGGATGAACCGTTTCGGGTACATGGTGGACCCGGTAAGGTACCCCGGGACAAGAAGCGCGTGATGATGATGATGTGAGCCTGGCAGGGGAGCACTACCTACCGGTGATTTTACCCGACGCGTCGGATATCCGGAGGATACCGTCGTGGTCTTGAGATGGATGGTAGGGGCCGGTCTGGACTGACGGCGCCCTAGATATTGTGATTGAGACATTGAGATTTCGAGATATTGAGGTACAGAGACTGTGATACAGAGATATCGAGATATTGGGATTACGTTTTGTGCCGATGCTAGGCACTGTTTTATGCTGATTTCATTATGATACCTCATTTTAAAAATACAATGGAAATCTCACTAAATTATGGAAACAGTTCTTCATTTACATGTATTCTGTTTTCATGCATTCATACCTCATTCATATGATATATTGCTAACCTTGGGTACTGACACGGGTACATGAGATTACACTCGGGTTAGATATTTACCCTAGCCTTGTTATAGGCTGCTGGTTATATGTATTTGAGGATGTATATTGATCGTATGACTTAGAATTGCGTCATACATGCGATTTCTATTCGTAGATGTTTTTCTATTCACGAGTTGGCAACTCTCCCCCGTTGTGCCCCAGTTTCTTGCAGGTTTTGCCGTACAGGTTTAATTACGGCTTTGCGGGCTCAGTTTCATTCGGGTGACTTGCTAGTAGGTGGGTTTATTTGTATCGCACCCATCATTATATCTTGTATATCATTATTCTGTTGTATCTAGAAGTTCCATCAACCAAACATGTATTTATTTTTGAGATAGAGACCCGTGATGTTATTCTTTTGACCTTAGAGTCGCGCGTTTTATTTCTGCGGATTTCTGGTGGTTTTGAGTTTCCTTTTGAGTTTTGATCCTCGCCGTTGGCGTTGTATATTATATTGCTTGTGTGGTTGTGACCGTCGTTTGACGAAGAGCTAGCTCCCGCTTGGGGATGCCTTTTTCTTGATTTCGTATACTATTCATGTTGTATCCCGTTTGGGGGCCAGTATTTACAAAGGAGACTCTGCCGAAATTTTCAGAAAATTTTTGATGTTTTTAAAAAACCGCATAATTCGGCTTATGCTATTGAAACTACTTGCTTTAAGTTGGTTTTTCCTGCACTCTACTATTTTGTTGGTTTGGATTTCTGGGTTTTCGGTTTACTTAGATTACGTACGCCTCGAGACGTTCGTAGTTTAAGTGCCAGTCATGTTCCGTACTTTCGGGTCGTGACAAATTGTTTTGCCTTCTATGTATTCGCATTCTACGGAATGCGGATGCGGGTGTGTATGCACAGTATTGAGGAGAGAAGAAGGAGGTGGTGCCTCATTAGGGTTTTGACAGTTGATTCAGTCAAAACCATTTTGAGGCGGACTCATTTGGGTTTTGGCAGTCGGTTCGGTCAAAACCACTATGAGCCGGGGACATTATTTACTAATCTTTTTGGTGATAATTATGTTATGGCTAATTGCTTTGACCATTTGACCACACTTGATTTTGTTGACCGTTTGACCAAAGTTGACTTGGACCTTCATGAGAGGTCTAGAATATTCTTTGGATTTCTTTTTATTTTTGATATGAAAATGGTCAATTCAATTTGTAGCCATCAACTTTATCATGAAAGGATTGGTAATGATGATGTTTATGTATTATTGAACCATGGTGCTTTTTCTTTAGTTAATAATCCATTTTCTCATTTCTCATTCTCTCTCTTGTGAGAAGAAAAGAAAAGAGCTCCATGGTTGCTAGTTCTTCTTCCTCCTCTTGAAAAATCCTTTGATCTCATGTGTTGAGAGAAAAAGGATCCAAATAGACAAAAACTTCAATCCTCCTCTTCTATACAACCTAGGACATCAAGACTAGCGATCTTGTTGCCCTAGTTGCCTCGGCTCGAGGTGGAGCTCGGAGCACAACTCTCGGGTGGATCGTCTTCGACTCAAGAAAGCCGCTGAGGTGACCAAGATCCGGATCGATCCTCGGAGCGTGGATGGACGAGCAGGACAGCAGAATGAAGACCCGAAGGACCGGTATCGTGAGGTGTAATCTCTACGGCATAGTAGATAGCACCTCTAGTAGTTTGATAGTTTGTCGTTTAACAAAGATCCTTCTTTTAGTCCATGTTGCCTTTGCGCCAAAAAATGTTTTTCGCCGTTTCTGCCTCCCCGTAAGAACCGGGGTAAGCAACGTGGACTTACAGTGGTATCAGAGCCTAGCTAAACATAAACTAGCAAGTTAACGAAGTGTTTATAATTTCGATCGGAAAAAAAATCGCAAAACACGTCCGGAAAAATCAACTTTCTGTTGATTTTTTATACTGCTCTAAAAATTATTTGACATACATGAAAAATCGGCTCATGGTTTTCTAAAAACACCCACCAAAAATGATCCATTGACTCGGTCAAAGCGCCGCGGATCCGCGGCAAGAACATGCTTCTTGCCGCGGATCCGCGGCCGAGTTGACTCGGCCGTGGACCGTTTTTGGTGCAGTGTTATTAGTTGGATGTTTTGGGATTTTTAGTATAGTTTGTTTCTGCCCAGATTTTCCAGAGAACAAATTTGTTTTTGGGGTGGTTACAAATCCGTATTTTGATCGAAATTCCGTAGACTTTGGCTAATGGATATTATCTGTGATGTGATATATGTATTGAACGTCTGCTAATCGCTTTACGTCGATTAGTGGGGGTTATACATATATGTGATCTGTAATGTTGATGGTTTGTGTATATGAACTCGTTGGATTGTCGCGGAGGAATAGCCGGGTGGATGTGAGATAAGAGTTTATTTTTCTTTCATTCATGTAAAATTTGTAATTGATGTAATATTATTTTATGGCCGCACATCCGGGATGTGGTTGTAGCCGCCATTGTATAATTGCTTTTACTGTTTTTGCTCCTAGGATAGACCCAAGGTGGGGTGCACAAACTACCGGGTATCTCAAAGTGCCGAGTGGCCTACTCACGTTGTTGTGGGAGGTTGCTTCGCTTCGGGTACTTGGCGGGTAGTTTGCCGCACCCGTAGGGGTGTAGGGTGGGGTTTGGCTATTCATCGCGACCGTGTAATCTGGCTTTTCGTTGCAGGCTCGAACGATTCGCGGATTCCTAGTATATCCAAAGTGTTCATCTGTGATCTGGAATGGCTATCATTGCATCTGACGAATGTATATATCTATATATGATATCTATTTAGGCGTTGCTTATGTTTTGCATCCGCGCTAGTCCAGCCCCCGCTCTGTCGTTAGTTAAGTAACCTAACGGGTGATGACGGGACCCCGTGGCGAATGCGGATGGCATAAGCGTACATCATATTTTGTTGTTTTCTGCAATGGTAGGATTAAATGATGGGACGCATTAAAATTAATGCAAGAAAAAAAACCAAGTAAAAGTCGTTGGAACACTTTCAAAACCACTCGGTTCTTTTCAAAAACCAACTTTTAAACGCGGAGCTTGAACCACTCCTTTTAAAAGCTATCTCGTTCCTTCGATTATATCAAGTTCACTACGTTCATGGTTTCGCCAAAACCATTCGTAGCCCTCCGTCGTTTCATATGAATATTCAATAGTATTCAAGCTATGTTTATTGACCTTCGTCAAGGCATAGTGATTGGTAGCTGTTGGATGTTCATATGTAGCATAGATAGATGCGTTGGTTTGGGACAGTCGTATTACCTTGTTGACCTTCGTCAAGGGTATATACGGGTGGGTTCAAATTAACCTGGACAATGACGGGTAGAACTTGACATGTGACTTATGATTTGTTGACCTTCGTCAAGGTCATAAGAGCATGGGGAAAAAATCCACATCAGGAGTTCGTAAAGAAACTGAAACTTGCTAGTGCTGCATACCATTTGGAGTGTGATGATTCTGGTAGGATTCCTTCAGTTTTGTCACGTGATGATATTTGGATCCCGATCCTACTGTGAGTATATGCTACTCTTCGGGAACTTTCTCACTTAACGATCAATGCTATAAATCAAGTAGGTGTCTAGAAAGGTGTTAGCGGGGCTACGCCCCCAGGGAAAAGAGGTTACTTAATTAAGGAACTTCATGAAAGCATTGGAAAACCTCCCTCGAAGTACCGACATTGGCCTAGCTGAACGGTTAAGCAAGTATTGTACGGTGAGATTGATCCCGACTAATTCTTCCTTTATGGTTTGAGGAGGGATTCGAGAGATAGTGGGAGCCATCCAGTTTAGATAAATTAAAAACCAATCTAAACTTGCAAGAGCATCATGCTGAGTGTTTTCTTCTCTCTCTCTTAATTGCAGCGACCCAGTGACCACACCTAGGTTACATCTAGATAATAAAATCACTGAATCTGACTGTTATGACTGGCAAAGGTCTGTCCATATATCCATTGCCCATGACAAGCTGGGACACCTCTTAACTAATCCATCCCCTGCCGTCTCAGGACCAGTTTCCCCTGTCACGGATATTGATATCCGAAGGACATCGGAAAAAGACTGTGCGAAAGCCAAGTGCCACGTGTTAGCCTCAGTTGATGGTGCATACCAGGGGCAGCACGAGAAGATGGACTTAGTTTCTATCTTCCTCCATAACAAAGATTTATATGGAGAGCAATCTCGTATCGCAAGATATGAGACCTCGAACGAATTGCTTCCAGCGAGGTTTGCTATCGGGTCATCTGTAGGGGTAACGTCCTTACAGAGACAAGCAATTTTGAGCTCACGGACCTGAAGACCACGTTGAAGAATGGGTCAGATGCTGACTTGGTTCTACAGTCTCTACCTTCTACCCTAAAGGAAACCAGGGAAGTAAAAGGAAAGGGAAGGGCAGAAGTTTCGGGACTGGATATAGTAAAAGAGGGACGTTCCTATTGTTACAGGAATGAACATTGGCAGAAGGATTGCCAGGCTAGCAAAGCCAGTAGCCAGGATTCGAAGCATGTTGTGGCTTCAGCTTCGGGTGTGTTTGTAATAGAGAACTGTATGTCAGTTAACCCTACTTCCTGGGTATTGGATACCGGATCAGGATCTCACATCTGTAATTCATTACAAGCTCTGAGAAACCGTAAGGTTATCTAGATAGGTGATATGACTCTCAGGGTTGTTAACGGAATGAGCATGTATGCTGAATCCGTAGGGGAATATCATCTTGGACTGACAACTGGGCAGATATTGATTCTGCGTAACTGTTTTTATGTACCAGGTGCGACTTGTAATATCATATCTGTATCCTTACTTTCTAATGAAGGGTATGATTTTACTTTTGTAAGCGATGTGATCAACATCCACCTAAATCAAGTTCTGATTGGGTCAGGTACATTAGAAAATGAGATATACGTATTGAATCAAGCTTAGTTCTTCAGTGTCCAGAACACACATAAAAGAAAGTCTCCGGCAACAAATCAGGCTTTCTTATGGCATTGTAGACTGGGTCACATTAATGAGAGACGATTAATAATGTTACATAAAGAGGGATACTTGAATCCGTTCGAGTATCAGTCTTATGCCACTTGTGAATCTTGTCTCATGGGAAAGATGACAAAGACTCCGTTCACTGGATACGGAGAAAGAGCAAGCGAGCTCTTGGGACTCATACACAGTGACGTGTGTGGTCCAATGTCTATACATGCGCGAAGTGGTTATTCAAACTTCATTACTTTCACAGATGATTTCTCTAGGTTTGGACATGTCTTCCTAATGAAGCACAAATCCGAGGCCTTTAAGAAATTTCGGGAATATAAGAATGAAGTTGAAAAACAAACAGGCAAAAGTATCAAGACACTGAGATCTGATCGAGGTGGTGAATACTTGAGTGCCGAGTTCCTGGACTACATAAAAGAGAATGGAATTCTCTCTCAGCTTACTTCTCCATACACACCACAACACAACGGTGTATCGGAAAGGCGTAATCGAACCCTATTGGATATGGTTCGTTCCATGATGAGTACGGCTGAGTTGTCACGATCTTTCTAGGGTTATGCACTAGAAACAGCTGCATATCTCTTGAACAAGGCTCCAACCAAGACTGCGACTACTACCCCATATCAGATGTGGAGTGGGAAGAAACCCTGTCTTAAGTATCTTAAGACATGGGGATGTCCAGCTTTTGTAAAGAAGCAGCATGCGGACAAGCTCGAGGCACGTTCAGTACTGTGTAATTTTGTGGGATACCCAAAGAACTCCAGGGGGTATCTTTTCTATTCCGCAGAGGAACAAAAGGTTTTTGTTTCTCAGAATGCCCACTTCTTGGAAACTGAATTTTTAGAAAATCAGATAAGTGGGAGCGCAATAGAACTGGAAGAAATTCCAGAACCACAAGCTATTACTGAATGCTTGGAAGAACCAGAAGTTTCAAGAGAACCGGACATCCCAACGCCACTCCGCAGCAGTAGTAGGCAGTCTCATCCGCCCGAGAGATACTACGGTTTTCTCTTAGACGGGGATAGAGAGGATTGCACCATTGACTATGGTGAGCCTACTAGCTTCCAGCAAGCCATTCAGAGTGGTGACTCGGTAAAATGGCTGGATGCAATGCGGACCGAGATGGAGTCCATGTACACAAACAAAGTTTGGACTTTGGACTTTGCTCCAGAAGGGGTAAAACCAGTAGGCTGCAAATGGATCTTCAGAAAGAAGATTGGTGTAGATGGGTAGGTTGAAACCTATAAAGCTAGACTTGCTGCAAAGGATTTTCGTCAAAGACCTGGTTTGGACTATGACGAGACCTTTTCTCCAGTGGCTATGCTCAAATCTATTCGGATCCTTCTTGCCATTGCTGCCTTCCACGACTATGAAATCTGGCAGATGGACGTAAAGACGGCTTTCCTAAATGGAAATTTGGAAGAGTGCGTCTATATGGATCAGCCAGAGGGATTCATTCAGAGTGGGAGCAGCGGTAAAGTGTGCAAGTTGCTCAAGTCCACCTATGGACTGAAGCAGGCATCACGGAGTTGGAACATCTTCTTTGATGATACTGTCAAGGAATTCGACTTTATCAAAAACCCAGATGAACCATGCATTTACAGTAAGATTGTAGGGAGAACTGTGGTATTCCTCGTCTTGTACGTGGATGACATTCTCCTAATAGGAAATGATATTCCTATGCTACAGTTAGTCAAAGGATTCTTGTCACAGAGGTTTTCCATGAAGGACCTGGGCGGTGCCAACTACATTCTGGGGATCTAGATCTATCGTGATAGATCTAAGAGGATGTTGGGACTTTCACAGTCCAGGTACATCGACACCATACTGAAAAGATTCAGTATGAAAGATTCCAAGCGCGGTAATTTACCGGCTTGTCACGGGATCACCCTCTCCAAAGAGATGTCTCCCAAGACTGATTTGGAAAGGGATGGGATGTCTATTATACCCTACACTTCTGCGGCAGGCTCTATAATGTATGCGATGTTATGTACCAGACCAGATATAGCATACGCATTGAGCGTTGTAATCCGGTATCAGTCGGACCCAGAGAAGAAACACTGGATAGCGGTGAAGAACATTCTCAAGTACCTGAGAAGGACTAAGGAGATGTTCTTGATGTATGGCGGAAAAGACCTCCAGATCGATGCCTTTGCTGACTCCAGCTTCCAGAGTGACAAGGATGACTCCAAATCCATGTCGGGTTATGTCTTTACCCTCAATGGAGGGGCGGTTTGCTGGAAGAGTTCCAAGAAGGAAACCATTGCTGACTCAACTATGGAAGCGGAGTGCATAGCTGCTTGCGATGCCGCAAAGGAAGCTGTCTGGATGAAGAAGTTCCTCACGGAGCTTCAGGTGGTTCCTACCATTGTTGATCCAATACCGCTGTATTGCGACAACAACGACGCTATAGCTTTAGCGAAGGAACCCAGGTCCCATCAGAAGACCAGGCACATTTTGAGGCGGTACCACCTGATCAGGGAGATTGTAGATCGCCGGGAGATCAAGGTGAAGAGAGTAAATTCGGAGAATAACACTGCAGATCCACTCACGAAGGCCCTACCATAGACTCAGTTCTAGCGGCTGATCGAGATGATAGGTCTTCGATACGCCAGTACATGGCCTTAGTGCAAGTGGGAGATTGTTAGTGTATATGCCCTAGAGGCCATTACTGTATCATACTAGCTTGTATATTACTTAATGGAGGCTTGGGATATTCACAGTTGTATAGACAATCTTGCTCAAAATGGTAGTATGCTACTTGGTTTGTCTCTACTTCAATATGTGCATGTGTTTCTTTTTAGCATATCGCTTATACATATTAGTAGAGCCCTTAGGATCTTTGCATGATTACCAGAGTTGTGATGGCAGTCACACTTGTGGGGGCTGGGTAATCTATAAGCACATCCTTATACAGGTCCCTAGTCGTAGGACTATCGAGATAGGGCATCGATACTCCGGAGTAGACTAGCGTATACGCTTCTTATCCCAGCAGGGGAGATGGTTTGTCCCACAGCCATCAGTACGTCGTACTGGAGATAGTATGCGGGTGCTTGTTAGGTTACGAGTACACTGGACAGGACTCGTCGGGAACGGTTGGTTGGTATTATACCCATCGTCAGTTATCAGTTCCCAGGTGAGATGAGTACAGCTTAGTCCACTGACTTGACACTGCCGCTTCACCTCGAGTGTGTTCCCACTGTACTTTGATTACTACCCGACCACGGCTCAAAGGAGTCATGCAAACAGGTAGTAGTTGGGTGCAGTCCCGAAGCACTTGGAGGCAGTGACGGTTAGACAGGATTCGTCTCTTCCGGTATTGGGGGTTGATATCGTGTTGTGTCTAGGAGAGCCATAACATAAGTAGTCCGTGGCCAAGGCAAGCGAGATATACTGGTAGGTTTCCAGTGTTATCTCAGAGTGTTCTGGGCTACACTCCGACATGACTTGTACCGCTATTACGGGACTGACGTTTAGCACCCCCCTAGGCCCGCCATGCGATATTCTTAGACGAACGGACCGGACTGTACGGAGATTGTCACATACATGCTTAGTATGAGTTCGGATGGGTTTACCTCATCTGCCTTCTTGTCGACATCTACCTGGAGACCATTACGTACAGCTAGTACCGCTTGCGGTCTGTGGTTAAACCCACTGCCATCGTAGTGTCGACTCTTTAGAGTCCCACACAGAGAGTTTTCCTGCACTGAGCGAAACGTGTAGAGGCCGTATGGTTTTACGGCAGAGCTACGATCACTTACGTGCACTTGTGTGCGTATGCTGTTCGGGCAATACTAGTGGGCTTTGGTTTAAACCGGATCCTAGTATTGCGCGGATGGATTTGTTATGACTTCTGTGTATTCGTATTCTACGGAATGCGGATGCGGGTGTGTATGCACAGTATTGAGGAGCGAAGAAGGTGGAGGTGCCTCATTAGGGTTTTGACAATTGATTCGGTCAAAACCATTTTGAGGCGGACTCATTTGGGTTTTGGCAGTAGGTTCGGTCAAAACCATTATGAGCCGGGGACATTATTTACTAATCTTTTTAGTGATAATTATGTTATGGCTAATTGCTTTGACCATTTGACCACACTTGACTTTGTTGACCGTTTGACGAAAGTTAACTTGGACCTTCATGAGAGGTTTAGAGTATTCTTTGGATTTCTTTTTATTTTTGATATGAAAATGGTCAATTCAATTTGTAGCCATCAACTTTATCATGAAAGGATTGGTAATGATGATGTTTATGTATTATTGAACCATGGTGCTTTTTCTTTAGTTAATAATCCATTTTCTCATTTCTCATTCTCTCTCTTGTGAGAAGAAAAGAATAGAGCTCCATGGTTGCTAGTTCTTCTTCCTCCTCTTGAAAAATCCTTTGATCTCATGTGTTGAGAGAAAAAGGATCCAAATAGACAAACACTTCCATCCTCCTCTGCTACATAACATAGGACATCAAGACTAGCAATCTTGTTGCCCTAGTTACCTCGGCTCGAGGTAGAGCTTGGAGCACAACTCTCGGGTGGATCGTCTTCGACTAAGGAAGGCCGCGGAGGTGACCAAGATCCGGATCGATCCTCGGAGCGTGGATGGACGAGCAGGACAGCGGAATGAAGACCCGAAGGACCGGTATCGTGAGGTATAATCTCTACGGCATAGTAGATAGCACCTCTAGTAGTTTGCTAGTTTGTAGTTTAGCAAAGATCTTTCTTTTAGTCCATATTGCCTTTGTGCCAAAAATTGTTTTTCGCCGTTTCCGCCTCTCTGTAAGAACCGGGGTGAGCAACGTGGACTTACATAATGAATACCGTGTCAATGTACAACAGGTAATGGGATGTGCCAAATGGTGCTCATGCGCAATCAATCAATATATATATATATATATATATATATATATATATATATATATATATATATATGCTGGATATATGTATGCCCTAAAGGCCATTATATGTATAGTGGATGCTTGGACATGTATATATATATAGATTACTTTCTTGCTCGACATGATAGTATGCTATCTGGTTTACTTTATCTCACATGTTGATTTGATCATGATTTTAGTCATTTGCACATGTTGATAAAGCCCTCAGGATATTTGCTAGACTACTGTGACTATGATGCAGATCATACTAGTGGGGCACATGTAGTTTATAACCATATCCTAGAACTGTTCCTAGTCGTGGGTGTATCGAGACCGGGCATCGATATTCCAGAGTAGACTAGCGTATACCATTCTTCTCCCATATGATGGGCGATGGATGATCCCATATCCATCAGATGTGCTGACACCAAAGATTGTAAGCGGGTGCTCAGTGGAGACTAGGTACACTGAACGGACTCACAGAGAACTCCTATGCGGTATTATATCTATCTTCGGATAGCAGTTCTCAGGTGACACTGGTACAGGTTAGTCAGTAGACCCGAGATCGTCATAGATTCTTGTGTGTCCTCCCACTGTACTTTGATTTCAACCCTACCACGGCTCTACTGAGTCGTGCAAACAGGTGGTCTTTGGGTACAGTCCCGAGGCACATGGAGGAGATGAGCGATAGGAGGGGTTTTGTCTTTCCCGGTATTGGGAGTTGATGTTGTGCTATGCTCGATTGGCTATAACAGGAAGTCCCTGGCCAGGGCTGCTGAGATTTACTGATAAGTGTTATCAGTAATTTCTCGATATGTTATGAGCCATACACCAGCATGACTTATTGAATTATTGGGGTCGACGATACCATCCCTAGACTCGATATGCAACATATCTGACGAGGAGACCGGACTGTACGGTAAGTGTTGCCAGATGGCTCGACGGGAGTTTTGACAGCTTTGCTGGTTTTCTTCTGATCGTTCAATACCCGGGTGGCCGTTATGTTTAGCTGACCGCTTGCGGCTTGTGGGTGTTTGATATGATCATCACCCACTGCTGCGTATTTACGAGTCTTAGAGTCCCACACAGAAGTTTCCTAGCCCTGGCGAAAAGATGTGGTGTGCAGATGAGATATGCGCGGGACCCGATTGAATACGACTATGTGATACCGTATATTAATTAGGCGTTTTTCTATTAGTCGGGTCGTATGTGATATGACCGGATTGTTAAATCAATTGTTGATTTAACATTTTTACTTTTAGTTTTATTCTTATTCTTTATTCAAACCTTTTTTATTAAAGAGGAAGAATGCATGCAAGTATGCACATGTATGCACATGATGATGTGCATAGAAACATACATGCAAAGTATCATGGTTGTTGATACAACTTTGGTGGCAATATAAGACTTACATGGTTATATAATATATGGATATATATTTGTATTTGTTTTAAAACAAAAGAAAAGAAAAAGATTAGTCCATGATTATCTTCTACACTCTTCTTGGAACTAACCTTTGTTCACCCACTTTTTAACCATGAGTTAATTTTTCTTTTAACTCAAGTGCAATAATATCTATATTATATAACCATGGTTTGAGATGAAGAGTAGAAAATATATATACCTATCTTTTCTATTATTCATCAAGCTTTATCATTATCAAAAGCTTTTGCCATTATCAACTTCTTCCTCCTTGCTCTCTTGAATTTTCCAAAGTAAGAGAGAGTTAAAAATAAAAGGGTTTTGATTATAGAAAACATACCACCTCATCATTATACTCTAATCTAGCCAATTAGTTTAGAGTGTTTAGCTTCATCATCTTGTTTGATCATTTGAAGCTAGGAGCTTGGACTAAGTGGATTTTGGGTGGAACATCGTGGACAAAGGAGCTCACTTGCAAGTTTTTCCAACTCTCAACGATCTTAGGAGTCACTACAAAGAGGACTACAAAGGTTGTATTCCTTTCACTTAGTGTAAATATAGTTCTTGTATGTGATACTTGTGATATTACCCTAGTAATTCCAGTTAAAGATCCATGCTTAGTTTGCTTAGCACCTCTTGAAATTTTAAAGTGGCATGTGTGATGCTTCAATACTCTATAGTAGGTGCTAGGGAACCCTAACAATAGTATCAGAGCTAAGCTAGAATTCTGGACTTGGTGTTATAACAAATACGAAATCGAAACTAACTACAAAAATACGATATTACGGAACCCTTGATATGCTCTCTGGAAATTTTTTAAAAAGCCGTCTAAAAATTTTTCAAACAGGTACAGAGTCATATTTGGGCTCTTATAAGAACACCGGGGAAATACGGAGGGGAGTGCTCGGATTTTGGCCGAGCACACCCCCTATAAATCCGAGCAGGCCGGCCCCCATGCCTCAGAACCCCCCCCCCCCCCCCCCCGTATTGCTCCAGTGCTCTTTTGGGTTCATTTTGGGTTTTGTGGTATTGTTTGCTTAGCCCAATTTTCATGTGATGATTGTTTAGACTTGGGGCTAAATCGTAGTACTTCGAAGACGTATTTTTTAACACTATATTGGTAACCTAGACTATTTTTAGCAGTTCGAACGAACGTCAACACCCCACTTCTTGAACCCGCTGAAATTTCCAAGTGTTGTGTTTTTCCTATGTTACCTTTGTATTCAATAGTCGCGCAAGTGTTCCTATGGGCCCTCTAGAAGATCATAATAACCTTAACTCGATTCTATGCCTATGGAACCGCGATAGAACCTTCGGGTTTACCGTAGTTCCATGGTGTGATAGGCGAGGCGTTGGTTAACTCCTTCTACGGCCGGACCATAGTCACTGTGGCGCGATTTTGGGTACATGTAACTTTGCTCAAGTGTTGAGATCTTGGGTTAAAATGTGTGTGTATGTTGATTCGATCGAAACGTTAAACATCTTCTTGATTTCTGTGATTGCAATTGTTGTTTTTCACTTTCTTTTCTGCGACCGTAAGCGTAGTATGTGGTGTATCGCTGTCTTCATTGCTATACATCAACGACAATCGGGATACGCATACTTGCTTACGTTGATGATATGAGATATTATGTGTTGCTGAGATATGATGCAGGATTGTCGCAATTGAATAGCCGGGGTTTTTATGTTAGATGAGAGTGTTTATTTTCATTCATGTAAAAGTCAATTGTATGTAATATTCTTTTATTTGGGGCACTTCCAGGTTGAGGATGATGTCACCATTATTGTATTTTATTTACTTTTCCGCATTAGGATAGACCCAAGGAAGGGAGCACAAGTGATCGGGTTCTAGGGTTCAGTGGGAGGCCATCTTGAGGAGTCGAGACCGGGTCTCCTAAATTCTAGAATTGGCAGGATCACTTGCCGATATTCTGTATTGTGATTACTTAGTATCTGAGACGAATGGATTATTATTATATATATGAATATAATAAACGTTGCTTATATTTTACACCCGCGCTAATCCCGCCCCGCTATGCCGTTAGTTAAGTAACCTAACGGTGCATAACGGGACACTGTGGCGAATGCGGGTGGTATAAGTACATGTTCTATTTTTGTTTTTTTCTGTGATGGCTTAGGAACTTAAATGATGGGATTACATTAATGAGATTAATGTAAAGTAAAATAAACCTAAAAGATGTTGTAGAATAGGATTTGAAACCCACTCGGCCTTTTTATGAAAAATGCAAGTTTCAAAAGATGCGGAGCTTAAGCCACTCTTTTTCTAAACTGTTTTGATTCTACAACGAGATCAAGTTCAAAGCGTTAAAGGTTTTCATAAAAACCATCCGCAACCCTCCGTCATTTTAGGAAGCAGAGTGCTTAGTATTCGTGCTGCGTATTTTGATCATAGTCAAGGTGTAGTGTACGGCAGCTAAGTGATGTCTTCCTACAAAGCATATGATGCGATCAGTTAGGACATTCATGTGATTATGTTGATCATAGCCAAGGGACATATGGATGGTTCTAGTTAATCTCCAAATGACGGGTAGAACTTGACTAGTGCTTATGATATTTTGACCATAGCCAAGGTCATAAGTAACTAGGGGTAAAAACAATATCGGGAGTTTCAAGAGTTGAAATTTGCAATGAGATTGCATACCATCTATATGATAGTTGGATCCCGATCCCACTGTGAATAAGAGTTACTCCTAGGAGAGTTTTGCACTTTACAATTAGCTAATCCAATAGGTGTTTAGAAAGATGTTAACGGGGTATGACCTCTGGGAAAACGAGGTTTATTTTAATTAGGTCCGTGCGAAAGCATGAGGAACCTCTCTCAAAGTACCGACACCGGCCTGGTGTAACATTTCAAAATAATAAAATAGTATTTTTTTGAATTTTTATAAATTAATATTATTTTAATGAATATTTTAATATTTCGGTATAATTAAATACAAATAAATGGAAAATAAATTGTGGAAAATTATAGAAAATTCTAAAATAGGGTATTTTAAGGAATTATGTCATTTTTAAGTTTTTATGATTAGTTATATGCTAATTTAATGCTAATCGCGATTAAAAATCGCTAATCGGCTTTTAAGCAATTTTGTGCAAAACATGCACATATCTTTTTCTACACTTGTGTTACATTTTTCTAGCCATGGTTTTATTTTGTGATCACTATTTGAGTGAGAAGGAATTAGAGAAAAAGAAAAGAAAAAGAAATGGAAAAAGGATTATTATATGAGGTATGTTGTGAGAGAGAGAGGTATGGGCTTCTTTGACCTAAAGACTTAGTCATTTCCTCTTCAACCTTCACTCATTTCTCTCCCTCTCCCTCTTGTTGCTGCTGCTGCTGCTGCTGCACCTCACCACACCTCCCCTCTTCAAGTCCCAAATCACCTCAAAAACAATTCCAAAACCCAATCTCCATTTCATTAAAAAGATGCACAAGCCCAAGATCTACACATGGGACCAAGAAAGCAAGGATTTTGGCAACTTGAGGCAACTCAAGAAAATTCATGAGTTGCCAAATGAGGTACCCTCGCAAGGATTCCGAGGCGAAGAAACGCGGCGTCATCGATTTCGGCGAGCGAAGACCACGTGAGTAGATTATATCTACGGGGGAAGTCGGGTGGATGGCGTATAGCACCCCCGCAGTCTGTGGTGATCTATACGGATACGTATACACACGTATATTTATTATGTGTTGTCTAAGATTATTGATGGTAATAATGGATTAGTGATGATAAGAATGTATTGGTGTAGTATAGTGCGAAACCCTAGAGTAGTGGTTGCACGCACACATACACGTACACATATACTTGCATACATTCTTTCTTTTATCTGTGCGCGTTTGGAGGTGTGTATGTCTACACATGGGTATGGGACTATGTGTTCATATACGGTATTTGAGGATAGTACTTGGGATGTGAGTTGAGCCGATGAGATTCGATTTGAGGCCGTGAGATCGGCGATATGGCAGATTTCGTATTCGAGATACGACACGATGGTTTAGTGGGCCTTTGGGCATGTGTTTTACCCCGCATTCATACTTGTGTAGATGGTATCGATTGTACTAGACTTAGATCTGTACCCCAGATTATATGATATGATGATAGTGATACCTGATATGTGATGAGATAATGTGATATTGACCGTACCCCACTATTGGGATGTCGTACGAAGATTTACCGTACGAGCCTATATTGATGATAGATCCGCGCTCATGACTCGAGGATATTATATCGTTGTGATACTATTGATGCGGGGACACCGACTATTATATTTATATGTATATATATCGACTCAGATTTAGGTGATTTCCATACCCCTCCTGTTTGGCTTGATAGTTGGGTCCGTGGTTCGCATATTAGGCGTTAGACTAGACCCGAGTCATACCTATTTCGAAACTAACGAATCAGGGATATTTTAAGGATAGGAAAAAGGGATTCTACGGATATTTTCAAACGACGCATCTTCTCTTAAAACACCGTAGCCCTTATTTTACCAAAAACCCTGATTCGTCTTATTTCAAAAGGCAAGGCTGCATGATATATTTATTTAGGTAGATTCTTTACTGTTGCGTTGATTATTCGATTCCGCATATTCATGCTATTTGCATTGCATTGCTTGTGTTTATCGATATATTATTATCATGCTGCTAGGACACCAGCACCATTATCGATGTTGCATATGTTCCACGTACACTGCTCGCCGGCACACACACTTCATCATCGATAATTGCCATGTCACTACACTTGAGTACCATTGCATCAGGACATGACCTTATATGCGCATACTATTATTCCATGCTGCAGGATAAATTGTTACTTGCATTTCATTTATATGTCACATGCATCATGCTTTCTGATTTGCGCATTGAGATATGTTGTTTCTATGATATTTCTGGTTTTGAGAGAGGGCTGACCCGGACTGACGGATGCCCGATATATTGAGAGACGGCTGACCCGGACTAACGGATGCCCGATATATTGAGAGAGGGCTGACCCGGAATGACGGATGCCCGATATATTGAGAGAGGGCTGACCCGGACTGACGGATGCCCGATATATTGAGTGAGGGCTGACCCGGAATGACGGATGCCCGATATATTGAGAGAGGGCTGACCCGGACTGACGGATACCCGATATATTGAGAGAGGGCTGACCCGGACTGACGGATGCCCGATATATTGAGAGAGGGCTGACCCGGACTGACGGATGCTCGATATATGAGAGAGTGGGTTGACCCAGACTGACGGATGCCCGATATATGAGGATTTACGTGCCGATGCTAGGCACAGGTTTTCATGATGTTTTCAAGTGTCGATGCTAGGCACTCAGGTTCCATGCTTTTGGTTATATCCTCATATTTTCCATGCATGTGCTTTATGACATTTACATACATAATGCTTATTGTCATTGGGTGACGAGTGGATGGGATCCAAGTACATTCAGATATTATTATATTGATCATACCTCATATTTATGATATGCTATTACCTGAGGTACTGGCACGAGCACTTGGCACTACACTCATGTATAGAGATTACATTGCCACTTTAGCATTCTTCAGACTTATTCATATTGAGGTTTATATATATCTGATCGTATTGACCTAGGATGGGTCATATATTTGATCTCTGCTTGTAGATATTTTCTATTCACGAGTTGGCAACTCTCCCCCGTTGTGCCACAGTTCTTGCAGATTTTGCCGTCCAGGTTTCATAGCGGCTTTTCTGGCACACTGCTTTCATACGGGTGACTTGCTTGGGTAGGCGGGTTCTTTTGTATCAGAACCGCCATTGTACTTGTACTATTTATTGTATCTAGAATTCCATCAACCAAAACTTGTATATTGTTTCACACTTAGAAAACAGTGTTGTATTATTTCGACCTTAGAGTCGCGCTTGTAGTATTACGGTTTTCAAGCTGTGGAGTTTCTTTTGAGTTTTGATCCTCGCCCTTCGGCGTTGTATATTCTATTGCTTGCGTGGTTGTGACCGTCGATTGACGAAGAGCTAGCTCCCGCTTGGGGATGCCTTTTATCACTGCATTTATATATTATTCTTGTTGTACCCCGTTCGGGGCCAGTTTTTACAAAGGAAATTCTGCCGAATTTTTTCAGAAAAGACTACACATTTTAAAAATGCATATTCGGCTTTGTTATCTAAAAAGCTTGACTTCAAAACATGTTTCTTTACTCCTTAAAATGGTTTTAGATTTTTTGGCTTTTGGCTTACTTGGGTCAGATGGAGTCCTATAGACTTCATATGGTTCAAGGGCCAGTCACGTGCTCTTTCGGGTCGTGACAAAGTTGGTATCAGAGCGCTAGGTTGACCTTGGATCGAGTCTGAGTTTGACTATGTGGAGCCTAGGGTGTTTATATATATACGGAACTTAGGCTTCACTTTATGGAACTTAGACTTAGTCGAGGGGGTATTATACCCGAACTTTCATCGCATAGGATGACCCTTGGTTGATGGAGTAGGTAGCTTGAGTAGAAGGACGTACCGTACGTATGTTCCGCGACATACTTACGACACGCCACTCCGCTTAAGAAACCTTAGGATGTACATTTCCTTGCACAATATTATATTCCTTCCTATGATCTATCCTTATCGAGACTGGTTATGGTTTTGCTGCCACGATTGCACGGGCAGAGTGAGCTACGGCTTGAGTTGCGTCGGCATGAGCTCGTCAGGGACGAGGACTGACCAGGGCGTGATTCCAAAGACATACGATTGCATATAGAGGCTTCGTTTTATTGTGTTTTCGCGCCATGAGCATTTGACGGATCTCTTTTACGAGATTTCTCGGACGTGCCGATCGGTATCAGAGGATTGAGCCACTGATAGAGGCTAGCCAGGATGTGATGACCAATGAGATATCGCTTTTTCATGATGATTGTGACCTCTTATGGAGGCGAGTGCTTGGTTTTACACCGGATGATCGGGCCATTGTTAGCGCTGCCAGTTGAGAGATGACTGTTGAGGTACAGCATACCTCAGAGATTATGGTGCCGCCTACCGTGCAGACAGATGGACCAGCTGTTACTGAGATTGATAGGATGTCGCTTCCGGAGCTTACGAGCTGAGATCGCTGGAGCTTCCAGGCAGATATGAGACAGTTGGTAGCTAGTCTACCCCGATTTGAGAGACGAAGGTGATTCGTCCGATTTATGCGCCGGAGCAGGCTCCGTTGAGTTGAAGGTTTCCAGTATGGAGAGTCTTACTCAGATCTAGAGCCGTCCGATTCAGAGATGGCCGCCAATGTATCGCTTTTCCTGGAGGATTGAGGCGTTGTTCAGCGTATGGATGAATGAGCCAGTTGTTGCTGCAAATGACGAGATATCGCCCAGATGATTGGAGCTACTGCAGCATGGGTATATACTTAGAGATATGATGGTGAGTCGCTAGTCACCGAGGATGAATGACTAGAACATGCGGTTCGTTAGCTTACCCGATGCGAGGTCATCAGATAGATTGATTTCAGCTAGAGGCGACTTCACGCAGATTCATTGAGAGTCGATTGAGACGATCGAATGTCAGGAATCCATTTTCCATGTTTAAAGTATTCGGAAAGACATGCAAGCGATTCCATGGACCCTCTAGAAGAATGAAACCCTAACTCGACATAATGACCATGTGAAAGCCTTTGAACCTTAGGGTTTGCGGCGGTTCCACGGCGCCATTAGTGAGGCTTGGGTTTGCCCTTCTACGGTTGGACAACCTATACTGTGGTATGTACTCGATACTGTTAAACTGTACCCAAGATGTTGAGCTCTTGGGGGATTATGTGGTTCTGACGAGTCGATCGGATGGTTCGACATTATTCGGATATCATGGGATGGGAGACATGGCTTGGGAGACCCCAGATACGAGCATAGCCGTTGGAGCGTAGTCCATGCAGCCACGAGTAGATGAGTCTGAATCAGTCGACGTTGGGGAAAGTGGAGTAAATAGTTCGCACGAGATTTCGACGAGATGACGTACTACTCCGCTGGCATCAGAGATTGCGATATGTACGTTGAGGACGTGTTCGACTAGATACCTTCTATGGAGTGATGAAGATCCCGAGTTCATGATTTCGAGTCCGTGTGAAAGAGTTCGGATGGACCGTAGCCGAGGACATTACAGTGCGCAGTTAGAGACGCGACGTCGAGATGGACGACGATACAGACGAGTGGGATAAGAGGTTCGTGCGAGACGCTGACGAGATGTCATTACTTCCCGTCGAGACTGGAGACCTGATATGCTTACAGAGGCGTTGGGATGCGACCAATTTCCGACAAAATGCTGTGCTGAGGACGCAGATGTCCATCGAGCGAGAAAAGAGATATGCAAAAGTACCAGCCTCCGTACAGACCGGCATAGGCAAGATCGGAAGAGACCTTGAGCGGGATTCCTTCCAGTATACTGCTGCAATGATATTTGCACCCCGGATCAGATGTGTACTGTGTATTCAGAAGACCAGAGGCCGATGCCAGTGACATGCTGCTTTACGAGCGGTCGTGGGGGTTGACCGAGAGATGACTAGAGAAGTGCCAGAACGGAAATTGTTCTCGTTAGTACACCTGACAGGCCGATGAGCCGATGGATTGCGAGATTGGTAATCCACATGGAAGATAAGGAACCAGAGGCAGAGGACGCCAGCCGCGAGCAAGAGGCAAGTAGATATCTTGCGCCGCTAGCATTGGATGTACCGGCAACTTCTCGACTTCGAAAGAGGATATACCGACGACGGTATTCATGATTTATGATTTGTGATTTTGTGATTCGGTTATCACATATCTGTCATCTTGGATTTCGTATTTTTGGGCGTTCTGTTTGTATGATATTCACTGTGTATTGATGTTTTCGGTGCCCGACAATTTGGATGTTTACTGAAATGTTTTTGTATTTGGGGGTTTAAATTTAAATTCGGGGACCGAATTTCTTTAAGGGGGGTAGATTGTAACATTTCAAAATAATAAAATAGTATTTTTGGGAATTTTTATAAATTAATATTATTTTAATGAATATTTTAATATTTCGGTATAATTAAATACAAATAAATGGAAAACAAATTGTGGAAAATTATGGAAAATTCTATAATAGGGTATTTTAAGGAATTATGCCATTTTTAGGTTCTTATGATTAGTTATATGCTAATTTAATGCTAATTGCGATTAAAAATCGCTAATCGACTTTTAAGCAATTTTGTGCAAAACATGCACATATCTTTTTCTACACTTGTGTTACATTTTGCTTGCCATGGTTTTATTTTGTGATCACTATTTGAGTGAGAAGGAATTAGAGAAAAAGAAAAGAAAAAGAAATGGAAAAAGGATTATTATATGAGGTATGGTGTGAGAGAGAGAGGTATGGGCTTCTTTGACCAAAAGACTTAGTCATTTCCTCTTCAACCTTCACTCATTTCTCTCCCTCTCCCTCTTGTTGCTGCTGCTGCTCCTGCACCTCACCTCACCTCCCCTCTTCAAGTCCCAAATCACCTCAAAAACAATTCCAAAACCCAATCTCCATTTCATTAAAAAGATGCACAAGCCCAAGATCTACACATAGGACCAAGAAAGCAAGGATTTTGGCAACTTGAGGCAACTCAAGAAAATTCTTGAGTTGCCAAATGAGGACCCTCGCAAGGATTCCGAGGTGAAGAAACGCGGCGTCATCGATTTCGGCGAGCGAAGACCACGTGAGTAGATTATATCTAAGGGGGAAGTCGGGTGGATGGCGTATAGCACCCCCGCAGTCTGTGGTGATGTATACGGATACGTATACACACGTATATTTATTATGTGTTGTCTAAGATTATTGATGGTAATAATGGATTAGTGATGATAAGAATTTATTGGTGTAGTATAGTGCGAAACCCTAGAGCAGTGGTTGCACACACAAATACACGCACACATATACTTGCCTACATTCTTTCTTTTATCTGTGCGCGTTTGGAGGTGTGTATGTCTACACATGGGTATGGGACTATGTGTTCATATACGGTATTTGAGGATAGTACTTGGGATGTGAGTTGAGCCGATGAGATTCGATTTGAGGCAGTGAGATCGGCGATATGGCAGATTTCGTATTCGAGATACGACACGATGGTTTAGCGGGCCTTTGGGCATGTGTTTTACCCCGCATTCATACTTGTGTAGATGGTATCGATTGTACTAGACTTAGATCTGTACCCCAGATTATATGATATGATGATAGTGATACCTGATATGTGATGAGATAATGTGATATTGACCGTACCCCGCTATTGGGATGCCGTACGAAGATTTACCGTACGAGCCTATATTGATGATAGATCCGCGCTCATGACTCGAGGATATTATATCGTTGTGATACTATTGATGCTGGATCACCGACTATTATATTTATATGTATATATATCGACTCAGATTTAGGTGGTTTCCATACCCCTCCTGTTTGGCTTGATAGTTGGGTCCGTAGTTCGCATAGTAGGCGTTAGACTAAACCCGAGTCATACCTATTTCGAAACTAACGAATTAGGGATATTTTAAGGATAGGAAAAAGGGATTCTACGGATATTTTCAAACAACGCATCTTCTCGTAAAACACCGTAGCCCTTATTTTACCAAAAACCCTGATTCGTCTTATTTCAAAAGGCAAGGCTGCATGATATATTTATTTTGGTAGATTCTTTACTGTTGCGTTGATTATTCGATTCCGCATATTCATGCTATTTGCATTGCATTGCTTGTGTTTAATGATATATTATTATCATGCTGCTAGGACACCAGCACCATTATCGATGTTGCATATGTTCCACGTACACTGCTCGCCGGCTCACACACTTCATCATCGATAATTGCCATGTCACTACACTGTAGTACCGTTGCATCCGGACATGACCTTATATGCGCATACTATTATTCCATGCTGCAGGATAAATTGTTACTTGCATTTCATTTTTATGTCACATGCATCATGCTTTCTGATTTGCGCATTGAGATATGTTGATTTTATGATATTTCTGGTTTTGAGAGAGGGC
Organism: Agapanthus africanus; assembly: GCA_030015575.1. NCBI lineage: Eukaryota > Viridiplantae > Streptophyta > Magnoliopsida > Asparagales > Amaryllidaceae > Agapanthus > Agapanthus africanus. The sequence goes on along the minus strand of CM057347.1, from coordinate 191,651,249 downwards.
TGACCTGGACTGACGGATGCCTGATATATTGAGAGAGGGCTGACCCGGACCGACGGATGCCCGATATATTGAGAGAGGGCTGACCCGGACTGACGGATGCCCGATATATTGAGAGAGGGCTGACCCGAACTGACGGATGCCCGATATATGAGAGAGTGGGTTGACCCGGACTGACGGATGCCCGATATATGAGGATTTACATGCCGATGCTAGGCACAGGTTTTCATGATGTTTTTGAGTGTTGATGCTAGGCACTCAGGTTCCATGCTTTTGGTTATATCCTCATATTTTCCATGCATGTGCTTTATGATATTTACATGCATAATGCTTATTGTCATTGGGTGACGAGTGGATGGGATCCACGTACATTCAGATTTGATTATATTGATCATACCTCATATTTATGATATGCTATTACCTGAGGCACTGGCACGAGCACTTGGCACTACACTCATGTATAGAGATTACATTGCCACTTTAGCATGCTTCAGACTTATTCGTATTGAGGTTTATATATATCTGATCGTATTGCCCAAGGATGGGTCACATATTTGATCTCTGCTTGTAGATATTTTCTGTTCACGAGTTGGCAACTCACCTCCGTTGTGCCACAGTTCCTGATGGTTTTGCCGTGCAGGTTTCATAGCGGCTTTTCTGGCACACTGCTTTCATACGGGTGACTTGCTTGGGTAGGCGGGTTCTTTTGTATCAGAACTGCCATTGTACTAGTAATATTTATTGTATCTAGAAATTCCATCAACCAAAACTTGTATATTGTTTCAGACTTAGAAAACAGTGTTGTATTATTTCGACCTTATGGTCGCGCTTGTAGTATTACGGTTTTCAGGCTGTGGAGTTTCTTTTGAGTTTTGATCCTCGCCCTTCGGCGTTGTATATTCTATTGCTTGCGTGGTTGTGACCGTCGATTGACGAAGAGCTAGCTCCCGCTTGGGGATTCCTTTTATCACTGCATTTATATATTATTCTTGTTGTACCCCGTTCGGGGCCAGTTTTTACAAAGGAAACTCTGCCGAATTTTTTCAGAAAAGACTACACATTTTAAAAATGCATATTCGGCTTAGTTATCTAAAAAGCTTGACTTCAAAACATGTTTCATCACTCCTTAAAATGGTTTTAGATTTCTGGGCTTTTGGTTTACTTGGGTCAGATGGAGTCATATAGACTTCATATGGTTCAAGGGCCAGTCACATGCTCTTTCGGGTCGTGACACCTGGCTAACCGGTTAGCGAAACTGTAGAATGTAATTAATCCTGGCTAGTTTTCTTTTCTGGTTTTGAAAGAAAATTTGATAAAAGCAGTGGGAGACATCGACTAGATAAGATAATAACCAATCTAATTCTTTGCAATAGCATTTCGCCGAGCGTATTTTTTTCTCTCTCCTAATGTCAGATACCGATGACGGGAATTAAGCTTCTACTAGAGAAAAACAAACTGACTGGATCGAACTATAAAGAATGGTTAAGGAACTTGAACGTTGCACTAACATATGATAAGGTATCATATGTCCTCACAACCAAAGCCCCACCCGTCCCAAGACCTGAATCATCTGTTTCGGATAGGGAGTCCGAAAAACTTGGGATATTGACTGCAACACGGTCAAGTGCCTTGCGCTTCCTTCTATGGACAATGTCCATCAGAAACAACACGAGAAGATGGATGTGCAATCCATCTTTCTTCACACAAAGGACTTGTATGAAGAGCAATCTCGTACTTTGAGATACGAGGCATCTCGAAAGCTGTTTCAGATGCGAATGGCCCCTGGTACATCAATAGGAGACCATGTTTTGAAGATGATTGGTCTTATTGAAGAACTTGAGGAACTGGGATGGACTATGGATAATGAGCAGTATACAGATATTGTTCTGCAGTCTCTCCCCCCCCCCGCCCGCCATTGCTCCGTTCATAGTGAATTTCAATATGAAGGATTTGGAGAATTCATTGCCTGAACTTCTCAATATGTTGAGAAGTGCAGAGAGCACGTTGAAAACAATGAAGACTCCCGCTCTACTTGGTTGGCCATCTTCCTTTTCAGTCCCAAAAGCCAAGGCCAAGAGAAAGAAGAAGAAGAAGTCCATCATACCGAAAGGTGGAGTTAAAAAGGCGAAGGGGAAAGAAATATCTGGGGCCGCGGGAAGTGGAAAAGGAGAATGTTTTTTCTGCCACAAGTTGGGACATTGGAAACGCAAATCTTGCAGATCTCAAGAAGAAGAAGCATGGTGATGCTCCGCTTCAGGTGTGTTTGTAACTAAGAACTGTTTTTCAATTACTCCGCATCATGGATATTAGATACCGGTTCTGGTTCTCACATCTGCAGTTGTGTGCAGGGGCTGAGAAACAGTAGAGTTTTGAAGATTGGAGACCATATTCTACGGGTTGGAAATGGTTCCAATGTATATATTGTATCCGTAGGAGAGTATCATCTTGGGTTGCCTTCGGGTTGTATTTTTGTTTTGAACCTGTGTTATTTTGTACCTAGTATGCTATGTAATATAATATCCATTTCTTTGTTGGACAATGAAGGATATCATTTTGTGTTGCAAAATAATGTTATGAACATTAACTTGAATCAAGAGTTGATTGGGTAAGGTACACTAAATAATGGTATTTACGTCCTGAACTAACACACAGTTTTCAATATACAACATACTAATAAAAGAAAGTTTTCAGATATAGATGAAACTTTTCTTTGGCATTGTAGACTTGGTCACATTAATGAAACAAGTCTAAACAAGCTACATAAAGATGGATATTTAAATCCTTTTGAATATAAATCTTATGAGATTTGCCGGCCTTTTATCAAAGGTAAAATGACCAAAACTCCGTTTACTGGACACGGAGAAAGAGCTGTAGAACTCTTAAGTCTCATACATAGTGATGTATGCGGACCAATGTCTACACATGCTAGAGGCAGTTTTTCTTACTTCATCACTTTTATTGATATGATTTCTCAAGATTCGGACACGTGTTTTTGATAAAGAACAAATCCGAAGCTTTCGAGAAATTCAAGGAGTACAAACTTGAAGTAGAAAAACAAACAGACTTGAGCATCAAGAAACTTCGATCACATCGAGGTGGAGAGTACTTAAGTACAGAGTTTTTAGACTTCTTAAAAGAGAATGGGATTCTCTCTCAGCTCACTCCTCCCTACACACAACAGCATAACGGTGTGTCAGAACAGAGGAATCGTACCTTATTAGATATGGTACGATCCATGATGTATGATGCTGAGTTACCGCTTTTCATTTAGGGGCATGCATTGGAGGCAGCAATGTATCTGTTAAACAGGGTTCCAACTGTAGGGTTCCTAGGCACTCTCAAGAGGTCTCACAAGGCATCAACCATGCCAATTTCAAATTTTACGGGTGCCGAGAAACCATAATACGGATCGTTAACTAGAAATTTAGGCGAAAAACTAAACTAGTTAACAACTTAACTAAAGATAAGAAGCTACAACCTTTGTAGATCCGGATTTCCACTTACTTGGCTCCACGTAGGCGTCCTCTCGCTGTCCATCTCGAATCCCGGACTCAATCATCGGCTTGATCGGAGAAATGGGCGGACTAGGTCGTCGGCTTCGTGCCGAAGATGATCTACGTCGAGGTATCACAAGTTCAAGCTCCGACTTCACAAATTTGTGAAACATATGCAGAAAACACCCAAAACAACTTGGCAAGAGGTAGAGGGTGAAGAAATAGGAGGTGGGTTCACTTTAGAATTGGATTTCTCACTCTTTAGCTCAAGGTACCATTAATGGTGTCAAGCTTTTTCTTTTAAGAAGAAGAAGAAGATGAAGCTAGAATTATGATAAGTGTTTAGATAAAAAGAATAATAAATGAATACTTATCATAAACTAACTAGGGTAGAGTGTAGAGAATAGACCATGGTTACTTGGATGGGTTAGGGTTAAGCATGAAGACAAGAATGGTTAAGAAGTCAAAGCTTCATGAAGCTTCAACTAGAAACAAACATAGCCACCATTCTTATCTAAATCTTTTCCAAATAAATAAACAAATAAATAAATGAAAAAGCAAAACCCTAATCATCTCTTAACCATGGTTTAATTCTTTACACTTAACCAAATGAGCAAGTATCATCAAACATGATACAAACATGTGCATAAAAGTATATCATATATACAACTTGCACAACAAGTGAGAAAATCCATTTAAAATGAACCAATACTAGTTAATGCAAAGTAATATATCAAATATATATAATTATACATTAAATCATTAAATCAACACTTGATTTAACGATCCGGTCATATCTCATATAACCGACTAGTATCCTATGTATCGGCTTATCGAATCAATCCTTGATTCGATATCTAGGTTATATCGAATATAACCAATCGATACATACATCACGAGAATGGAATACGGTATCACATACACGCATTATTCTCGGCCCTGCACATATCTCATATGCGCTCCTATTTCGTTTCGCTTGAGCCAGGAAACCTCTATGTAGGACTCTAAAGACTCGTCAATACGCCGGCAGCAGATGATGATCATATCAATCACCCACAAGCCGCAAGCGGTCTGCTAAACGTAACGGCCACCCGGGTATTGAGCGATCAAAAGATCGACGAGCTAGCCCGCTCACACTCCTGTGAATCCAACCAGTAACACTTACGGTACAGTCCGGTCTGTTCGTCTGATATGTCGCATATCAAGTCTAGGGGTGGTAAACGTCAGACCCCAAAAACCGATAAGTCGTGCCGATGTGAGGCTTATAACGGGTCGAGAAACTACCGGTAACACTTACCAGCAAATCTCTGATCAGCCCTGCCCAGGGACTTCCCTGTTACGGCCAATCAAGCACAGCGCAACATCAACCCCCAATACCTGAAGAGACGAAACCCCTCCTATCGCTCATTGCCTCCATGTGACTCGGGACTGTGCCCAAAGACCACCGTTTTGCACGCCCTCATAGACGTGGTAAGGTGGAGATCAAAGCACAGTGGGAATCACACAAGACTCTATGACGATCTTGGGTCTACAGACTAACCTGCACAAGTGTCACCTGAGAACTGCCATCTGACGTGAGGTATAATACCATCTGGGAGTTCTCGGCGAGTCCGTCCAGTGTACCCAGTCTCCACTGAGCACCCGTACACCATCTCTGATGTCAAACACCAATGGATATGGGATCATCCATCGTCCATCTCATGGGTCGAGAAGCGTATACGCTAGTCTACAATGGTATATCTATGCCCTGTCTCGATACACCCACGACTAGGGACCTTGAAGGATGTACTTATGGACTACATGTCCCCACTAGTATGAACCGCATCATAGTCCAGGTAGTCAAGTACACATCCTAAGGGCTTTACCTGTTAGTGTATATGCCCTAGAGGCCATTACTGTATCATACTAGTTTGTATATTACTTAATGGAAGCTTGGGATATTCACCTTGTATAAACAATCTTGCTCAATATAGTAGTATGCTACTTGGTTTGTTTCTACTTCAATGTGTACTTGTGTTTATTTCAGTATATCACTTATACGCATTAGTGGAGCCCTTAGGATCTTTGCTTGATTACCAGCGTTGTGATGGCAGTCACACTCGTGGGGGCTGGGTAATCTATAAGCACATCCTCATACAGGTCCCTAGTCGCAGGACTATCGAGACAGGGCATCGATACTCCGGAGTAGACTAGCGTATGCGCTTCTCATCCCAGTGTGGGAGATGGTCTGTCCCACAGCCATCAGTACGTCGTACTGGAGATAGTATACGGGTGCTCGTTAGGTTACGGGTACACTGGACAGGACTCGTAGGGAACTGAAAGGTTGGTATTATACCTATCGTCAGTTATCAGTTCCCAGGTGACATGAGTACAGCTTAGTCCGCTGACTTGATACTGGCACTTCGCCTCGAGTGTGTTCCCACTATACTTTGATCACTACCCTACCACGGCTCAAAGGAGTCGTGCAAACAGGTAGTGGTTGGGTGCAGTCCCGAAGCACTTGGAGGCAGTGACGGTTAGACAGGATTCGTCACTCCCGGTATTGGGGGTTGACATCGCGCTGTGTCTAGGAGAGCCATTACACGAGTAGTCCCTGGCCAGGGCAAGCGAGATATACTGGTAGGTTCCAGTGTTATCTCAGGGTGTTTTGGGCTTCACTCCGACACGACTTGTACCGCTATTGGGGGACTGACGTTTACCGCCCCCTAGGCCCGCCATGCGATGTATCAGACGAACAGACCGGACTGTGCGGAGAATGTCACATTCAGACTCAGTAGGAGTTCAGATGGGGTTTCACCTCGTCAGCCTTCTTGTCGACATCTACCTGGGGACCGTTACGCACAGCTAGTGCCGCTTGCGGTCTGTGGTTAAACCCACTGCCAGCGTAGTGTCGAGTCTTTAGAGTCCCACACAGAGGGTATTCGCCTCTGGGCAAAACAGAGTAGAGGTCGCATGGTTTTGCGACAGGGTTCGTTCTCATCCGCGCACTTGTGCACGTTTGGAGTCCGGACGGATTATACTGGCAGGCTCTGGTTTGAGCCAGATACTGGTATATATATTTGGGGTTGCTTTTATATCTTGGTATTCTTGTTCCTCGGAACGAGAATGCAGGTGTGTATGCACAGTTGCTTGAGGCGGAGGATGAGGTATTTCATTAGGGTTTCGGAACGGGTGCGTATGCACAGTTGACAGTTATCATTTTCCAAACCCTAATGGATTTATGAATTATCTATTAATAATAGTAATTAAATGAGAATTATGTTATGGTTGATTTTGTTGACTTGTTGACCATGGTTGACTTGTTGACCATGGTTGAAAGTTGACCACCATCATGCTTTACAAAGTCCTCCTTGATTCATGCTTACATGAAGCATGGTAGTGGTCATTCCAAATTGCCATCAACTATTCTCATTTTGAATTATTATTATTTAGATAATTGTTTTTCTTTTGGCATTATGGTTGCAAGAAAGAAAAACATAGCTCATTATATCATAACCTCTCTCTCTCCTCATTTCATCTTCTTCTTCCTCTAGCAAAGAGAAACCTTCTCATGTGTTGAGAATCCTTCTCTTTAAAAAGAAAAGCAAACCCTAGTCTCTCTCTACTCATTCTAGGTTCATGGTTTAGCAAGCCGGAAGCCCTAGTTCACTCAAAGATCGAGGAAGAGCCCAAAGGTCGAACCTTCGAGGTGGATCCATCTTCGACGGAAGAAGGCGACGAAAAGAGAACCATCAACCTCTACAAGTCTTGAAGAAGAAGGAGTTCAAGTTTAGGTATAACCTTCATCCGAGTAGCTAACTCCCTTTAGCGTATTTGCTAGTTTAGTTTAGACACGATCCCGACCTTGTTTAGTCCATGTTGCCTCTTGCGATAAAATTTGTTTTTTTATACCGTTTCCGCCTCCCCGTAAGCACCGGGGGTCGCAATATGGACTTACAGTGGTATCAGAGCCTAACTAAACTTAAACTAGCTTGGTAGTGAAGTGTAACGAAGTTCGGAACCGAAAAAAATCACAAAACCGGAAAATTACAAAACCTGAGTTTCTGTTGAAAATTTTTTGGCTCAAAATGAAAAACTTTATACTTGTAAATTCGACTCAGGGTTTTGTGTGAACACCCAAGAAAAACGATACAGTGATTCGACCAACCCGCCGCCCTTCCGCCGCAGAATCTAGGTAGTTGCCGCGGAACCGCCGCGTCTTGTCGTGTTCTCTGCATCGTTTTTGGTGCAGTGTGTGTCTGTGTTGGTTTTGGGATTTTTGAAATATATTATATGTGCCCAGATTTTACAGAAAAGAAATTTCTTTTTGGGGTCCTATAATTCCGTATTTTTTTCCGAACTTCACTGCACTTTGACTATGATGGTTATATCTGTGATGTTTGCATGTATTGAACGTCGGCTAATCGCTATAAGTCGATTAGTCGGGGTTATACATGATCTGTAATGTGCTGGAATGTGTATATGAATGTGTTGGACTGTCGCGGGTGAATAGCCGGGGTGGATGTGAGATGAGCTTTTGTTTTTCTTTCATTCATTGTAAATGTAAATTGATGTAATAATTATTATTTGTTTGGCCGCACAACCGGGTCGGGGTTGTAGCCGTCATTGTATAATTCTTTTTACTGTTTTTGCTCCTAGGATAGACCCATGGAGGGGTGCACAAACTACCGAGGACTTGGCGGGTAGTTTGCCGCACCCGTAGGGGTCTTGGGTGGGGTATTTGGCTATTCACCGCGACCGTGTTATCCGCTTTTCGTTCCAGGCTCGAAAGGATTGCGGATTGCTAGTATATCCAATGTATTCATCTGTGATCTGTAATGTCTATCATTGCTTTCTATTTAGGCGTTGCTTATGTTTTACAGCCGCGCTAGCCCAGCCCCCGCTCTGTCGTTAGTTAAGTAACCTAACGGGTAATGACGAGGCCCCGTGGCGAATGCGAATGGCATAAGCGTACGTCATATTTTGGTTGTTTTCTGCAATGGTAGGATTAAATGATGGGACGCATTAAAAGTACTAATGCAAGAATATCATGCATTAAAAGAACTAATGCAAGATAATAAACCAAGTTTAAGTCGATGGAACACTTTCGAAAAACCACTCGGTTCTTTTCAAAACTAACTTTTAAATGCGGAGCTTGAGCCACTCCTTCTAAAAGCTATCTCGTTCCATCGATTATATCAAGTTCACTACGTTCACGGTTTCGCCAAAACCATCCGTAGCCCTCCGTCGTTTCATATGAATATTCAACAGTATTCAAGCTGTGTTTGTTGGCCTTAGTCAAGGCACAGTGATTGGTAGCTGGTGGATATTCATATGTTGCATAGATAGAATGCGTTGGTTTGGGACAGTCGTATTGCCTTGTTGGCCATAGTCAAGGGTATATACGGGTGGGTTCAAATTAACCTGGATAACGACGGGAAGAACTTGACATGTGACTTATGATTTGTTGGCCTTAGTCAAGGTCATAAGAGCATGGGGCAAAAATCCACATCGGGAGTTTCATAAGTACTGAAACTTGCTAGATTTGCATACCATTTGGAGTGTGGTGATTCTGGTAAGATTCCTTCAGTTTCGTCACGCGATGATATTTGGATCCCGATCCTACTGTGAGTATATGCTACTCCTCGGGAAATTTCTCACTAAACGATCAATGCTATAAACCTAGTAGGTGCCTAGAAAGGTGTTAGCGGGGTTACGCCCCCAGGGAAAAGAGGTTATTTAATTAAGGAACTTCGCGAAAGCGTTGGAAAACCTCCCTCGAAGTACCGACACTGGCCTGGCTGAACGGTTAAGCAAGTATTGTACGGTGGGATTGATCCCGGCTAATTCTTCCTTTGTGGTTTGAGGAGGGATTCGAGAGACAGTGGGAGCCATCCTGTTTAGACAAATTAAAAACCATTCTAAACTTGCAAGAGCATCGTGCTAAAGTGTTTCTTCTCTCCCCCCTGCAGCGACCAAATCGAAATGACTGGACTTAAGTTACTTCTAGATAAAAACATACTGACAGGGCCAAACTACAAAGATTGGCTCAGGAATGTCAAATTGGCAATCACTTACGACAAGCTGGGGTATCTTCTTACCACCAAAGCTCCCCCCGTCCCAGGTCCCACCTCCAGCGTCGCGGATAAGGAAATCCGTAAGACTTGGGAGATTGACAGCGCGAAGGCCAGGTGCCTCGTACTTGCCTCGATGGACAACGACCATCAGAGGAGGCACGAGAATATGGATTTGGAATCCATATTTCTTCATACAAAAGAACTGTATGGAGAGCAGTCTCGTATCGCAAGATACGAAGTGTCGAAGAAGTTATTTTCGACAAAGTTGGCCGTCGGATCATCGGTAGCGGACCACGTGCTTAAGATGATTGGCTACACTGAGGAGCTCGCGGAACTTGGGACCACGTTGGACAGTGAACTATATACGGATATAATTCTCCAGTCCCTTCCATCCACTTACGCCCAGTTCATACTGAATTTCAACTTGCAAGAAAAGGAAGTTGAACTTTCAGAACTCCTCAACATGCTGAGGAGCGCAGAGGGCACCCTACAGAAGGGTAGGGATACACCCGCTTTGTTTGTAGGAGGATCTTCTTCCTCTAGGTCCAAGGCGAAAGCCAAGGGAAAGAGGAAGAAAGCCCCCGCCAAACCAAGAGGCGGTGTTAGTAAAGTGGGTACGAAGGGAAAGGAAAAGGCAACAAAGATAGCGGGGAAGCTTGTTGGAAAAGAAGAATGCTTCTATTGTCACAAGAGTGGACACTGGAAGAAAGATTGCAGGGCTTGGAAAGCCAGGACACAGGAACTGAAGCAGGTTGCGGCTTCAGCTTCAGGTGTGTATGTTTTTGAAAACTGTCTTTCTATAAACTCTACTTCCTGGGTATTGGATACCGGATCAGGATCTCATATCTGTAATTCTTTGCAGGCGTTGAGAAACCGTAGGTTTTTGAAGGCAGGTGACATGACCCTCAGAGTTGCGAACGGAGCTAGCATGGATGCTAAAGCCGTGGGGGACTATCACCTGGGAATGTCAGATGGACATGTTTTGGTTTTGCGTAATTGCTTTTTTGTACCCAACGCAACTTGTAATATCATTTCTGTATCTTTGGTTTCTAAAGAAGGTTATGAATTTGCGTTTGTAAGTAATGTTGTAAACATTCACCTTAATCAAGTTCTGATTGGGTCAGGTACACTGAGCAATGGTATATACGTATTAAACCAACCACAGATTTTCAATGTCCAGAATACACACAAAAGAAAGTCTCCAGATATCAATCAGGCTTTCTTATGGCATTGTAGACTGGGTCACATCAATGAGACACGGTTGACTAAGTTACATAAAGAAGGATACTTGGATCCGTTCGAGTATCAGTCTTATGCCACTTGTGAATCTTGTCTCATGGGAAAGATGACAAAGACTCCATTCACTGGACACGGAGAAAGAGCGAGCGAGCTCTTGGGACTCATACACAGTGACGTGTGTGGTCCAATGTCTACACATGCCCGAAGCGGTTATTCATACTTCATTACTTTCACAGACGATTTCTCTAGGTATGGACATGTCTTCTTAATGAAGCACAAATCCGAGGCCTTTGAGAAATTTCGGGATTACAAGAATGAAGTTGAAAAACAAACAGGCAAAAGTATCAAGATCCTAAGATCGGATCGAGGTGGTGAATACTTGAGTGCCGAGTTCCTGGACTATTTAAAAGAGAATGGAATTCTCTCTCAGTGTACTCCTCCATACACTCCGCAACATAACGGTGTATCAGAAAGGAGGAATCGAACCCTATTGGATATGGTTCGTTCCATGATGAGTAAGGCTGAGTTACCGCGATCTTTCTGGGGATATGCACTAGAAAGAGCTGCACATCTCTTGAACCAAGTTCCTACTAAGACTGTGCCTACCACACCATATCAGATGTGGAGTGGGAAGAAACCCTGTCTTAAAGCCTTTAAGACATGGGGATGTCCGGCTTTTGTTAAAAAGCAGCATGCGGACAAGCTCGAGGCACGCTCAGTACAGTGCAAGTTTGTGCGATACCCAAAGAACTCCAAGGGGTATCTATTCTATTACGCAGAGGAGCAAAAAGTCCTTGTTTCTCGTCATGCCCACTTCTTGGAAACTGAGTTTTTGGAAAATCAGATAAGTGGGAGCGCAGTAGAACTGGATGAAATTCCAGAACCTCAGACTATTACTGAAAGCTTAGTGGAACCAGAGGGTTCAAATGAACAGGACATTCCTACGCCGCTCCGCAGAAGTAGTAGGCAGTCTCATCCGCCCGAGAGATACTACGGTTTTCTCATAGACGGGGATAGAGAGGATTGCATCATAGACTATGATGAGCCTACTAGCTTCCAGCAGGCCGTTCAGAGCGTTGACTCGGTAAAATGGCTGGATGCAATGCGGACCGAAATGGAGTCCATGTACACCAACAAAGTATGGACGTTGGACATTGCTCCAGACGGGGTAAAACCCGTAGGATGCAAGTGGATCTTCAAAAGGAAGATTGGTGTAGATGGACAGGTTGAGACCTATAAAGCTAGACTTGTAGCAAAGGGTTTCCGTCAAAGACCTGGCTTGGACTATGACGAAACCTTTTCTCCAGTGGCTATGCTGAAATCCATTCGGATCCTTCTTGCCATTGCTGCCTTCCACGATTATGAGATTTGGCAGATGGACGTAAAAACCGCTTTTCTAAATGGAAATTTAGAGGAGTGTGTCTATATGGATCAGCCAGAGGGTTTCATTCAGAGTGGGAGCAGCGGAAAGGTGTGAAAGTTGCTTAAGTCCATCTATGGACTAAAGCAGGCATCGCGGAGTTGGAACATCTGTTTTGATGAGACGGTCAAGGAATTTGACTTTATCAAAAATCCAGATGAACCATGCATCTATAGTAGATTTGTAGCGAGAACTGTAGTATTCCTTGTTTTATACGTGGATGACATTCTCTTAATAGGAAATGACATTCCTATGCTACAATCTGTCAAGGGTTTCTTGTCACACAGGTTCTCCATGAAAGACCTGGGTGATGCCTCTTACATCCTGGGGATCCGGATCCATCGTGATAGATCCAAGAGGATATTAGGACTTTCACAGTCCAGGTACATCGACACTGTACTGAAAAGATTCAGTATGGAAGATTCCAAGCACGGTAACCTACCGGCTTGTCACGGGATCACCCTCTCTAAAGAGATGTCTCCCAAGACTGATTTGGAGAGGGATCGCATGTCTATTATACCCTACGCTTCTGCGGTAGGCTCTATAATGTATGCGATGTTGTGTACCAGACCGGATGTAGCTTATGCACTGAGTGTAGTAAGCCGGTATCAGTCAAACCCTGGGGAGAAACATTGGATAGCAGTAAAGAACATTCTCAAGTACCTGAGAAGGACTAAGGAGATGTTCTTGGTGTATGGCGGAAAAGACCTCCAGATTGAGGCCTTTGCTGACTCCAGCTTCCAGAGTGACAAGGATGATTCCAAGTCCATGTCGGGTTTTGTCTTTACCCTCAATGGAGGGGCGGTGTGTTGGAAGAGTTCCAAACAGGAAACCGTTGCAGACTCGACTATGGAAGCGGAATACATCGCTGCATCTGATGCCGCAAAAGAAGCTGTCTGGATAAGGAAGTTCTTAAAAGAACTTCAGGTGGTTCCGTCCATTGTTGACCCAGTACCTCTGTATTGCGACAACAACGGGGCTATAGCTTTAGCAAAGGAACCCAGGTCCCATCAGAGATCCAGGCACATCTTGAGGCGGTATCACCTGATCAGGGAGATCGTGGATCGCAAGGAGATCGAGGTTCGGAGGGTTGCTTCAGGAGAGAACATTGCAGATCCATTCACCAAGGCCCTACCCCAGACTCAGTTCGAGCGGCTGATCGAGATGATAGGTCTTCGATACGCCAGTACATGGCCTTAGTGCAAGTGGGAGATTGTTAGTGTATATGCCCTAGAGGCCATTACTGTATCATACTAGTTTGTATATTACTTAATGGAAGCTTGGGATATTCACCTTGTATAAACAATCTTGCTCAATATAGTAGTATGCTACTTGGTTTGTTTCTACTTCAATGTGTACTTGTGTTTATTTCAGTATATCACTTATACGCATTAGTGGAGCCCTTAGGATCTTTGCTTGATTACCAGCGTTGTGATGGCAGTCACACTCGTGGGGGCTGGGTAATCTATAAGCACATCCTCATACAGGTCCCTAGTCGCAGGACTATCGAGACAGGGCATCGATACTCCGGAGTAGACTAGCGTATGCGCTTCTTATCCCAGTGTGGGAGATGGTCTGTCCCACAGCCATCAGTACGTCGTACTGGAGATAGTATACGGGTGCTCGTTAGGTTACGGGTACACTGGACAGGACTCGTAGGGAACTGAAAGGTTGGTATTATACCTATCGTCAGTTATCAGTTCCCAGGTGACATGAGTACAGCTTAGTCCGCTGACTTGATACTGGCACTTCGCCTCGAGTGTGTTCCCACTACACTTTGATCACTACCCTACCACGGCTCAAAGGAGTCGTGCAAACAGGTAGTGGTTGGGTGCAGTCCCGAAGCACTTGGAGGCAGTGACGGTTAGACAGGATTCGTCTCTCCCGGTATTGGGGGTTGACATCGCGCTGTGTCTAGGAGAGCCATTACACGAGTAGTCCCTGGCCAGGGCAAGCGAGATATACTGGTAGGTTCCAGTGTTATCTCAGGGTGTTTTGGGCTTCACTCCGACACGACTTGTACCGCTATTGGGGGACTGACGTTTACCGCCCCCTAGGCCCGCCATGCGATGTATCAGACGAACAGACCGGACTGTGCGGAGAATGTCACATTCAGACTCAGTAGGAGTTCAGATGGGGTTTCACCTCGTCAGCCTTCTTGTCGACATCTACCTGGGGACCGTTACGCACAGCTAGTGCCGCTTGCGGTCTGTTGTTAAACCCACTGCCAGCGTAGTGTCGAGTCTTTAGAGTCCCACACAGAGGGTATTCGCCTCTGGGCAAAACAGAGTAGAGGTCGCATGGTTTTGCGACAGGGTTCGTTCTCATCCGCGCACTTGTGCACGTTTGGAGTCCGGACGGATTATACTGGCAGGCTCTGGTTTGAGCCAGATACTGGTATATATATTTGGGGTTGCTTTTATATCTTGGTATTCTTGTTCCTCGGAACGAGAATGCAGGTGTGTATGCACAGTTGCTTGAGGCGGAGGATGAGGTATTTCATTAGGGTTTCGGAACGGATGCGTATGCACAGTTGACAGTTATCATTTTCCAAACCCTAATGGATTTATGAATTATCTATTAATAATAGTAATTAAATGAGAATTATGTTATGGTTGATTTTGTTGACTTGTTGACCATGGTTGACTTGTTGACCATGGTTGAAAGTTGACCACCATCATGCTTTACAAAGTCCTCCTTGATTCATGCTTACATGAAGCATGGTAGTGGTCATTCCAAATTGCCATCAACTATTCTCATTTTGAATTATTATTATTTAGATAATTGTTTTTCTTTTGGCATTATGGTTGCAAGAAAGAAAAACATAGCTCATTCTATCATAACCTCTCTCTCTCCTCATTTCATCTTCTTCTTCCTCTAGCAAAGAGAAACCTTCTCATGTGTTGAGAATCCTTCTCTTTAAAAAGAAAAGCAAACCCTAGTCTCTCTCTACTCATTCTAGGTTCATGGTTTAGCAAGCCGGAAGCCCTAGTTCACTCAAAGATCGAGGAAGAGCCCAAAGGTCGAACCTTCGAGGTGGATCCATCTTCGACGGAAGAAGGCGACGTAAAGAGAACCATCAACCTCTACAAGTCTTGAAGAAGAAGGAGTTCAAGTTTAGGTATAACCTTCATCCGAGTAGCTAACTCCCTTTAGCGTATTTGCTAGTTTAGTTTAGACACGATCCCGACCTTGTTTAGTCCATGTTGCCTCTTGCGATAAAATTTGTTTTTTATACCGTTTCCGCCTCCCCGTAAGCACCGGGGGTCGCAATATGGACTTACATTACCAACATGTAACTGTAAGACAGTTTAAAGAGACAAGTGTATATGTTAAGATAAAGAGTAACCAGATAGCATACTATCATATCGAGCAAGAAAGTCATCTCTATATATGTCCAAGCATCCAATATAATATACATCATCTGTACAATACTGGCATCTAGGGCATACATACAACTAACAATCTCCCACTTGCACTAGGGCCAGCTGCTGTAGTATCGCATACCGAGCATCCCGAAGAGTCTCTCAAACTGTATCTGGGGAATGGCCTTCGTGAGTGGATCCGCCGTGTTGTTCTTCGTGTCAACTCTCCTGACCTCGAGCTCCCGGCGATCAACTATCTCCCGGATCAGGTGATACCGCCTCAGAATATGCCTGGATCGCTGATGGGACCTGGGTTCCTTGGCCAAAGCCACCGCTCCATTGTTATCGCAATACAAAGGTATTGGATGCTCAATGGATGGAACCACTCCAAGTTCAGTAATGAACTTCTTGATCCAAATAGCCTCTTTGGCAGCAGCGTTGGCAGCGATGTATTCAGCCTCCATCGTCGAGTCTGCCACGGTTTCCTGCTTGGAACTCTTCCAGCTAACCACCCCTCCGTAAAGGGTAAAGACAAAGCCCGACTGCGACTTAGAGTCGTCCTTATCACTCTGGAAGCTCGAATCGGTAAAGGACTCCACTTGGAGTTCTCCGTTACCATACACCAAGAGCATCTCTTTAGTCCTTCGTAAGTACTTGAGAATGCTCTTCACAGCTGTCCAGTGACTCTCTCCAGGATCAGCTTGATACCTGCTCACTACACTTAGTGAGTATGCAACATCGGGTCTGGTACATAGCATCGCGTACATGATAGAGCCTACAGCCGAAGCATAGGGTATCCCTTGCATGCGAGCTCTCTCCAAATCAGTCTTGGGAGACATCTCTTTGGAGAGAGTGACTCCAGAGATCGTGGGCAAGTTCCCACGCTTGGATTCTTCCATACTAAACCTCTTTAGTATGGTGTCAATGTACCTGGATTGGGACAATCCCAGTATCCGTTTGGATCTATCTCTATAGATCCTGATCCCCAATATGCAGGAGGCATCACCAAGATCTTTCATTGAGAATCTTTGTGATAAGAAGAGCTTGACCGATTGCAGCATAGGAATATCATTTCCTATCAAGAGTATGTCGTCCACGTACAATACGAGGAAGACAACCTTACTCTCTGCTACCTTCTTGTAAATACAAGGTTCATCTGGGTTTTTGACGAAATCAAACTCTTTGATAACGGCGTCAAAGCAGATGTTCCAACTCCGCGATGCTTGCTTTAATCCATAAATGGATGTAAGCAGCTTGCACACCTTCTCGCTGCTCCCACTGTCTACGAAGCCCTCTGGCTGAGTCATGTACACGCACTCTTCTAAATCACCATTTAGAAAGGCGGTCTTAACATCCATTTGCCAGATTTCGTAATCATGATATGCAGCGATGGCAAGCATGATTCGGATGGATTTAAGCATAGCCACTGGAGAAAAGGTTTCGTCATAGTCCACACCTGGTCTTTGACGAAAACCCTTTGCTACAAGTCTAGCTTTGAAAGTCTCCACTTTCCCATCTACACCAAGTTTTTTCTTGAAGATCCACTTGCTCCCAATGGGTTTTACCCCTTCAGGAGCAACTTCTAAAGTCCATACTTTGTTGGTGTACATGGATTCCATCTCGGACCGCATAGCATCCAGCCATTTTACCGAGTCCCCACTCGTGATGGCCTGCTCGAAGCTAGTTGGGTCATCATCCTCCATGATGCAATCCTCGCTTCCACCATCCATGAGAAAACCGTAGTATCTCACAGGTTGGCGAGGAATCCTACTAGATCAGCGGAGAGGCTGAGGTTCATCAGGAACTACTGAATCCTCTGGTTCAACCAATTCTTCTGTCGTAGTCCGTATTGCTGGAACCTCTTCCAGTTCTACCTCCTTGCCACTAATCTCTTTATCAAGAAATTCCTTTTCTAAAATGGTGGCATGTCGAGAAACAAACACCTTTTGTTCCTCGGTGTGGTAGAAGATATACCCGCGCGAATGTTTGGGATATCCAATAAACTTACACAGAATGGACCTTGCCGCGAGTTTGTCCGGATTTTGCGTTTTTACATATGCCGGACAACCCCATATTTTAACATAATTAAGACATGGTCTCTTTCCTTTCCATATCTCATATGGAGTGGTTGGCACGGTTTTGGTGGGAACCATATTCAATAGGTCTGCAGCTGTTTCCAGTGCATATCCCCAGAAGGAAATAGGTAACTCAGCCATGCTCATCATGGAGCGCACCATATCTAATAGGGTGCGGTTCCTCCGTTCTGATACACCGTTGTGCTGTGGTGTATATGGAGGAGTCAGCTGAGAGAGAATCCCATTCTCTTTTAGGAAGTCCAGGAATTCATTGCTCAAGTATTCACCTCCTCGATCAGATCGAAGGATTTTAATACTTTTTCCGGTTTGGTTCTCAACTTCTTGTTTGTATTCTCTAAATTTCTCAAAAGCTTCTGATTTGTGTTTCATCAGGAACACATACCCGAACCTAGAGAGATCGTCAGTGAATGTAATGAAGTATGAAGAACCATCCCCGGCATGTGTAGACATAGGACCGCATACATCACTATGTATCAGTCCTAAGAGTTCAGTAACTCTTTCTCCGTGTCCCGTAAACGGAGTTTTGGTCATCTTGCCTTTGAGACATGACTGGCAAGTGTCATAGGATGAAAATTCAAACGGATTCAAGTATCTATCCTTATGCAACTTAGCCAGTCGTGTCGCATTGATGTGACCCAGTCTACAATGCCACAAGAAGGATTCGTTCAGTTCAGAACTCTTCCTCTTGTGTGTGTTTGTTATGCTCAGAACTGTTGATTGATTTAGAACATAAATTCCATTGCACAACGTGCCTGATCCAACCAACTTTTGGTTACGGAAAATGAACATTGTCCTGTAATACAAAATCATATCCCTCTTTACTTAATAAAGAAACTGATATAATGTTGCATATCAGGTTCGGCATGTAATAGCATTCGTTCAGAACCAATGTATTACCAGTTGGTAACACAAGGTGATATTCCCCGACAGTCTTAGCTGCAACAATTGCACCATTTCCAACTCTTATGTCTTTATCACCATCTCCAAGTTCTCTACCTTTTCTAAGCCCATGTAACTGATTACATATATGAGATCCTGACCCGGTATCTAATACCCAGGACGTAGAGCAAATGGAAAAACAGTTCTCTGTAACGAACACACCCGAAGAAAATGCATCATCATGTACTTTCTTCATTCGGGTGGCATGGGAATCCTGGTATTCCCCTATATCCTGTTCATTCCTATAACTCTTATAGGAAAGAACGGAACCAACGTTCCCCGGCACAGTATAACATGCGGGTTCGGTCAATACATCCATATTATTATCTTTGTTAGGGCATGAAATGGTCGCTACCTGGAGAGAGAGAAGAAAACACTTTAGCGTAAGCTCGTGCAAGATCAGATTGGTTATTATCTTATCTAATCAGGATGGCTCCCACTGCTTTTTATCAAATCTTCCTTCAAACCCTAAAAGGAAAGACTGGCCGGGATTAATTACACACTACAAGTTCGCCAATCTTTCAGCCAGGCCAGTGTCGGTACATTGAGGGAGGTCCCCCGTGCTTTCGCACGAACCTAATTAATGTAAACCTCATTTTCCCAGAGGCGTAACCCCGTTGACACCTTTCTAGACACCTACTTGATCGGCTAATTGTAATGTGTAAAACTCTCCCAGGAGTAACTCTTACTCGCAGCGGGTATCGGGATCCAACTATCTCATAGAAGGTATGCAATCTCATTGCAAATTTCAACACTTGAAATTCCCGATAATATTTTGCCCCTAGCGTCCTATGACCTTGACGCAGGCCAACAAATCACAGCGCGCTAGTCAAGTTCAACCCGTCATTTCCTGATTGAATTAAACCCACCCGCACGACCCTTGACGCAGGCCAACAAAGTCGTACGACTACCCTAATCCAATCTGCATCATATGCATAAGCAGATAAATACTAGTTAGCTACCGCACACTACGCCTTGACGCAGGCCAACAAACGTAGCACGAATACTAACTACTACTTATCTGAAATGACGGAGGGCTACGACAGGTTTTTCTGAAAACCTATTGCGTAATGAACTTGATATCGTTGTAGAATCAAATGAAGTTTTGAAATGGAGTGATTTTGAGGCTTTTCTAGTTTTGCTAAAGGGGTCACTCCCGGTGAAGGGATCGTCGGCCCTTTCCTCGTCGAATGAGGTGCGGGATATATCATATATATCACTGTGCAAAGAAAAACTAAAAAACAATCAAAAGCAAACCGAGTGTGTAGCATCTGCCAGTTATTGCTAAAGGAGTCACTCCCGGTGAAGGGATCTCGGTCCTTTCCTCATCGAATAAGGTGCAGGGTATATCATATATACCGCTATGCAAAGTAAGAACTGTAGCTACCTGTTTTGTTTAAAATTTGATTCTACAACATCTTAGGTTTCTTTTATTTCATTAATCACATTAACGAAGTCCCATCATTTAAATACCTAAACATCACAGATAAATACGACGTACACTTATGCCATCCGCATTCGCCTCGATGTCCCCTCGTGCATCGTTAGGTTAGGTAACTAACGACAGAGCAGGGCAGGGCTAGTGCGGATGCAAAACATAAGTAACGTCTATATAATATATCATATATACTATATACTGTATCTATCACAGAACATCACATGATCACATCACAGATAACGCAGCAGAAGAAACATATGAAACATTGGATATACTAGGACGTCCGTGTTTTCAATACGAGCCAGTATAAAACACGGATTCCACGGTCGTGATGAATAGCCAATCCCACACCCCTAGACCCCTACGAGAGCGGCAAGCAACCCTACCAATTCTAGGGTTAGGAGACCCGGACTTGACTCCTCGAGTTGGTCTCCCACTGGACCCCAGAACCCGGTTACTTGTGCTCCCCTCCTTGGGTCTATCCTAATGCGGAAAAGTAAATAATATACAAAGGGTGACAGCTTCCGCAACCTGGAAGTGCCCCAATAAAAGAATATTACATACAAGTTTTTACATGAATGAAAATGAAAAACACTCATCTCACATAAAAACCCCCGGCTATTCAAACACGACAATCCAATATAACATATCCAGCAACACATAACATCACATGTCATCAACGTAAGTAAATATGCGCATCCCAATTGTCGTTGACATATAGCAATGAAACCGGCGATATCACATATTACACTTACGGTCACAGAAAAGAAAGTGTAAAACTGCAACAATTGGAATCCGCAACCTCTTTAGACATCGCATGCCTAATCAAATGAAATACTTAGACATCACATGCCTAACAATTATAAACCCCGCATTTTAGTCTCATTATCGAAAACTCTTTTCAATATCAAGTGAGACTAAACCGCAAGATTTATAACATTCATCCAGTTATCTCATAACTGTTTGTGAATTCCAATTATTGTATCCCATTCCGGATAAATAGAAAATATTAAACTTTCCGATCGAACATTCGAACACCCAAGTTTTCCCGAAACCGTCCAACACATGAAATAGGTTCAAAGACATTCACTTCATGCCTCAGTACCAACGGTCCAGCCGTAGAAGGGTCAAGCCAACGCCTCATATGTGGCACGCCGTACTGCCCCAAACCCGAAGGTTCAAAGGGCAGTTCAAGACGGTCACATAATCGAGTTAAGGTTTGTTGTCTTCTAGAGGGACCATCGCGTTACTTGCACTACTCAGAACGTCCTTAAACCACACAAAAATCCAACACTTGGATATTTTCCGGCAGGGGAAAAGTTGGGTATTTATATCCGGTCGGACTTTTTAACATATTCAAAAAATTATCCGGAAAGCACTAAGACAAAGTTCGATAATCCGATCGAAACGTTGATTCCCAATACAACCCCAGAACACTCAACTCTTGAGTCAAATTAAAAATTCCCAGAAAATTCAGCATAATAAAATAGTAATTACTGTGCAAAACGGGAGTGATGATGTCATCATCTTGCCGCGGAACCGCCGCAGAAGCCAGGCTTCTGCCGCGGTTCCGCCGCACTTTTTACTGTTCATGGGATAAATTTTGCATCGTAATTCTTAGATTTCCCTGCTGAATTTTTTAAGCATTTTTAATATGGAAAAATCCCAGATTTTAGAAAAAGTCCAGAGAGCACTTGGGTTTTAGGGTTTCGGGTTCGTTCGGGTTTCAAACGTCGTCTAGACTTCGCCTAAGGCTCTAGCTAGGCTCTGATACCACTGTAGGGTTCCTAGGCACTCTCAAGAGGTCTCACAAGGAATCAACCATGCCAATTTCAAATTTTACGGGTGCCGAGAAACCCTAATACGGATCGTTAACTAGAAATTTAGGCGAAAAACTAAACTAGTTAACAACTTAACTAAAGATAAGAAGCTACAACCTTTGTAGATCCGGATTTCCACTTCCTTGGCTCCACGTAGGAGTCCTCTCGCTTTCCATCTCGAATCCCGGACTCAATCGTCGGCTTGATCGGAGAAATGGGCGGACAAGGTCGTCGGCTTTGTGCCGAAGATGATCTACGTCGAGGCATCACAAGTTCAAGCTCCGACTTCACAAATTTGTGAAACTTGTGAAGAAAACACCCAAAACAACTTGGCAAGAGGTAGAGGGTGAAGAAATAGGAGGTGGGTTCACTTTAGAATTGGATTTCTCACTCTTTAGCTCAAGGTACCATTAATGGTGTCAAGCTTTTTCTTTTAAGAAGAAGAAGAATATGAAGCTAGAATTATGATAAGTGTTTAGATAAAAAGAATAATAAATGAATACTTATCATAAACTAACTAGGGTAGAGTGTAGAGAATAGACCATGGTTACTTGGATGGGTTAGGGTTAAGCATGAAGACAAGAATGGTTAAGAAGTCAAAGCTTCATGAAGCTTCAACTAGAAACAAACATAGCCACCATTCTTATCTAAATCTTTTCCAAATAAATAAACAAATAAATAAATGAAAAAGCAAAACCCTAATCATCTCTTAACCATGGTTTAATACTTTACACTTAACCAAATGAGCAAGTATCATCAAACATGATACAAACATGTGCATAAAAGTATATCATATATACAACTTGCACAACAAGTGAGAAAATCCATTTAAAATGAACCAATACTAGTTAATGCAAAGTAATATATCAAATATATATAATTATACATTAAATCATTAAATCAACACTTGATTTAACGATCCGGTCATATCTCATATAACCGACTAGTATCCTATGTATCGGCTTATCGAATCAATCCTTGATTCGATATCTAGGTTATATCGAATATAACCAATCGATACATCCATCGCGAGAATGGAATACGGTATCACATACACGCATTATTCTCGGCCCTGCACATATCTCATGTGCGCTCCTATTTTGTTTCGCTTGAGCCAGGAAACCTCTGTGTAGGACTCTAAAGACTCGTCAATATGCCGGCAGCAGATGATGATCATATCAATCACCCACAAGCCGCAAGCGGTCTGCTAAACGTAACGGCCACCCGGGTATTGAGCAATCAGAAGATCGACGAGCTAGCCCGCTCACACTCCTGTGAATCCAACCAGTAACACTTACCGTACAGTCCGGTCTGTTCGTCTGATATGTCGCATATCAAGTCTAGGGGTGGTAAACGTCAGACCCCAATAACCGATAAGTCGTGCCGATGTGAGGCTCATAACGGGTCGAGAAACTACTGGTAACACTTACCAGCAAATCTCTGATCAGCCCTGGCCAGGGACTTCCCTGTTACGGCCAATCAAGCACAGCGCAACATCAACCCCCAATACCGGGAGAGACGAAACCCCTCCTATCGCTCATTGCCTCCATGTGACTCGGGACTGTGCCCAAAGACCACCCTTTTGCACGCCCTCATGGACGTGGTAAGGTGGAGATCAAAGCACAGTGGGAATCACACAAGACTCTATGACGATCTCGGGTCTACAGACTAACCTGCACAAGTGTCACCTGAGAACTGCCATGTGACGTGAGGTATAATACCATCTGGGAGTTCTCGGCGAGTCCGTCCAGTGTACCCAGTCTCCACTGAGCACCCGTACACCATCTCTGATGTCAAACACCAATGGATATGGGATCATCCATCGCCCATCTCATGGGTCGAGAAGCGTATACGCTAGTCTACACTGGTATATCGATGCCCTGTCTCGATACACCCACGACTAGGGACCTTGAAGGATGTACTTATGGACTACCATGTCCCCACTAGTATGAACCGCATCATAGTCCAGGTTGTCAAGTACACATCCTAAGGGCTTTACCAACATGTAACTATAAGACAGTTTAAAGAGACAAGTGTACATGTTAAGATAAAGAGTAACCAGATAGCATACTATCATATCGAGCAAGAAAGTCATCTCTATATATGTCCAAGCATCCAATCTAATATACATCATCTGTACAATACTGGCCTCTAGGGCATACATACAACTAACACCATCCAAGACCGTGTCTACCACTCCATATGAGATATGGAGTGGAAAGAGACCACCTCTTGAAACAGTTAGGATTTGGGGTTGTCCGGCTTTTGTTAAAAAGCAGAATCCAGACAAACTCGAGACACGATCGGTCATGTGTAAATTTGTGGGGTATCCAAAACACTCGTATGGATATCTATTCTACCACAAGGAGGAACAAAAGGTGTTTGTTGCTCAGCATGCCACATTTTTAGAAAATGAAATCTTTACAGACAGTACTGATGGCAATGCGGTAGAACTAGAAGAGGTTCTAGAGACACAAATTACTCAGGACGAATTGGTTGAAACTGATGTTACAGTAGAACTTCAAGAGCCTCAGCCGCTCCGGAGATCTAGTAGAACTTCTCGGCCACCAGAGAGATACTATAGGTTTCTCATTGATGGTGATAGAGAAGATTGTATCATGGATGATGATGAACCTACTAGTTTTTAGCAAGCTATCACGAGTGGTGACCTAGTGAAGTGGCTGGAAGAAATGAGATCCGAAATGGAGTCCATGTACACCAACAAAGTATGGACTTTGGACGTTGCACCTACTGGGATAAAACCCGTTGGGTGCAAATGGATCTTTAAAAGAAAGATTGGTGTAGATGGAAAGGTGGAGACCTTTAAATTAAGGCTTCTAGTGAAAGGTTTTCGTCAAAGACTAGGACTGGACTATGATAAAACTTTCTCTCCGGTAGCAATGCTTAAATCCATTCGGATCCTACTCGCTATTGCTGCTCACTATGATTATGAAATCTGGCAGATGGACGTTAAAACTGCATTTCTGAATGGTGATTTAGAAGAATGGGTTTTTATGGATCAGCCAGAGGGCTTCATTGACAGTAGGAGCAGCGGGAAAGCATGTAGATTGCTTATATCCATTTATGGATTAAAGCAGGCCTGACGGAGTTGGAACATCTGCTTTGATGATACAATCAAAGAATTTGATTTTATGAAAAATATAGATGAACCATGCATTTATAAGAAGATTGTAAGGAGTACTGTCACATTGTTCGTATTGTACGTGGATGACATTCTCTTGATAGGAAATGATACTCCTATGCTACAATCGGTCAAACTATTCTTATCACAAAGGTTCTCCATGAACAGCCTGGGTGATGCCTCGTGCATTTTGGGCATAAGGATCTTTAGAGATAGATCCAAGAGGTTATTGGGATTGTCCCAATCAAAGTACATAGACACCATCCTAAAAAGGTTTAGTATGGAAGATTCCAAGCGTGGTGCCTTGCCCGCTTATCATGGAATCACTCTCTCCAAAGACTTCTGTCCGAAAACTGATGAAGAGAGAGCTCGCATGAGCATTATACCCTACGCTTCAGCCGTAGGATCTATAATATATGCGATGTTTTGTACACACCCTAATGTAGCTTATGCACTAGCTGTAGTAAGCAGGTATCAATCCAACCCAGGGGAGAAACATTGGATAGCAGTGAAGAACATTCTTAAGTACTTGCGAAGGACTAAAGAACTGTTCTTGGTATATGGTAATGGAGATCTCCAAATAGAGGCCTTTACCGATTCCAGCTTCCAAAGTGATAAGGATGACAGCAAATCTATCTCAGGGTTTGTATTTACCCTCAATGGAGGGGCGGTGAGTTGGAAGAGTTCCAAACAGGATACCGTTGCAGACTCCACGATGGAAGCTGAGTATATTGCTGCAAATGATGTTGCCAAGGAAGCCGTCTGGATGAAAAAGTTCGTCACGGAACTAAGAGTAGTTCCAACCATTGTTGATCCAATACCATTGTATTGTGATAATAATGGGGCTATGGCGTTAGCCAAAGAACCAAGATCCCATCAGAAGTCCAGACAAATCCTAAGGCGATATCATTTGATCCGGGAGATAGTAGATCGCCACTAGATCGAGATTCGGAGAGTAGATACAAAGAATAACACAGCGGATCCACTCACCAAGCCCTTCCACAGCCGCAACGTGAGCGACTTTTTGAGATGTAGGATATGAGATACGCCAATAACTGGCCTTAGTGCAAGTGGGAGATTGTTGGATATATGTATGCCCTAGTGGCCATTATATGTATAGTGGATGCTTGGACATGTATATATAGATAGATTACTTTCTTGCTCGACATGATAGTATGCTACCTGGTTTACTTTATCTGACATGTTGATTTGATCATGCTTTTATTCATTTGCACATGTTGATAAAGCCCTCAGGATATTTGCTAGACTACTGTGACTATGATGCAGATCATTCTAGTGGGGCACGTGTAGTTTATAAGCATATCCTAGAACTTTTCCTAGTCGTGGGTGTATCGAGACGGGACATAGGTATTCCAGAGTAGACTAGCGTATACCATTCTTTTCCCATATGATGGGCGATGGATGATCCCATATCCATCTGGTGTGCTGACACCAAAGATTGTATGTGGGTGCTAAGTGGAGACTGGGTATACCGAACGGACTCACAGAGAACTCCTATGTGGTATTATATCTATCGTCGGATAGAAGTTCTCAGGTGACACTGGTACAGGTTAGTCTGTAGACCCGAGATCGTCATAGAGTTTTGTGTGTCCTCCCACTGTACTTTGATCTCCACCCTACCACGGCTCTACTGAGTCGTGCACAGGCTGTCTTTGGGTACAGTCCCGAGGCACATGGAGGAGATGAGCGATAAGAGGGGTTTTGTCTCTCCCGGTATTGGGAATTGATGTTGTGCTATGCTCGATTGGCTATAACAGGAAGTCTCTGGCTAGGGCTGCTGAGATTTACTGATAAGTGTTATCAGTAGTTTCTCGATCTGTTATGAGCCATACACCAGCATGACTTATTGAGTTATTGGGGTCGACGATACCATCCCTAGACTCGATATGCAACATATCTGACGAGGAGACCGGACTGTACGGTAAGTGTTGCCAGATTGCTCGACGGGAGTTTTGACAGCTTTGCTGGTTTTCTTCTGATCATTCAGTACCCGGGGGGCCGTTACGTTTAGCTGACCGCTTGCGGCTTGTGGGTGTTTGATATGATCATCACCCACTGCCGGCGTATTGACGAGTCTTAGAGTCCCACACAGAAGTTTCCTAGCCCAGGCGAAAAGATGTGGTGTGCATATGAGATATGCGTGGGACCCGATTGAATACGACTATGTGATACCGTATATTAATCGGGCGTTTTTCTATTAGTCGGGTCGTATGCGATATGACCGGATTGTTAAATCAATTGTTGATTTAACATTTTGGCTTTTAATTTTATTCTTATTCTTTATTCAAACCCTTTTTATTAAAGAGGAAGAATGCATGCATGTATGCACATGTTAATGTGCATGTATGCATATGATGATGTGCGTAGAAACATACATGCAAAGTATCATGGTTGTTGATAAAACTTTGGTGGCAATATAAGACTTACATGGTTATATAATATATGGATATATATTTGTATTTGTTTTAAAACAAAAGAAAAGAAAAAGATTAATCCATGGTTATCTTCTACACTCTTCTTGGAATTAACCTTTGTTCATCCACTTTTTAACCACGAGTTAATTTTCCTTTTGTCTTTTAACTCAAGTGCAATAATATCTATATAATGTAACCATGGTTTGAGATGAAGAGTAGAAAATATATATACTTATCTTTTCTATTATTCATCAAGCTTTATCATTATCAAAAGCTTTTTCCATTATCATCTTCTTCCTCCTTGCTCTCTTGAATTTTCCAAAGTGAGAGGGAGTTAAAAAAGAAAGGGTTTTGATTATAGAAAAAATACCACCTTATCATTCTACTATAATTTAGCCAATTAGTTTATAGTGTTTAACTTCATCATCTTGCTTGATCATTTGAAGCTAGGAGCTTGGACTAAGTGGACTTCGGGTGGATTATCGTGGACAAAGGAGCTCACTTGCAAGTTTTCCAACTCTCAACGATCCTAGGGGTCACTACAAAGAGGACTACAAAGGTTGTATTCCTTTCACTTAGTGTAAATATAGTTCTGGTATGTGATACTTGTGATGTTACCCTAGTAATTCTAGTTAATGATCCATGCTTAGTTTGCTTAGCACCTCTTGAAATGTTAAAGTGGCATGTGTGATACTTCCATACTCTATAGTAGGTGCTAGGGAAGCCTAACAATATATATATATATATATATATATATATATATATATAAGCATATGGTTATATCACTGAATCTACCCCTCGACGCTTAGCACCATACAAGTGATTCCCCCGTAGATGTTAAATCTACTCACCGACGATCTCGAGCTAGGTGACTCCAATCACCTCTTTACCTTTCCTAGCAGTGTCCGAAGTCCCCGCAAATGATCCTAATATCACACAAAACGATAAAAAGTGAAATTAGAAACCTTCCGATAACACACGAAAACAACGCCTAACCAACGCATCGACTCCCACAAGCTACCAAGTGTTAGCTTAGCGGGCTAACGTGTGCAGCGACACCCTAAACAAAACCCATGGCTGCAAACTGTTACTTGTATGTATGGCGTAGAGGCCATTATTGTACATGATTGTATATTATAATGGATGCTTGGTCATATATAGAGAGGACTTTCTTGCTCGACTTGATAATATGCTATCTGGTTGCTCTTTATCTTAACATGTAGACTAGTATTGTGATACTGCCTTTCTCTCACATGTTGGTAAAGCCCTTAGGATGTGTACTTGACTACCAGAATTATGATGCAGATCATAATAGTGGGCCTGGGTAGTCCACAAGTTGATCCTTTAATTGTTCCTAGTAAAGGGAGTATCGAGACATGGCATCGATATTCCAGAGTAGACTAGTGTGTACGTTTCATGACCTTGTATGGGGCGATGGATGATCCCACATCCATTGGTGTTTGACATCAAAGATTGTACACAGGTGCTCATTGTAGAATGGGTACACCGAACAAGACTCGCCGAGAACTCCTAGATGGTATTATACCTATCGTCAAATAGAAGTTCTCTGGTGACACTAGTACAAGTTAGTCTGTAGACCCAAGATCGTCAAAAAGTCTTGTATGATTCCCACCGTGCTTTGATTTCCTCCCTACCATGCTCAAGAGAGCATGCAAATAGATGGATTTTGGGTACAGTTCCGAGTCATATGGAGGCAATGAGCGATAGGAGGGGTTTCGTCTCTCCCGGTATTGGGGGTTGATGTTGCTATATGCTCGATTGGATATAACAGGAAGTCCCTGGCCAGGGCTGATTATAAGATTTACTGGTAAGTGTTATCAGTAGTTTCTTCACCCGTTATGAGCCTCACATCGGCATGACTTATCAAGTTATTGGGGTCTGACGTTTACCACCCCCAAACTCGATATGCGACATATCAGACGAAGAGACCGGACTGTACGGTAGTGTTACCTACTGGATTCATGGAAGTATGGACAAGCTTGCTTGTTGATCTTCTGATCGCTCAATACCTGGGTAGCCGTTACGTCCAGCTAGTACCGCTGATGGCTTGTGGGTGACTTATATGATCATCACCTACTACTGGCGTATTGACGAGTCTTTAGAGTCCTACACAGAGGTTTCCTGGCTCAAGCGAAACGATGTAGGGCACATATACGATATGTGCGGGACCGAGATTAATACGTGTATATAATACCGTATTCTAATCTCGTGATATATGATATCGGTCGGTTATATGAGATATAGCCGGATTATTGAATAAAGTGTTGATTCGATAAGTTGATATAAATGATATTTGTCGCTTATATGTTATATAGCCGGATTATTAAATCATTTGTCGATTTAATAATTTAATATATAATTATATATTTGATATATTAACTAATATTAGCACACTTAAGAATTTCTTTTCTACTAATACATTTGAATATATATGTGATATATATTAATGTTTTATTTTTGTGTCATGTTAGATGATACATTGGACTTGGGTGTATGAGACTCATACCTAACTAAAGATAATTTGGGAGATTAATTATTAAGGGGTAAAACAAAATTAGGTGGAAATTAGTATGGCTAAAGATGCTTGTAGAAGCATGGAGAAGCCTTGACTTAGTCCACTAATTTTGTTTTACTCTAGATATTTATTAACCCAACCATTATTTTTAGCCATGGTTAAGTCTCTACAAATATCATTGTGATATTTTCTTCATCCATGGTTGATCACTTGTTCATCTTCTTCATCTTCTTTTTTGCTCTCTAGCTCTTGAGCGATGTGAAAAAAAACGAGAGAAAAATAATTCTAATGTGAGCAAAATTCCTACTTCATCAATCTATACCAAACTAGCTATTTAGTATAGGTTGTTTGCTTCACTAATTCCTCAATTAGTAAAGAGGTAGCTTGAGTTAGAGATTCCTCATGGTAGTTCATCTTCGGCCTCGATGATCTATGAGCAAGCTCGTTCCTTTTGCCTAGTGGAGCCTAAGTAGAGTCCGGGAGACCAATACTTGGACCTAAGGGACTACTACACGGAGATTTAGAAGTGAGACCGGTCTGCAAAGGTTGTATTCATATTTCACTTAGTGTAAAGTTAGTTTACATGCATATAAAACCTTAATTCTCTTGTTAGATCCTTGGTCCGGGCTAGCTCGGCACCCTAGATTTTTGAAATAGCATACTTGATGCGTGTCGAAACCTAGTGAGGGTGCTAAGAGAACCCAGCACAAACTACACGAAGCACTGAATGGAAGTCAAAAAAGTCTGTATCGCATGATATCGAAACGCTAGAAATAGCTAAAAGGTTCCAGATTTTACCAACAGCAAAAATAGGGAAATAAAAGTGTACCAAATACCATAAATAATCTACAGACAGCTACCCTAAAAAATTCGACATCCCAGGTGTCACGACCCGAAAAAGCACGTGACTGGCCCTTGAACCATATGAAGTCTATAGGACCCTATCTGATCCAAGTAAGCCAAAAGCCCAGAAATCTAAAACCATTTTAAGGAGTAAATAAGGAAAACCGGATTAAGAAGTAAAGAAATCATGTTTTGAAAATCAAAGTTTTTAAATAACTAAGCCGAATATGCATTTTAAAATGTGTAACCTTTCCTGAAAATTTCGGCAGAGTTTCCTTTGTAAAAACTGGCCCTGAACGGGGTACAACAAGAATAATATATATGAAATGATAAAAGGCATCCCCAAGCGTGAGCTAGCTCTTCGTCAATCGACGGTCACAACCACGCAAGCAATAATAATATACAACTCCAAAGGGCGAGGATCAAAAACCAAAAAGAGACTCAAAACAGCCAGAAAACCATAATACTACAAGCGCGACTCTAAGGTCGAAATAATACATCACTGTCTCTAAGTCTGAACAATATACAAGTTTTGGTTAATGAAATTTCTAGATACGATGAATAATACAGGAACAATGGCGGTTCTGATACAAAAGAACCCACCTACCCAAGAAAGTCACCCATAGGAAGCAGTGTGCCAGAAATGCCACTATGGAATCTGTACGGCAAAAACCTGCAAGGACTGTGGCACAACGGGGGTGAGTTGCCAACTCGTGAATAGAAAATATCTACCAGCAGAGATCGAATGTATGACCCATCCTAGGCCAATACGATCAGATATATATATAAACCTTAATATGAACAAGTCTGAAGCATGCTAAACTGAAAATGTAATCTCTATACATGAGTGTAGTGCCAATTGCTCGTGCCAGTGCCTCAGGTAATAGCATATAACAAATGTGAGGTATGATCAATGAAATCAATCTGCATGTACATGGATCCCGTCCACTCGTCACCCAATGACAATAACCATCATGCATGTAAATATCATCAGCATATGCATTGAAATATGAGGATATAAACCACCTGTGTCCATCGCGACACGTCAAAATCATGGAACTGGAGTGCCCAGCATCGACACTCGAAAACATCACGAAAACTGTGCCCAGCATCGGCACGTAAATTCTCATATATCGGGCTCCATCCGCGGAATCGGCCCTCGGCCCCAGCAGGACGCCCATATCCATCTATCGACTCTGGTCGGTATCCTCCGGATAACCGCCAGGTCCAACCAATCACGGTAGGTACTCGCCCGCCTCCAGGCTCAATCGGCAAAGTCCTTCGATCATCTTGCCGAGGGGAACCATACCGGGTCCACTATGTACCCGCAATCGGCTCGTCCATCCCTCGAATCGGATTTCACATGTCGCTCTCAGCACCGAGAAAACACATGGTGGACGCACTGAAATATCATATCATGGGTAACCGGGTTTTTAAAGCAATGACATATTCTCTTTTAAAATACCCACGGTTCCCAAATCCAGAAATACCATGGAAATAACAACTCTCAATGCGTATAATCGGAAAACATGATGTATGTGACATGTAAAAGAAATGTAAGCATATCAGTCTATCATGCAAGAATCATATATCGAATGCAACAGTACTACGGTGTAGTGACATGGCAATTATCGATGATGAAGTGTGTGAGCCGGCAACATACGCATCATCGATAATGGTGCTGGTGTCCTAGCAGCATGACTGTAATATATCAATAAACACAAGCAATGCAATGCAAATAGCATGAATATGCGGAATCGAATAATCAACACAACAGTAAAGAACCTGCCTCAATAAATATATCATGCAGCATTGCCTTTTGAAATAAGACGAATCAGGGTTTTTGGTAAAATAAAGGCTACGGGGTTTTAAGAAAAGTTGCGTCGTTTGAAAATATCCGTAGAATCCCTTTTGCCTATGTTTAAAATATTTCCGATTCGATAGTTTTGAAATTGGTATGACTCGGGTCTAGTTTAACGCCTACTATGCGAACTACGGATCCAACTATCAGTCAATCGGGAGGGGTATGAAAACCACCTAAATCTTAGTCAATATCACATTATCTCATCACATAACAGGTATCACTACCATCATATCACATCTCTAATACGAACTCTGTCATATCGCCGAATCTCACGGTCTCAATCAAACCTCATCGACTCATCTCAATCCCACGTATCATCCTCAATCCCGTATAAGAACACATAGTCCCATACCCATGTGTAGATATACACACCTCCATATGCGCACAGATAATTGAAAGAATGTATGCAAATATATGTATACGTGTATGTGTGAGTGGAACCACTAGTACTCTAGGGTTTCGCACTATACTAAACCAATACATCCTTATCATCAATAATTCCATTATCACCATCAAGAATCCTAACAACACATAATAAATATATGTATTCGTATACATCACCACGGACTGCGGGGGTGCTATACGCCATCCACCCGACTTCTCCCCGTACATATAAATCTACTCACTTTGCTTCTCGTGTGTCGATGCCGATGTCGCCATCTTCATCTTCTTCGCCTCAACATTACATAGGGTACCTACAAGTATATCGCAAACGCTAAAGCACATGAAAATCACATCGGAAAACCAAAACAACACACGCTACTCGCATAGGTAAATACCTATCGTCTCGCGTGTAAACATGATCAATATCCACTTGTCGTTGACGTCCAAACGCCACCCGACAGGAACAAACCACCAAATACCAAAATCCATGCTAAAATAAGTCGTAAACCATGCTCCAACATAGGAAAATCATCCCAGATTTTACCCTAAATGGAACCAGACAAAATTAAACATACCCAGGGTCAAGACTACTGGAAATAGGGCCATGCACCAAAATCGTGACGGTTTCCTCCTGCTCTGGCCGCAAATTGCGGCCAGAAGGAATAAATTGGCGGCCGGGAATTGGAGTTAGGGGCTAGGGTTTGGTGTGGTGGTTCCATGGTGCCTGCACATCTCACTGTCAACTCAGTTTTATTTTAGGGTTCTCGGGGTGATGGCAGATTCCTAAATACGATCACAGATTCACAGTTTTTCCACTGACATCGTCTCATAAATCCGTATTCTGTGTTCTAGTCTCTAGTTTGATCCAAAATAACATCACACCAGGGGTTCTAAGTTCACGACAATCCTCAGTTTCATTTTTAATTTCAGATCTCACATAAACCATAACTTGAAGTTTCACAAATCCACCAAACGACACCATATCGACATGAAACTAGAATTGATGCACAAGAAATGAAATACTACTCTAACAGGTGCAGAATTTACCTCCTTTGGCAACTCAAGAAAATTCTTGAGTTGCTCAAAGTCCTCCAAATCCAATCTTGCTAGGTTCAATGTGTAGCTAGTGAGCTCGGGAACTTTGTGAAATGGGAATAGAGTTTTGGGGTTGATCTCATTGTGGATCAAGGGTTTTTGTGAAGAGGGAGAGAGAGGGAGAGGGAGCAGGAGCAGCAGCAGAATTCTTGAAGAGGGGAGAGAAAATGAGAAGGGAAATGATTCTACAAGTCAAAAAGTAACCCCACACCTACCTGTCTCCTAATCATCATACTTTACCTTTTCTTTTCTTTTCTTTTCTTTTCTTTTCATCTCCCACCATGGTGAACCCTAAGCAACCATGCACCCAAAACACGTAACAAGTGTAACAAGTGTGGAAAATGATATGTGCACATTTTTGCCCAAAAATGCTAAAAACCCGTTTAGCGATTTTTAATCGCGATTAGCACTAAATTAGCACATAACTAATCATAAAAAGTTTAAAATGGCATAATTCCATAAAATACCCTATTTTAGAATTTTCCATAATTTTTCCCATTTATTTGTATTTAATTATACCAGAATATTAAAATATTCATTAAAATAATATTAAATTATAAAAATTCCCAAAAATCATATTTTATTATTTTGAAACATTACAACCTACCCCCATTAAAGAAATTCGGTCCTCGAATTTAAATTTAAACCCCAAAATACTAAAATATTTCAATACAAATTCCAAGTCATCGGGGCTCCAAAATCATCAATACATAAAACATCATAGCGCAATGCATGCGCATGAGTACTGAGCAGATAACTCAAAAGCAAAACTACGTCAAGTATCCCGCAATCATCGGAGTCATGGTAAAGACACAAATGTCAAATCCAATACAAAGCCAATATGATATAGATCAGAACTATACATGTAGACATCCAGTCTATACATGTGATTAGCTGATGTAAATGCATGCCAAATCTTTTTAAATTGCCGTGCGATGTACGTAACACTGCACAGTGGCGGACGTTTTTCATAAGAAAAATAACCATATATGTATATATCTTTTGTTTACTATGTACGTCCCGCCGTTTTGAAAACAATTTAAAAGGGTTTTCTTGTTTTTAAAACGTTTCGCGTCATATCGGACACGTAGGTATATATGCTGAGACTATAGCTCGCTCTTTGGAAATCCCTTCGATAACTATCAATCTATGCAAAATATATCCAGGTACTGTCCTTTGACTAGTCCTGCTCAGTACAAAACGAATATCAAATATCATAAAAAAAATGTACTGCTCGAAAAGGAATAAATCCTAAAAATGCACATAACACCACCCTGTGCGTCTGGTGCGCATGGAAATCAAAATCCATATATGTGTCATACAGGTGCATAAAGCAACATCTAGGTGCACAAAGTATCTCATAGGCAACGTGTGTGCCAGACAGCCAAATCAGGTGCATCTGACATGCATGAAGAATCTCGATTTAGTGCATCTGGTGTGCACCAAAATCGTATCTCAAAACATGCGCACAACATGCGCGAAAATCCAAATCGGTGCATCCATCGTGCACGAATGAAAGTCTAAACCCTGCGCACTCAACATGCACGGAATCACGAAATCCAATAGCAAACGCCGAACATGCGTAAGTCCAGTCAAAAGCACGGAGTGCAAGAATCAACATCAATATCAGAATCAAAATCGACATATCGAATGACATCAAATCGAAATCATGTGCAACCGTAGTGCACAAAATATAAATCCGGTGCAAAAAATGCACGAAATATAAATCTAATGCGATAAACGCAAGAAACATAAAACTGGTGTGACAAATGCATGAAGTATAGGACTGGTGCATCCCATGCACAAATATCAAGCAATAACTCAAATGCGTAAGCAGCAACACCAAGTGTACCCAGGTATAAAGAGAATCATAAACGTGTGCAACTGCGTGCACAAAACACATATCAATGCACAACAAGAACATATAAGCTATACCGAGTGCAAAATCAAATCGTGTGCGTAACATATGCACAATATCAAATCAACCGTATGAAATCCATGAAGTCATAAGCAGGTGCAGCCAAGGCACGAAACGATATCAGGTGCAATAACTGTGCTCAAAATATAAATCAACACAACGGTGTGAAAAGCACATCTCTAGTGTAATAACTATGCATAAGATATACATACCCGGTAGGTGCAACCATGGTGCAAGAAAACAAATACCATGAAACTCAGTCATCAACACTAAATCATGCGAATAGATCGCCCAAAATACCGAAATCCAAAGTGACAGATACATGATAGTTAAATCACAAAATCACAAATCTTAAATACCGCCGTCGGTATATCCTCCATCGACGTCGAGAAGGTGTCGGTACATCCAATGCTAGCGGCGCAAGATATCTACTTGCCTCTTGCTCACGGCTGGCGTCCTCTGCCTCTGGTTCCTTATCTTCCTTGTGGATTACCAATTTCGCAATCCATCGGCTCATCGGCCCGGTCAGGTGTGCTAACAGGAACGATTCCATTCTGGCACTTTTCTGGTCATCTCTCAGTCAATCTTCACGACCGCTCGTAAAGCAGCACATCTCTAGTCCTCTGAATGCACATCACACATTGGCTCCTGGTGCAATTCTTATTGCAGCAGTATACTGGAAGGGATCTTGCTCAAGGTCTCTTCTGATCTCGCCTAAGCCAAACTGTATGGAGGCTGGTACTCTGGCGTAATCTTTCCTCGTTCTCTGGACATCTGCGTCCTTAGTACAGCATCTACTCGAAAGCTGGTCGCATTCCTGCGCCTCTGTACATCCCTGCGCCTCTGTATGCATATCCGACCTTTAATCTTAACGGGGTGTAATAACAACTCGTCTGCATCTCACACGAACTTCTTGTCCCGCTTGTCTGTATCATCGTCCCTTTGGACGTCGCGTCTCTACCTGCGCACTGCAATGTCCTCGGCTACGGTCCATCCGAAGTCTCTCACACGGACTTGAAATCATGAACTCAGTATTTTCAACACTCAGTAGAAGATATCTAGCCGATCACGTCCTCAACGTGCGTATCGCATCTCTGATGTCAGCGGAGTGGAACGTCAACTCATCGAAATCTCATGCGAACTCTTTACTCCACTCTGCTTCAATATCGACTGATCCGGACTCATCTCATCGTGGCTACACAGACTGCGCTCCAACGGCTATTCTCGTATCTAGAGTCTCCCAAGCAGTGTCCCATCACATGATATCCGAATAATGTCGAACCATCCGATCGACTCGTCAGAACCTCATAATCCCCTAAGAGCTCAACATCTCGGGTACAGTTTAATAGTATCGAGTACATACCACAGCATCGGTGGTCCAGCCGTAGAAGGGCAAACCCATGCCTCACTAATGGCGCCGCGGAACTGCCGCAAACCGTAAGGTTCAAAGGCTTTCACACGGTCATTATGTCGAGTTAGGGTTTCATTCTTCGAGAGGGTCCATAGAATCGCTTGCATGTCTTTCCGAATACTTTAACTTGGATAATGGGTTCCTGACATTCGATCGTCTCAATAGACTCTCAACGAATCTGCGTGAAGTCGCCTCTAGCTGGAATCAATCTATCTGGTGACCTCGCATCGGGGTAAGCGAACGAACCACATGTCCTAGTCATTCATCCTCGGTGACTAGCGACTCACCATCATAGCTCTAAGTATAAGCTCATGCTGCAGTAGCTCCAATCATCTGGGCGATATCTCATCATTCGCAGCAACAACTGGCTCATTCGTCCGTACGCTGAACAGTGCCTCAATCATCATGAATAAGCGATATATCAATGGTCATCACATCCTAGCTGGCCTCTATCAGTGGCTCAATCCTATGGTACCGATCGGTACGCCCGAGAAATCTCGCAAAAGCGATCAGTCCAACGCTAATGACGCGAAAGCACAATAAGACGACACCTCTATATGCAATCGTAAGTCTCTGGAAACACGCTCTGGTCAGTCCTCGTCCACGACGAGCTCATGCTGACGCAACTTGAGCCGTAGCTCACTCTGCCCGTGCAATCGCGGCAGCAAAATCATAACCAGTATCGATGAGGATAGATTATAGGAAGGAATATAATACTGTGCAAAGAAATGTACATCCTAGGGATTCCTAAGCAGAGTGGCGTGTCGTAAGTATGCCGCGGAACATACGTACGGTACGTCCCTCTACTCAAGCTACCTACTCCATCAACCAAGGGTCATCCTATGCGACGAAAGTTTGGGTATAATACCCCCTCGACTAAGTCTAAGTTCCGTAAGGTCAAGCCTAAGTTCCGTATATAAATAACGCCCTAGGCTCCACATAGTCAAACTTAGACTCGAACCAAGGTCAACCAAGCGCTCTGATACCAACTTTCTCACGACCCGAAAGAGCACGTGACTGGCCCTTGAACCATATGAAGTCTATAGGACCCCATCTGATCCAAGTAAGCCAAAAGCCCAGAAATCTAAAACCATTTTAAGGAGTAAATAAGGAATACTAGTTTAAGGAGTAAATAAATCATGTTTTGAAAATCAAAGTTTTTAAATAACTAAGCCGAATATGCATTTTAAAATGTGTAACCTTTCGTGAAAATTTCGGCAGAGTTTCCTTTGTAAAAACTGGCCCCGAACGGGGTACAACAAGAATAATATATATGAAATGATAAAAGGCATCCCCAAGCGGGAGCTAGCTCTTCGTCAGTCGACGGTCACAACCACGAAAGCAATAATAATATACAACGCCAAAGGGCGAGGATCAAAACCCAAAAAGAGACTCAAAACAGCCAGAAAACTATAATACTACAAGGGCGACTCTAAGGTCAAAATAATACATCACTGTCTCTAAGTCTGAACAATATACAAGTTTTGGTTGATGAAATTTCTAGATACAATGAATAATACAGGAACAATGGCGGTTCTGATACAAAAAAATCCACTTACCTAAGCAAGTCACCCATAGGAAGCAGTGTGCTAGAAATGCCGCTATGGAATCTGTACGGCAAAAACCTGCAAGGACTGTGGCACAACGGGGGTGAGTTGCCAACTCGTGAATAGAAAATATCTACAAGCAGAGATCGAATGTATGATCCATCCTAGGTAAATACGATCAGATATATATATAAACCTTAATATGAACAAGTATGAAGCTTGCTAAACTGGCAATGTAATCTCTATACATGAGTGTAGTGCCAAGTGCTCGTGCCAGTGCCTCAGGTAATAGCATATCACAAATGTGAGGTATGATCAATGAAATCAATATGCATGTACGTGGATCCCGTCCACTCGTCACCTAATGACAATAACCATCATGCATATAAATATCATCAGCATATGCATGGAAATATGAGGATATAAACCACCTGTTTCCCTCGCGACACGTCAAAATCATGGAACCGGAGCGCCCAGAATCGACACTCGAAAACATCATGAAAACTGTGCCCAGCATCGGCACGTAAATCCTCATATATCGGGCTCCATCTACGGAATCGGCCCTCGGCCCCAGCATGACGCCCATATCCATCTATCGACTCTGGTCGGTATCCTCCGGATAACCGCCAGGTCCAACCAATCACCGGTAGGTACTCGCCCGCCTCCAGGCTCAATCGGCAAAGCCCTTCGATCAACTTGCCGAGGGGAACCATACCGGGTCCACCATGTACCCGCAATCGGCTCGTCCGCTCATCGAATCGGGTTTCACATGTCGCTCTCAGCACCGAGAAAACACATGGTGGACGCACTGAAATATCATATCAAGGGTAACCGGGTTTTTAAAGCAATGACATATTCTCTTTTAAAATACCCACGGTTCCCAAATCCAGAAATATCATGGAAATAGAAACTCTCAATGCGTATAATCAGAAAACATGATGTATGTGACATGTATAAGAAATGTAAGCATATCAGTCTGTCATACAAGAATCATATACCGAATGCAACAGTACTACGGTGTAGTGACATGGCAATTATCGATGATGAAGTGTGTGAGCCGGCAACAAGTGTATATGGAACATACGCATCATCGATAATGGTGCTGGTGTCCTAGCAGCATGACTGTAATATATCAATAAACACAAGCAATGCAATGCAAATAGCATGAATATGCGGAATCGAATAATCAACGCAACAGTAAAGAACCTGCCTCAATAAATATATCATGCAGCCTTGCCTTTTGAAATAAGACGAATCGGGGTTTTTTGATAAAATAAGGACTACGGGGTTTTAAGAAAAGATGCGTCGTTTGAAAATATCTGTAGAATCCCTTTTTCCTATCTTTAAAATATTCCCGATTCGTTAGTTTTGAAATAGGTATGACTCGGGTCTAGTTTAACTCCTACAATGCGAACTACGGACCCAACTATCAGTCAATCGGGAGGGGTATGAAAACCACCTAAATCTGAGTCAATATCACATTATCTCATCACATAACAGGTATCACTACCATCATATCACATCTCAAATACGAACTCTGTCATATCGCCGAATCTCATGGTCTCAATCAAACCATATCGACTCATCTCAATCCCACGTATCATCCTCAATCCCGTATATGAACACATAGTCCCATACCCATGTGTAGATATACACACCTCCATATGCGCACAGATAATTGAAAGAATGTATGCAAGTATATGTGTACGTGTATGTGTGAGTGCAACCACTACGCTAGGGTTTCGCACTACACTAAACCAATACATCATTATCATCAATAATTTCATTATCACCATCAATAATCCTAACAACACATAATAAATATACGTGTGTATACGTATTCGTATACATCACCACGGACTGCGGGGGTGCTATACGCCATCCACCCGACATCACCCCATAGATATAAATCTACTTACCTTGCTTCTCGTGTGCCGATGTCGATGTCGCCAACTTCATCTTCTTCGCCTCAACATTACGTAGGGTACCTACAAGTATATCACAAACGCTAAAGCACATGAAAATCACATCGGAAAACCAAAACAGCACACGCTACTCGCATAGGTAAATACCTATCGTCTCCCGGGTAAACATGATCAATATCCACTTGTCGTTGACGTCCAAACGCCACCCGACAGGAATGAATCACCAAATACCAAAATCCATGCTAAAACAAGTCTTAAACCATGCGCCAACATAGGAAAATCAACCCAGATTTTACCCTAAATGGAACCAGACAAAATTAAACGTACCCAGGGTCAAGACTACTGGAAATAGGGCCATGCTCCAAAATCGAGACGGTTTCCTCCTACTCTGGCCGCAAATTGCGGATAGAAGGAATAAATTGGCGGCCGAGAATTGGAGTTGGGGGCTAGGGTTTGGTGTGGTGGTTCCATGGTGCCTGCTCATCTCACTGTCAACTCAGTTTTATTTTAGGTTTCTCGGGGTGATAGCAGATTCCTAAATACGATCACAGATTCACAGTTTTTCCCCCGACATCGTCTCATAAATCCGTATTCTGTGTTCTAGTCTCTAGTTTGATCCAAAATAACATCACACCAGGGGTTCTAAGGTCACCACAATCCTCAATTTCATCTTTAATTTCAGATCTCACATAAACCCTAACTTGAAGTTTCACAAATCCACCAAACAACACCATATCGACATGAAACTAGAATTGATGCACAAGAAATAAAATACTACTCTAATAGGTACAGAATTTACCTCCTTTGGCAACTCAAGAAAATTCTTGAGTTGCTCAAAGTCCTCCAAATCCAATCTTACTAGGTTCAATATGTAGCTAGTGAGCTCGGGAACACTTTTTGTGAAATGGGAATAGGGTTTTGGGGTTGATCTCACTGTGGATCTAGGGTTTTTGTGAAGAGGGAGAGAGAGGGAGAGGGAGCTGGAGCAGCAGCAGAATTCTTGAAGAGGGGAGAGAAAATGAGAAGGGAAATGATGGGGGGAATGGTTCTACAAGTCAAAAAGTAACCCCACACCTACCTCTCTCCTAATCATCA
The DNA here is from genome assembly GCA_030015575.1 of Agapanthus africanus. Lineage (NCBI taxonomy): Eukaryota > Viridiplantae > Streptophyta > Magnoliopsida > Asparagales > Amaryllidaceae > Agapanthus > Agapanthus africanus. The sequence continues at coordinate 191,609,190 of CM057347.1, read as the reverse complement.
TACTTTACCTTTTCTTTTCCTTTTCTTTTCATCTCCCACCATGGTGAACCCTAAGCAACCATGCACCCAAAACACGTAACAAGTGTAACAAGTGTGGAAAACGATATGTGCACATTTTTGCACAAAAATGCTAAAAAACCGTTTAGCGATTTTTAATCGCGATTAGCACTAAATTAACACATAACTAATCATAAAAACTTAAAAACGGCATAATTCCATAAAATACCCTTTTTTAAGAATTTTCCATAATTTTTCCCATTTATTTGTATTTAATTATACCAGAATATTAAAATATTCATTAAAATAATATTAAATTATAAAAATTCCCAAAAATCATATTTTATTATTTTGAAACGTTACACCAAGCCTCTGAAAAACCGGCGGCGCCGGCCAGAAGGGAAATGTCGCCGGGCCTAAGGTAGATTGGTGGATCCGGGTTTCTAGGGTATCTTCATGGATCACTCACTAAACTACCACATTGTTAGATTTATTCGTGGATCATCGTAACAACAGCAGATTCAACAGAGGCACTAACTAGCTAAAAATACGATATTTAGCACAAAACTATAATTTTAAGGTTTTAAACTGAAACTAATTAGCACACAAACTTCCTTAGAGCTTTATTAACAGTTTGAGATCACTGCCACACAACAACTTGGAAAAAACCCTTGCTTTCCAAGCTTCAAGTCACCACAAAAGGTTTGCACATGACTTGTGAAGGGTTTAGTGAGGTTGATGAATTTTTAGGCTTAAGGTTTGTGGAGGAATATTTATCAAGTGAAGAATTTTGTGAAGGAGAAGAAGAACAAGAGAATGAGAGAGAGTGTGGGTGTTGAGAAATGAGAGTGAGAGTGAGGTGAAGAAATGAAAGAGAATGAGAATGAGCCAAGCCCTCTTCTCTCTCTTCATTTAATGCTCTCCATGCTTGTCCCCCCCACACTCCATGCCTCATCATTCCCTCAAATAATTCAACTCTTCTCACCATATTCTTTCAAAAGAACAAAAATCTTTTACTTAAAATAGATAAATGCAACCATGAAATGAAAATGGTTAAGTGTGCCATGGCTAGTAAGTATGGTTAACACATCCTTAACTCTAAATTAACATGCACATATGTATGCAAGTAATAAAATATTAATTAATTAAATAAAATATGTGAAAATAATTATTGGTTAAATTTCATTAAAAACCCGCATAATATCGCTTAATTAACTCTAATCGCATTCTAAGGTGCTACAGAAGTATTCCGTATTTATACGGGAATACTTCTAGAAGATGGACACCTCATATTTGATTTTCATTTGGAAAATCAAATAAGGTAATGAGGTGAAAAGGAGGAGTTATGAAGTATGGTGCATGCATGTAGAGAGTAATGGCTTGGAGAATTTAAAATGATAAAATCATTTGTGTACAGTATTGTACCATGGTTGTAAAAGCAAGCCATTCTTATTATTTTCTACACTTGATGTTTTTCATTCCTCACTTGAGACCATGCTTCATCGTTGCTTCCTCTTTTCCTTCTCCTTCTCCTTCTTGCTCTCATTTTGAGCATAGATTTTACAGAGAAAAATTTAGCGAAGTATTCTTACATCACCGACCATCCAAACCTAGCATGTCTGGATCGTCGGTTAGAGCCTCCTCCGGATTCCCTCGAGTGGATCGTCTTCGGCAAGGGTGGTCAATTCTCAAGCGCGATCCCAGCGGCTACGAGCTTGGAGGGGTCTTCCATTATTCGGTGGACACGCGACAAAGGTTTTATTTTCTTAACCATTGCACTTTTACTTAGCAAGTTTAGGTCTATGTATCGTATCCTGGTTTGTAAGAGCGTTCGGTGCTCGCTAGAATTTTTTTCGCTTCCGCCTTGGCTACGGTTTCCGCGGCGTGGGCACCGAAACCCAACAATGGCTACTCGTGCACAGTGCGACATCTACCCCCAATACCGGAAGAGACGAATTCCTGACGATCCGCTCACTGCCTACTTGTGGCTAGGACTGTACCCAACTAAAGGTTGTTTGCAGGACTCAGTAGAGCCATGGTTGGGTAATAATCAAAGCACAGTGGGAACTCACACGAGATAAATGACGATCTCTATAACACCTCAGAATGTGTTTAGTAGCTAATTATATTTTAATATATGGTTTTTAATAAAAAGTCTACCAAATTGATTTCCAAATATTTTATCAAATTTAATGAAAATTTTGTTAGAATTTTTCTTGGCTTGCACACACATGTGCATGTAAACTAGGGTTAAATGGGGTTAAACTATGATTAGCAACAATGATGGACTAACCATTTCCTTAAGCTAGTTTAAAATTTGAATTAAGTTGTTTGGGGTTTTAATTATGTGTGTGTTTCTTTTTTTTTAAATGGAAAAAAAGAGGATTTGAATTTCTTGTGTTGACTTGGTGAGAGAGAGAGAGAGAGAGAGTATGGCTTCATGGCATGAGCCATGCTATCATTAAATGAAGAAAGAGAGGGGGGGTTTGTTAGTTATATGTATACCCTAGAGGCCATTACTGTACATATGATGTATATTGTAATGGATGCTTGGACATATATAGGGATGACTTTCTTGCTCGACATGATAGTATGCTATCTGGTTGTACTTTATCTTAACATGTACTCTGATTGTCTCTATGTTACATGTTGATAAAGCCCTTAGGATATGTACTCAACTACTGGGACAATGATGAGATCATACTAGTGGGGCCACGGTAGTCGACGAGTACATCCTATAACAGTTCCTAGTCGAGGGTGTATCGAGACAGGGCATCGATACACCAGAGTAGACTAACGTATACGCATCTTGACTCATATGATGGGCGATGGATGATCCCATATCCATTGGTGTTTGACATGAAGGACGGTGTACGGGTTCTCAGTAGAATCTGGGTACACTGGAAGGACTCGCCGAGAACTCCCAGATGGTATTATACATCACGTCAGGTGGCAGTTCTCCGGTGACACTGGTACAGAGTAGTCTGTTGACCCGAGATCGTCATAGAGTCTTGTATGATTCCCACTGTGCTTTGATTTCCATCATATCACGTCCAAGAGGGCGTGCAAAAGGGTGGCTTTTGGGTACAGTCCCGAATCACATGGAGGCAATGAGCGATAGGAGGGGATTCGTCTCTCCCGGTATAAGGAGTTGATGTTGTGCTATGTTCGAATGGCTATAACCGGAAATCCCTGGCCAGGGTTGCTGAGATTTACTCGTAAGTGTTACCAGTAGTTTCTCGAACTGTTATAGACCTCATATCGACACGACTTATCGAGCTACTGGGGTCTGATGTTTACCACCTCTAGGCGAGATATGCGACATATCAGACGACGAGACCGGACTGTACGGGAGTGTTACTGATTGGATTTACAGGAGAATGTACAAGCATGCTTGTTGATCTTCTGAGCGCTCAATACTTGAGTGGCTGTTACGTTTAGCTGACCGCTTGCAGCTTGTGGGTGTTTGATATGATCATCACCTACTGCCGGCGTATTGACGATTCTTTAGAGTCCTACACAGAGGTTTCTTGGCTCAGGAAAAACGGAGTAGGAGCACATATGTGATATGTGCGGGACCGAGGATAATGTGGTCTGTGATACCGTATTGGATTCTCGCGATATGAGATATCGGCCGGGTATATGTGATATAGCCGGGTCATCGTATTAGTCGGTTATATGCGATATAGCCGGGTTGTCGGATCAAGTGTTGATTCGATAATTAAATGTATAATAATATATATGATATATTAAATTACATTAACTAGTATTAGCTCACTAAAAGATTCTTTTTCTCACTCGGGTAATACATTGATATATATATGCGATATATGTTAATTGTATTATTTTATTTTGTTACAATAAATATTATATATGTGATATATAATATTGTAACATGATATGATAACTAATGCAACATGATTAGTGGAGATTAAACAAGATTAGGGTTTGATTTGGGTTAATACTTTCTAGAAGTTTCTAGAAGCTTTTTATTTTGTCATGGAAAAGATATTTACAAAAGACTCATCTTTAACCTAACCCAAACCCTACACCCTTGGTTAATTCTCTACAAAAGTTTAGCAACCATGGTTGCATTATTCATCATTATCTTCTTTGCATTGTTCATCACAAAAGGATTCTATCATCTTCTTCCATGAGTTCTATCATGGAAAAAGCTTTCTAGCTTTTTTCCAGTTGATGAAAATGAGTGAGAATAAGAAAATAAAAGAGAGCAAAAATCCTACTTCATCATTATCATCTATCCTTGCGCTTTAGATGAGAGTGTTCACTTCATTTAGTGAGTGTTAGCTTGTGTTAATGAAACTTCAAGGTAGATCATCTTTGTTATCGAAGATCGGAAGCAAGACTGCATCTTTCTCTTCGTGAAGCCTATCGAGAGTCCGGAACATGATGATCGCAGCGAAGGGACCTCAACACGGAGCTTAAGAAGTGAAGGACCGGATCTACAAAGGTTGTAATCTCTCTCACTTAGTGTTGAAGAGTTTAACATGATTGTTTTCATCTAAACTCTAGTTTAAAGATCCGGCTTTGAGTTGTTCGACACGGCTAAATTTTAAATCGGGCATGGTTGATACTTCGTAGACCCTTGTGCGTGTGCCCAGCATCCCTACAGTGGTATCAGAGCCAAGCTAGATCTTTAGGCGAAGTATAGGCGAAGTTTAAAGTCCGATCGAACCCGGAAACCCCGACACGAACCTTTCCCTGGATATTTTTCAAAAGTGTGATTCTTTATGAATTAAAAATGCTCAGAAAATAGAGCAGGGAAATCTAAGGATAACTGTAGAAAACGACTGCCTAATTCTACTGTAGTGCCTCGGAACCGCGGCCGTACCCTGCTTTTGGCGGCGGTTCCGCGCCCGTATGTGAAGATTAGGCACTCAATTTTCAACAGTAACGTCCGTAAGTGTTTCCTGATTCTTCTGGGAATTTTTATTTTTACTCAAGAGTTTAGTTTTCTAGGTTGTATTGGGGACTTGTTGATTCGATCGGATAATTTAACTTTGTTTAGTTTTTTCGGATAATTTTAGAAACTGTTAAAAAGTTCGAACGGATATCAATAACTAACTTTTTCCCCAGTCGGAAATTTTTTCAAAAATTGGATTTTTCCTTAGTTTAAGAACGTTCTAAGTCGTGCAGGTAATGCGGTGGACCCTCTAGAAGACAACAAACCTTAACTCGATAATGTGACCGTCTTGAACTGCCTCTAAACCTTATGTTTGTGGCAGTATGGCGTGCCTCATGTAAGGCGTTGGCTTGACCCTTCTACGGCTTGACCATTGGTACTGTAGCATGTGATGAATGTTTTTAAACTGATTTCAAGTGTTGAGATATATTGAGGAAATCTTGGGTGTTTGATTATTCGATCGGAATGTTTAACACTGTCTTTTTATCTGGAATGTGATACAATATTTGGAATCCACAAGTAGTTATGAGATAACTAATTTGAATGTTATAAATCTCGCAGTTTAGTCTCAAATGATCGGTTGGCACGGAATTTTGATGTGATTAAAAGTCCGTCGCAATCACGTAGCGTACGCGGAGACTCGCCGGGTAAACTTAATAAATAGCCATGCCCCATAGCCCCGACCAAGTGACTGTAGGAGAACCCCGTCGCCAAAAGCATCCGTTCGGGTGCTCGCGACAGCGATGTTCCGCCTTAGTGCACTTCGTCGACGGCATCCGGGGGTGCGGCCGTCTACTAAAGTTTGCGACGAGCATTCGATCAGGATGTCGGGAATCTTGTTGAATTGCCCGACTTGATATTGAAATGAGTTTTCAATAATGAGACTAAAATGCGGGGTTTATAATTGTTAGGCATGCGATGTCTAAGGAATTCATTTGGTTAGGCATGCGATGTCTAAGGAGGTTGCGAATTCCAACTGTTGTAGTTTTACACTTTCTTTTCTGTGACCGTAAGCGTAGTATGTGGTGTATCACCGGCTTCGTTGCTATACATCAACGAAAATCGGGATACGCATACTTGCTTACGTTGATGATATGTGATATTATGTGTTGCTGTGATATGTTATATTGGATCGTCGCGTTCTGAATAGCCGGGGGTTTTATGTGAGATGAGAGTTTTTCTTTTTCATTCATTTGTATGTAATATTCTTTTATTGAGGCACTTCCGGGCTGAGGATGATGTCACCATTGTATATTATTTACTTTTCCGCATTAGGTAGACCCAAGGCGGGGAGCACAAGTAACCGGGTTCTGGGGTCCAGTGGGAGACCATCTCGAGGAGTCGAGACCGGGTCTCCTCACCCTAGAATTGGCAGAGTTGCTTGCGGCTCTCGTAGGGGTCTAGGGATGTGGGTTTGGCTATTCATCATGACCGTGCAATCCGTGTTTTATACAGGCTCGTATTGAAAACACGGACGTCCTAGTATATCAAATATTTCCTATATGTTCTTTTGCTGCAATGTTCTGTGATGAGATCATATTACTGCCTGAGATGAATGTTTATATTATATATATGAGATATATGTTATATTGCAGATTTCGTTTTCAAATGTGATACTTATGAAGCATAATAAAATGGGACTTCATTAATGAGATTAATGAAATAAAAGAAAGCTAAAGATGTTGTAGAAACTTGTTTAAAAACTGGTAGCTCTAGTTCTTGCTTTGCATAGCGGTGTTCCTTGTAGAACATCCAGCACCTTATTCGATAAGGAAAGAGCCGAGATCCCTTCACCGGGAGTGACCTCTTTAGTGAAACTAGCAGATGCTTCAAACTCGGTCTCTCTTTTGATTGTTTCTATAGTTCTTGCTTTGCATAGTGATATTTGTGAAATATCCTGCACCTTATTCGATGAGGAAAGGGCCGACGATCCCTTCACCGGGAGTGACCTCTTTAGCAAAACTAGAAAAGGCCTAAAAAAATTCCATTTAAAATCACTCGATTCTACAACGATATCAAGTTCATTACGCTCATTGTTTTGTTAAAAACCTGCGTACCCCTCCGTCATTCCAGATAAGTACTACTTGGTATTCGTGCTGCGGTAGTTTGGCATGCGTCAAGGCGTAGTGTACGGTAGCTAACTAGTGCTTATCTGCTAGCATACGATGCGATTGGATTAGAGTATTTGTATGGCGTTGTTTGGCATGCATCAAGGGTCCTGCGGGTGGGTTTAATTCAATCAGGAAATGTACGGGTTGAACTTGACTAGCGGACTATGGGTTGTTTCGCATGCGTCAAGGTCATAGAATGCTAGGGGTAAAAAATATTATTGGGAATTTCAAGTGTTGAAATTTGCAATGAGATTGCATACCTTCTATGAGATAGTTGGATACCGATACCCGCTGCGAGTAAGAGTTACTCCTAGAAGAGTTTTACACATTACAATTACCCGATCAAGTAGGTGTCTAGAAAGGTGTCAACGGGGTTAGGCCCCTAGGAAAACGAGATTTACTTTAATTAGGTCCGTGCGAAAGCGCGGGGAACCTCCCTCAAAGTACCGGCACTGGCCTGGCTGAAAGATTGGCGAACTTGTATAGTGTAATTAATCCCGGCTAGTCTTTCCTTTTAGGGTTTGAAGGAAAATTTGACTAAAACAGTGGGAGACATCCTGATTAGATAAATTGATAACCAATTTAATCTTGTAAAAGCGCACGCTGAGTGTTTTCTTCTCTCTCTCTCCAGGTAGCGACCATATCACGCCTTAATCAAGATAATAATACGGATGTATTGACCGAACCAGCTTGTTATACTGAGTTGGGGAACGTTGGTCCGGCTCCAACTTATAATTGTTATAAGACAGAGCATGAAATTGGGGAATACCAGATTTCCCGTGCCGCCCAAACGAAGAAAGTGCATGTTGATGCATTATCTTCGGGTGTGTTCATTACAGAGAACTGTTTCTCAGTATCCTTTACGTCATGGGTATGAGATACCGGATCAGGATACCGCATATGTAATCTGTTACATGGGCTACAGATAGGTAGAGAACTGAGAACGGGTGATAAGTTTCATGAGATAGAAAACGGTGCAAGTATTGCAGCCAAGTCTGTTGGTCACAATCACCCCGTATTACCAGAATACATTGATTCTGAACGAATGTTATTAGATACCGAACCTGTTATACAACATCATATCAGTCTCTTTATTAGTAATGAAAGGATATAATTTTGTATTGTTGGATAATGTTTTGAACATTTCCTATATCAAGAGTTGATCGGTTCAGGCACGTTATCTAAAAGCATAGACGTTCTAAATCAAACCACAATTCTTAACGTACAGAACACACACAAGAGGAAGAGTTCAGAAATGAATGAATCATTCTTGAGGCATTGTAGACTAGGTCATATCAATGCGACCCGACTGGCTGAAGTTACATATAGATGCATATTTAAATTAGTTTGAATTTACATCTTGTGAAACTTGCCGGTCATGTCACAAAGATATGATGACCATAGCTCTGTTTATTGGAAACAGAGAATGAGTTAGTGAACTCTTGGGATTGATACATGATGATGTATGATGGTCCCTTGTCTACACATGCCAAGACTAGTTCTTTGTACTTCATTACATTCTCTGATGATCTCTCAAGATTCGGACATATGTTCCTGTTGAAACACAAGTCTGAACCTTTTGAGATATTCACAGAATATAAGTAAGAAGTAGAGAACCAAAAAATAGGTATAAGTATTATGTCCTTTAATGAGATCAAGGAGGAGAATACTTGAGCACGGAATTCTTGGACTATTCTAGAGGAGAATGAGATTCTCTCTCAGCATTACTCCTCCGTATAAACCATAGCACGATGGTATATCGGGGCTGAGTAATAGCACCCTATGTGATATGGTGTGCTCTATGATAAGTACTACTGAGTTTCCTATTTCCTTTTGGGAGTTATGCACTTGAGAAGCTGAATACCTATTGAATAGGGTTCAAATCAAATCAGTTGCCTACCACTTCATATGTGATATGGAAAGGGAAGAGCCCATATCTTAAGTTTGTTAATATTTGGGGTTGTCCGGCCTATGTCTAAAAAGTAAAATCCGTACAAACTCGAGGCAAAGTCAGATCTGTAGAAGTTTGTTGGATATCCCAAGCATACACAAGGGAATATCTTCTACCTATCCGAGGAACAAAAGATGTTTTGTTTCTCAGCAGGCCACCTTTGTGAAAAGGAATTTCTTGTGAAGAAATTAGTGGTCATGAGGTAGAACTGGAAGGAGTTCGAGCTATACAAACTACAGCAGATGATTTTGTAGAACCAAAGGATTCAATAGTTTCCAACGAACCTCAGCCTCTCCGTCGATCTAGTAAGGTTCTTCATGTTAGTTATATGTATGCCCTAGAGGCCATTACTGTACATACGATGTATATTGTAGTGGATGCTAGGACATATATAGGGAGGACTTTCTTGCTCGACATGATAGTATGCTATCTGGTTGCACTTTATCTTAACATGTACTCTGATTGTCTCTAAATTACATGTTGATAAAGCCCTTAGGATTTGTACTCGAGTACTGGGACTATGATGAGATCATACTAGTGGGGCCACGGTAGTCGACGAGTACATCCTATAAATGTTCCTAGTCGTGGGAGTGCCGAGACAGGGCATCGATACTTCAAAGTAGACTAGTGTATGCACTTCTTGACCCATATGATGGGCGATGGATGATCCCATATCCATCGGTGTTTGACATCAAGGATGGTGTACGGGTGCTCAGTGGAGACTGGGTACACTGAACGGACTCGCCAAGAACTACCAGATGGTATTATACTTCACGTCAGATGGCAGTTCTCCGGTGACATTGGTACAGAGTAGTCTGTTGACCCGAGATCGTCATAAAGACTTGTGTGATTCCCACTGTGCTTTGATTTCCATCATACCACGTCCAAGAGGGCGTGCAAAAAGGTGGCTTTTGGGTACAGTCCCGAATCACATGGAGGCAATGAGCGATAGGAGAGGATTCGTCTCTCCTAGTATAGGAAGTTGATGTTGCGCTGTGTTCGATTGGCTATAGCTTGAAATCCCTGGCCAGGGTTACTTAGATTTACTGGTAAGTGTTACCAGTAGTTTCTCGAACTGTTATAGATCTCATATCGACACGACTTATCGAGCTACTAGGGTCTGACGTATACCACCCCTAGGCTAGATATGCGACATATCAGACGACGAGACCGGACTGTACGGGAGTGTTACTTATTGGATTCACAGGAGAATGTACAGGCTTGCTTGTTGATCTTCTGAGCGCTCAATACCTGGGTGGCTGTTACGTTTAGCTGACCGCTTGCAGCTTGTGGGTGTTTGATATGATCATCACCTACTGCCGGCATATTGACGATTCTTTAGAGTCCAACACAGAGGTTTCTTTGCTCAGGCAAAACAGAGTAGGGGCACATATGTGATATGTGCGGGACCGAGGATAATGCGATATGAGATACCAATTCTATTCTCGCGATATATGATATCAGCCGGGTCATCGGATCAAGTGTTGATTCGATGAATCGGTACGGATAAATATTAGTCGGTTATATGCGATATAGCCGGATTGTCGGATCAAGTGTTGATTCGATAATTTAATGTATAATAATATATATGATATATTAAATTACATTAACTAATATTAGCTCAATAAAAGGTTCTTTTTCTCACTCGGATAATACATTGATATATATACGATATATGTAAATTGTATTATTTTCTTTTGTTACAATAAATATTATATATGTGATATATAATATTGTAACATGATATGATAACTAATGCAACATGTTTAATAGAGATTAAACATGATTAGGGTTTGGATTAGGGTTAAGAATTCTAGTTGATTCTAGAAGGTTTTTGTTTCGTTTTGTGAATGATAATTTGTTATGACTCATGCTTTAACCGAACCCAAACCCTAACCCTAGTTAAGTCTTTACAATGGTTTAGTCAACCATGGTTGCATTATTCATCATTATCTCCTTTTCTCTATTCATCACAAAAGGATTATGGATTATTCTTCTTCTTCTTCCTTCCTCTTTTCAGGAAAAAGCTTTCTTGATTTAATTTTGTGATGAAAAATGAGTGAGAATAAGTAAACAAATAGGTGCAAAAATCCTACTTCATCATCCTCATCTATCCTTGCCATTTAGATGATGGTGTTCACATCATTTCATGAGTGATAGCTTGTGTTAACGAAACTTCAAGGTAGATCATCTTTGTTATTGAAGATCGGAAGCAAGCTTGTGCCTTTCTCTTCGTGGAGCCTCTCGAGAGTCCGGAACACGATGATCGCTGCGAAGGGACCTCAACACGGAGCATAAGAAGTGAAGGACCGGATCTACTAAGGTTGTAATCACTCTCACTTAGTGTTAAAGAGTTTAACATGCTTGTTTTCGCCTAAACCCTAGTTTAAAGATCTGGCTTCGGGTTGTTCGGCACGGCTAAAGTTTTAATTGGGCATGGTTGATTCCCCGTAGTCCCTTGTGCTTGTGCATAGCAACCCTACAGTGGTATCAGAGGCAAGCTAGAATTTTAGGCGTAGTGTGAGCGAAGTTTAAAGTCCGATCGAACCCGGAAACCCCGATAAAACACCTTCTCTGGAAATTTTTCAAAACTGTGATTTTTTCATATTAAAAATACTTTAAAAAATCAGCAGGGAATTATATGGACAAGTGTGCAAAACGACACTTTGAATCGTTCAAAACGCCGCGGAACCGCGGCCAAACTAGGGTATTGGCGGCTTTTCCGCGGCAGAACTTGGGGATTACAAGTTAGTTTTTGCTACAGTTGATCAATCTGTACTTCCAGATTCTTCTGGGTATTTTTATTTCTGCTCAAGTGTTGAGTTTTCTGGGTTGTATTAGGGACTCGATGATTCGATCGGATTATTTAACTTTGTTTAGTTTTTCCGGATAATTTTAGAAACTGTTAAAAAGTTCGAATGGATATCAATAACTCACTTTTTCCCCAGTCGGAAATTTTTTCAAAAAGTTGGATTTTTTCTTGATTTTGAAACTTTCTAATTCGTGCAAGTAACGCGGTGGACCCTCTAGAAGACAACAAACCTTATCTCGCTTATGTGACCGTCTTGAACTACCTCTAAACCTTAGGGTTTGTGGCAGTACGGCGTGCCACATGTGAGGCGTTGGCTTGACCCTTCTACGGCTGGACCATCGGTACTGTGGCATGTGATGGATATTTTTGAACTCCGCTTAAGAGTTGAGCTATTTGGGAAATCTTGGGTGTTTGATTATTCGATCGGAAAGTTTAACACTGTCTTTTTATCTGGAATGTGATACAATATTTGGAATTCACAGGTAGTTATGAGATAACTAATTTGAATGTTATAATTCTAGCACTTCAGTCTCAATTGATCGGTTGCCATAGAATTTTGATGTGATCAAAAGTCCGTCGCAATCACGTAGCGTACGCGGATACTCGCTGGGTAAACTTAACAGACAGCCACGCCCCAAAGCCCCGACCAAGTGACTGTAGGAGAACCCCGTCGCCAAAAGCATCCGTTCGGATGCTCGCGGCAGCGGTGTTCCCCCTCAGTGCACTTCGTCAACGGCATCGAGGGTGCGGCCGTCTACTAAAGTTTGCGACGAGCATTCGATCAGGATGTCGGGAATCTTGTTGAATTGCCCGACTTGATATTGAAAAGAGTTTTCAATAAAGAGACTAAAATGCGGGGTTTATAATTGTTAGGCATGCGATGTGTAAGGAATTCATTTGGTTAGGCATGCGATGTCTAAGGAGGTTGCGGATTCCAACTGTTGTAGTTTTACACTTTCCTTTCTGTGACCGTAAGCGTAGTATGTGGTGTATCTCCGGCTTCGTTGCTATACATCAACGACAATCGGGATACGCATACTTCCTTACGTTAATGATATGAGATATTATGGGTTGCTATGATATGTTATATTGGATCGTCGCGTTCTGAATAGCCGGGGGTTTTATGTGAGATGGGAGTTTTTTCTTTTTCATTCATGTAAAATTCATTTGTATGTAATATTCTTTTATTGGCGCACTTCCGGGCTGAGGATGATGTCACCATTGTATATCATTTACTTTTCCGCATTAGGTAGACCCAAGGTGGGGAGCACAAGTAACCGGGTTCTGGGGTCCAGTGGGAGACCATCTCGAGGAGTCAAGACCGGGTCTCCTAACCCTAGAATTGGCAGTGTTACTTGTCGCTCTCGTAGGGGTCTAGGGATGTGGGTTTGGCAATTCATCGCGACCGTGGAATCCGTGTTTTATACAGGCTCGTATTGAAAACACGGACGTCCTAGTATATCCTATATTTCATATATGTTATTCTGCTGCAATGTTCTGTGATGAGATCATATTACTGCCTGAGACGAATATTTATATTATATATATGTGATATATGTTATATTGCAGATTTCGTTTCAAATGTGATACTTGTGAAGCATAATAATAGGGGACTTCATTAATGAGATTAATGAAATAAAAGAAAGCTAAAGATGTTGTAGAAACTTGTCTCAAAAACAGGTAGCTCTAGTTCATGCTTTGCAAAGCGGTGTTCCTTGTAGAATATCCAGCATCTTATTCGATAAGGAAAGAGCCGAGATCCCTTCACCGGGAGTGACCTCTTTAGTGAAATTAGCAGATGCTACAAACTCGGTTTGTCATTTGATTGCTTCTATAGTTCTTGCTTTGCATAGTGATATTTGTCAAATATCCTTCACCTTATTCGATGAGGAAAGGGCTGACGATCCCTTCACCGGGAGTGACCCCTTTAGCAAAACTAGAAAAGCCTAAAAAACACTCCATTTAAAATCACTCGATTCTACAACGATATCAAGTTCATTACGCAAAGGGTTTTCTTAAAAACCTGTCGTAGCCCTCCGTCATTTCAGATAAGTCCTACTTATTATTCGTGCTACGTTTGTTGACCTCAGTGAAGGCGTAGTGTGCGGTAGCTAACTAGTATTTATCTATTTAAGCATATGATGTAGATTGTTTTAGGGTAGTCGTGCGGCCTTGTTGACCTCCGTCAAGGATCGTGTGGGTGGGATTAATTCAATCAGGAAATGACGGGTAGAACTTGACTAGCAGCCTATGGTTTGTTGACCTCCGTCAAGGTCATAGGACCCTAGGGGCAAAATATTATTGGGAATTTCAAGTGTTGAAATTTGCAATGAGATTGCATACCTTCTATGAGATAGTTGATCCCGATACCCACTGCGAGTAAGAGTTACTCCTAGGAGAGTTTTACACATTACAATTAGCCGATCAAGTAGGTGTCTAGAAAGGTGTTAACGGGGTTACGCCCCTGGGAAAACGAGGTTTACTTTAATTAGGTCCGTGCGAAAGCACGGGTTACCTCCCTCAAAGTACCGACACGGGCCTGGCTGAAAGAATGGCGAACTTGTAGAGTGTAATTAATCCCGGCTAGTCTTTCCTTTTAGGGTTTGAAGGAAGATTTGACTAAAACAGTGGGAGACATCCTGATTAGATATATTAGATAACCAATCTAATCTTGCAAGAGCATACACTGAGTGTTTTCTTCTCTCTCTCTCCAGGTAGCGACCATATCACGCCTTAGTCAAGATAATCAAACGGATGAATTGATGGAACCCGCTTGTTATACTGAGCTAGGGAACGTTGGTCCCGCTCCAACTTATAATTGTTATAAGACAGAGCAGGAAATTAGGGAATACAAGATTTCCCGTGCCGCCCAAATGAAGAAAGTGCATGTTGATGCATCATCTTCGGGTGTGTTCATTACAGAGAACTGTTTCTCAGTATCCTTTACGTCCTGGGTATGAGATACCGGATCAGGATCCCGCATATGTAATCTGTTACATTGGCTACAGAAAGGTAGAGAACTGAGAACGGGTGATAAGTTTCATGAGATAGAAACAGTGCAAGTGTTGAAGTCTGTTGGTCACTATCACCCTGTATTACTAGAATACATTGATTCTGAACGAATGTTATTAGATACCGAACCTGATATACAATATCATATCAGTCTCTTTATTAGTAAAGAAAGGATATAATTTTGTATTGTTGGATAATGTTTTGAACATTTCCTAAATTAAGAGTTGATCGGTTCAGGCACGTTATCTAAAATCATAGACATTCTAAATCAAACCACATTTCTTAAATGTATAGAACACACACAAGAGGAAGAGTTCAGAAATGAACGAATCCTTCTTGAGGCATTGTAGACTAGCTCATATCAATGCGACCCGACTAGATAAGTTACATTTATATGCATATTTAAATCTGTTTGAATTTACATCTTATGAAACTTGCCGGTCATGTCACAAAGATAAGATGACCATAGCTCTGTTTATTGGAAACAGAGAAAGAGTTAGTGAACTCTTGGGATTGATACATGCCGATCTATGAAAGTCTCCTGTCTACACATGCCAAGACCGGTTCATTATACTTCATTATATTCTCTGATGATCTCTCAAGATTCAGACATATGTTCCTGTTGAAACACAAGTCCGAACCTTTTGATATATTCACAGAATGTAAGTTAGAAGTAGAGAACCAAAATACGGGTATAAGTATTATGTCCTTTGATGAGATCAAGGAGGAGAATACTTAAGCATGGAATTCCTGGACTATTCTAAAGGAGAATGTGATTCTCTCTCAGCATTACTCCTCCGTATACACCATAGCACGATGGTATATCGGGACGGAGCAATAGCACCCTATGTGATATGGTGTGCTCTATGATGAGTACTACTGAGTTTCCTATTTCCTTTTGGGAGTTATGCACTTGAGAAGTTGCATAACTATTGAATAGGGTTCAAATCAAATCAGTTGCCTACCACTTCATATGTGATATGGAAAGTGAAGAGCCCATATCTTATGTTTGTTAAGATTTGGGGTTGTCCGGACTATGTATAAAAGCAAAATCCGGACAAGCTCGAGGCAAGGTCTGTTATGTAGAACTGGAAAGGTTCCAGCTAAACAAACTGCAGCTGATGATTTGGTAGAACCAAAGGATTCAATAGTTTCCAACGAACCTCAGCCTCTCCGCCGATCTAGTAGGGTTCCTCACCCACCTGAGAGATACTTCAGTTTCTCTATGACAGTGGGAGCGAGGATTGCATCATGAGATGATGACCCAACTAGTTTCGAGCAGGCTATCAGGAATGGGACTATGTAAGAATGGCTGGATGCTTATCGATCTGAGATGTAATCCTTATACACCAACAAAGTATGGACTTTGGTTACTTTATCTGAAGGGTTAAATCCCCATCAGGAGCAAGTATATCTTGAGAAGATTACTTGGTGTACATGTAAAAGTTGAGACTTTCAAAGCTATGCTTAAGTCCATCCAGATTCTATTTGCCACGGCTACATACCATGACTACGATATCTGGCGGTTGAGTGTCATGACTGCTTTTCTAAATGATGTTTTAGAAGAGAGCGTATATTAGTACACAGCCAGAAGGCTTCGTAGACAGTGGGAACAGCGGAAACGTGTGCAAGATGTTTTATATGATAAAACAGGCATCGCGGAGTTGGAACATCTGTTTTGATGTGGTAGTCAAAGAGTTTGACTTCATCAAAATGGTAGATGAACCTTGTATATACAAAAAGCTAATAGGGAGTATGGTGGTGATCCTCGTAAAGTACGTGGATGACATACTCTTGATAGGGAAGGAGTTTCCTATGCTACGCTCGGTTAATCTCTGCTTATCACAAGGATTCTCCATATAGGATCAAAGCGATACCTCCTAAATCCTGGGTTTTGGATCTATGAGATAGATCTAATTGGATGTTAAGATTCTCACTAGTTGTAGTGAGATGGTATCAATCGATCCAGGGGAGAATCACTGGAAAGGTTTCAGGGTGATAAGGACGACTGAAAGTCAGTCGCAGGCATTATCTTTACCCTCAGTGGAGGGACGGTATGTTGGAAGAGTTCCAAGCTAGATACCGTGACATACTAGACGATTAATGGCAAGATACATCGTTACTAAGGATGCTACCAAAAAGGCAGTCGGGATATATATAAGTTCATGAGATGAACTTCGCTCCTACCATTGTGTGACAATAGAGTTGTGGCTTTAGCCAAGGAACTACCGTCCCATCAGAAATCCAAATATAATTCTTAGGCGGTATCACCTGATCATGGAGATGGTTGATCTCCAGGGAGATCGAGGTTAGGAGAGTAGACACAGAGGACAACAACGCGGATCCACTCACAAAGGCCTTTTTCCCGGTAGAGACTTTTATGGGATGGTTGAGTATGAGATACTTCAACCACAGCTAATTGTTGGGTATGTGATACCACAACAGATAGCCCTAGTGCAAGTGGGAGATTGTTAGTTATATGTATGTCCTAGAGGCCATTACTGTACATACGATGTATATTGTAGTGGATGCTAGGACATATATAGGGAGGACTTTCTTGCTCGACATGATAGTATGCTATCTGGTTGCACTTTATCTAAACATGTACTCTAATTGTCTCTAAATTACAAGTTGATAAAGCCCTTAAGATATGTACTCGACTACTGAGACTATGATGAGATCATACTAGTGGGGCCACGGTAGTCGACGAGTACATCCTTTAACTGTTCCTAGTCGACGGTGTATCGAGACAGGGCATCGATACACCGGAGCAGACTAGCGTATACGCATCTTGACCCATATGATGGGTGATGGATGATCCCATATCCATCGGTGTTTGACATCAAGGATGGTGTACGGGTTCTCAGTGGAGACTGGGTACACTGGACGGACTCATCGAGAACTCCCAGATGGTATTATACTTCACGTTAGATGGCAGTTCTCCGGTGACATTGGTACAGAGTAGTCTGTTGACCCGAGATCGTCATAGAGTCTTGTGTGATTCCTACTGTGCTTTGATTTCCATCATACCACGTCCAAGAGGGCGTGCAAAAAGGTGGCTTTTGGGTACAGTCCCGAATCACATGGAGGCAATGAGCGATAGGAGAGAATTCGTCTCTCCCTGTATAGGGAGTTGATGTTGCGCTATGTTCGATTGGCTATAGCTGGAAATCGCTAGTCAAGGTTGCTGAGATTTATTGGTAAGTGTTACCAGTTGTTTCTCGAACTGTTATCGACCTCATATCGACACGACTTATCGAGCTACTGGGGTCTGACGTATACCACCCCTAGGCTAGATATGCGACATATCAGACGACGAGACCGGACTGTACGGGAGTGTTACTGATTGGATTCACAGGAGAATGTACAGGCTTGCTTGTTGATCTTCTGAGCGCTCAATACCTGGGTGGCTGTTACGTTTAGCTAACCGCTTGCAGCCTGTGGGTGTTTGTTATGATCATCACCTACTGCCGCCGTATTGACGATTCTTTAGAGTCCTACACAGAGGTTTCTTGGCTCTGGCAAAACGGAGTAGGGGCACATATGTGATATGTGCGGGACCGAGGATAATGCGATATGAGATACCGTATTATATTCTCGCGATATATGATATCAGCCGGGTCATCGGATCAAGTGTTGATTCGATGAATCGGTACGGATAAATATTAGTCGGTTATATGCGATATAGCCGGATTGTCGGATCAAGTGTTGATTCGATAATTTAATGTATAATAATATATATGATATATTAAATTACATTAACTAATATTAGCTCACTAAAAGATTCTTTTTCTCACTCGGATAATACATTGATATATATGCGATATACGTTAATTGTATTATTTTCTTTTGTTACAATAAATATTATATATGTGATATATAATATTGTAACATGATATGATAACTAATGCAATATGTTTAGCAGAGATTAAACATGATTAGGGTTTGGATTAGGGTTAAGACTTCTAGTTGATTCTAGAAGGTTTTTATTTTGTTTTGTGAAAGATATTTTGTTATGACTCATGCTTTAACCCAACCCAAACCCTAACCCTAGTTAAGTGTCTACAATGGTTTAGTCAACCATGGTTGCATTATTCATCATTATCTCCTTTGCTCTATTCATCACAAAAGGATTATGGATTCTTCTTCTTCTTCTTCCTTCCTCTTTTCATGAAAAAGCTTTTTTGATTTCATTTTGTGATGAAAAATGAGTGAGAATAAGAAAACAAATGAGAGCAAAAATCCTGCTTCATCATCCTCATCTATTCTTGCCATTTAGATGAGGGTGTTCACATCATTTCATGAGTGATAACTTGTGTTAACGAAACTTCAAGGTAGATCATCTTTGTAATCGAAGATCGGAAGCAAGCTTATGCCTTTCTCTTCGTGGAGCTTCTCGAGAGTCCGGAAGACGATGATCGCAGCGAAGGGACCTCAACACGGAGCTTAAGAAGTGAAGGACCGGATCTACAAAAGTTGTAATCCCTCTCACTTATTGTTAAAGAGTTTAACATGCTTGTTTTCTCCTAAACCCTAGTTTAATGATCCGGCTTCGGGTTGTTCGGCACGGCTAAATTTTTAATTGGGCATGGTTGATGCCCCGTAGACCCTTGTGCGTGTGCATAGCAACCCTACACTTCACCCAACTGAGAGATACTTCGGTTTCTCTATGATCGTGGGAGCGAGGATTGCATCATGAGATGATGACCCAACTAGTTTCGAGCTGGCCATCAGGAGTGAGACTCTGTAAGAATGGCTGGATGCTTATCGATCTGAGATGCAATTCTTATACACCAACAAAGTATGAACTTTGGTTGCTCTATCTGAAGGGTTAAATCCTCATCAGGAGCAAGTATATCTTGAGAAGATTACTAGGTGTACATGGAAAAGTTGTGAATTTTAAAGCTATGCTTAAGTCTATCCAGATCCTACTTGCCACGGCTACATACTATGACTACGATATCTGGCGGTTGGGTGTCATGACTGCTTTTCTAAATGATGATTTGGAAGAGAGCGTCTATAAGTACACAGCCAGAGGGCTTCGTAGACAGTGGGAGCAGCGGAAACGTGTGCAATATGTTTTATGTGATAAAGCAGGGATCGCGGAGTTGGAACGTCTATTTTGATGTGGTAGTCAAAGAGTTTGACTTCATCAAAATGGTAGATGAACCTTGTATATACAAAAAGGTAGTAGAGAGTATGGTGGTGATCCTCGTAGAGTACGTGGATGACATACTCTTGATAGGAAATGAGTTTCCTATGCTACGCTCGGTCAATCTCCTTTTATCACAAGGATTCTCCATATAGGATCAAAATGATACCTCATAAATCCTGGGTTTTGGATCTATGAGATAGATCTAATTGGATGTTAGGATACTCACTAGTTGTAGTGAGATGGTCTCAATCGATCCTGGGAAGAATCACTGGAAAGGTTCCAGGGTGATAAGGACGACTGAATATCAGTCGCAGGCATTGTCTATACCCTCAGTGGAGGGACGGTATGTTGGAAGAGTTCCAAGTTAGATACCGTGACTTACTAGATGATTAAAGGCAAGATACATCATTACCAAGGATACTACCAAAGAGGCAGTCTGGATATATATAAGTTCATGAGATGAACTTCGTTCCTACCATTGTGTGACAATGGAGTTGTGGCTTTTGCCAAGGAACCCACCATCCCATCAGAAATCCATATATAATTCTTAGGCAGTATCACCGTATTATCAAGATGGTTGATCTCCAGGAAGATCGAGATTAGGAGAGTGGACACAGAGGACAACAGCGTGGATCCACTCACAAAGGCCTTTTTCCCAGTAGAGACTTTTATGGGATGGTTGAGTATTAGATACTTCAGCCACAGCTAATTGTTGGGTATGTGATACCACAACAGATGGCCTTAGTGCAAGTGGGAGATTGTTAGTTATATGTATGCCCTAGAGGCCATTACTTTACATATGATGTATATTGTAATGGATGCTTGGACATATATAGAGAGGACTTTCTTGCTCGACATGATAGTATGCTAGCCGGTTGTACTTTATCTTAACATGTACTCTGATTGTCTCTATGTTACATGTTGATAACGCCCTTAGGATATGTACTTGACTACTAGGACTATGATGAGATCATACTGGTGGGGCCACGGTAGTCGACGAGTACATCCTATAACAGTTCCTAGTCGAGGGTGTATCGAAACAGGGCATCGATACACCAGAGTAGACTAGCGTTTACGCATCTTGACCCATATGATGGGCGATGGATGATCCCATATCCATCGGTGTTTGACATCAAGGATGGTGTACGGGTGCTCAGTAGAGACTGGGTACACTGGAAGGACTCGCCGAGAACTCCCAGATGGTATTATACCTCACGTCAGATGGCAGTTCTCCGGTGACACTGGTACAGAGTAGTCTGTTGACCCGAGATCGTCATAGAGACTTGTGTGATTCCCACTGTGCTTTGACTTCCATCATACCACGTCCAAGAAGGTGTGCAAAAATATGGCTTTTGGGTACAGTCCCGAATCACATGGAGGCAATGAGCGATAGGAGGGGATTCGTCTCTCCCGGTATAGGGAGTTGATGTTGTGCTGTGTTCGATTGGCTATAACCGGAAATCCCTGACCAGGGTTGCTTTGATTTACTGGTAAGTGTTATCAGTAGTTTCTCGAACTGTTATAGAACTCATATCGACACGACATATCGAGCTACTGGGGTCTGACGTTTACCACCCCTAGGCGAGATATGCGAAATATCAGATGACGAGACCGGACTGTACGGGAGTGTTACTCATTGGATTTAGATGAGAATGTACAGGCTTTCTTGTTGATCTTCTGAGCGCTCAATACCTGGGTGGCTGTTACGTTTAGCTGACCGCTTGCAGCTTGTGGGTGTTTGATATGATCATCATCTACTGCCGGCGTATTGACGATTCTTTAGAGTCCTATGCAGAGGTTTCTTGGCTCAGGCAAAACGGAGTAGGAGCACATATGTGATATGTGCGGGACCGAGGATAATGCGGTATGTAATACCGTATTGGATTCTCGCGATATGAGATATCGTCCAGGTATATGTGATATAGCCGGGTCATCGTATTAGTCGGTTATATGCGATATAACCGGATTGTCGGATCAAGTGTTGATTCAATAATTTAATGTATAATAATATATATGATATATTAAATTACATTAACTAGTATTAGCTCACTAAAAGATTCTTTTTCTCACTCGGGTAATATATTGATATATATATGCGATATATGTTAATTGTATTATTTTATTTTATTACAATAAATATTATATATGTGATATATAATATTGTAACATGATTTGATAACTAATGCAACATGATTAGTGGAGATTAAACATGATTAGGGTTTGATTTGGGTTAATGCTTTCTAGAAGTTTCTAGAAGGTTTTTATTTTGTCATGGAAAAGATATTTACAAATGACTCATCTTTAACCTAACCCAAACCCTACGCCCTTGGTTAATTCTCTACAAAGGTTTCGCAACCATGGTTGCAATATTCATCATTGTCTTCTTTGCATTGTTCATCACAAAAGGATTCTATCATCTTCTTCCTTGAGTTCCTTCTTGGAAAAAGATTTCTAGCTTTTTTCCAAGTGATGAAAATGAGTGAGAATAAGAAAATAAAAGAGAGCAAAAATCCTACCTCATCATTCTCATCTATCTTTGCCTTTTAGATGAGAGTGTTCACTTCATTTAGTGAGTGTTAGGTTCTGTTAATGAAACTTCAAGGTAGATCATCTTTGTTATCGAAGATCGGAAGCAGGACTGCATCTTTCTCTTCGTGAAGCCTCTCGAGAGTCCGGAACACGATGTTCACAGCGAAGGGACCTCAACACGGAGCTTAAGAAGTGAAGGACCGGATCTACAAAGGTTGTAATCACTCTCACTTAGTGTTAAAGAGTTTAACATGCTTGTTTTCGCCTAAACTCTAGTTTAAAGATCCGGCTTTGGATGTTCGGCACGGCTAAATTTTAAATCAGGCATGGTTGATGCCTCGTAGACCCTTGTGCGTGTGCCCAGCAACCCTACAGTTTTGACTTGTGTGCCCTAATTTCTCATTCTCACTCTCACTTCTCTCATTCTCTCACTCACACACACACACTCAAGCAGCAACAGCAGAAGAAGCAACAGCAGCAGAAGAGGCAGCAGCAAGCAGCAACAACAGCAACAGCATGGAGCAGCAGCAGCAACAGAAGCAGTAGCAGCTCCAGCAGCATCAGCAGCAGCAACACCTCGTCTTCTTCTTCCACTCTTTCTCCTGCTTCCTAGGGTCTATTAAGGTATGTTTCTTAAACCCAATTCCTAGCTTGCTAAACTTGTGTGTTGTTTAGCTTCGATTAGTGTTAAATGTACGTTTTAGTGCTAAAATAGTGATTAGTGTGGAATTTTTGTTAAGTGATGTTAGTGATGGTTAGACTAACTTAGTTAAGTGTCATTAGGGCCACTTAAACCATGTTAAACCCCAGATTTCAGTAAAATACCCTAGGTTTCCATTTTGTGCAGAAGTTATGATTTTAAAGTGAATTCTGTGCCTTCTGTAATCTGCATTTGACCCCGCTCCTTCAGAAGAAAACTGAGAAAACTGGACCATGTATACTAGGTCTAGACCGCACACACAAAGCACGAGACCCCCTTTCCACTGTTTGGCCGCCAATTAATTAGTTCTGGCCGCAAATTGCGGCCAGGTAGGGGACTTGGGTGCTGGGATTTTGGCTAGAGGAGTCTGCTGTATTTTTAGGGTTTGTGGTATGCGCAATTTTGTAAGATTTCACCTGTATAAAAATCTGGGACCATATATCGTTTTCTAGTATGTTTTGTTTGCGCGATTCGTGTGATACGTGAATGGGTTCTGTGATCCAGCGTGTCGCAGAGTGTCGGGGTAGTTTTAGACGCGTATACACACGATCTAGCGTATCGGACACACGCGCATTTAGTTTGCGACGCGAGTTTCTCATTTGATTTCGATATCTCGTTTTGCGAGAAATTTGCTTATGCGGATTTTCCTTGTGTGAATTCATGGTTCGCAGGCAGGTACGTCGGACGCAGCAAACAAAGGAAAGCAGGTGGTCGGCTACGTGTAGCACGCGACCAGGTGAGTAGATTTAATATATACGGGGAAATCGCCCGTATGGCGTTAATCGTCAAGGCGTGATAGGATATTTAGTCGTAGATGTTTATGTGTATTATTGTAGCATACCTCCCTTATTGCATATAGAAATGGTAGATATAGAACACTGCACTGTCACTTACGGTTCAAGCTGCACGAGCACTATTTGTATGTTACACTCACACCGTCAGTGATTGCCATGACACTTGCACTATAGGATTACTACGAATTATATATCGTCTTGATTTCCGCATCATTGATGATTGCCATGACTTGTCGCATATACACATATATTGATATCTTCATACTTGCGCACATGCACACTGTATATGCATACCAGTGCACACATATATTGATATCTTCATACTTGCGCACATGCACACTGTATATCCATACGAGTGCACACATATATTGATATCTTCATACTTGCGTACATCCACACTGTATATCCATACTAGTGCACACTTATATTGATATCTTCATACTTGCGTACATGCACACTGTATATCCATACCGGTGCACACCTATATTGATATCTTCATACTTACACACATGCACACTGTATATTCTTCCCAGTACACACATATATTGATATCTTTATACTTCCGCACATGCACACTGTATACGCATACCAGTGCGCACCCATATTGATATTTCATACTTATGCACATGAACACTGTATATTCATACCAGTGCATACATGTATTGATATCTTCATACTTGCGCAACTGCACACTGTATATTCATACCAGTGCACACATGTATTGATATCTTCATACTTGCGCACATGCACACTGTATTTCCATAGTAATGCTACCCTTATAATCACGTATATATCCATTTGCACATCCATACCTACATACCTACATATGTTATATACATGGATGATATTGATTTGATTTCATTAAAAATAAGGTCCGCATGAGATATTTTCAAAACTGGATTTTTTTAAAAAGAGCGGTTTTTCCCTTTTCACTCTTAGTGTCATACGGCACCTTGCATGGATTTACGCATTGAGTTTGGATTTATTTGATTTATGGATTTGAGAACCGTGGTATTATTTTATGAAAATACGCACTATTTTAAAAACCCGGTTTCATTTGATATGATATTTCAGTGCGTCCACCATGAGTTTTCTTGGTTCCAGAGAGCTTGTGTGAGTATACCCGATTCGAGAAGCGGTAGGCACCGATTGCGGGTACATGGTGGACCCGGTATGGTACCCCGGAGCAAGAAGACTCGTATTGTTAGACGGTGAGCCCGACAGAGGGATTACTACCTACCGGTGATTGGTTGGACCTGGCGGTTATCCGGAGGATACTGACCAGAGCTGAGAGATGGATACGGGCTAACCCGTACTGACGGGGCCCGATACTTAAGGATTTGCGTGTCGATACTAGACACGATGATTTCATGATATTTTCGTGTGCCGATGCTAGGCACTCATGATTCTATGAGATTTACAGGATTTGAGGGCCGATAAGGATGACGGCGCCTGAATTTTTACTGGGATTTGGGTATATTGATGGACATCGATTATTTTCCACGTTGACCTTCCGTGTAGATATTATTTATTCCCATGCTCAGCATTCAGTATGATACATATGTTGGATATGTATGCCCTAGAGGCCATTATTGTATAGTACTAGTTTGTATAATACATTTTGGAAGCTTGGGATATATATACGGGTTTACGACAGTCTTGCTCGATATAGTAGTATGCTACTTAGTTTGTTTCTATCTTAATTTGTGTATATGTTTCTTTTAACATATCACTAAAAACATATTGATGAAGCCCTTAGGATCATTGCTTGAGTACCGGCGTTGTGATGGCTATCACACTAGTGGGGTCTGGGTAGTCTATTAGCACATCTTTATTTTGGTCCCTAGTCGTAGGATTATCGAGACAGGGCATCAATACTCCAGAGTAGACTGGTGCATAAGCTTCTCATCCCAGCAGGGGAGATGGTCTGTCCCACAGCCATTAGTACGTCGTACTGGAGATAGTATGCAGGTGCTCGTTAGGTTACGAGTACACTGGATAGGACTCGTCGGGAACTGTTGGTTGGTATTATACCTATCGTCAGTTAACAGTTCCTAGGTGACATGAGTACAGCTTAGCCCGTTGACTTGACACTGTCACTTCGCCTCAAGTGTGTTCCCACTGTTCTTAGATTACAACCCTACCACGGCTCTATTGAGTCGTGCAAACAGGTAGTAGTTGGGTGCAGTCCCGAAGCACTTGGAGGCAGTGACGGTTAGATAGGATTCGTCTCTCCTGGTATTGGGAGTTGATATCGCGCTGTGTCTAGGAGAGCCATTACACATAGTCGTCCCTTGCCAGGGCAAGCGAGATTTACTGGTAGTGTTTCTAGTAGTTTCTCAGGGTGTTCTGGGCTACACTCCAACACGACTTGTACCGCTATTAGGGGACTGACGTTTACCGCCCCCTAGGCCCGCCATGCGATACTCTCAGACGAACAGACCGGACTGTACAGAAATTGTCACGTTCCTGCTCAGTAGGAGTTCGGATGGGTTCACCTCGTCGGTCTTCTTATCGGCATCTACCTGGGGACCGTTACGTACAGCTAGTACCGCTTGCGGACTGTGGTTAAACCCACTTCCAGCATAGTGTCGAGCCTTTAGAGTCCCACACAGAGGGTTATTCGCCTTTGGACAAAACAGAGTAGAGGTCGCATGGTTTTGCGACGTGGTTCGTTAACATTCGCGCACTTGTGCACGTTTGGTGTCCGGGCAGTTATTACTAGCGGGCTTTGGTTTAAGCCAGATCCTAGTATTAGTTTTGGGATTGGTTATGTTTCATTGTATTCGTGTTCCTTGGAACACGGATGCAGGTGTGTATACACAGTTGACAGAGGCAGAGGATTCTCATTAGGATTATTGACCGTTGACTTTTTCCAAACCCTAATGAGAATGAGAGATATGATTAATGATATTAATTAAGGGTAATTGTGCTATGGTTGGGTTGACCATTTGACTTTTGTTGACCTTTTGACTTTTGTTGACCGGTTGACTATTGTTGGCATTTTGACCATCATCATTTCACATGAAAGATGCTTCTTGATTCTTACAAATTTCATTTAATGTGAAATGATAATGGTCATTTCAAAACTAACAATCACATTTTCCCTTAATTATTACTGTTATTATTTTTTCTCTCATATGAGAGATGGTTGCTATTATACTCTCATTCTCTCTTGCTCTTTCTCTCTCATGTTCTTGAGCTCTCCCTCTTCCTCTCAAAGCTTTAATCTTTCATGTGTTGAAAATCAAAGGCTTTTGAGACAAAACATCAAAACATCTCTTTACTCTTACTAGGGTTCTTTGTCTAGCAAACCAAGCACTGTAGTAGCTCTTGGTTGAGGTAGGAGCTCAAGGTATAGGCCCTCGGGTGGATTTATCTTCGGCAATGAGAAGACGACGAGGAGGAGCCGTCTACGCAACTATAAGGAGCAAGCAAGAAGGAGTACCACAACAAGAAGAGAAGGAGTTCAAGACCTAGGTATAACCATTCTACATAGTAGCTAGAACTTGTAGTTAGTATGTTAGTTTTTTGTTTAGCAAAGATCCTTCATGGATGGTCCATTTTACCTAGAAAAATTTGATTTTTACCTATTCCGCCTCCCCGAAAGAACCGAGGTGGGTAACGTGGACCTAACAACATCCCATCCTGTAACTGTAGTACCTGATAGAATACACATGCTATGCACGACTATTGCATACCTTACTCACCCTATATAGTTGTTATTAGATTGCATTTGCTATGCACGATTATTGCATATCCTGCTCACCCTATATAGATGTTATTAGATTGTATTTTCTATGTACGATTATGGCATATCCTGCTCACCCTATATAGATGTTATTAGATTGCATTTTCTATGCACGATTATTGCATACCCTGCTTATCATATAGAGATGTTATTAGATCGCACTTGATGCTTGATTATTGCTCATATAGCTCATCATATAGATGTTATCTGTTGGCATAGGTTAGAGTATCGCAGCACGTGCATACTCGCGATTACCTTTATATGTTTTCTACTATTCAGGAGTTGGCAACTCAGCCCCGTTGTGCCACAGTGTTTGCAGGTTGCCTCTCAGCGTTGTCGCGGCAGGCTGTTTTCTTGCATCTTTTGATACAGATACCACTGCAGTTGGCGTGTTAGCCCTTTTGCTGACAGGTGGATTTTAGCGGTATCTGTTTATTTTTCAGTTGTCTACACTGTTGTATCAAGTACTCTCCATCTACTTTCATGTATTGACAAAGAGACCAGTTGTGAGGACGATCTATATTATTTTGTACTCTTGTGTCGAGCTCGTTGTGAGCCGACTTTATTTATGCAGTTTTATATTTCATGTTGTCTTCACTTATTTTTATTCATTCTTCACTACGGCGTCGTATTTTTATCATCGTAGTGGTTGTTTCCTCTGTTGGGCGTGATTGCTCCCGTTTGGGTTGCTTTATTCTTATTGTATATTATTATGTTCATATATTGTCTTGTACCCGATTTCGGGGCTAGTTTTTATAAAGGAAATGCTGCCAAAATTTTTAAGATAATAACTTGAACTTTAAAGAATTTTTTCTAAATTACTTAAGGTTTTCTAAATGTTTTAACAAATGTTTCTATTAAATGTTTTAAACACTCAATACTTTTACAATTTTTGATTTCTGGGTTTCGGCTTACTTAGTCGTGTTACGCCTGTAGACGTTACGTGGTTAAATGCCGGTCACGGGCCAAACTTTGGGTCGTGACAAAGTTGGTATCAGAGCGTAGGTTTTACCATCGGAGTGTAAGATGACCCTGGTATGATGGAGTAGGTAGCTGAAGCAGAGTAGCGTAGCATGTGTATGTTCCGCGGCATACTCACGACACGGTACTCCGCCTAAGCGACCTTAGGGCTTATTGATTGAAATTCCTTCATGATTGTATACATCCTTGTGATTCAATTTTCGTATCCTCATCGAATCCTACTTTCTTTTCAGCCATTATGCCACCAAAGACTATGAGGGCGCAGAGAGCGGCCGCGAGAGCCGAGATTCGAGTTGACTCGTCTGAGACGAGGACTGACCCGGGCAGTACACCCGTTGTACCAGAGCAGTCTATTCTACCTCCGACAGACCAGATCGCTAGACTAGTGGCAGAGATGCAGGACTTGCGCCAGATGATGAGCTAATTGGTTTAGACCGTTCGAGCGCAGCGACAGGAGGTTGTCACCCCTTTTACCCAGTTGTTCCTTGCGATCAGTATGCAGTATTCCGTCACCTACATAGCACCAGTAGATGCAGCCCCAGTTTACATGACACGTCTTCCAGAGACTTTGAGAGTTCCGGAACAGTGGAGGAATCGTACTGGTGTACCAACCCAGAGACAGAGGCTTAGTCGTCGAGACAGATTTCGTGACCATCGCGGGAGTAGTAGAGGCTTAGGACGAGGACAGTCGTTTGGCTCTCATCACCAGGAGGGTCAGCAGTCAGCGCGTGGATGTTTTCAATGCGGAAGCCTTCAACACTTCGTCAGACATTGTTCTTTAGCACCCCGTCAGGGTCATATTCTGAGACGTCATGGACACGGAAGGTTTGCTCAGAAGGGTCATTCTAGCAGAGGAGGAGTTCGGCCTGTTGCGGGTAGAGGGCAGACACGAGAGTTTGCTTCTACTCATCGGGACGCGAGGGCGTCCAATGCAGAGTTTTTAGGTATCCTTAATTCGTATGTTCTTTTGATGTATTTGTTCGTTTTTCACACTTATGTCGTGGTTCGGACGAGAGTCGCGTTAGGTAGATCAGCCATTTGTTGTGCTAACTTCTGTCAGCGATTCTTTTGTTGCGCGACACGTAATTCGGTCGTGTGCCAATCGGATAGAAGATAGAGATTCGTCTGTCATTTTGATCCTTCTAGAGATGTTGGATTTGGCATTCTCCTGGGCACGGACTGTTTAGCTACGTGCTAGGCGTTTGTGGACTACCGTGAGGAAACAGTCAGGTTTTGTTTTCCCCGGCGAGTCAGTTCTTACTGTGCAGGTGGATAGTTGTGCCGCCTCTCACAGCTTGAGTTCAGCCTTTTTCGCTAGTCGGCTTTTGAGGAGATGTTGTGGATCCTTGGCGTTCATTCGTGATACCATAGCCACAGTTGGTTTGTTGGACCGGTCTTCTTTCGTGCGAGAGTTTTCCGACGTTGTTCCAGATGAGCCGGCGAAGCTTAAGGAGCTTGAGGATCTACTGCAGAGTTGTTTGTTGGAGGGAGTTTCGTGCGTCTGAGTGTTTCGCATTAGGAAGCTCCTATTTCTATTCGTCAAGAAGAAAGACGACAGATTGAGGTTGTGTATTGATGGATCGTCAATTGAACCGGCTTACAGTGCGGATAGGTATCCTTTAACTCGCATTGACCATTCCTTCGATCAGCTCCAGAGTGCGAGACATTTTCTAAGTTTGTTTGGGATCAGGTCATCATTGTTGCGGGTTCGGAGTGATGACATTCCGAGGACTGCCTTGTGCGTTCTACGGGCTTTGTGTGTATTGGTGTGTCATTGGATTCACCAATGCCCTAGCAGCATTCGCAGATGTGATGAACCGGATTTCTTCAGGCCGTTCCTCGACCAGTTATTGTTGTGTTATTTACGACATTCTAGTTTATTTAATGTGTCTTGAGGGACAGGAGTAGCACTTGAGGATTTGTTTTGCAGAACTGGGAGAGCCCCAGCGGTTTGCTAGATTCTCGGAGTGTTCCTTTAGGCTTGTTTGTGTTGACTCCTAGGTGTTGTAGTTACGGGAGACGGTTTTGTATGGTTCCGAGGAAGATCGTGGCCGTACAGCTTTGGCCCAGATTTGTGTACGGACGGAGGTCCACAGATTTTTGGGCTTAGCAGGTTTTTACCGCCGTTTCATACAGGATTGCTAGTGTAGTGCTGCACCGTTGACTGAATTGACCGGAATGGAGGTTTCTTTTCTTTGGACCGAGGCATGTGTGCGGAGTTTCGGCAGTTGAAGATTCGGTTAACAACTGCATCAATTCTTTCTTTGCTTTTTGGTTCGGGCGACTTTGTGGTTTGTGGTTTAACTATGATGTTTCGTAAGTGGGGCTCGAGTGTGTACTGAGGTGACACTATAGAGTTATCGCTTTTGCTTCCATACATTGGGAGGAAGTACGAGAAGGATATCCCACACATGATCTGGAGATGGCCGCGGTAGTTTTGCATTGGGGATTTGGAGACACTACTTGTTCGAGAGTCGTGTCAGATTTTCACGGACCATAAGAGGTTAATGTACATCTTCCTGCAGCGGATTTTGATTGTTGTGATAGTCCTCCGCAGATTTATAGTTCTTGTGCGATCGTCGAGTACAGCTTAAGTTCATCTCTACTGAGGGGACAGCTTGCTCATGTCCGCGCCCGACCTCTTTTCTTTAATCACTTTGCCGAGACACTGCCCGCCGACGCTCGTTCGTCTGAAATACTTGAGCCTATTCTGTTGGGTAATGATTCGGAGTCTTTGAATTGTGACAAGGGTGTGATAAGTTTAGGGACGCGTTTGTGTACCTGATATTATTGAGTAGAGACGTGAAATCCTAGAGCAGGCACATCGGTCAACTCTCTGTACTCATTCAAGTTCTACCAACATTTAACATGACTTGTGAGATAGTTACGGGTGGGCAGGGATGTAAAGAGAAGTCTCAGGTTTCGTTTCAAGGTGTCTGTCTTGTTGTGTGCTTGGGTTGAGCAACTGAGACTGGCTGGAGAGTTGCAATCTTTAAGCGTTCCGAAGTGGGAATGGGAGCAGGTCTCCACGAATTTCGTTACGGTGTCTACCCAGGTTTAGTCAGGGTGTGACTCCATTCGGATGCTTGTCGTCCGGTTATACTCAGTTTGCTCAGTTGTTCTTTGTTAAGTTTATGCGTACGTATTAATTGTTGTCGGCAGTTGGGGATCGTCACTCGCTACTGTTAGGGTTCTCCTTCGATAGCTGTTATCCGGAGAAACTCCAATTGGCAACCTTTCGTTTTAGGGGTTAGGTCGTGTCGATCACCAGTCTGTTTTTCTGACTCTGCGTTGTAGGATTTTTGGAGCCCAGCTAGTCTAGAGACTTCGGAGATGATCCTGTTGTTTTAGGTCAGGATGAGAATTGTCCATTTCGGACAAAGGTCATATGCCGACCGAGATGGTCGCAGATTCGAGTTCGCAGTGGCAGATCATGTATTCCGACGGATTTTTCCGATAAGACGTGTTGAGTTTTGTGAAGCTTATCCCAGGATTGTAGGTCTTTTTAAGATCCTTAAAGCGAGTTAGTTTCGTTGCCTTTAATTTGGCACTTTCGCCCAGATTATTGAGTATTCACCCCGTATTTTTTTGTGTCGATACTTTGCAATTACCTTCATGACCTTTCTCACATGATTCAGCACCAGACCATTTAGCTCGAGCGTGATCTTTCGTTCACCGAGCAGCCAGTCGTAATATTGGACCGGCAGGTGAAGAAGCTTCGATCGAATGTCTTGCAATCAGTGAAGGTGCTTAGGCGCAGCCCGAATGATGAAGAGATCACTTGGGAGGCCGAGGGCGAGAAACGGAAGAAATTCCCTCATCTCTTTGAAGGTATGCGTAGCTTGATATTTTCTAAATTCGGGGACGAGTTTCTTTAACGGTGGAAGATTGTAACACCTTAGGATGTGTTTTGTGGCTAATTATATTCTAATATATGGTTTTTAATAAAAATTTTACCAAATTGATTTTCAAATATTTTATCAAATTTAATGAAAATTTTGTTAGAATTTTTCTAGGCTTGCACACACATATGCATGTAAACTAGGGTTAAATGGGGTTAAACCATGATTAGCAACCATGGTGGACTAACCATTTCCTTAAGCTAGTTTACAATTTGAATTAAGTTTTTTAGGGTTTTAATTATGTGTGTGTTTCTTTTTTTTAAATGGAAAAAAAGAGGATTTGAATTTCTTGTGTTGACTTGGTGTGAGAGAGAGAGAGAGAGAGTATGGTTTCTTGGCATGAGCCATGCCTTCATTAAATGAAGAAAGAGAGAGAGATGGGGGTTTTAACTTGTGTGCTCTCATTTCTCATTCTCACTCTCACTTCTCTCATTCTCTCACTCACACACACACACTCAAGCAGCAACAGTAGAAGAAGCAACAGCAGCAGAAGAGGCAGCAGCAAGCAGCATCAATGGCAACAGCATGAAGCAGCAGCAGCAACATAAGCGGTAGCAGCTCCAGCAGCATCAGCAGTAGCTCCAGCAGCAACAGCAACACCTCATCTCCTTCTCCTGCTTCCTAGGGTGTATTAGGTTATGTTTCTTAAACCCAATTGCTAACTTGCTAAACTTGTGTGTTGTTTAGCTTCGATTAGTGTTAAATATGCGTTTTAGTGCTAAAATAGTGATTAGTGTGGACTTTTGGTTAAGTGATGTTAGTGATGGTTAGACTAACTTAGTTAAGTGTCATTAGGGCCACTTAAACCTAGTTAAACCCCAGATTTCACTAAAATACCCTAGGTTTCCATTTTGTGCAGAATTTATGGATTTAAAGTGAACTTTATGCCTTCTGTAATCTGCTTTTGACCCGGCTCTTTCAGAAGAAAACTGAGAAAACTGGAGCATGTATACTAGGTCTAGACCACATACACAAAGCATGAGACCCCCTTTCCACTGTTTGGTCGCCAATTAATTAGTTCTGGCCACAAATTGCGGCCAGGTAGGGGACTGGGGTGCTGGGATTTTGGCTAGAGGAGTCTGTTGTATTTTTAGGGTCTGTGGTATGTGCAATTTTATAAGATTTCACCTGTATCAAAATCTAGGACCATATATCGATTTCTAGTACGTTTTGTTTGCGTGATACGCGCGATACATGAGTGGGTTCTGTGATCCAGCGTGTCGCGGCGTGTCGGGGTAGTTTTAGACGCGTATACACACGATCTAGCGTATCGGACACGCGCGTTAGTTCACGACACGAGTTTCTGATTTGATTTCGATATCGCGTTTTGCGAGATATTTGCTTATGCGGATTTTCCTTATGTGAATTCTAGGTTCGCAAGCGGGTACGTCGGACGCAGCAAAGAAAGAGAAGCAGGTGGTCGGTTACGTGTAGCACGCGACCAGGTGAGTAGATTTAACATCTACGGGGAAATCGCCCGTATGGCGTTAAGCGTCAGGGCGTGATAGGATATTTAGTCGTAGATGTTTATGTGTATTATTGTAGCATACCTCCCTTATTGCATATTGAAATGGTAGATATAGAACACTGCACTGTCACTAACGGTTCAAGCTACACGAGCACTATTTGTATGTTACACTCACACCGTTAGTGATTCCCATGACACTTGCACTATAGGATTACTTCGAATTATATATCGTCTTGTTTTCGGCATCATTGATGATTTCCATGACTTGTCGCATATACACATATACTGATATCTTCATACTTGCGCACATGCACACTGTATATGTATACCAGTGCACACATATATTGATATCTTCATACTTGCGCACATGCACACTGTATATCCATACCAGTGCACACATATATTGATATCTTCATACTTGCGCACATGTACACTGTATATCCATACCAGTGCACACATATATTGATATCTTCATATTTGCGCACATGCACACTGTATATCCATACCAGTGCATACCTATATTGATATCTTCATACTTGCGCACAGGCATACTGTATATTCAAACCAGTACACACATATATTGATATCTTCATACTTGAGCACATGCATACTGTATATCCATACCAGTGCACACCCATATTGATATCTTCATACTTGCGCACATGCACACTGTATATTCATACCAGTGCACACATATATTGATATCTTCATACTTGCGCACATGCACATTGTATATTCAAACCAGTGCACACATGTATTGATATCTTTATACTTGTGCACATGCATACTGTATTTCTATAGTAGTGCTACCCTCATAATCGCGTATATATCCATTTGCACATCCATACCTACATACATACATATGTTATATACATGGATGATATTGATTTGATTTCATGAAAAATAGGGACCGCATGAGATATTTTCAAAACTGGATTCTTTTAAAAAGAGCGGTTTTTCCCTTTTCACTCTTAGTGTCATACGACACCTTGCATGGATTTCCGCATTGAGTTTGGATTTATTAGATTTCTGGATTTGAGAACCGTGGTATTATTTTAAGAAAATACGCACTGTTTAAGAAACCCGGTTTCTCTTGATCTGATATTTCAGTGCGTCCACCATGAATTTTCTCGGCTCCAGAGAGCTTGTGTTAGTATACCCGATTCGAGGAGCGGTAGGCTCCGATTGCGGGTACATGGTGGACCCGGTATGGTACCCCGGGGCAAGAAGACTCGTATTGTTAGACGGTGAGCCTGACGGAGGGATTACTACCTACCGGTGATTGGTTGGACCTGGCGGTTATCCAGAGGATACTGACCAGAGCTGAGAGATGGATATGGGCCAACCCGTACTGACGGGGCCCGATACTTAAGGATTTGCGTGCCGATGCTAGACACGATGATTTCATGATATTTTCGTGTGCCGATGCTAGGCACTCACGATTCTATGAGATTTACAGGATTTGAAAGCCGATGAGGATGACGGCGCCTGAGTTTTTACTGGGATTTGGGTATATTGATGGATACCGATTATTTTCCACGTTGACCTTCCGTGTAAATGTTACTTATTCCCATGCTCAGCATTCAGTATTATACATCTCATCCTGTAACTGTAGTACCTGATAGAGTACACATGTTATGCACGACTATTGCATACCCTGCCCACCCTATATATTTCTTATTAGATTGCATTTGCTATGCATGATTATTGCATATCCTGCTCATCCTATATAGTTGTTATTAGATTGCATTTGCTATGCACGATTATTGCATATCCTGCTCACCCTCTATAGATGTTATTAGATTGCATTTGCTATGTACGATTATTGCATACCCTGCTTATCATATAGAGATGTTATTAGATCGCACTTGATGCATGATTATTGCTCATATAGCTCATCATATAGATGCTATCTGTTGGCATAGGTTAGAGTATCGCAGCACGTGCATACTGGCGATTACCTTTATATGTTATCTACTATTCACGAATTGGCAACTCACCCCCGTTGTGCCACAGTGTTTGCAGGTTGCCCCTCAGCGTAGTCGCGGCAGGCTATTTTCTTGCATCTTTTGATACGGATACCACTGCAGTTGGTGTGTTAGCCCTTTTCCAGATAGGTGGGTTTTTGCGGTATCTGTTTATTTTCCAGTTGTCTATACTGTTGTATCTAGTACTCTCCATCTACTTTCATGTATTGACTTATTGACCAGTTGTGAGGACGATGTATATTATTTTATACTTTGGTGTCGAGCCCGTTGTGAGCCGACTTTATTTATGCAGTTTTATATTTCATGTTGTCTTCACTTATTTTTGTTCATTCTTCGCTACGGCGTCGTATTTTTATCATCGTAGTGGTTGTTTCCACCGTTGGGTGTGATTGCTCCCGTTTAGGTTGCTTTATTCTTATTGTATATTATTGTGTTCATATATTGTCTTGTACCCGATTTCGGGGCTACTTTTTACAAAGGAAATGCTGCCAAAATTTTTAAGATAATAACTTGAACTTTAAAGAATTTTTTTCTAAATTACTTAAGGTTTTCTAAACGTTTTAACAAATGTTTCTATTAAATGTTTTAAACACTCAATACTTTTACTGGTTTTGATTTCTGGGTTTCGGCTTACTTAGTCGCGTTACGCCTGCAGACGTTACATGGTTAAGTGCTGGTCTCGGGCCAAACTTTGGGTCGTGACAATCTCAGGTCGACATACTAACCTATACTTATGTCACCTGAGAATTGCTACCTGGCTATAGATATAATACCATCTAGCATGTTCCCTGCGAGTCCGTCCAGTGTAACTCATAACCCAGTGAGCACTTGTATACTATCTTTGGTGACTAACTGAGACCAATGGCTATGAGACCGGCCATCGGCGCTCGTCGGGGTCAAGAAACGTATACATTAGTCTACTCTGGAATATCGATGCCTAGTCTCAATATTCCGACGACTAGGGACATTTAAGGATTTGCTTATAGACTACCTAGTTCTTACAGGTGTGATCGCCACAATAACCCAGGTAGTCAAGAAAGAATCCTAAGGGCTCTATCAACATGTAATAGAGATCCGTAATACCACCTAATACATGTATATGATGATAGAGATGAACCAGATTGCATACTATCATCTCGTATAGGATTGTTCTACTCGTATAGGTCCTTCTTCAATCATTATAATTGCCTACCCACGATTGCAATAATTTTCTTGAGGGCACTATAGCCAACAATCTCCCACTTGCACTTAAGGCTAATTATTGCGGTGTCGCTTACTCATAGCCCGTGTGATGCCGAACACCCAACTTTTCTTCTAACCAGTTTCGCAAAACATGTTTGCGAGACATTCGTGTTCGAGAAATAGTCTCAGTGAGTGGATCTGCTCCAATGTTTCTATCTTTATCTCTCTATATCTCAACTTCGTGGAGAACGACTGTCTCACGAAATAAGTGTTACCTGTCATAGAACTTGTTTGGATATCTGACGGGACCATGTTCATAAATGAACTCCAAATCCAAAAAACTTCTTAGACTATATCTTCTACTGAATTTAATCAGTATCTTGCGTCATGCCTACCTCGGTATCCACTTGTATCACTGTCCAACATATTGCTCCTCAGAAGAGAGTAAACTTTAACTCTGACAACCCCTTTGTCATCTAGGTCACCTTGGAAGCCTGAAATGATAACTGCCTCATGAAGGAGGCTGCCATTACTATATACCTAGAACATTTTTTCATGTTCATAACTGCTTCCTAATGTTTCTCTAGGATTGGATTAATATATACTTATTGCATCTAGTGAAAAAGCAATATCTGATGTGGCACCTGACTTTTTATGATCAACTCAATTGCTTAAGTAAGTGATATGCCAATCATTCAAATCCTTCTTCTCATCAGTCCAGAAGACATCACTTTAGAGAGGGTGACTCCATCACCTGCGGGTACACCACCATGCCAAGAGTCGTCCACTCTAAAATACTTTAGAATAGTGTCTAAGTACCAGAATTGGGACACTTTCCCAATCTAGATCTAAAACAATAAATATAGTCATAAAAATAACCGATATTTTTGTTGGATATGTATGCCCTAGAGGCCTGTATTGTATAGGATGCTGGGATATGTATGTACAGAACATTTTTTCTCAGCTGTATATAGTATATTATTTGAGTTGTCTTTATCTTGATAGGTGTATTTCTTTCTATTGATGCTTTATATTGCTTGCACATATTGATAAAGACTCGATACAGTAGTATACTATTATGGTTTGACTTTATCTTAATATGTGCATATGTTGTACTCGATATTACATATGGCGGTTATATGTTGATAAAGCCCGTAGGATTTTTCTTGACTACCAGCACTAAGATGGCGATCATACTTGTAGGAGCTGGGTAGTCTATAAGCACATCCTTAAAGGTCCCAAGTCGCAGGAAGTATCGAGACCGGGCATCGATACTCCAGAATAGACTTGTGTATACGTTTTTAGACTATGA
This sequence comes from Agapanthus africanus, assembly GCA_030015575.1. Taxonomy (NCBI): domain Eukaryota; kingdom Viridiplantae; phylum Streptophyta; class Magnoliopsida; order Asparagales; family Amaryllidaceae; genus Agapanthus; species Agapanthus africanus. The sequence continues at coordinate 191,570,621 of CM057347.1, read as the reverse complement.
TGAGGGGCGGTGGTTTATCCCACAGCCATTGGTATGATCACTTAAGATTGGATACAGGTGCTCGCTAGGGGTGAGTACACTGGACGGACTCACCGAGAAGCTCTAGATGGTATTATACCTATCATAAGATAGCGGTTCTCAGGTGACATGAGTACAGGTTAGTCTTAGGACCTAAGATCATCATTTGTCTCGTGTGAGTTTCCACTGTGCTTTGACCACTACCCTACCATGCCTCTACTGAGTCGTGCAAACAAGTTTTGGTTGGGTACAGTCCCAATCCATATGGAGGCAGTGAATGATTGTCAGGGATTCGTCTCTCCCGGTATTGGGAGTCGATATCTCACTGTGTTTGGTTGGCCAGAACCATAAGACCTTGGCCTAGGCAGTTTACTGATGGTTAGATCAGTAGTTTCTCGGATTGGTCCTGAGCCAAATCGACACGACTTACCCGGTCAGTAGGTGAAAGTTTGTCTTAGCACCACCACTATGTTTATACAAGCATCAAGTACGAAAATTTAAAAAATCTAGAGTGCTAAGCTACACAAACCTAGAATCTAACTAGAGTATTAGGGTTTGAAAGCAAGTAAACAAGTTTTACACTAAGTGAATAGAGAATACAACCTTTGTAGACCGGTCCTTCACTTCTAAAGCTCTAAGTAGTAGTCCCTAGAACTCTTCTTAGGATCCACTAGATGAAAGGAACGATCTTGCTTCGTCGTCTTCGAGGCCGAAGATGATGCACCATGAAGTCTCTTTAACTCAAGCTAATGCTTCACTATTCAAGTATTAGTGAAGCTAACAACCTAAACTTATGGGCTAGATGAGTGTAGGTTGATGAAATTGGAATTTTGGTCACTTTAGAAATTTATTTCTCGTTTTATTTCTTCAACTCAAGAAAACCTAGAGAGGAAGAAGTTGAACTAAGGTGAGTTAGAAATTATCTCAAGTGAAGAATGAGAGAGTTAACCATGGGCTTAAGATAATGGTTGGGTTATAAAATTTCTATAGTAAAACAAAATTAGTGAGATGAGTCATGGCTTCTACATTCTTCTACAAGCATCTTAAGCCATGCTCATTTTCACTCATTTTATTTTACTATTAATAAATAATTGCCACAATTATTTTTAGCTTTGCTGTGATTCTCATACACCCATGTTCAATGTATCATCCACCATTACACAAGAGTAAATTATATATATATATATATATATGTCATATATATATCATTATATATATACAAGAGAAGAAATTCATTAGTGAGGTAATATTAGTTAATATATATTAATATATCAAATATAAATAAATATCAAATTATTAAATCAATACTTGATTTAATAATCCGGCTATATAATATATAACCGACTAATATCATTTATATATATATATATATATCAATTTATCAAATCAATACTTGATTTAATAACTCGGTCATATCACATATAACCGATAACATTCAATATACTATATCAAATCAACACTTGATTCAATAATCCGGTCATATCATATATAACCGGTCAATATCAAATATATATACATATAACATATCATTGAGTCAGCATTTGATTCAACAATCCGGTTATATCACATATAACCTAACCGATATCAAATATCGCCCGATTAGAATACGGTATCACATACTCTTTTAATCAAGCTCTCGCACATATTTAATCAAGCTCTCGCATATATTAGCATATGTGCCCTACTTCGTTTCGCTTGAGCTAGGAAACCACTATGTCGGACTCTAATGACTCGTCAAAACGCCGGCAATAGGTAATGATCACATCAGTCACCCACAAGCCGTCAGCGATACTAGATGGATGTAACGGCTACCCAGGAATTGAGCGAATAGAAGATCAACAAGAAAGCTTGTCCAAACTCCCGCAAAGCCTATAAGCAACACTTACTGTATAGTACGGTCTCTTCGTCTGATATGTCGCATATCAAGTCTAAGGGTGGAATCGTCAGACCCCAGTAACTTGATAAGTCATGCCGATGTATAGCCTATAACCGTTCGAAAAACTACTGATAACACTTACCAGTAAATCTCATCAGCCCTGGCCAGGCACTTGCTGTTATAACCAATCGAGTATAGCGCAACATCAACTCCCTATACCGGGAGAGAAAAAACCCCTCTTATCGCTCATTGCCTCCATGTGACTCGGGACTGTACCCAAAATCCACCGGTTAGCACGACTCCTTTGAGCCGTGGTAGGAAGGAAATCAAAGCACGGTGGGTACCACACAAGACTCTTTGACGATCTCGGGTGTACAGACTAACATGTACAAGTGTCACCAGGGGACTGCTATCAGACGATAGGTATTGTACCAGCTATGAGTTCTCGGCGAGTCCTGTTCGGTGTACCCATTCTCTAATGAGCATCTGTGTACAATCTTTGATGTCAAACACCAATGAATGTGGGATCAACCATCACCCCATACAGGGTCAAGAAACATACACACTAGTCTACTCTGGAATACCGATGCCCTGTCTTGATATTCCCTCGACTAGAAACTGTTAAAGGATGTGCTTGTGGACTGCCCAAGCATGACTAGTATGATCTACATCAAAGTCCTGGTAGTCAAGCTAACATCTTAAGGGCTTTATCAACATGTATCAGAGAGACAGTATAATAATATAAGTGTACATGTTAAGATAAAGAGCAACCAGATAGCTTACTATCATGTCGAGCATGAAAGTCCTCTATATATATGTTCAAGCATCCACTATATCATACAATAATGGCCTCTAGGGCATACATATTCCGAAAAATTTCCCACTTGCACTAAGGCCTGTTGTTGTAGTATCGCATACCCAGCATCCAAAATAGTCTCTCAAATTGCGTCTGGGGAAGGGCCTTCGTGAGTGGATCTGCTATATTGTCCTTCCTGTCAACTCTCCTGACCTTGATCTTCCGACGATCCAATATCTCTTGGATTAGGTGATACCACCTGAGAATATGTATGGATCACTGAAGGGACCGGGGTTCCTTGTCCAAAGCCACAGCTTCATTGTTATCGCAATACAAGGGTATTGGATGCTCAATGGATGGAACCACACCAAGTTCAGCAATGAACTTCTTTATCCCGATAGTTTCTTTGGCAGCATCTTTGGCAGCGATGTATTTAGCCTCAATCGTCGAGTCTGCCATGGTATCTTGCTTGGAACTCTTCCAACACACCGCCCCTCGATTGAGGGTGAAGACAAAACCCGAGACCGAATTACTGTCGTCCTTATCACTCTAGAAGCTCGAATCAGTAAAAGACTTCACCTGGAGTTCTCCGTTAATATACACCAAGAACATTTCTTTATTCCTTCTTAAGTGCTTTAGAATGTTTATCACAGCAGTCCAGTGTTTCTCCCCGGGATCTGATTGATACCTACTTACTACATTAAGTGCGTAAGCTACATCCGGTCTGGTGCATAACATTGCGTACATGATAGAACCAACTACAGAAGCATAGGGTATCCCTTGCATGCGAGCCCTCTCCAAATCAGTCTTGGATAACATCTCTTTGAAGAGAGTGATTCCTAAGCAAGCGGGTAAATTACCACGCTTAAAATCTTCCATACTAAACCTCTTTAGTATGGTGTCAATGTACATGTATTGGGACAATCCCAACATCCTTTTAGATCTATCTCTATAGATCTTTATCCCTAGGATGTAGGAGGCATCACCTAGATCTTTCATGGAGAACTTTTCTGATAAGAAGAGCTTGACCGAGTGTAGCATAGGAATATCATTTTTTATCAAGAGTATGTCATCCACATACAATACGAGGAAGACAAACTTACTCTCTACAACCTTTTTGTATATACAAGGTTCTTCTATGTTTTTGATGAAGTCAAACTCTTTGACTGCCACATCAAAACAGATGTTCCAGCTCCGTGACGCCTGCTTTAATCCGTAGATTGATTTAAGTAGTTTTCACACCTTTCCATTGCTCCCACTATCTACAAAGACCTCTGGATGTGTCATATACACGTCTTCTTCCAAATCACCATTTAGAAAAGCGGTCTTGACGTCCATCTGCCACTTTTCATAGTCATGGTATGCAACAATGGCAAGCAGAATCCTGATGAACTTAAGCATAGCCACTGGAGAAAAGGTTTCATCATAATCGACACCCAGTCGTTGACAAAAATCTTTTGCTACAAGTATAGATTTGAAGGTCTCAACATTTCCATCTACACCAATTTTTTTCTTAAAGATCCACTTGCTTCCAATGGGTTTTACCCCTTCAGGAACAACTTCCAAAGTCTATACTTTGTTGTTGTACATGGATTCCATCTCAGATTGCATAGCATCCATCCATTTCACAGAGTCCCCACTTGTGATGGCCTGCTCGAAATTAGTTGGGTCATCATCTTCCATAATGCAATCTTCGCTCCAACCGTCTATGTGAAAACCACAGTATCTCTCAGGTGGATAAGGAACCCTACTAGATCTGCGGAGTGGCTGAGGTTCGTCGCAGACTATTGAATCCTTCGGTTCTACCAAATCATCAGCTGTAGTTTGTGTGGCTGGAACTTCTTCCAGCTCTACCTCATTACCATTAATTTCTTGTACAAGAAATTCCTTTTTTAAAAAGGTGACATATTAAGAAACATACGCTTTTTGTTCCTCAGTGTGGTAGAAGATATATCCATATGAATTCTTTAGATATCCCACAAACTTGCATAAAGCGGACCTTGCCTCATGCTTGTCCGGTTTTTGCTTCTTAACATAGGCCGGGCAACCCTATATCTTAACTCGTTTAAGAGATGGTCTCTTCCTATACCATATCTTATATAGAGTGGTAGGCATGGATTTGGTCGGAACCCTATTCAATAGGTATGCAGCTGTCTCAAGTGCATAACCCCAAAAGAAAATAGGTAACTCAGCAATACTCATCATAGAGCACACCATATCTAATAGGGTTCGATTCCTCCGCTCCGATACACCGTTGTGCTGTGGTGTATACAGAGGAGTAAGCTGAGAGAGAATCCCATTCTCTTTTAAATAATCTCGGAATTTCGTGCTCAAGTATTCTCCTCCTTAATAAGATCGAAGGACTTCAAAACTTTTACCCATTTGGTTCTCTACTTCGCACTTATATTCCTTGAATTTCTCAAAAGCTTCAGATTTGTGTTTCAATAGGAACACATGTCCGAATTTTAAGAGATCATCGGTGAATGTAATAAAGTAAGAGGAACCATTCCTTGCATGTGTAGACATAGGACCCAATACATCACTATGTATGAGTCCCAATAGTTCAGTAGCTCTTTCTCTGTGTCCCTAAACGGAGTCTTGGTCATTTTTCCTTTGTGATCAGCTAATTGTAAAGTGGAAAACTCTCACAGGAGTAACACTTACTCGATGTGGGTATCGGGATCCAACTATCATAAATAATGTATGCAATCTCATTGTGAATTTCAACTCTTGAAATCCCCAATATCTATTTTTACCCCTAGCGTCTTATGACCTAAACTATGGTCAACAAATCATAAGCGCTAGTCAAGTTCTACTCGTCATTTCGTGATTGATTTAGACCCATTCGTATGACCCTTAATTATGGTCAACAAAGTTATACGAATGTCCTAATCGATCGCATCATAAGCTTTATAGGAAGACATCAATTAGCTACCGTACACTACGCCTTAATTATGGTCAAAAAATGTAGCACGAATACTATGTACTCTACTTCCTAAAATGGCGGAGGGTTACGAATGGTTTTGTAGAAAACCTTTAACGTAATGAACATGATATCGTTGTAGAATCTAGTGATTTGAAAAAGAGTGGTTCAAGCTCCGCTTTTAAAATCGAGTAATTTCAAAACAAACCGAGTGGGTTGTAGCATTTGGTAGTTTTGCTAAAGAGGTCACTCCCGGTGAAGGGATCTAGGCACTTTCCTCATCGAATGAGTTGCTGGATATTCATAAAAGGAATACCGCTATGTAAAGCAATAAGTAGAGCTACCTTTTTTGAAAAAAATTGATTTTACAACATCTTTATGTTTCTTTTCTTTTCATTAATCTCATTAATGACGTCCTATCATTTATGTTTCTTAAACATCACAGAAGAAACGAAAATAGAACGTACGCTTATGCTATCCGTATTTGCCACAGGGCCCCGTCATGCACCATTAGGTTACTTAACTAACGGCAAAGCGGGGGCAGGACTAGCGCGGGTGCAAAACATAAGCAACATTTATTATATATCAATAGACATATATATAGCATTTATCTCACACAGTTATATGATCACATCACAGAACATAAGCAGCAGAGACAAACATATGAAATATATGATATATTAGGAGGTTCGTGTTTTAAATTAAGGCAGTAATGAAAACACGGATTCAACGGTCATGATGAATAGCCAAACCAACATTCTTAGACCCCTATGAGAGTGGCAAGTGACCCTGCTAATTCTAGAGTTAGGAGACCCGGTCTTGACTCCTCGAGATGGCCTCCCACTGGACTCTAGAACCCGATTACTTGTGCTCCCCGTCTTGGGTCTATCCTAATGCGGTAAAGTAAATAATATACATCAATGGTGACATCATCCTCAACCCAGAAGTTTCCTAATAAAAGAATATTATATACAAATTTTACACGAATGAAAATAGAAAAACACTCATCTCACGTAAAAATCCCGGGCTATTCAATCAAGACGATCCAATATAACATATCACAGCAACATATAAACATCACATGATATCAACGTAAATAAATATGTGTATCCCAAATATCGTTGACGTATAGTGTCATGACCCGGAAAAGGCACGTGACTGGCACTTGAATCATGTGAAGTCAATAGGACCCTGTTCCCCTCCGAAAGACGGCGCGGCGTGGGGACGTCGCGCCTGAGATTCGGGGCAGATGCTAATTGGTGCTATCCGTCTACCTCTCCGAAGATGCCAAGTTGGTTTATGGCACCGTATATCGAAGGTTTAAACGGATGCTTCCGATGTAGCAGACTTCGTCAGATTCCCCCTCGCTTGAGGGGTTTTTGATTGTGGGGACGCTCTTCCCTGCAGGCGCAAGCCCCTGCAGTTAATTACGCTACCGCACTGCGGTAACCACTTTCACCTTCTCCAGATGGACACTTCGTGTCGTGTGTGTTTATTTTGTGTTTAGTTGCCTGTGGATTGTGTACAGAGATTGAGTTATGTCGTCGCCCGTAGGGCGTGGACTAGTCCAAATCCGTATTGTCTTAGATTTGGGTTTGGGGGTTTGGGTTTAAGGATACGTTAGCCTCATTGGAGACTAAGATCGACTTAAACGTTTGTTAAGGATACGTTAGCCTAGTTTTTAGACTAAGATCGACTTAAACAGGATCGTTTAGATCCAACAATAGAGCGATTAAGGGAGCCCTGTTGTTTAGTTTAGTGACATCACGGTCACTAGGTAGTTTAAGGACATTGCGGTCCATAGATAGTTTAAGGACATTACGGTCCATTGTTAGTTTTAAGACGTTGCGGTCAAGGTTAAGGACGTCATAGTCCGTGGATTTAAGGACTCCACAGTCCGATATTAGTTTTAAGACATCACGGTTAAGGTTAAGGACGTCATAGTCCGTTGTTAGTTTTAAGACATTCCGGTCAAGGTTAAGGACGTCATAGTCCATGGGTTTAAGGACCCCACAGTCCGTATCAATGTGTGGTCATCGGGACCCATCACCTCTTTGAAGACGTTGAGGAATTACAACGCCAAGTATCAAAGGAGTGAAAAGATGTACCCTTGAACCAAGGTAGATTAAATAGTCTTTGGCCCAATTTGGGACCAAGACCAATCAATTATGTTATGAGCCCATTGGCCCAGTTAAGTTTGGATTGAGGACTTATGGCCATCTTGGGCTAAGTCCAATCATGTTTGGAATATTGGCTTTCTGTTGGTCTATTGAAGGAGAGGCTTTGCCTCTAGAACTTTACCAATTGGGCTGAAGCTAGTGTTAAACAATAAAGACCAATCAGTGTTGTACACTGGGAATGAGATTGACAATTTAGTGTTTAACACTAAAAGATAGTTGGTGTCAAACACCAGCAACAGGGCTTTCAAATTAATGTTAAACATTAAAACAAATCAATGTTAAACACTGGCAACAGAGATCTCAAATTAGTGTTAAACACTAAGGTAATCAGTGTTAAACACCGGTGACAGAGATTTTAATTTAGTGTTGAACACTAAGAAAATTAATATTAAACCCTGTTAACAGAGGTTTAATTTAATGTTAACACTAAGAAATTCAGTGTTAAACACTGCAAATAAAGTTCTTCAATTAGTGTTGAACACTAAGGTAAATCAGTGTTGAACACTGAATTCAGAGGTTCCAATTTAGTGTTAAACACTAAGGCAAGAGGGGTCACGTGGTAGCACGTGAGGGCGCCCTCCCCTGCGGAGTTTTTCAGGGGTCACGTGGTAGCACGTGACCCTGCTCCTTTGCATTTTTGTTTAAGACCGAAATTCTTCATTAAATCCTCATTTTCTTCAAGAATAATATTCTTAGATAGAGTTGAACTCTAAATTCTTTTCTGTAGGAATTAAATTCTTCATATATGTGAAGAACTGGATTCTATCATAGGGTTCTACCCTAATAATAACTTTAGAGAAATTAAATTCCCTCTTTCTCTTAGAGAATTACTCTTAGATAGAGTTAAACCCTTAATTTATATTCTGAGGAATTGAATACCCATATATGTGAGGAATTAGGCTCTGTCATAGAGTGAAACCTTAATTTCTTCTTTCTTAAGGGAATTAAATTTCTGTTATTTTGACAGAATTAAGTTCTTAACTGGTTCTGCTCATTTCGAAGGAATTAAATTCCTATAACATAGGGTTAAACCCTAATTTTATTTCAAAGGACTTAAATTCCTATAGTTCCGTGAGAATTAAATTCTCAAACTTCCATTCCCTCTCTATGCTTTGGATCTGCATGGCAGGATCTCAACCCAATGAGAATTAAATTATCAATTCATGGGGAGATGTGCACTTTGTAGATCCTCTACTAAAGAGAGAACTAAGTTCTTCTTTTTAAAATAAGAGTTAAACTCTTTTGAGAATTAAATTCTCTTTTTTAAAGGCCTTCCCATTCTTACCCAAGGTTTTCTTCTGCAGCAGATCAAATTCTTCCAAAGTCTCAAGGCTCTATTTCTTTTTCTCTCTATGTCTCTGTATATCTCTCTGTGTATCTCTTGGCTCCTATTTATAGGAGAAGGAGCAGAATCGATAAGTTTTAGTGAATCATTCATTGAGGGATTTGATTTGTATTCGTTAGAAATTTAATTTGCATTCATCATTCATTTGGACCTTTGGATTATTAGGTGAATTTTATTCACCATTGGATTTTGAATCCAAAGATATTTCTTTGTTATTTCGGTTAGATTTTAAGGGGAAATCTTTCCAAGTTCAAGATTTTTCCATAGATATGTGATATTTAATCACCTTTAAATCTTTAATCCAATCGGTTCCAAATAATCTTTCTCCTTTAGAAAGATTTGAATGCTGTTCAGAATTTAATTCTGTTAAATGGATAGGCTTTGAAAGCCGGTCACGTGTGGCCCCGTGACCCCTGGTCACATGTAGGCACGTGACCCCTGGCACGTGACCCCTTGGAACGAGCTTTCTTCTGCTTTCTGCGCTTCGTCACCTAGCCGTTGTTCAGCCGTCACGTGCCAACACGTGACCCCTGGTCACGTGTGAGCACGTGACCCTTTCTGGAGCCTTTTCTTTTATTTAATCAAGGAGCTGAATCTGCCTTTGCCGCTGCTTTTTAATTATCACGTGCCAACACGTGACTGCTGGTCACGTGCTAGCACGTGATGCCTCCTCCGTAAACTTTCCTGATTTTAAATCAGGAAACAAATGCCCCCACAGCGTTGTTCTCACGTGTCTGCACCTGAGTGCAACGCTGTCACTTTTGTGAATGTTGGATTCCTCTAGGGATTTGGGGAGATGAAGCGTCTCCATCTCATCCTGTAAATACCCATGTCCTTTCAGAAGAGCCTCCACTTTGCTCATCTTCTTCCTTTGAGAACTTTTTCCTTGAGAGTTTAATTCTCGTTTCCAGAGCTTAGTTCTCTGTCTTGAAACATTTTCAGAGTTTAACTCTGTTTAAAAAGACTCTCTTTCCTCAGGTAATGGTGATCGATGCGCCATCATTTTGTCAAAACTCACTGGATTTTAAATCCACATCAAGGGCTTCACTCCTTTTTTAACAAAGAACTCATTTTTCTTCAAGTTCTTTAACCAAAATATGAGACCACTTAACCTCTAACAGTAGATCTCTTAGGGTTTAGATGATCTTTAGGGAAATAATGGTGGCGGTTAAAATTTATGGAATTTAATTCCATCCCCAAAAAAAAAAATTCTGGGAATTTAATTCCCTTTTCTTAATAAGGAATTTAATTCCTATGAAGAACTTGATTTCTTCACATGGAGGCTTCTTAGGGTCTCTTTGCCCGAGGTTGTCCTCCTGCAATAAATGGAACAGAAGTTTGCAATGATATCTTCTGTGGGAATTTAATTCCCTTGATCCTGTTTGATTTGTTGTAGAATCCAAAGTAGATTTGTCTTCTAGGGGATATGTAGGGCCACCCGCAATCCACTTTTTATTTAATGAGGGTATCCCCTTTGTCTTATTACAACTGCTTGGTCTCATTATTAACGAGCCGTCATCTTGATTCTGTAGGGCCCATGTGTTTTATAGCCAATGCCCCCCCCCCAAAAAAGTCTACTGTTGCTTTCTTCAACTAGTCTTCATGTTCATGCATGGGTATATATTGCTGAATTTGCTTTTTACGGTCTTCTTTCATTCGATTTCAGGTGCGATGGCTTTTGTTCCGTGTTTTCCCTTTACTCGTTCGGAGGCTGCTTTTCCTCAATCACCATCTGACGAGGAAGCGATGGCGATGATCCGGGCTCATGACCCGAACCGCACCAACTTGCTTCTATGGGGAACTTGGTACAGCCATATTATTCGGGGTCGCCGGAGTTTCCTCTGTGCAGTACCGACAGAGCCTACTTTCCCATTCTTGCCGATGGACCCTCCGAGAACGGTTTTTGCTGTGGAGATGCCCAACTGGACTCCAACGGGGAGGCTCGAGCCTTCGACGATAGGTATCCCGAACCATGCGGTCCCCGCTATAGATATCCTGGGGCGTCGCATTTGTCAGGGTGAGGCCCACCCATGGGGGCAGATTTATAAGATAGGGCTTACTCCTCGGCACCCATGGGCTACCTTCTCTGGGCTCGCTATATCTTTGCCACCCATCGTGCGCGATTGCAGAAGGTCGGGCTTTACCAGGCAATATACGCGTCACTCTTCCATTATAAGTCCCCGCATGTCTGGTGGGTTAGGGCATTCTTGAATCAATTGAATCTCCCCACCAACACTTTTATTTTAGGAGATCGCGAGGTCTCGATTTCTCTGGCAGAATTTTATGAAATCTCGGGATTGCCAATCAGGGGTACACTGTATGAGGAGTTGTTGCCTACTGACGAGTACGTCTTCGAGCCCGAGCCTGCCCAGGTTGACGGCTTGTCTGCTGAGAACGTCGTTCGCCACAAGCGTCCCAGCTTGATCAAGGTGCTAGGTATCTTTGACCGATTGTTCACCGAATCTGAGGAGCAGGGCGTTACTTTCAAGAGCTTCATTGCCTGCTTCCTTCGCGAAGATGTCGTGTCGAAGAAAGCTCCAAAGTTTGCCAACATCAAAGACCCCTTTGGGTTTGGTCCGAAGAAGCTGCCGACCACTGAATCGGATCTACCTCAATACTATATCCCCATCATCTCTCCGATGTCTTTTGAGTCCATTGCATCACCCGGTATGGATGAGGAGACGTTCTTCATGGGGTTTGTCAGTGTCTGGCTCAGTTGGTTTGTTATCCCCATGCATCGCCGCTTCATGAGAGCCTCGGTTATCTACCCGGCTCATTGTATTGCTGAGGGGATGCGGTTGGCTATCGACATCCCGGCACTGGAGCATCTTTACCACGGGTTGGGCGCTGCGGCCAACACTTCCAGCCCTGGCGTAGACGTGGTAAATTTTTTGCTTCATTACTTCACATCCTGGATCGAAATGCACATGTTGGGGGCTTTCGCTATGCATCAGAGGCCCACATTTTATGATGCCTACCCCTTCCCGTGACTTATGCGATTAGTGGATGCTTCTGCCGCCGACCCGACACAATTTGGGGCTATTCGGGTGCTGATTTCTCCTTATGCTGCCGCTGGCGGGCCGGTTTTTAATGATCGGGTCTTGTCTACTCCTCAGGTCCAGTTCAACAACTCTGGGACTGGTAAAAAGACAACGTATCTTCTTTGAAGCCCCGGGAGGCCGCGCACTTGTATACAATTAGACCGGGCTACTTGGTGTTTCGCCAGGACAGTGCAGCTCTTTTCATGCGGTACAACCCGCATCGATTCGCCCGACAGCTTGGATACGATCAGGGTGTTCCTTTCGAGGCTTTCATAGTCGCACCGGTCCCTTCGCTTGATGCCGTTCACGATGCCGCTCATCATTTCGTGAGGCTAAACACCGGCTCCCACTTCATGGTCCCTGAAGCTGAGTACATGCCCCGGTGCGTGGGCTCGTTTACGGGTTGGTATCTCCATCGGATCAGCCCAATTATTCTTGAGGAAAGGAGGGTGCTTCTTGGTCATGACGCCCCTCCTCAGGTTCCGGGAGTTAAGCTGCGACCGAGGGCTCCGGTCCGCTACCCTCTGAGGGAGATTGGCACCGCGCTCATTTCGGGGGAGTCAGGGGTGGACCTTACTCCAACAGCTGGTATGCCTCTAGGTACCCGATCGCGGGGTAGACGGGCCCCAGTAGCAGCACCACCGCCTGCGGCAGCATTGCCTCCCGTGGCATCGACAATGGCGGTGTCATCCTTGGTTGTGGCACCAAGCGAGGGTAATAGGGACGATGGTGTTGAAGGCGACGTGGGTCGCCGCCGTACCAAGGCTCCGCGAAGAAAGAAACGGTCGTCTTCGGCGGCCGGTTCTGGATCTAAGAGGCGGAAGAGGGTGGCCACCAACCTACTTGATTCTTTAACAGAGTCGGAGCCCATACTTCCAGATGAGTCACTGGCCGTGCAAGAGTCGGACGCGGGTCTTCTTTTACCGGGTTCGGCTGCTGAGGAGGCCGCACAATTGGCTGAGGCTATAAGACGTTCCTAAGATGAGTCCCAGAACGTCAGAGTTCCAAAGAAGCCCTATCCTGCCGTAATCTTTTATGAAGACCCTTCATGGATTCGGCGGCGGTTCATTAGCCCTTTGGAGAAATGAGGAGAAAGGGCCCTGAAACAGGCCGCTTCAGAGGATGCTGCGGACGCGCTTTCCTTGTGGACCGGCGGCCATGAGTCTACCCTCGAACCCCAGCGAGCACGCCTCCTTGAGAAGGAGCATCAGCTTGAAGAAGCCATACTGAAGGCTTCCCTGCGCATTGGTATGTTTTTATATTTCTTTGCAGTTCTTCAGATTGCTTATGCTTGTATATATGTATCCTTATTTTGTGTGACTTGTGCAGAGTCTTCGGCGATGGGAGAGATCCTCACTGGCTTGCTGCAGCTAGAGCACGTTGACATTCCCGATGTAGCCTTACTCGATGCGGATGGGGCCGACAATGCCATTCCTCTCGCAATAGAAACTCCGGTGGCGGCTCTTGATTCCAGGGTACTCGCTCCTTTGGGAGAGGTTCCCTCGGTGGTCGCCGTCCCAACGACTCTACCCGAAGGCGGCCCAGAGGTCGAGATGGAGGTAGTCGGGACTACCCTCCCTTTGTTGGAGCCTGAGGTCATGACAGAGGCCGTTGAAGCTGCTATCCCCCCGGCTCAGAATGGAAGGAGTGTCGAAGGTAACCTTCCACGTTTTGAGCTAGTAATCTTTCTGTTACCTGAAATCTTTTGTCTTTTCAGAATTGCATGGACTGGCGGCCTCCATTGTCGATCTGTCTCTTCGGCAATCCTTCCAGCTTCTTTTGGAAATGGCCGCTCCGCAGGCGATATCTCCTCAACGCATCATCCTCTCATCTGGACAAGGTGAGTGTTGTTCATCACTTCTCATAGCATCGTTGTTATTTTGCGTATTGACATTGATGTTCTCTACAGTTTTGGAGGCCAATGATGAGGTCGAGGTTCTCGAAGGGCCAGGGGAACCCTCAGCTCCTACTTGCATGACCGTAGGTAAGTGACATTCCGGTATAGCCTCACTTGTTCTTTTGCTTAAGAGTCTTACTAATATTTTTCAACTTTGAACAGCCTTGCCAGCTCCAATAGCGTTGGAATCGCGTGTCGTCATGCCGCCCGGCCCTTATGCTTTGCGAGCTTCAGAACGCTTGGCCCAATTGAGCCTTGTCTCCCTGTCGTCTTTGATCGAGGAGCTTCATGCTGGCAGTGCAACCACAGCTGAAGCATTTGCTGCCGAGGCTAACGGTTCTCTTCCTTTTCTTGCCACCTACCATAGCGAAGAGGTGGTGCGAGTCTGGGTGGAGTTCTGTTGGCAGGTGGAGGCTTGCTTGCACGCACTTGAATGTTCCCGTCTTTCCTCGGAGGTCATGGTTGCAAAGGCGGACTTGCGGGGGCTGATAGCGCGGTGCGCGGCAAACATGACATTGTGCGAGAAGAGGCTCGGCCATAAATTCTCGGAGAGGGAGCTAGCTTCTAATGCGCTGAGCGAGCTTCAAGCGAGTCTTACAGCCAAGGCCAACAAAGCGTATGAACTCTGGCGGGTGCTTCAAGAGTCTATCAGGGAGGTGGTGACTCTTGATAAAGCTGCCACGTTCACTCGTGAGAGGGTCCAGGCTTATAAGGCCACCGAGAAAGAGCTTGAAGGCCGGCTCGCTTCGTATCAGGCCCAGCAGGCTCAGGCGGAGGCCCGTCTTCTGGCGATCCTGAATCATGAAGCCGTGGCCCAGCAAAAGCAGGATGAGCTAGCGAAACTGCTAAATCGCCCGCCGGCTTGAAAAACTTATATCTTTTCCTTTCTTTTTGTACATACTCTTAAGCAAGAGTATTTTCTTTTTGTTCTTTCAGGGATTGTAGTTTGTATCCATTTTGGTTTATGAATAAAAGATACAATTTTCTTCTCGACGGTGTGTCTCTTTTCATTGAATGTGTTTTGCGGACAATTTATCTTGATCTCTTTGCAGGGCAGCGATGGCTTAGGATTCAGGGTTAAGATCTGCTTCCTAGGACTTTTGCACTTTATGAGCCACGAGGGTCTCATAAAGAGTTTTTCTCCCCATGGGTCGAGAGGATCCCATAGGTGTAAGTTCTTCTTAAGAATCGTGAGGATTCTTAAGCGGGTTTTCCCTTGAGAGTCGTAAGGATCTCACAAGAGAGTTTTTCTTCCTTACAAGTCGTGAGGACCTGCAAGTGCTGGATGTGGTCACCCTTATCCGTGTTTCACGGGGTTAGGGGTTGCTCAAGGTGTCGTAGTTTAAAGACGTCGCGGTCAAGGTTAAGGACATCATAGTCCATGGATTTAAGGACTCCACAGTCCGATGTTAGTTTTAAGACATCACGGTCAATGTGAAGGACATCATAGTCCGTGGATTTTGGGACTCCACAGTCCGATGTGAGTTTTAAGACATCACAGTCAAGGTTAAAGACGTCATAGTCCGTGGATTTAAGGACTCCACAGTCCGATGTGTGGTTGCGGGGACCCGTCACCTCTTTGAAGACGTTGAGGAATTACAACGCCAGGTATCAAAAGAGTGAAGAGAGGTACCCCTAAACCAAGGTGGTATCAATATAGAGTCAGGGTGGTTGATCGTTAGTTTTAAGACATTACGGTCGAGGTTAAAGACATCATAGTCCGTGGATTTTAAGGACTCCACAGTCCGGTGTTTGCTCTGGAGGCTACACACGGGTTCACTGCCGTGCTTGGCGAGGACCAGGCTCCGCTCTGGATGCTTCACACGGGTTCACTGTTGATTGAAAAGAATTCTTGTTTGTGTAAATCGAACAAAGCGAATGAGTTTCTTTGTGTCGGTAATTAGAATGTATAGAATCACAACCAAAAATTATTTTGACCGCAATCAAACTACGGTGTCAATTGTAGTTCATGAATGAGTGCGGATCGTCCACAGGGATTGCACGATTCGTTTGTATTATGATATGCTTGAATTGAAAAGTTAAGCTAAGATAAACGAAAACATGATTCAAGAATTTTGATTTTCAAGTGTCACTATTCTATTCAAGAATCAAGAAAATGTTAAACAATCAAGAATCGATGTATCGATGATATTTCCAATCAACAGTCAAGAATCTAAAAGAGGCTCGTAGGAATCGATCGGATCTATAGACGTGATGTAATCTCAAGATTTCGTGTTCTTGTCCTTCGAAGGATTGATACTAGATTGATGATAATCGACGAGAGTTAGGGCTTTCTTGATGAAACTAGGGTTTCATCTTTTAACCCTTGTTCTTTCTTCGATATCATTCCTTTTCTAGCCTCTACCAAATTCAAGAAACGATCGTAACTCCCCAATTTCGAACGATATCAATCAAGAAAGCATCAAAACAAAATGGGTCATCGTTTCTTGAACTAGCTAGGGTTTTCAAAACACGTAGGACTCAATAATCGATTAAAGCTATGTTACATCATCATTCTATTGATCGTCTCGACTCCTCGACGAGCGGAGTTTTATTCACACATCACCACACAGAAAATATTCACGAATTGTAAAGATATCATGATGCAGAATTTAAAGAAAATAAGATAAAAGAATATCACCTTTATTTATCTCAACAATTTTGATTACATTCGCTCAAGAACTACAAGAGGAAGAATCTAGATTGTTGATCGGGCGTCGCTCGGCTTCGTGAGTCGTGGATCGGCTCGGATCGCTTGCTCTGTTGAAGATCGGCTCCGCTCCTAAAGGTTGTAAGGCCTCTTGCTTAATGGGTACTCGGGATCTTGATTTTGATTGGAATTAGGGTTTCACACAAGCCCTCTCACTAGACTTGTGGAGGAAGGAGATGAAGAAGGAGATTGGCTAAAAAATGAACTAAAATGAATCACACCCTCTCTTGGATGTATGATATATGATCCTCTCATTCCTTGAGTCTAGGGTCTTATTTATAGAACTCCCAAACCCTAGGTTTAGGTTTGAAATGGTAGTTCCCTCCAAAAGTTTGTTGAGTCTTCTAGAAGATAGTTTGTTAGGAGCTAGCTTAGGGTTTAAGCTAGGTTTAATTAGGCTTGGAAACCCTTGTTTGCTGATCTGGCAGAAACCCCTGGAGTCTTCTGGAAACTGAGATGTTTTTCTGGAGTGTGGGCCCTGAGTGAAGCATTTTGGACTAAATTTTAGGAGCTGATTCCCTGGGCCCACCGCGGATCCGCGGCACAAGCAAGCCATTGTCGCGGATCCGCGGCTCTTTGATGAGCTTGGGCTTTGGGTCTTCTGGTGTAGTCTTGTTCTGCATTTTAGGGCTTCTTCTGATATATTGATTTGTGATTGCACTTTTGGATTGATACCAGATTTGAAGTTAGTGAGTTGATGTAACTTTTGAGCGGTGTAACGTTGAGCGAGCTTCTCCTTTTCCTGTACAGACTTCGAAACACGGGTTGCGATATATAGAAAATATGCCATGTAGTGTAATGCAGTCAATTTCCCTAGAAATGCCGGTTTTAAGGTCTAATACATGTAATCTGATAATCTGTGATAGATTTGCTAATATGTGAAATACGGATACCGAACACTTCTATATGAATGCAAATGATGAGGAAATTGCCGGCTCAAATATGCAATATTTTCGACTAATCAAATTCCCCCAAACTTAATTTCGATCGTCTCGAGCGAATGTTTTATTAAAAAGAGAAGGAGAAAATAAAGAAAGAGAAAAACTAACTAGCACACTTTCGTAGGCAACACGATTGCACTGAGCATATGCAACAAGCCTTTAAACCTCTAGGTGTCCCTAGTAGGAGGAGTGTTGTCTCCTGAGGGTTTTCAGCGGATTGCACCCACAAAATCCAATAATAAAAGGAAGATCATGAATATTACATTTAAAGAAAAGAATTGTAAAAGAAAAGCTTTGAAAATTAGGGTTTCCAACTAAGCTAGCTTTTCGGTTGTCATCAGCCCTATCTTAATGGTCATGAAAAGATGTTAGAAATCACGTCCTCCCTCAATAAAACATTGTCTTATTTTTCATTCCTATCTTTCTTCCAAAACATCGATCATATAACCCTGCGTGTGTGTAAAGACATCCCTACACCCGGAGAATTCAATTCAAGCTATCATACTCTTGCCCATCAGCCTCAGTACTTTTTAATTAATGAATATTTAGATGAGATTGCTCACACACTTTCATGCGACCGTTAATACTTCTTGAGGTACTAACCGACCGATTACTCCTCTGCTTGCTTACTTGGTGTATTTTCCTCGTCTAGCACCACCTTAGGCATAGCAGTGACTCCCAGACCAGTTGGCCTTAGGGCACTAGGTGAAGAAGCACCCTCGCTATATATTTTTATTGCCTTTGGTGATAACAAAACCAGTGTCCATTTTTCTCACCACTTTATATTTTTTTATTCACTTTTCTTTTTATTTCCTTCATACATTGGCTTTAAGACAAGAGCATTTCAAGGTATCCTCTACTATCCCAGGCTTCAAGACGTGTGTAAGTGCGAATAGCGGGGTAGCAACGTTCAAAATGTTTGGCTTCCAGAATAGAAACTATTTTTCAGACTTATTTTTATCCTCAGATTAGTGACGTCCTTCATCTTACTAACCCTTGGGACAACGGCTCATAACTACTTATTACTAGTTCGTATAACAAAACTTCTAATTTTCTTAGTTTTCTTAAATTTTTCTAATCTCATGGATGTAATTTTTCACTATCTAAACTTTCATTATCTTATTTATATACAAAAAAGTGTAAATATTAAAATTATTTTTATACTTGAAAATTTTTAAATTTTTATGGGTTTTGAAAATTTTTCAATTTTTATAAATTTTTAAAGAAATGTTTTGTGCTTATGCAGATGATATGCAAATGATGCGAAAATAAGCACAAACCTCCCCCAAACTTGTTTTCAGCAGTGTCCTCACTGTTGCCAAATGCTATACCTACAAAACTGTAAGCCTGGGGGGGATTATTAGTGGGGGTAAAATATATAAGTGAAGAACTTCCCCCAAACTTACTCTTTTCACTCACCTTCATTCAAAAAATGATGCAATGATATACTGGACATGAAGGTGAGATGGAGGAATTTTAATCCAAATAAACTGGCTCTTGTAAGAACAAGAGCTCCTCCGTGGGGTCAGTGGAAAAATACGGCTTTAGTTTATGTCCATTTACTTTGAAAAAGGTGTCGTTTTTAACATTTTCTACTTCTACTGCCCCGTGCGGGTATACAGACCGCACAACAAAAGGTCCCTTCCATCGAGATCGGAGCTTACCCGCGTGAAGGTGTAATCGTGAATCATAAAGAAGGACTTTTTGACCAGGTGAAAATGTTTTCCTCAAAATGTTTTTATCGTGAAAAACCTTAGTCCTATTCTTTGTGATTACAGCGTTATCATAAGCTTCATCGCGGAGTTCGCTTAGCTCATTAAGTTGCAGCTTCCGAAAGTTGCAAGCAAGGTTTAGATCAAAATTTATTTCTTTTATAGCCCACAATGCTTTATGCTCTATCTCGACGGGTAAATGACATGCTTTCCCAAACACTATCCTATATGGAGACATTCCTAGGTCGGTTTTATATGCAGTTCTGAATGCCCAAAGAGCATCCGTCAATTTGGTCGACCAGTCTTTTCTATTTTTAGCAACAGTCTTCTCCAGGATAAGTTTGATTTGTCTGTTTGAGATTTCAGCCTGCCCGCTTGTTTGGGGATGATAGGGTGTAGAAAGTCGGTGGTTGATTGAGTATTTTCGCATCAGAGTCTCAAAAGATCTGTTGCAGAAATGTATCCCATTATCGCTAATGATAGCACGTCGGTGTCCAAATCGCGAGAAGATATTCTCTTTCAAAAACTTAATGACAACTTTCTTGTCATTAGTGCGACATGGAATGGCTTCTACCCACTTTGAGACATAATCAATCGCCAGCAATATGTACAAATTCCGAAAGGAGTTGGGAAAAGGACCCATAAAATCAATGCCCCAAACATCGAATATTTCAACAACCAAGATGGGTTGCTGAGGCATTTCATTCCTCTGGGATATTCTACCCGTATACTGACATTGTGTACAGGTTTTGCAATACTCAAATGCGTCCTTGAATAAGGTCGGCCAATAAAATCCACATTGCAAAACCTTTTCCGCTGTCTTTCTAGGACCAAAGTGACCCCCACAGGCCTGATCATGACAAAATGAAAGAACACTCTTGAACTCTTCATTCGGGACACACCGGCGAATGATCTGATCAGGACAATATTTAAACAAATAGGGTTCATCCCAGTAAAAGTGTTTTACTTGGGAAAGAAAACGATATTTGTCCTGTTTTGGCCAATCGCTCGGTATTAGTCCCGTGGCATGATAGTTCACAATATCCCTGAACCATGGTTCAGCTGATATGCTCAAGAGTTGTTCGTCAGGGAACGAGTCATTAATCGGCAGGGTCATAGGGGAAGAAATGATGCGTGAAAGATGGTCAGCTACTACGTTTTCACATCCTTTTTTATCTTTGATAACAAGATCAAATTCTTGTAACAGTAGGATCCAACGTATTAGTCGACCTTTTGCATCTTTCTTCGCCAGAAGATGTTTTAAAGCGGAATGGTCAGTATACACAACTATAGGAGAGCCAATTAAGTAAGGCCTGAATTTTTCTAATGCAAATACAACCGCTAAAAGTTCTTTCTCGGTGGTTGTATAATTGATTTGCGCATCATTCAAGGTCTTACTTGCATAGTATATCACGTGTGGCATCTTTTCGATGTGCTGTCCTAAGACTGCACCTACTGCAAAGTCGGATGCGTCACACATCAGCTCAAAGGGGTAGTCCCAGTTTGGTGATGATAGCACGGGGGCTGAAGTGAGTGAGTGTTTAAGTGAGTCGAAAGCTGTCTCGCAGTCCGAGTCAAAATGGAAGGTCGTATCCTTGGCCAGGAGAAGAGTTAAAGGTCTAGCAATCTTGCTAAAGTCCTTAATGAATCTCCTATAAAATCCCGCATGGCCAAGGAAAGATCGAATATCTTTGACGCTTTTGGGATGAGGGAGGTTTAGAATGACATCTACTTTAGCTCTGTCAACCTCAATGCCTTTCTGTGAAATGACATGTCCAAGGACTATTCCTTCTTGGACCATAAAATGGCATTTTTCCCAGTTCAAAGTCAAGTTCTTCTCTTTGCAACGAGTAAGAACAGCGTCAAGATTCGCAAGGCAATCAGAAAAAGAGTCTCCAAAAATCGAGAAATCGTCCATAAAGATCTCCAAAAAATTCTCTACCATATCAGAGAATATCCCCATCATACACCGCTGAAAGGTAGCGGGAGCATTGCATAGCCCAAAGGGCATGCGACTGTAAGCAAAGGTACCAAAAGGACAAGTAAAAGTGGTTTTATCTTGATCCTTTTTGGCGATGGGGACCTGATTGTAGCCTGAGTATCCATCCATAAAACAATAATATTCTCGTCCTGCTAAGCGTTCCAGCATCTGATCAATGAATGGTAGAGGAAAGTGGTCTTTCCTCGTGGCAGCATTGAGTTTTCTATAATCAATACATACACGCCACCCAGTTTGGGCGCGTGTCTGAATTAACTCATTTGCCTCATTGGTTATAACTGTGATGCCGGATTTCTTAGGAACGACATGTATAGGACTCACCCACTGGCTATCGGAGATAGGGTATATAATACCATTATCTAAGCATTTGAGGATCTCTTTCATGACCGCTTCCTTCATGACGGGATTCAACCGTCTCTGTGGTTCTCGGGTCGGTCTGGCATCATCCATCACATGTATATGATGTTCAACTATCAAGGGACTAATCCCTTTGATGTCCGCCATACTCCAACCAAACGCCTCTTTGTTAGATCTCAATACCGATAAAAGGGCATTCTCTTGCTCTGATGCAAGAGAAGCGGATATGATAACCGATAAAGACTCATTCTCACCTAGATATGCATATTTCAGGTGAGAAGGTAAAATTTTGAGATCTAATTCGGGCGGAGAAATGATAGAAGGAGGGATCATTGAACGATTTTTGTATTTACAAAGAAGCTCAGAGCCTGTGAAAGATACAGACTCGGGTGGAGAAAAGTCAGAAGTGCAGGACTCAAGTGTAGAGAAAGTGCCCTCACTAAGATCATGTGTGAAATCAATCTCATAGAAGGTATGCAATCTCATTTCAAATTTCAACACTTGAAATTCCCGATAATATTTTACCCCTAGCGTCCTATGACCTTGACGCAGGCCAACAAACCATAGTCCGCTAGTCAAGTTCAACCCATCATTTCTTGATTGAATTAAACCCACCCGCACGACCCTTGACGCAGGCCAACAAAGTCGCACGACTACCCTAATCCAATCTGCATCATATGCATAAACAGATAAATACTAGTTAGCTACCGCACACTACGCCTTGACGCAGGCCAACAAACGTAGCACGAATACTAAATAGGACTTATCTGAAATGACGGAGGGCTACGACAGGTTTTTCTGAAAACCTATTGCGTAATGAACTTGATATCGTTGTAGAATCAAATGATTTTGAAATGGAGTGTTTTTTTAGGCTTTTCTAGTTTTGCTAAAGGGGTCAGTCCCGGTGAAGGGATCGTCGACCCTTTCCTTATCGAATGAGGTGCGGGATATATCATATATATCACCGTGCAAAGCAAGAACTATAGAAGCAATCAAAATACAAACTGAGGGGTGTAGCATCTGCCAGTTATTGCTAAAGGGGTCACTCCCTGTGAAGGGATCGTCGGCCCTTTCCTCATCGAATAAGGTGCAGGATATATCATATATACCGCTATGCAAAGTAAGAACTGTAGCTACCTGTTTTATTTTTGAAATTCGATTCCACAACATCTTTAGGTTTCTTTTTCTTTCATTAATCACATTAATGAAGTCCCATCATTTAATCACCTAAACATCACAGATAAATATAACGTACGCTTATGCCAGCCGCATTCGCCTCGATGTCCCGTCTGCACCGTTAGGTTAGGTAACTAACGCCAGAGCGAGGCAGGGCTAGCGCGGGTGTAAAACATAAGCAACGTCTATATAATATATCATATATATACTATATACAATATTTATCGCAGAACATCACATGATCACATCACAGATAACGCAGCAGAAAATATCATATGAAATATTGGATATACTAGGACGTCCGTGTTTTTAATACGAGCCAGTATAAAACACGGATTCCACGGTCATGATGAATAGCCAAACCCACACCCCTAGACCCCTACGAGAGCGGCAAGAAACCCTACCAATTCTAGAGTTAGGAGACCCGGACTCGACTCCTCGAGGTGGTCTCCCACTGGACTCCAGAACCCGGTTACTTGTGCTCCCCTCCTTGGGTCTATCCTAGTGCGAAAAAGTAAATATTATACAAAGGTGACATTTTCCGCAACCTGGAAGTGCCCCAATAAAAGAATATTACATACAAGTTTTTACATGAATGAAAATGAAAAACACTCATTTCACATAAAAACCCCCGGCTTTTCAAACACGACGATCCAATATAACATATCCAGCAACACATAACATCACATGTCATCAACGTAAGTAAATATGCCCATCCCAATTGTCGTTGACATATAGCAACGAAACCGGCGATATCACATATTACACTTACGGTCACAGAAAAGAAAGTGTAAAACTACAACAGTTGGAATCCGCAAACTCTTTAAACATCGCATGCCTAACCAAATGAATTCCTTAGACATTGCATGCCTAACAATTATAAACTCCGCATTTCAGTCTCATTATCGAAAACACTTTTCAATATCATGTCGGACAATTCAACAAGATTCCCGACATTCTGATTGAATGCTCGTCGCAAACTTTAGTAGATGGCCGCACCACCGATACCGTCGACGAAGTGCACCAAGGCGGAACACCGCTACTGCGAGCACCCGAACGGATGCTTTCGGCGACGGCGTTCTCCTACAGTCACTTGGTCGGGGTTAAGGGATGTAGCTGTCAATTAAGTTTATCCGGCGAGTATCCGCGTACGCTACGTGATTGCGACGGACTTTTGATCGCATCAAAATTCCGTGGCAACCGATCAATTGAGACTAAAGTGCTATGTTTATAACATTTATATTAGTTATCTCATAACTATTTATGAATTCCAAATATTGTATCACATTCTAGATAAATAGAAAATGTTAAACTTTCCGATCGAACATCAAAACACCCAAGTTTTCCCGAAACAGCTCAATACATGAAATAGGTTTTAAGAACATTCACTTCATGCCACAGTACCAACGGTCCAGCCGTAGAAGGGTCAAGCCAACGCCTCACATGTGGCACGCCGTACTGCCCCAAACCCTAAGGTTCAAAAGGCAGTTCAAGACGGTCACATAATCGAGTTAAGGTTTGTTGTCTTTTAGAGGGTCCATCGCGTTACTTGCACTATTTAGAATGTCTTTAAACCACGGAAATATCCAACACTTGAAAATTTCCCGGCAGGGGAAAAAGTGGGTATTTATATCCGGTCAACTTTTTAACATGTTCTAAAATACCCGGAAAAACACAGACAAAGTTAAAGATTCCGATCGAATCGTCGAGTCCCCAATACACCCCAGAAAACTCAACTCTTGAGTATAAATTAAAAATTCCCATAAAATACAGCAACTCCAGTTAGGGATTACTGTGCAAACAGAAGTGAAAAAGGCCACTGTATTGCCGCGGAACCGCCGCCCAACCTAGGGTACGGCCGCGGTTCCGCGGCGGTTTAATGGATTTGGGCTCACGAATTTCACAGTAATTCCTAGAAAACCCTGCTGAATTTTTTGGCTATTTTTAACTTGGAAAAATCCACATTTTCAGAAAATGTACAGAGAAAGGTTTGAATTAGGGTTTCGGGGTTCGATCGGGTTTCTAACTTCGTCTACACATCGCCTAAGGCTCTAGCTAGGCTCTGATACCACTGTAGGGTTCCTAGGCACACTCTAGAGGTCTCACAAGGCATCAACCATGCCAAATTCAAATTTTTCCGGTGCCGAGAAACCCTAATGCGATCATTAACTAGAGTTTAGGCGAAAACAAATGCGAATAAACAACTTTACTCTAAAGTGAAAGAGACTACACCCTTTGTAGATCCGATCCTTCACTTCCTTAGCTTCGTGATGATGTCCCTCCGCTGCGATCATCGGATCCCGGACTCTAGCGATGGTTTCGTTGAAGAAATGATCGGGCTAGGTCGTCGACTTCGATGCCGAAGATGATCTACGTCGAGGCAACTCAAGATCAAGCTCCAACTTCACCAAGTCATGAAACTTGTGAAGAAAACACGCTATACTACGTGGCAAGTGGAAGAGGATGAAGAAATAGGAAGTGGGTTCGCTTTGGATTTGGATTTCTCACTCTTTTTCTCATGTCACCATTAAAGGTAGCAAGGTTTCTTCTTCTTGAAGAAGAAGAAGAAGAAGAAAGAATATCGTAAGAATTATTTTAAAAGGAAAATCCAAGCCATTCTTATCATAATGCAACTATGGTTGAGTGTAGAGAATAAACTATGGTTAGGTGAATGGTTAAGTTAAGCAAAAGAAACAAAAATGGTCAAAGCCTCTTGAAGCTTCAAGCAAAAAAACAAAAGAAGCAACCATTTCTTTTCTTGCTAAAATGAATAAATAAATAAAATAAATATTCAAGAAATGATAACAAAACCCTAACCATTCACTTAAACATGGTTTAAAGTAAACATACACCCAAGTTTGCATGTATCATCAAACATGATACAATCTAGTGCACAAAACTATATCATATATACAATGTGCACATCAAGTGAGAAAATACATCTTTAAGTGAACAAATACTAGTTAATGTAAAGTAATATATCTAACATATAATTATACATTAAATCATTAAATCAACACTTGATTTAACGATCCGGTCATATCGCATATGACCGACTAACATCCAATGTATCGACTTATCGAATCAATCCTTGATTCGATAACTAGGTTATATCACATACAACCAATCGATACATTCATCACGAGAATAGAATAAGGTATCACATACACGCATTATTCTCGGTCCCGCACATATCTCATATGCGCTCCTATTTCGTTTTGCTTGAGCCAGGAAACCTCTGTGTAGGACTCTAAAGAATCGTCAATACGCCGGCAGCAGGTGATGATCATATCAAACACCCACAAGCCGCAAGCGGTCTTCTAAATGTAACGGCCACCCGGGTATTGAGTGATCAGAAGATCGTCGAGCAAGCCCGCTCACACTCCTGTGAATCCAACCAGTAACACTTACCGTACAGTCCGGTCTCGTTGTCTGATATGTCGCATATCTCGCCTAGGGGTGGTAAACGTCAGACCCCAATAGCTCGATATGTCTTGTCGATATGAGGACTATAACAGTTAGAGAAACTACTGGTAACACTTACCAGTAAATCTCAACCCTGGCCAGGGATTTCTGGTTATAGCCAATCGAACACAGTGCAACATCAACTCCCTATACCGGGAGAGACGAATCCCCTCCTATCGCTCATTGCCTCCATGTGATTCGGGACTGTACCCAAAAACCACCATTTTGCACGCCCTCTTGGACGTGGTAAGGTGGAAATCAAAGAACAATGGGAATCACACAAGACTCTATGACGATCTCGGGTCTACAGACTAACCTGTACCAGTGTCACCAGAGAACTGCCATCTGACGTAAGATATAATACCATCTGGGAGTTCTCGGCGAGTCCGTCCAGTGTACCCAGTCTCCACTGAGCACCCGTAAATCATCTCTGATGTCAAACACCAATGGATATGGGATCATCCATCGCCCATCTGTATGGGTCGAGAAGGCATACGGTAGTCTACTCTGGTATATCGATGCCCCGTCTCGATACACCCATGACTAGGGACCTTGAAGGATGTACTTATAGACTGCCATGTCCCCACTAGTATGATCCGCATCATAATTCAGGTAGTCAAGTACACATCTTAAGGGCTTTACCAACATGTAACAGAGAGATAATCAGTGTACACGTTAAGGTAAAGTGCAACCAGATAGCATACTATCATGTCGAGCAAGAAAGTCCTCACTATATATGTCAAAGCATCCACTACAATATATATCCTATGTATAGTAATGGCCTCTAGGGCTTACATATAACTAACACAACACCCCACGAGTTGCGGGGAGGCAGAAATATGAAAAACGATCTTGTTCTTGAAGCATACATCGACTAACCGAAGATCTTTGCTAAACGATAATTAACAACTACCATAGATGTTCTTAGCTACTATGTATAGAGATTATACCTAGTGATTCGTGTCCTTCATCTTTACGATCTCTACGTCCTCCTCGGCCTCCTCCAAGTGATAGATGATCCACCCGAGAACCCAAATCCAAGCTTCACCTCAAAACTTGAGGTAACTAAGTTTCTCTAGTTGCTAATCAAAGGAACTTAGTTCATATAGAGTTAGGTTATGGAATGTTTAGTCTTTTCTAATCCTTGTTCTCAACTCATGAGTGGTAGGATTAGAGCTTGAAGAAAGAGTGAGCTTGAGGAGAGAGAAGGTGAACAGGAATAATGAAAAAGAAATTGTTTCTCACTTGATATATGAAGCATAATGAATAAATCAATAAATGAATAAAAAGAGATTATTCATCATGCTACATAAATGTATTATGAGTGATTCACTATGTGAGTCATTAAGCATTTAATAATGCATTAATGACATAGTGAATCACACATTATGAGTCACAATATCATTAATGACAATGCCACCTAAACCCCTCAAGTCACCATGCTTCTAGAAGCTTCCCGGAAATTACGAGAACGCCCCACCCATCCGTGAAAACACGGAAAAACTTTAGACTGTATAAATCCAATAACCTGATACTAGAATCTGGCTTAAACCAAAGCCGTCTAGTAAAAACTGTCCGAATGTCGTACGTGCGTTTAAACACGTATACGTCCGAACCCTTGTCGTAAAACCGTACGACCTCTATATAGTTTCGCCTGGAGTTGGGAAAAATCTGTGTGGAACTCTAAAGACTCGACTACTACGCTGGCAGTGGGTTTAACCACAGACCGCAAGCGGCACTAGCTGTATGTAACGGTCCCCAGGTAGATGTCGATAAGAAGGCCGATGAGGAAACCCATCCGAACTCCTACTGAGCCTGTCCGTGACAATATCCGTGCAGTCCGGTCTTTTCGTCTAAAAGTATCGCATGTATGTTCTAGGAAGGTGGTAAACATCAGACCCCTAATAACCGTACAAGTCGTGTCGGTATGGCTCAATCACCATCCGAGAATGTACTGATCATTCTATCAGTAATTCTCAATCAGCCCTGGCCAGGGACTTATGGTAATGACCAACCGATCACCGAGCGATATCAACTCCCTATACCGGGAGAGACAAATCCCTAACAGTCACTCACTGCCTCCACGTGGCTCGGGACTGTGCCTAACTAAAACCTGTTTGCACGACTCCTTTGAACCGTGGTAGGGTAGTAATCAAAGCACAGTGGGAACTCACACGAGACAAATGACGACTTTAAGTCAACGGAATATCTGTACACATGTCACCTGAGAACTGCTATCTGACGTTAGGTATAAATACCATCCAGTCAGTTCTCGGTGTGTCCTGTCCGGTGTACTCACACCGAGTGAGCATCTGTATACAATCTTAGGTGCACTCCACCAATGGCTGCGGTACCAATCCATCGCCCCTCCTCAGGGTCTAGATATGTATACACCAGTCTACTCCGGAGTATCGATGCCCAGTCTCGATACTCCTGTGACCAGGGACATCTAAGGATGTGCCTATTGACTATCCAGCTCCCACTAGTATGACTGCCATCACAACGCCGGTAGTCAGGCAAACACCCGATGGGCTTTATCAACATATATATATATATATATGAATAGTACGCAAAATATATCATATGTTAAGATAAAGACAAACCAAATAGCGTACTATCATATTAAGCAAGACTGTCATGTACATAAATATCCTTAGCATCCTATACAATGAAGGCCTCTAGGGCATATATATCCAACAATCTCCCACTTGCATTAAGGCCCATAATTGGCGCAATGAGTACCCACTGTCTGCACTAGATCCTGTTGTTGGCGTACCGCATACCCAACATCTCAAACAACCTCTCGAACTGGACTTGAGGGATGGCCTTGGTGAATGGATCTGCCGTGTTGTCTTTTGTGTCCACTCTCCGTACCTCGATCTCCCGACGATCAACGATCTCCCTTATCAGGTGAAACCGCCTTAAGATATGCCTGGATTTCTGATGTGACCTCGGTTCCTTCACTAATGCTATAGCCCCATTGTTATCACAATACAAAGGTATTGGACTTGCAATGGGCGGAGCCACCTGAAGTTCAGCAATGAACATCCTCATCCAGATAGCCTCTTTTGCGGCTTCATTAGCAGCTATATACTCAGCCTCCATAGTTGAGTCTACGACGGTATCCTGTTTGGAACTTTTCCAACATGCCGCCCCTCCATTGAGGGTAGACACAAAACTCAAAATGGATTTAGAATCATATTTGTCACTTTGGAATCCGGGGTCGGTAAAAGCCTCAACCTGGAGGTCCCCATTACCGTAAACTAAGAACATCTCCTTAGTCCTTCTTAGGTACTGAGAATGTTCTTTACCGCTATCCAATGCTTCTCACCTAGGTCAGACTGATACCTGCTTACCACACCAAGTGCGTAAGCTACATCTGGTCTTGTACATAACATCGCATACATTATAGATCGTACTGCCGAAGCGTAGGGTATAATGCCCAAGCGAGCCCTCTCTTCATCAGTCTTTGGAGACATCTCTTTTGAGAGGGTGATCCCGTGAAAAGCGGGCATATTACCGCGCTTGGAATCTTCCATACTAAATCTCTTTAGTATAGTGTCAACATACCTGGACTGTGAAAGTCCCAACATTCTATTAGATCTATCACGATAGATCTTAATGCCCAAAATGTAGGTTGCATCACCCAAGTCTTTCATGGAGAATTTCTGTGACAAGAAGAGCTTTACTGATTGTAGCATAGGGACATCATTCCCTATCAGTAGTATGTCGTCGACGTACAAAACGAGGAAGACTACTGCTCCTTCTACAATCTTCTTATAAATACATAGTTAATCTATATTTTTGATAAAGTCAAATTCTTTAACTGTCTCATCAAAGCAGATGTTCCAACTGTAGGGTTTCTAGGCACACTCAAGAGGTTCCACAAGGCATCAACCATGCCAAATTCAAAAATTTAGGTGCCTAGCAACCCGAAGCAAGATCGTTAACTAGAAATTAGGCGAAACTACAAGCTAGTAAACAACTTTACTTCAAAGTGAAAGGGGCTACAAGCTTTGTAGATCCGGTCCTCCACTTCCTTAGCTCCATGATGATGTCCCTCCGCTGCGATCATCGGATCCCGGACTCTAGCGATGGTTTCGTCGGAGAAATGATCGGGCTAGGTCGTCGACTTCGATGCCGAAGATGATCTACGTCGAGGCAACTCAAAATCAAGCTCCAACTTCACCAAGTCATGAAACTTGTGAAGAAAACACCCTATACACATGGCAAGTGGTAGCGGATGAAGAAATAGGAAGTGGGTTCACTTTGGATTTGGATTTCTCACTTGGAATCATCACTTGATCATTTTCAAGCAAAGGTTTTCTTTTTCCTCTTGAGGAAGATGAAGAAGAAAAAGGAAAAAGAATAATTAAAATAGAAAATCAGGTGACCCTTATCATATTGCAACCATGGGTTAGTAAACTCAAGTAGAGAATAAACTAGGGTTAAGCTAAATGGTTAGGGTTTAGCAATAAAACAAAATGGTAAGACGTATTCAAAGATGCTAGAAAAGTCATGAAGCTTCTTGCCAAAAATAAGAAAAGCCACCATTTTGTTTTTCCAAAAATAAATAAAGAAAAGAAAAGAATACCTTAACCATTAACATAAACCATGGTTTAATGCATACACACCCAAGTTTGCATGTATTATCAAATATGATACAAACTAGTGCACAAAACTATATCATATATACAATGTGCACATTCAAGTGAGAAAATAATCTTAACTGAACCAATACTAGTTAATGTAAAGTAATATATCAAATACATAATTATATATTAAATCATTAAATCAACACTTGATTTAATGATCCGGCCATACTGCATATAACCGACTAATATCAAGTGTATCAATGTATCGAATCAACACTTGATTCGGTAACTCGGCTATATCTCATATAACCGTCCAATGATACAAATCGCGAGAATAGAATACAGTATAACATATTGTTATTATTCTTGGTCCCGCACATATCTCATATGTGCTCCTATTTCGTTTCACTTGATCCAGGAAACCTCAGTATAGGACTCTAAACACTCGTCAATACGCTGGCAGCAGGTGATGATCATATCAAACACCCACAAGCCGCAAGCGGTCTGCTAAACGTAACGGCCACCCGGGTATTGAGCGATCAGATGATCAACGAGCAAGCCCGCTCACACTCCTGTGAATCCAACCAGCAACACTTACCGGACAGTCCGGTCTCGACGTTTGATATGTCGCATATCTTGCTTAGGGTGGTAAACGTCAGACCCCAATAGCTCGATAAGTCGTGTCGATATGAGGTCTATAACAGTTCGAGAAACTACTGGTAACACTTACCAGTAAATCTCAGCAACCCTGGACAGGGATTTCCGGTTATAGCCAATTGAACACAGCGCAACATCAACTCGCTATACCGGGAGAGACGAATCCCCTCCTATCGCTCATTGCCTCCATGTGATTCGGGATTGTACCCAAAAACCACCGTTTTGCATGCCCTCTTGGACGTGGTAAGGTGGAAATCAAAGCACAGTGGGAATCACACAAGACTCAATGACGATCTCGGGTCAACAGACTACTCTGTACCAGTGTCACCAGAGAACTGGCATCTGACGTAAGGTATAATACCATCTGGGAGTTCGTCCAGTGTACCCAGTCTCCACTGAGGACCCGTATATCATCTCTAATATGAAACACCAGTAGATATGGGATCATCCATCGCCCATCTGTATGGGTCGAGAAGGTATACGCTAGTCTACTCTGGTATATCGATGCCCCGTCTCGATACACCCATGACTAGGGACCTTGAAGGATGTACTTATGGACTACCATGTCCCCACTAGTATGATCCACATCATAGTCCAGGTAGTCAAGTATACATTCTAAGGGATTTACCAACATGTAACAGAGAGACAATCAGTGTACACGTTAAGGTAAAGAGCAACCAGATAGCATACTATCATGTCGAGCAAGAAATTCCTCCCTATATATGTCCAAGCATCCACTACAATATACATCCTATGTATAGTAATGGCCTCTAGGGCATACATATAACTAACAATCTCCCACTTGCACTAGGGCCATCTGATAGCAGTGGTTGTAGTATCTCATACTCAACCATCCCATAAAAGGCTCTCTCTGGGAAAAGGCCTTTGTGAGTGGATCCGCCGTGTTGTCCTCTGAGTCTGTTCTCCTAACCTCGATCACCATGGAGATCAACCATCTCCATGATCAGGTGATAGTGCCTTAGAATATGTCTGGATCACTGATGGGACAGGTGTTCCTAGGCATAAGCCACAACTCCATTGTCTCACAATGGGAGGAACGAAGTTCATCTCATGAACTAATATACATCCAGACTGCCTCTTTGGTAGCATCTTAAGTAGCGATGTATCCAGCCTTTATCGTCTAGTATGCCACGGTATCTAGCTTGGAACTCTTCCAAAATACCGTCCCTTTACTGAGGGTAAAGACAATGCATGTGACTGACATTCAGTCGTCCTTATAACTCTGGAACCTTTCCAGTGATTCTCCCCAGGATCGATTGATACCATCTCACTACAACTAGTGAGAATCCTAACATCCATTTAGATCTATCTCATAGATCCAAAACCCAGGATTTAGTAGGTATCACTTTGATCCTATGTGGAGAATCATTGTGATAAGCGGAGATTGATCGAGCGTAGCATAGGAAACTCCTTCCCTATCAAGAGTATGTCATCCACGTACTCTACGAGGATCGCCACCATACTCCCTACTACCCTTTTTGTATATGCAAGGTTCATCTACCATTTTGATGAAGTCAAACTATTTGACTACTACATCAAAACAGATGTTCCAACTCCGCGATGCCTGCTTTATCCTATAAAGCATCTTATACACGTTTCCGCTGCTCCTACTGTTTACTAAGCCCTCTGACTATGTACTTATAGACTCTCTCTTCTAAAATAACGTTTAGAAGAGCAGTCATGACACCCAACCGCCAGATATCATAGTCATGGTATGTAGCCGTGGCATGTAGGATCCGGATGGACTTAAGCATAGCCACTGGAAAAGGTTTCATCATTATCCACAACTGGTCTACGATGCAAACCTTTAACAAGTCTAGCTTTGAAGGTCTCATCTTTCCATGTACACCATGTAATCTTCTCAAGATATACTTTCTCCTGATGGGGATTTAACCCTTCAGATAAAGCAACCAAAGTCCATACTGTGTTGGTTTATAAGGATTCCATCTTAGATCACTAAGCATCCAGCCATTCTTATAGAGTCTTACTCCTGATGGCCAGCTCGAAACTAGTTGGGTCATCATCTCATGATGCAATCCTCGCTCCCACTGTCATAGAGGAACCGAAGTATCTCTCAGGTGGGTGAGGAACCCTACCAGATCAGCGGAGAGGCTGAGGTTCGTTGGTAACTATTGAATCCTTTGGTTCTATCAAATCATCTGCTGTAGTTTGTATAGCTGGAACCTTTCCAGTTCTACATTACAGACCTTGCCTTGAGCTTGTCCGGATTTTGCTTTTATACATAGGCCAGTCAACCCCAAATCTTAGCTAGCTTAAGACATGGGCTTTTCCTATACCATATCTCATATGGAGTGGTAGGCTGTGATCTGATTCGAACCTAATTCAATAGGTATGCAGCTTCTCAAGTGCATAACCCCCAAAAGGAAACAGGTAACTCAGTAGTACTCATCATAGAGTGCACCATATCGAATAGGGTGCAATTACTCCGCCCCGATATACCATCGTGCTATGGTGTATACGGAGAAGTAATGCTGAAAGAGAATCTCATTCTCCTTTATAATAGTCCAGGAATTCTATGCACAAGTATTCTTCTCGTTGATCTCATCAAAGGACATAATACTTATACCCGTATTGGTTCTCTACTTCTTACTTATATTCTGTAAATATCTCAAAAGGTTCGGACTTGTGTTTCAACAGGAACATATGGATGAATCTTGAGAGATCATCAGAGAATGTAATGAAGTACAAAGAACAGGTCCTGGCATATGTAGACGGGGGACCTTACATACATCAACATATATCAATCCCAAGAGTTTACTAACTCTTTCACTGTTTCCAGTAAACGGAGCTATGGTCATCTTATCTTTGTGACATGACTGGCAAGTTTCACAAGATGTAAATTCAAACTGATTTAAATATGCATCTAAATGTAACTTCGGCTAGTCGGGTCGCATTGATATGACCTAGTCTACAATACCTCAATAAGGATCCGTTCATTTCTGAACTCTTCCTCTTGTGTGTGTTCTGTATGCTAAGAACTGTATTTTGATTCAGATCGTCAATACTTTTAGATAAGGTGCCTGAACCGATCAACTTTTGATATAGGAAATGTTCAAAACATTATCCAACAAATACAAAATTTTATCATTTCTTTACTAATAAAGAGACTGATATGATTTTGTATATCAGGTTCGGTATGTAATAACATTTGTTCAGAATTAATGTATTTGGAATACAGGGTGACAGTGACCAACAGACTTGGCTGCAACACTTGCACCGTTTTCTGTCTCATGAAACTTATCACCCGTTCTCAGTTCTCTTCCTTTCTGTAGCCCTATGTAACGGATTACATATCTGGGATCCTGATCCGGTATCAAATACCCAGGATGTAGAGGATACAGAGAAACAGTTCTTTGTAATGAACACACCCGAAGGAGATGCATCATATGCACTTTCTTCGTTTGGGCGGCACGGGAATTCTGGTAATCCCTAATTTCCTGCTCTGTCTTATAACAATTATAAGTAGGAGCGGGACCAACGTTCCCCAACTCAGTATAACAAGCGGGTTCGGTCAATACATCCGTATTATTATCTTGATTAAGGCGTGATATGGTCGCTACCTGGAGAGAGAGAGAAGAAAACACTCAGCGTATGCTCTTGCAAGATCATATTGGTTATTATTTTATCTAATCAGGATGGCTCTCACTGTTTTTATCAAATCTTCCTTCAAACCCTAAAAGGAAAGACTAGCAGGGATTAATTGCACGCTACAAGTTCGCCAATCTTTCAGCCAGGCCAGTGTCGGTACTTTGAGGGAGGTTCCCCGTGCTTTCGCACGGACCTAATTAATGTAAACCTCGTTTTGCCAGAGGCGTAACCCCGTTGACACCTTTCTAGACACCTACTTGATCGGCTAATTGTAATGTGTAAAACTCTCCCAAGAGTAGCAATTACTCGCAGTGGGTATCGGGATCCAACTATCTCATAGAAGGTATGCAATCTTATTGCAAATTTCAACACTTGAAATTCCCGATAATATTTTGCCCCTAACGTGCGATGACCTTGACGAAAGCCAACAAACCATAGCCCGCTAGTCAAGTTCAACCCGTTCATTTCTTGACTGAATTAAACCCACCCGCACGACCCTTGATGAAAGCCAACAAAGCCATACGACTACCCTAATCCAATCGCATCGTATGCAGCAGATAAGCAGCATATAGCTACCGCACACTACACCTTGACGAAAGCCAACAAATGTAGCACGAATACTATATACAACTTATCTGAAATGACGGAGAGTTACGACAGGTTTTTCTGAAAACCTATTGCGTAATGAACTTGATGCCGTTGTAGAATCAAATGATTTTTAAATGGAGTGTTTTCGAGGCTTTTCTAGTTTTGCTAAAGGGGTCACTCCCGATGAAGGGATCGTCGGCCCTTTCCTCGTCGAATGAGGTGCGGGATATATCATATATATCACTGTGCAAAGCAGAAACTATAGAAGCAATCAAAAGACAAACCGAGTGTGTAGCTTCTGCCAGTTATTGCTAAAGGGGTCACTCCCGGTGAAGGGATCGTCGGCCCTTTCCTCATCGAATAAGGTGCAGGATATATCATATATAACGCTGTGCAAAGCAAGAACTGTAGCTACCAGTTTTATTTTTGAAATTCGATTCCACAACATCTTTAGTTTTCTTTTACTTTCATTAATCATATTAATGAAGTCCCATCATTTAAGCACCTAAACATCACAGATAAATATAACATACGCTTATGCCAGCCGCATTCGCCTTGATATCCCGTCTGCACCGTTAGGTTAGGTAACTAACGCCAGAGCGAGGCAGGGCTAGCGTGGGTGTAAAACATAAGCAACGTCTATATAATATATCATATATACTATATACAATATCTATCTGAACAAATCACATGATCACATCACAGATAACGCAGCAGAAAATATCATATGAAACATTGGATATACTACGACGTCCGTGTTTTCAATACGAGCCAGTATAAAACCCGGATTCCACGGTCGCGATGAATTGCCAAACCCACACCCCTAGACCCCTACGAGAGCGACAAGCAACCCTACCAATTCTAGAGTTAGGAGACCCGGACTCGACTCCTCGAGTTGGTCTCCCACTGGACTCCAGAACCCGGTTACTTGTGCTCCCCTCCTTGGGTCTATCCTAGTGCGGAAATGTAAATAATATACATCAACGGTGACATCTTCCGCAACCTGAAAGTGCCCCAATAAAAGAATATTGCATACAAGTTTTTACATGAATGAAAATGAAAAACACTCATCTCACATAAAAAAAACCCCGGCTATTCAAACACGACGATCCAATATAACATATCCAGCAACACATAACATCACATGTCATCAACGTAAGTAAATATTCGTATCCCAATTCTCATTGACATATAGCAACGAAACCGGCGATATCACATATTACACTTACGGTCACAGAAAAGAAAGTGTAAAACTACAACAGTTGGAATCCGCAACCTCCTTAGACATCGCATGCCTAACAGTTATAGACCCCGCATTTTAGTCTCGATATCGATAACACTTTTCAATATCAAGTCGGGCAATTCAACAGGATTCCTGACATCCTGATCGAATGCTCGTCGCAAACTTTAGTAGGCGGCCGCACCCCGATACCGTCGACGAAGTGCACCAAGACAGAACACCGCTACCGCGAGCACCCGAACGCATGCTTTTGGCGACGGGGTTCTCCTACAGTCACTTGGTCGGGGCTAAGGGGTGTAGCTTTCTATTAAGTTTATCCGGCGAGTATCCGCGTACGCTACGTGATTGCGACGGACTTTTGATCGCATCAAAATTCCGTGGCAACTGATCATTTGAGACTAAAGTGCTATGTTTATAACATTCATATTAGTTATCTCATAACTACTTGTAAATTCCAATTATTGTATCACATTCCAGATAAATAGAAAATGTTAAACTTTCCGATCGAACAATCAAACACTCAAGTTTTCCCGTAACAGATCAACTCATGAAATAGGTTTAGAAACATTCACTTCATTCCTTAGTACCAACGGTCCAGCCGTAGAAGGGCCAAGGCAACGCCTCACATGTGGCACGCCGTACTGCTCCAAACCCTAAGGTTCAAAGGGTAGTTCAAGACGGTCACATAATCGAGTTAAGGTTTGTTGTCTTCTAGAGGGACCATCGCGTTACTTGCACTACTTAGAACGTCATTAATCTACGGAAAAATCCAACAATTGGTAATTTCCCGGTAGGGGAAAAAGTGGGTATTTATATCTGGTCGAACTTTTTAACATGTTCTAAAAATACCCGGAAAACAAAGTAAACAAAGTTAAATAATCCGATCGAATCATCGAGTCCCTAATACAACCCCAGAACACTCAACTCTTGAGTCAAAATAAAAATACCCATAAAATATAAATCACTGAAATAGGAATTATGGTGGAAAAATTATGGCCTATATCCTCTGTACGGCCGTGGAACCGCGGCCCAAGCAGGCTATTGCCGCGGTTCCGCGCTGGAATGTACGGATTAGGAAGTCGTTTTTCACCACAATTCTTATATTTTCCTGCTGAAATTTTCAGGTATTTTTAATTCAGAAAAATCCGCAATTTTCAAAAATGTACAGAGAAGGGTTATGGATTAGTGTTTCGGGTTCAATCGGGTTTCTAACTTCGTCTACGCATCGCCTAAGGCTCTAGCTAGGCTCTGATACCAATGTAGGGTTCTTAGGCACATTCAAGAGGTTCCACAAGGCATCAACCATGCCAAATTCAAAAATTTAGGTGCCTAGTAACCCGAAGCAAGATCGTTTACTAGAAATTAGGCGAAACTACAAGCTAGTAACAACTTTACTGCAAAGTGAAAGGGGATACAACCTTTGTAGATCCGGTCCTCCACTTCCTTAGCTCCGTGATGATGTCCCTCCGCTGCGATCATCGGATCCCGAACTCTAGCGATGGTTTCGTCGGAGAAATGATCGGGCTAGGTCGTCGACTTCGATGCCGAAGATGATCTACGTCGAGGCAACTCAAGAACAAGCTCCAACTTCACCAAGTCATGAAACTTGTGAAGAAAACACCATATACTACATGGCAAGTGGTAGAGGATGAAGAAATAGGAAGTGGGTTCACTTTGGATTTGGATTTCTCACTTGGAATCATCACTTGATCATTTTGAAGCAAAGGTTTTCTTTTTCCTCTTGAAGAAGATGAAGAAGAAGAAGGAAAAAGAGTAATTAAAATAGAAAATCAAGTGACCCTTATCATATTGCAACCATGGGTTAGTAAACTCATGTAGAGAATAAACTAGGGTTAACCTAAATGGTTAGGGTTTAGGAATAAAACAAAATGGTAAGACTTATTCAAAGATGCTAGAAAAGTCATGAAGCTTCTTACCAAAAATAAGAAAAGCCACCATTTTGTTTTTCCAAAAATAAATAAAGAAAAGAAAAGAATACCTTAAACATTAACCTAAACCATGGTTTAATGCATACACACCCAAGTTTGCATGTATCATCAAACATGATACAAACTAGTGCACAAGACTATATCATATATACAATGTGCACATTCAATTGTGAAAATAATCTTAAGTGAACCAATACTAGTTAATGTAATGTAATATATCAAATATATAATTATACATTAAATCATTAAATCAACACTTGATTTAATGATCCGGTCATACTGCATATAACCGACTAATATCATGTGTATCAATGTATCGAATCAACACTTGATCCGGTAACCCGGCTATATCTCATATAACCGTCCAATGATACAAATCGCGAGAATAGAATACAGTATCACATACTGTTATTATTCTCGGTCCCCCATATATCTCATATGCGCTCCTATTTCGTTTCGCTTGAGCCAGGAAACCTCTGTGTAGGACTCTAAAGACTCGTCAATACGCCGGCAGCAAGTGATGATCATATCAAACACCCACAAGCCGCAAGCGGTCTGCTAAACGTAACGACCACCCAGGTATTGAGCGATCAGAAGATCAACGAGCAATCCCGCTCACACTCCTGTGAATCCAACCAGCAACACTTACCGTACAGTCCGGTCTTGTCGTCTGATATGTCGCATATCTTTCCTAGGGGTGGTAAACGTCAGACCCCAATAGCTCGATAAGTCGTGTCGATATGAGGTCTATAACAGTTCGAGAAACTACTGGTAACACTTACCAGTAAATCTCAGCAACCCTGGCCAGGGATTTCCGGTTATTGCCAATCGAACACAGCGCAACATCAACTCGCTATACCGGGAGAGACGAATCCCCTCCTATCACTCATTGCCTCCACGTGATTCGGGGCTGTACCCAAAAACCACCGTTTTGCACGCCCTCTTGGACGTGGTAAGGTGGAAATCAAAGCACAGTGGGAATCACACAAGACTCTATAACGATCTTGGGTCAACAGACTACTCTGTACCAGTGTCACCAGAGAACTGCCATCTGACGTAAGGTATAATACCATCTGGGAGTTCTCGGCGAGTCCGTCCAGTGTACCCAGTCTCCACTGAGCACCCGTATATCATCTCTGATGTCAAACACCAATGGATATGGGACCATCCATCGCCCATCTGTATGGATCGAGAAGGTATACGCTAGTCTACTCTGGTATATCGATACCCCGTCTCGATACACCCACGACTAGGGACCTTGAAGGATGTACTTATGGACTACCATGTCCCCACTAGTATGATCCGCATCATATTCCAGGTAGTCAAGTACACATCCTAAGGGCTTTACCAACATGTAACAGGGAGACAATCAGTGTACACGTTAAGGTAAAGAGCAACCAGATAGTATACTATCATGTCGAGCAAGAAAGTCATCCCCATATATGTCCAAGCATCAACTACAATATACATCCTATGTATAGTAATGGCCTCTAGGGCATACATATAACTAACATCAACTTCACGATGCTTACTTTAATCCATAAATAGATTTAAGCAACCTGCACACTCTTCCGCTGCTCCCACTGTCTAAGAAACCTTCTGTTTGATCCTTGTAAACTCTCTCTTCTAAATGTCCATTTAGAAAAGCTGTTTTTACATTCATCTGCCAGATTTCATAGTCATGGAAGGCAGCAATGGCAAGCAGGATCCGAATGGATTTAAGCATAGCTACAGGTGAAAAGGTTTCATCATAGTCCAATCCTGGTCTTTGACGAAAACCTTTTGCAACAAGTCTAGCTTTATAGGTTTCCACTTGTCCAAGTGCACCAATCTTCTTTTTGAAGATCCATTTGCATCCAACTGGTTTCACCCAAGGAGGAGCAACTTCTAAAGTCCATAGTTTATTGGTGTACATGGATTCCATTTCGGATCTCATAGCATCCAACCACTTCACCGAGTCAATACTCGTGATAGCCTGCTGAAAACTAGTAATTATCATCGATGATGCAATTCTCTCGATCCCCATCTAGAAGAAAACCATAGTATCTCTCAGGAGGATGAGAAAGCCTACTAGATCTGCGGAGTGCCGTTGGTTCGTCATGTTCTATTGAAATCTGAGGTTCTACTAAGTCCTCGGTAGCAGTTTGAGGTTTTGGAATTTCTTCCAGCTCTACCGCGCTCTCACTAATTTCTTTTGGCAAGAAATTGGCTTTCTAAGAAGAAAATGTGGCAAGCGACAAACACCTTTTGTTCTTCAGTGTGGTAGACCATGTACCCCCTTGAATGTTTGGGTTATCCTACAAACTTGCACAAAACCGATCGTGCCTCGAGCTTGTCCGGTCTATGCTTTTTAACATATGCCGGACACCCCCATATCTTGATATACTTGAGATATGGTCTCTTCCCGCTCCACATTTCATATGGGGTGGTAGGCACAGACTTAGTTGGAACTCTATTCAATAAGTATGCTGCTAATTCTAGAGCAAATCCCCAGAAGGAAAGTGGCAACTCGGCACTACTCGTCATTGAACGCACCATATCTAATAGCGTGCGATTCCTCCTTTCTGATACACCATTATGCTGAGGTGTATAAGGCGGAATAAGCTGAGAGAAAATTCCATTCCTTTTTAAGCATTCAAGGAAACTGGTACTTAAGTATTCTCCACCTCGATCAGATCGAAGTGTCTTGATGCTTTTACCAGTTTGTTTCTCTACTTCATTTTTATACTCCTTAAACTTCTCAAAGGCTTCGGATTTATGTTTCAATAAGAACACATGTCCATACCTAGAGAAGTCATCAGTAAATGTGATTAAGTAGGAGTGACCGCTTCTCGCATGCGTAGACATTGAACCACATACATCACTGTGTACAAGTCCCAAGAGTTCTGTGGCTCTTGCTCCGTGTCCAGTGAACGGAGATTTGGTCATTTTTCCTTTGATACATGATTGACAAGTTTCATATGATGAATATTCAAACGGATCTAAATATCCATCTTTATGTAACTTAGTCAACCTTGTTTCGTTTATATGACCAAGTCTACAATGCCATAGGAAGTCTTGATTTGAATCTGGAGCCTTTCTTTTAAGTGTGTTCTGAATATTGAAAACTCGAGGTTGATTAAGTATGAATATGCCGTTTTCGAGTGTGTCATACCCAATCAGTTCTTGATTTAGGAGAATGTTCATGACATTTCTTTCAAGCGCAAAATTATATCCTTCATTAGATAACAAAGATACTGATATAATATTACACAACATACTGGGAATACAAAAACAGCTGTACAACACCAAAATGTGCCCACTAGTCAACCCTAGGTGATATTCCCCTATTGCAATAGCATCTACATGCATTCCATTGCCCATCCGGAGAGTCATATCACCTGTCCCCAGTACTCTTCTATTTCTCAGATCCTGCAATGAATTACAGATGTGAGAACCAGAACCGGTATCAAGTACCCATGATATAGGGTTTACTGAAAGACAATTTTCGATTACGAACACACCTGAAGCAGAAGCAATAGCTTACTTCGTGTCCTTTGCCTTGAAGGCCATACAGTCCTTCTTCCAGTGCCCTTGCTTGTGACAATAATGGCATTCATTTATAGCCGCTATCACCCTTCCTGCCTTGTTCTTTCCCTGCACCTTCTTGACCCCACCCTTCGGTTTGGTGGCTTATATCTTCTTCTTCCCTTTAGCTTTCGCTTTAGATTTAGAAGAGGATGATTGGCCAACATACAGAACGGGGGTCTTCTCCTTTTTCAAGGAGGTCTCTGCTACCCTCAACATGTTGAGGAGCTTTGGAAGATCAGCTTCCATTTCATGCATGTTGAAGCTTAGCACGAACTGAGAGAAGGTGTGGGGAAGGGACTCCAAAATCAAGTCGATATACAAATCATTCTCTAGCACGCATCCCAGGTTTGCGAGTTCCTCAATGAGGCTGATCATTTTGAGGACGTGCTCTCCTACAAGCGATCCTAGAGCTAACCTCATCTGGAAGAGTTTCCTTGAGGTCTCGTACCTTACGATACGGGAGTGCTCTCCATATAATTCCTTGACATGGAGAAAGATGGATACAATATCCATACTCTCGTGCTGTTTCTGGAGTTCATTGTTCATGGACGCCAGCACGATACACTTAGCTCGCTCACAGTCTATATCCCAGGTTTTGCGAACTTCCTTGTCCACAACGGAGGAATCTGGTCCTGGGATAAGGGGAGGAACAGCGGTGGTAACATATGCTACTTTGTCATAAGTCGGTGCAATGTTGACGTTCCTTAGCCAATCTTTATAGTTCTGCCCGGTTAGTATATTTTTTTTCAAGTAATAGTTTTAGTCCTGTCATGGTAGCTGCTAGAGAGAGAAAAGAAAACACTCAGCATATGCTTCTTGCAAGTTTAGATTGGTTATTAGTTTATCTAAACAGGATGGCTCC
The DNA here is from genome assembly GCA_030015575.1 of Agapanthus africanus. NCBI lineage: Eukaryota > Viridiplantae > Streptophyta > Magnoliopsida > Asparagales > Amaryllidaceae > Agapanthus > Agapanthus africanus. The sequence goes on along the minus strand of CM057347.1, from coordinate 191,527,094 downwards.
CACTGTTTCCTCAAATCCTTCTTCAAAACCTAAAAGAAGAACTGGTCAGGATTTAATCACACGTCACAATACTTGCTTAACCTTTCAGCCAGGCCGGTGTTGGTACTTTGAGGGAGGTTTTCCAACGCTTTTGCGAAGTTCCTTAACTAAATAAGCTCTTTTCCCTGGAGGCGTAGCCCCTCTAACACCTTTCTGGACACCTACTTGGTTTATAGCATTGATTGTTAAGTGAGAAAGTTTCTCGAGAGTAATCCTACTCATCAGTGGGATCGGGATCAAACTATCATTGCATGATGTAGTAGATGGAAGCCACTCTAGTCACCACACTCCAGAAGGTATGCTAAATCTGCAAGTTTCCTTTATATTTGAAACTCCCGATATGATTTTTACCCCAAGCTCTTATGACCTTGACGTAAGCCAACAAATCATAAGACGCAAGTCAAGTTCTACCCGTCGTTGTCCTGATTAATTTAGGTACATCGTACATGCCCTTGACGTAGGCCAACAAGGCTGTACGTCTGTCATATACTAATGCATCTATCTATGCAACAAATAAGCAAACCACACTGCTACCATCCACTATGCCTTGACGTAGGCCAACAAGCATAGCATGAATACGATGTGCTGTCTATTTGAAACGAAGGAGGGTTACGGATGGTTTTTGGCAAAAAACCGTTAACGTAGTGAACTTGATTTATTCGAAGGAACCAAGATAGCCTTTATTAAAAGGAGTGGTTTAAGCTCCGTATTTAAAATTTGCTTTTTGAAGAAAACCGAGTGGTTTTAGAAATTGTTCCAACGATTCAGTTTACTTTTTATTTTTCTTTGCATTAAAAATAATGCGTCCCATCATTAACCTATCATTACAGATAACAACGAAAATACAACGTCCTCTTATGCCATCCGCATTCGCCACCGGGTCCCGTCATCACCCGTTAGGTTGCTTAACTAACGGCAGACCTGGGGCTGGGCTAGTGCGGGTGTAAAACATAAGTGACGTCTAAATAGCTATCATATATAGATATTGTACATTCGTCAGACGCAATAATAGGCATTCCAGATCACAGATAAAATTTATTGTATATGCAAGCAATCCTCGTTTCTTTTGAGCCTGCAATGAAAGACGGATTTACACAGTTGTGATGAATAGCCATTACCCCACCCTAGACCCCTACGGGTACGACAAACTACCCGCCAAGTACCAGAAGTGAAGAGGTCTCTCTCAAAACCGTGAGTAGGCCACTAAGCACTTCGAAATACCCGGTAGTTTGTGCACCCCACCTTGGGTCTATCCTAGGAGCAAAAACAGTAAAAATAAATAATACAACGTGGCAACAACCGCAACCTGGATATGCCCCGCAAAATAATATTACAACTTATTACAATTACATCGAATGAATTAATACAATAACCCATCACAAAACCTCGGCTAATCATCACAACAATACAATAGAGTTCATATTCACAAACAGTTAAAACATTACAGATACGTGCAACCCCCTGCCAACCGACATACTAGCAATTAGGGGAGGTTTACGAACACATAATACAGTTTGCAGATATAATCAAATAAGCAAATATCGTATAATTTCGATCGATCAAACACTTTAGATTCTACTCCAAAACTTCTCTGTAAATCTGAAACTTGAGCAGAAAATAAATCACACCAGAAAAGACAAAATATCACAGAAGATGCACAGAGAAAAACTGGGCTGAATCGGCCCCAATTCGGCCGCGGATCCGCGGCGGATCGGTGGGATCGGCCACGGTTCCGCGGCACAGTGGCCGATTCAGGAGCCCATTTTTTTTTGTGTTCTTATAATTTCATGTAGGTTATTCTGGAGGACCCTGAAAAATTTTTGGGCCTCATTTTTAAATCGACAGAAACTATGTGATATCGGGGTATTTTCCGGTTCGTTTTGCGTTCGAAATTCATACGACTTTGCAAATGAGTTAATTATTATTTAGTGAGGCTCTGATACCACTGTAAGTCGATGTGCAACACCCCACGAGTTGTGGGGAGGCGGAAATATGAAAAACGATCTTGTTCTTGAAACATACATCGACTAACCGAAGTTCTTTGCTAAATGATAATTAACAACTACCATAGAAGTTCTTAGCTACTATGTAAAGAGATTATACCTAGTGATACGTGTCCTTCGTCTTTACGATCTCTATGTCCTCCTCGGCCTCCTCCAAGTGATAGATGATCCACCCGAGAACCCTAATCCAAGCTTCACCTCAAAACTTGAGGTAACTAAGTTTCTCTAGTTGCTAATCAAAGGAACTTAGATCGTATAGAGTTAGGTTATGGAATGTTTAGTCTTTTCTAATCCTTGTTCTTAACTCATGAGTGGTAGGATTAGAGCTTGAAGAATGAATGAGCTTGAAGAGAGAGAAGGTGAACTAGAATAATGAAAATGAAATTGTTTCTCACTTGATATATGAAGCATAATGAATAAATCAAAAAATGAATAAAAAGAGATTATTCATCATGCTACATAAATGTATTATGAGTGATTCACTATGTGAGTCATTAAGCATTTAATAATGCATTAATGACATAGTGAATCACACATTATAAGTCACAATATCATTAATGACAATGCCACCTAAACCCCTCAAGTCACCATGCTTCTAGAAGCTTCCCGGAAATTACGAGAGCGCCCCTCCCATCCGTGAAAACACGGAAAAACTTTAGACTGTATAAATCCAATAACCTGATACTAGAATCTAGCTTAAACCAAAGCCGTCTAGTAAAAACCGTCCAAATGTCGTACGTGCGTTTAAATACGTATTCGTCCGAACCCTTGTCGTAAAACCGTACGACCTCTATATAGTTTCGCCTGGAGTTGGGAAAACTCTGTATGGGACTCTAAAGACTCGACTACTACGCTGGCAGTGGGTTTAACCACAGACCGCAAGCGGCACTAGCTGTACGTAAGGGTCCCCAGGTAGATGTCGATAAGAAGGCCGATGAGGAAACCCATCCGAACTCCTACTGAGCCTGTCTATGACAATATCCGTGCAGTCCGGTCTGTTCGTCTAAGAGTATCGCATGTATGGTCTAGGGAGGTGGTAAACGTCAGACCCCTAATAACCGTACAAGTCGTGTCGGTATGGCTCAATCACCATACGAGAATCTACTGATCAGTCTATTACTAATTCTCAATCAGCCCTGTCCAGGGACTTATGGTAATGACCAACTGGTCACTATGCGATATCAACTCCCTATACCGGGAAAGACGAATCCCTAACAGTCAATCACTGCCTCCACGTGGCTCGGGACTTTGCCTAACTAAAACCTGTTTGCACGAATCCTTTGAACCGTGGTAGGGTAGTAATCAAAGCACAGTGGGAACTCACACGAGACAAATGACAACTTTAAGTCAACGGACTATCTGCACACATGTCACCTGAGAACTGCTATCTGACGTTTGGTATAAATACCATCCAGTCAGTTCTCGGTAGGTCCTGTCCGGTGTACTCACACCCAGTGAGCATCTATATACAATCTTAGGTGCACTCCACCAATGGCTGCGGGACCAATCCATCGCCCCTCCTCAGGGTCTAGATATGTATACACTAGTCTACTCCAGAGTATCGATGCCCAGTCTCGATACTCCTGTGACCAGGGACATCTAAGGATGTGCCTATTGACTATCCAGCTCCCACCAGTATGACTGCCATCACAACGCCGGTAGTCAGGAAAACACCGATGGGCTTTATCAATATGTATATATATATATATGAATACTACGCAAAATATATCATATGTTAAGATAAAGACAAACCAAATAGCGTACTATCATATTAAGCAAGACTGTCATGTACATACATTCCTGGCATCCTATACAATGAAGGCCTCTAGGGCATATATATCCAACACTAAATAATCAAGTCGGTGAACATATTGATAATGATGAATCTATCAATGACACCCCGGCTTCCACTTCCACTTCTGACCCTAGTTCATCTTCTTCCGAGCCTATTCTTGATTTTCCTCAAGGCTCGAACCCTCAGCACACTTCTTCTAGTCAACCAAAGACAATCCCCACTCCAATTCTGGGATCTGTTCTACTCATACAAGTAACCTTCTCCAATGTCGTACCCAGCTCTTATTGCTAAAGCTCCTTATCCAAATCGGTTAAAAGGAAACAAACCAAGTCCACAAATGGGGAAGATTATGGAAATGTTTAAACATGTTAACATAAATATCCCTCTCCTAGATGCTATACAACAAGTTCCGGCTTATGCGAAAATCCTTAAGGACTTGTGTACTAGGAAGAGGAAGACTCAAGTGCCCAAAAATGTATTCATGACGAATAATGTTAGCACAGCTTTTACCCCACAATTACTAAAGAAACGTAAGGACCCTGGATGTCCTAAAATCTCTATTTCTATTAGGGGTAAAAATATTAATCGTGCTTTACTCGACCTTGGCGTTAGTGTTAACCTACTTCGATATTCTGTCTACGAGCAGTTAGGGATTGGAGAGTTGAAACCCGCTCATTGTACTCTCGAAATGGCAGACCGATCCATTACCAAACCTAGGGGTGAGTTTGAGGATGTTTTGATAAAATTCGGGGAATTTATATTCCCTGTGGACTTTATTATTTTGGATACACAACCTGTAGAAAACCCACGGAACCAAATTCTGGTGATTCTCGGTCGACCCTTCTTAGCCACTTCCAATGCTGTCATTAATTGTCGAAACGGTTCCATGAACCTATCCTTTGGGAAAATGATAATTGAGCTTATTATTTCCAAGATTGGAAGTCAGCCATCTGAACCCTCTGCTCACATTCTTGATGTCTGTTCTGTCTACGAGATAGCTCCCGAAAGCTGCAAGGTTGATGAACTTTGCTTTGATGATCTCGACGACATTAGCACATCATTGTTTGATCTTGCACATCATAGTGAGGACACCTTTGATGAGTCCATTCCCGAGTTTGAACCTTCTGACTCATCACAAAAGTCAGATACCCTTTCCGAGTATGTATCCTTTGCAGGCTATGAACTTCTTCGAGAATCCGAATGTCATTCACTTACCCTACCTTCTATTGTCTCTCCTCCGACATTAGATCTCAAATTATTACCTTCTCACCTTAAATATGCATATTTAGGTGAGAATGAGTCTTTTCCTGTGATCATATCCGCTTCTGTAGCCTTAGAGCAAGAGAACGCTTTTTTGATGGTCTTGAGATCTAATTGGCAAGCCTTTGGTTGGACAATGGATGACATCAAAGGGATTAGACCCTTAATTGTTGAACATCATATACATTTGATGGATGAAGCCAAGCCAACCCGAGAACCACAAAGACGGTTAAATCCTATCCTGAAGGAGGCGGTAAAGAAAGAAATCATCAAATGCATTGACAGTGGTATCATTTACCCAATCTTTGATAGCCAATGGGTGAGTCCTATTCATGTAGCCCCTAAGAAGTCTTGCATCACGGTCAGAACTAATGAGGCTAATGAGTTGATCCATACATGCACCCAAACTGGGTGGTGTGTATGTATTGATTACAGAAAACTGAATGCCGCAACGAGGAAAGATCACTTCCCTCTACCTTTTATTGACCAGATGTTGGAATGATTAGCTGAACATGACTATTATTATTTCATGGACGGATACTCTGGCTATAACCAGATCCCTATTGCCGAAAAGGATCAAGATAAAACCACATTTAATTATCCTTTTGGTACTTTTGCTTATAGATGCATGCCCTTTGGGTTATGCAATGCTCCCGCTATATTTCAGCGGTGTATGATGAGGATATTCTCGGACATGGTCGAGAATTTTTTGGAGATTTTCATGGACGATTTCTCGATATTTAGGGACTCTTTTGATGATTTCCTATCTAATCTTGACGCATTTCTTACTCGTTGTAAAGATAAGAACTTAACTTTGAATTGGGAAAAATGCCATTTCATGGTCCAAGAGGGTATTGTGCTGGGACATGCCATTTCAAGGAAAGGCATTGAGGTCGACAGAGCTAAATTAGATGTCATACATAACCATCCTCATCCCAAATGTGTCAAAGATATACGATCTTTCCTTGGTCATGCAGGATTTTATAGGAGATTCATTAAGAATTTTAGCAAAATTGCTAGACCCTTAACTCTTCTCTTGGCCAAGGATACCACATTTCACTTTGATTCGGACTGTGAGGATGCTTTTGAATCACTTAAAAGATCTCTCACTACAGCCCCCATTCTATCATCTCCTGATTGGAACCACCCGTTTGAGCTTATGTGTGATGCATTAGATTTTGTTGTTGGTGCAGTCTTAGGACAGCACATTGATAAGATGCCACATATGAATTATTATGCAAGTAAGACCTTGAATGACGCCCAAATTAATTATACAATCACCGAGAAAGAACACTTGGCAGTTGTATTTGTATTAGAAAAATTCATTCCTTACTTGATTGGCTCACCGATTGTGGTTTACACTGATCACCCCGCCCTAAAACATCTTTTATCGAAGAAGGATGCTAAAGGTAGGTTAATACGTTGGATCCTATTATTACAAGATATTTATCTTGTCATACGAGATAAGAAAGGATGTGAAAACGTAGTAGCCGACCATCTTTCATGCATCTCTTCTTCATCTACTGTGACCTTGCCAATTAATGACTCTTTCCCAGACAACAGCTCTTGACCGTATCCGGCGAGCCTTGGTTCGTGGATATTGTGAATTATCTTGCAACGGGACTTATTCTAGTGAATGGTCTAAACAGGACAATTATAGATTTCTATCCCGAGTAAAGCATTTTTACTGGGATGGACCTTATTTGATTAAGTATTGTCCTGACCAAATCATTCGCAAATGTGTCCCCAATGATGAATTCAAGAGTGTTTTGCATTTCTGTCATGATCAGACATGTAGAGGTCACATTGGTCCACGTAAGACGGCGGAGAAGGTTTTGCAATGCGGTTTTTACAGGCCTGCATTATTCAAAGATGCTTATGATCATTGCAAAACCTGTTCACAATTGTTGGATATGTATGCCCTAGAGGCCATTATTGTATAGTACTAATTTGTATATTACATTTTGGAAGCTTGGGATATGTACACGGATTGACGACAGTCTTGATCGATATAGTAGTATGCTACTTGGTTTGTATCTATGTGAGGACAATATTATATATTTTTGGTGACTCAGGATGTCTTATATGCAGTGTTATTTGTATCGTCTTTTATTCTTCGCTACGGCGTCGTTTATCTGTTGTGGTGGTTGTTTCTGCCTATGGGCTTGGATTTGCTCCCGTTGGTGATGCTTTACTTATATCTTTGTATGTACCCATTTTTGGGGCTTGTTTTTACGAAGGAGGTGCTGCCAAAAATTTTAAGAAAGTAAATTTGGAATTTAAAGAATTTGTACTTGAGATTTTCAAAAGTTTTAACAATGTTCTTATCACTTACTACTTTTGATTGTTTAGATTGCTGGGTTTTCGGCATACTTGAATTGCGTTACGCCTGTAAACGTTATGTAGTTGAAGGGCCGTCACATGCCAAATTTCAGGTCGTGACACTTTTGGGACGGAAGAGGAAGATTGTCCAACAAGCATAGAGGGGGACTTCGCTTTCTGCGTGCTCTCCGCACTCCTCAACATATTGAGAAGTTCGAGAAGTGATTTCTCCATGTCATGCATGTTGAAGTTCACTATGAATGGAGCAAAGGCGGAGGGAAGAGACTGTAGAACAATATCATGTTAGTTATATGTATGACCTAGAGGCCATTACTGTATATACGATGTATATTGTAATGGATGCTTGGACATATATAAGGAGGACTTTCTTGCTCGACATGATAGTATGCTATCTGGTTGTACTTTATCTTAACATGTACTCTGATTGTCTCTATGTTACATGTTGATAAAGCTCTTAGGATATGTGCTCGACTACCTGGACTATGTTGAGTTCATACTAGTGGGGCCACGGTAGTCGACGAGTACATCCCATAACAGTTCCTAGTCGAGGGTGTATTGAGACAGGGCATCGATGCACCAGAGTAGACTAGCGTATACGCATCTTGACCCATATGATGGGCGATGGATGATCCCATATCCATCGGTGTTTGACATCAAGGAGGGTGTACGGGTGCTCAGTGGAGACTGGGTACACTGGACGGACTCGCCGAGAACTCCCAGATGGTATTATACGTAACATCAGATGGCAGTTCTCCGGTGACACTGGTACAGAGTAGTCTGTTGACCCGAGATCATCATAGAGTATTGTGTGATTCCCACTGTGCTTTGATTTCCATCATAACACATCCAAGAGGGCGTGCAAAAAGGTGGTTTTTGGGTACAGTCCCGAATCACAAGGAGGCAATGAGCGATAGGAGGGGATTCGTCTCTCCCGGTATAGGGAGTTGATGTTGTGCTGTGTTCGATTGGCTATAACCGGAAATCCCTGGCCAGGGTTGCTGAGATTTACTGGTTAGTGTTATTAGTAGTTTCTCGAACTGTTATAGACCTCATATCGAAACGACTGATCGAGTTACTGGGGTCTGACAATAACCACCCCTAGGCGAGATATGCGACATATCAGACGACGAGACCGGACTGTACGGTAGTGTTACTGATTGGATTCATAGGAGAATGTACAGGCTTGCTTGTTGATCTTTTGAGCGCTCAATACCTGGGTGGCTGTTACGTTTAGCTGACCGCTTGCAGCTTGTGGGTGTTTGATATGATCATCACCTACTGCCGGCGTATTGACGATTCTTTAGAGTCCTACACAGAGCTTTCTTGGCTCAGGCAAAATGGAGTAGGAGCAGATATGTGATATGTGCGGGACCGAGGATAATGCGGTATGTGATACCGTTTTGGATTCTCGCGATATGAGATATCGGCCAGGTATATGTGATATAGCCGGGTCATCGTATTAGTCGGTTATATGCGATATAGCCGGATTGTTGGATCAAGTGTTGATTCGATAATTTAATGTATAATAATATATATGATATATTAAATTACATTAACTAATATTAGCTCACTAAAACATTCTTTTTCTCACTCGGGTAATACATTGATATATATGCGATATATGTTAATTGTATTATTTTATTATGTTACAATAAATATTATATATGTGATATATAATATTTTAACATGATATGGTTATTAACGCAACATGATTAGTGGAGAATAAACATGGTTAGGGTTTGATTAGGGTTAAGCTATTCTAGAAGTTTCTAGAAGATTTGCTTTTTGTTTTGGAAAAGAAATTTTCACAACATATTTATCTTAACCCAACCAAACCTTTAACCTTAGTCAAATCTCTACAAGGGTTAGTTTGACCATGGTTGCATTATTCAACCTTATCATAACTATCATTATTCATCACAAAAGAATTGAGGCTTCTTCTTCCTTCTTCTCTTCATGGAAAAAGCTTTCTAGCTTTTTTCCAAGTGATGAAAATGAGTGAGAATAAGAAAATAAAAGAGAGCAAAAATCCTACTTCATCATTCTCTTCAATCCTTGTCCTTTAGATGAGAGTGTTCACTTCATTTAGTGAGTGTTAGCTTGTGTTAATGAAACTTCAAGGTAGATCATCTTTGTTATCGAAGATCGGAAGCAAGAATGCATCTTTCTTTTCGTGAAGCCTCTCGAGAGTGCGGAACACGATGATCGCAGCGAAGGGACCTCAACACGGATCTTAAGAAGTGAAGGACCGGATCTACAAAGGTTGTGATCCCTCTCACTTAGTGTTAAAGTGTTTAACATGCTTGTTTTCGCCTAATATCTAGTTTAAAGATCCGGCTTTGGGTTGTTCGGCACGGCTAAATTTTAAATCGGGCATGGTTGATGCCTCGTAGACCCTTGTGGCAGTGCATAGCAACCCTACAGTGCTTTCAGAGCCAAGCTAGAGATTTAGGCGAAGTCTAGACGAAGTTTAAAGTCCGATCGAACCCGGAAACCCCGATATATAACTTTCTCTAGAAATTTTCTCAAAATGTGATTTTTTGTGAATTAAAAATGCTCAAAGAAATAAGCAGGGAAATATAAGAATTACTGTGAAGTACGGACTATTGATTCCATCACGTGACCACGGAACCGCGGCCAAACCATGCACGTGGCCGCGGTTCCGCGGCTGAATAGTGATATTAGGGCCGACCACTTCATAGTAATATTCATGGTTTCTTTTGCACTATTCTGGGAAGTTTTAATTCCACTCAAGTGTTGAGTTTTCTGGGTTGTATTGGGGACTCGTAGATTCGATCGGTAATTTAACTTCGTTTAAGTTTTTCCGGATAATTTTAGAAACTGTTACAAAGTTCGAACGGATATCAATAACTCATTTTTTCCCGACCCGGAAAATTTCCAAGTGTTGGATTTTTCCGTAGTTTAAGAACGTTCTAAGTCGTGCAAGTAACGCGATGGACCCTCAAGAAGACAACAAACCTTAAATCGATTATGTGACCGTCTTGAACAGCCTCTGAACCTTAGGGTTTGTGGCAGTACGGCATGCCACATGTGAGGTGTTGGCTTGACCCTTCTACGGCTGGACCATTGGTACTGTAGCATGTGATGGATGTTCTTAAACTAATTTCAAATGTTGAGAACTATTTGGGAAAGCTTGGGTGTTTGATTATTCGATCGGAAAGTTTAACATTGTCTATTTATCTGGAATGTGATATAATATTTGGAATCCACATGTAGTTATGAGATAACTACATGTGGATAATATAAACATAGCAGTTTAGTCTCAGATGATCGGTTGCCACGGGAATTTGATGTGATCAAAAGTCCATCGCAATCACGTAGCATACGCGAATACTCGTCGGGTAAACTTAACAGAAAACCACGCCCCATAGGCCCGACCAAGTGACTGTAGGAGAACCCCGTCGCCAACAGCATCCGTTCGGGTGCTCGCAGCAGCGGTGTTCCGCCTTAGTGTACTTCGTCGACGGCATCTGGGGGTGCGGCCGTCTACTAAATTTTGCGACGAGCATTCGATCAGGATGTCGGGAATCTTGTTCAATTGCTCGACTTGATATTGAAAAGTGTTTTCGATAATGAGACTAAAATGCGAGGTTTATAATTGTTAGGCATGCGATGCCTAAGGAATTCATTTGGTTAGGCATGCGATGTCTAAGGAGGTTGCGGATTCCAACTGTTGTAGTTTTACGCATTCTTTTCTGTGGCCGTAAGCGTAGTATGTGGTGTATCGCCGGCTTCGTTGCTATACATCAACGACAATCGGGATACGCATACTTACTTATGTTGATGATATGAGATATTTTGTGTTTCTGTGATATGTTATATTGGATCGTCGCGTTCTGAATAGCCGGGGGTTTTATGTGAGATGAGAGTTTTTCTTTTTCATTCATGTAAAATTCATTTGTATGTAATATTCTTTTATTGGGGCACTTCCGGGCTGAGGATGATGTTGCCATTGTATATTATTTACTTTTCCGCATTAGGTAGACCCAAGGCGGGGAGCACAAGTAACCGGGTTCTAGGGTCCAGTGGGAGATCATCTCGAGGAGTCGAGACCGGGTCTCCTAACCCTGGAATTGGCAGTGTTGCTTGCCGCTCTCGTAGGGGTCTAGGGATGTGGGTTTGGCTATTCATCGCGACCATGGAATCCGTGTTTTATACAGGCTCGTATAAAAACACGGACGTCCTAGTATATCGAATATTTCATATATGTTCTTCTGCTGCAATGTTCTGTGATGAGATCATATTACTGCCTGAGTCGAATGATTATATTATATATATGAGATATATGTTATATTGCAGATTTCGTTTCAAAAGTGATGCTTGTGAAGCATAATAAAATGGGACTTCATTAATGAGATTAATGAAACTAAAAGAAACCTAAGATATTGTAGAAACTTGTTTAAAACACTCGTAGCTCTAGTTTTTGCTTTGCATAGCGGTGTTCCTTGTAGAACATCCAGCACCTTATTCGATAAGGAAAGAGCCGAGATCCCTTCACTGGGAGTGACCTCTTTAGTGAAACTAGCAGATGTTACAGACTCGGTTTTTCTTTTGATTGCTTCTATAGTTTTTGCTTTGCATAGTGATATTTGTGAAATATCCTGCACCTTATTCGATGAGGAAAGGGCTGACGATCCCTTCACCGGGAGTGACCCCTTTAGCAAAACTAGAAAAGGCTAAAAAACACTCCATTTAAAATCACTCGATTCTACAACGATATAAAGTTCATTACGCAAAAGGTTTTCTTAAAAACCTGTCGTAGCCCTCCGCCATTTCAGATAAGTAATAGTTAATATTCGTGCTGCGTTTGTTGACTCAGTCAAGGCGTAGTGTGCGGTAGTTGATTAGTGCTTATCTGCAAAGCATATGATGTGATTGGATTAGGGTAGTCGTGCGGCCTTGTTGACTCGGTCAAGGGTCGTGCGAGTGGGTTTAATTCAATCGGGAAATGACGGGTTGAACTTTACTTGCGGTCTATCGTTTGTTCACTCAGTCAAGATCATAGATCGTTTGGGACAAAATATTATTGGGAATTTCAAGTGTTGAAATTTGCAATGAGATTGCATACCTTCTATGAGATAGTTGGATCCCGATACCCGCTGCGAGTAAGAGTTACTCCTGGGAGAGTTTTACACATTACAATTAGCCGATCAAGTAGGTGTCTAGAAAGGTGTTAATGGGGTTACGCCCCTGGGAAAACGAGGTTTTCTTTAATTAGGTCCGTGCGAAAGAACGGGGATCCTCCCTCAAATTACTGGCACTAGCCTGGCTGAAAGATTGGCGAACTTGTACGGTGTAATTAATCCCGGCTAGTCTTTTCCTTTAGGGTTTGAAGGAAGATTTGACTAAAACAGTAGGAGACATCCTGATTAGATAAATTGATAACCAATCTAATCTTGTAAAAGTGCACGCTAAGTGTTTTCTTCTCTCTCTCTCCAGGTAGCGACCATGTCACGCCTTAATCAAGATAATAATACGGATGTATTGACCGAACCCGCTTATTATACTGAGTTAGGGAACGTTGGTCCCGCTCCAACTATAATTGTTATAAGACAGAGCAGGAAATTGGGGAATACGAGATTTCCCGTGCCGCCCAAACGAAGAAAGTGCATGCTGATGCATCATCTTCGGGTGTGTTCATTACAGAGAACTGTTTCTCAGTATCCTTTACGTCCTGGGTATGAGATAACGGATCAGGATCCCGCATATGTAATCTGTTACATGGGCTACAGATAGGTAGAGAACTGAGAATGGGTGTTAAGTTTCATGAGATAGAAAACGGTGCAAGTGTTGCAGCCAAGTCTGTTGGTCACTATCAACCTGTATTACCAGAATACATTGATTCTGAACGAATGTTATTAGATACCGAACCTGATATACAACATCATATCAGTCTCTTTATAGTAATGAAAGGATATAATTTTGTATTGTTGGATAATGTTTTGAACATTTCCTATATCAAGAGTTGATCGGTTCAGGCACGTAATCTAAAAGCATAGACGTTCTAAATCAAACCACAGTTCTTAACGTACAGAACACACACAAGAGGAAGAGTTCAGAAATGAATGAATCCTTCTTGAGGTATTGTAGACTAGGTCATATCAATGCGACCCGACTGGCTGAAGTTACATATAGATGCATATTTAAATTAATTTGAATTTATATCTTGTGAGACTTGCCGGTCATGTCACAAAGATACGATGACCATAGCTCTGTTTATTGGAAACAGAGAAAGAGTTAGTGAACTCTTGGGATTGATACATGATGATGTATGATGGTCCCCTTTCTACACATGCCAAGACTAGTTCTTTGTACTTCATTACATTCTATAATGATCTCTCAAGATTCGGACATATGTTCCTGTTGAAACACAAGTCTGAACCTTTTGAGATATTCACAGAATATGAGTAACAAGTAGAGAAGCAAAAAACGGGTATAAGTATTATGTCCTTTGATGAGATCAAGGAGGAGAATACTTGAGCACGGAATTCCTGGACTATTCTAAAGGAGAATGGGATTCTCTCTCAGCATTACTCCTCCGTATACACCATAGCACGATTGTATATCGGGGTGGAGCAATAGCACCCTATATAATATGGTGAGCTCTATGATGAGTACCACTGAGTTTCCTATTTCCTTTTTGGAGTTATGCACTTGAGAAGATGCATACCTATTGAATAGGGTTCAAATCAAATCAGTTGCCTGCCACTTCAAATGTGATATGGAAAGGGAAGAGCCCATATCTTAAGTTTGTTAAGATTTGGGGTTGTCCGGCCTATGTCTAAAAAGCAAAATCCGGACAAGCTCGAGGCAAAGTCAAGATCTGTGGAAGTTTGTTGGATATCCCAAGCATACGCAAGGGAATATCTTTTACCTAACCAAGGAACAAAATATGTTTTGTTTCTCAACATGCCACATTTGTGAAAGGGAATTTCTTGTGATGAAATTAGTGGTCATGAGGTAGAACTGGAAGGAGTTCCAGCTATACAAATTACAGCAGATGATTTGGTAGAACCAAAGGATTCAATAGTAACCAACGAACTTCAGCCTCTCCGCCGATCTAGTAGGGTTCCTCACCCACCTGAGAGATACTTTGGTTTCTCTATGACAGTGGATGCGAGGATTGCATCATGAGATGATGACCCAACTAGTTTCGAGCTGGCCATCAGGAGTGAGACTCTGTAAGAATGGCTGGATGCTTAGCGATCTGAGTTGGAATCCTTATACACTAACAAAGCGTGGACTTTGGTTGCTTTATCTGAAGGGTTAAATCCCCATCAGAAGCAAGTATATCTTGAGAAGATTACTTGGTGTATATGGAAAAGTTAAGACTTTCAAAGCTATGCTTAAGTCCATCCAGATCCTACTTGCCACGGCTACATACCATGACTACGATATATGGCGTTTCGGTGTCATGACTGCTTTTCTAAATGATGTTTTAGAAGAGAGCGTCTATAAGTACACAGCTAGAGGGCTTCGTAGACAGTAGAAGCAGCGGAAACGTGTGCAAGATGTTTTATGTTGATAAAGCCGGCATCGCAGAGTTGGAACATCTATTTTGATGTGGTAGTCAAAGAGTTTGACTTCATCAAAATGGTAGATGAACCTTGTATATACAAAACGGGTATTAGGGAGTATGGTGGTGATCCTCGTAGAGTACGTGGATGATATACTCTTGATAGGGAAGGAGTTTCCTACGCTACTCTCAGTCAATCTCCGCTTATCACAAGGATTCTCTATATAGGATCAAAGTGATACCTCCTAAATCCTGGGTTTTGGATCTATGAGATAGATCTAATTGGATGTTAGGATTCTCACTAGTTGTAGTAAGATGGTATCAATCGATCCTGGGGAGAATCACCGGAAAGGTTCCAGGGTGATAAGGACGACTGAATGTCAGTCGCAGGCATTGTCAATACCCTCAGTAGAGGGACAGTATGTTTGAAGAGTTCCAAGCTAGATACCATGACTTACTAGACGATTAAAAGCAAGATACATCGTTACCAAGGATGCTACCAAAGAGGCAGTCTGGATATATAAGTTCATGAGATGAACTTTGTTCCTACCATTGTGTGAGAATGGAGTTGTGGTTTATGCCAAGGAACCCCCGTCCCATCAGAAATCAGGATATAATTCTTAGGCAGTATCACCTGATCATGGAGATGGTTGATCTCCAGAGAGATCGAGGTTAGGAGAGTAGACAGAGAGGACAACAGCGCGGATCCACTCACAAAGTCCTTTTTTCCTAGTAGGGACTTCTATGAGATGGTTGGGTATGAGATACTTCAACCACATCTAATTGTTGGGTATGTGATACCACAACAGATGGCCCTAGTGCAAGTGGGAGATTGTTAGTTATATGTATGCCCTAGAGGCCATTACTATACATACGATGTATATTGTAATGGATGCTTGGACATATATAGGGAGGACTTTCTTTCTCGACATGATTGTATGCTATCTGGTTGTACTTTATCTTAACATGTACTCTGATTTTCTCTATGTTACATGTTGATAAAGCCCTTAGGATACGTACTCGACTACTGGGACTATGATGAGATCATACTAGTGGGGCCACGGTAGTCGACGAGTACATCCTATAACTGTTCCTAGTCGAGGGTGTATCGAGACAGGGCATCGATGCACCAAAGTAGACTAGCGTATACGCATCTTGACCCATATGATGGGCGATGGATGATCCGATATCCATCGGTGTTTGACATCAAGGATGGTGTATGGGTACTCAGTGGAGACTGGGTACACTGGACGGACTCGCCGAGAACTCCCAGATGGTATTATACCTCACGTCAGATGGCAGTTCTCCGGTGACACTGGTACAAAGTAGTCTGTTGACCCGAGATCGTCATAGAGTCTTATGTGATTCCCACTGTGCTTTGATTTCCATCATACCACGTCCAAGAGGTCATGCAAAAAGGTGGCTTTTGGGTACAGTCCCGAACCACATGGAGGCAATGAGCGATAGGACGGGTTTCGTCACTCCCGGTATAGCGAGTTGATGTTGTGCTGTATTCGATTGGCTATAACCGGAAATCCCTGGCCAGGGTTGCTGGGATTTACTGGTAAGTGTTATCAGTAGTTTCTCAAACGGTTATAGTCCTCATATCGACACGACTTATCGAGCTACTGGGGTCTGATGTTTACCACCCCTAGGCGAGATATGTGACATATCAGACGACGAGACCGGACTGTACGGGAGTGTTACTGATTGGATTCATAAGAGAATGTACAGGCTTGCTTGTTGATCTTCTGAGCGCTCAATACCTGGGTGGCTGTTACGTTTAGCTGACCGCTTGCAGCTTGTGGGTGTTTTATATGATCATCACCTACTGCCGGCGTATTGACGATTCTTTAGAGTCCTACCCAGAGGTTTCTTGGCTCAGGAAAAACGGAGTAGGAGCACATATGTGATATGTGCGGGACCGAGGATAATGCGGTATGTGATACCGTATTGGATTCTCGCGATATGAGATATCGGCCAGGTAGATGTGATATAGCCGGGTCATCATATTAGTCGGTTATATGCGATATAGCCGGATTGTCGGATCAAGTGTTGATTCGATAATTTAATGTATAATAATATATATGATATATTAAATTACATTAACTAATATTAGCTCACTAAAAGATTCTTTTTCTCACTCGGGTAATACATTGATATATATGCGATATATGTTAATTGTATTATTTTATTATGTTACAATAAATATTATATATGTGATATATAATATTGTAACATGATATGGTTATTAATGAAACATGATTAGTTGAGATTAAACATGGTTAGGGTTTAATTAGGGTTAAGCTATTCTAGAAGTTTCTAGAAGCTTTGCTTTTTGTTTTGCAAAAGATATTTTTGCAAGATATTTTCCTTAACCCAACCAAACCTTTAACCTTAGTCAAATCTCTACAAGGGTTAGTTTGAACATGGTTGCATTATTCAACCTTATCATAACTATAATTATTCATCACAAAAGAATTAAGGCTTCTTCTTCTTCCTTCTTCTCTTCATGGAAAAAGCTTTCTAGCTTTTTTCCAAGTGATGAAAAAGAGTAAGAAAAAGAAAATAAAAGAGAGAAAATATCCTACTTCATCATTCTCATCTATCCTTGCCCTTTAGATGAGAGTGTTCACTTCATTTAGTGAGTGTTAGCTTGTATTAATGAAACTTCAAGGTAGATCATCTTTGTTATCGAAGATCGGAAGCAAGACTGCATCTTTCTCTTCGTGAAGCCTCTCGAGAGTGCGGAACACGATGATCGCAGCGAAGAGACCTCAACACGGAGCTTAAGAAGTGAAGGACCGGATCTACAAAGGTTGTAATCCCTCTCACTTAGTGTTAAAATGTTTAACATGCTTGTTTTCGCCTAATATCTAGTTTAAAGAACCGATACACAGTGACGTGTGTGGTCCAATGTCTATACATGCGCGAAGTGGTTATTCAAACTTCATTACTTTCACAGATGATTTCTCTAGGTATGGACATGTCTTCCTAATGAAGCACAAATCCGAGGCCTTTAAGAAATTTCGGGAATATAAGAATGAAGTTGAAAAACAAACAGGCAAAAGTATCAAGACACTGAGATCTGATCGAGGTGGTGAATACTTGAGTGCCGAGTTCCTGGACTACATAAAAGAGAATGGAATTCTCTCTCAGCTTACTTCTCCATACACACCACAACACAACGGTGTATCGGAAAGGCGTAATCGAACCCTATTGGATATGGTTCGTTCCATGATGAGTACGGCTGAGTTGTCGCGATCTTTCTAGGGTTATGCACTAGAAACAGCTGGATATCTCTTGAACAAGGCTCCAACCAAGACTGCGACTACTACCCCATATCAGATGTGGAGTGGGAAGAAACCCTGTCTTAAGTATCTTAAGACATGGGGATGTCCAACTTTTGTAAAGAAGCAGCATGCGGACAAGCTCGAGGCACGTTCAGTACTGTGTAATTTTGTGGGATACCCAAAGAACTCCAGGGGGTATCTTTTCTATTCCGCAGAGGAACAAAAGGTTTTTGTTTCTCAGAATGCCCACTTCTTGGAAACTGAATTTTTAGAAAATCAGATAAGTGGGAGCGCAATAGAACTGGAAGAAATTCCAGAACCACAAGCTATTACTGAATGCTTGGAAGAACCAGCAGTTTCAAGAGAACCGGACATCCCAACGCCACTCCGCAGCAGTAGTAGGCAGTCTCATCCGCCCGAGAGATACTACGGTTTTCTCTTAGACGGGGATAGAGAGGATTGCACCATTGACTATGGTGAGCCTACTAGCTTCCAGCAAGCCATTCAGAGTGGTGACTCGGTAAAATGGCTGGATGCAATGCGGACCGAGATGGAGTCCATGTACACCAACAAAGTTTGGACTTTGGACTTTGCTCCAGAAGGGGTAAAACCAGTAGGCTGCAAATGGATCTTCAGAAAGAAGATTGGTGTAGATGGGTAGGTTGAAACCTATAAAGCTAGACTTGTTGCAAAGGATTTTCGTCAAAGACCTGGTTTGGACTATGACGAGACCTTTTCTCCAGTGGCTATGCTCAAATCTATTCGGATCCTTCTTGCCATTGCTGCCTTCCACGACTATGAAATCTGGCAGATGGACGTAAAGACGGCTTTCCTAAATGGAAATTTGGAAGAGTGCGTCTATATGGATCAGCCAGAGGGATTCATTCAGAGTGGGAGCAGCGGTAAAGTGTGCAAGTTGCTCAAGTCCACCTATGGACTGAAGCAGGCATCACGGAGTTGGAACATCTTCTTTGATGATACTGTCAAGGAATTCAACTTTATCAAAAACCCAGATGAACCATGCATTTACAGTAAGATTGTAGGGAGAACTGTGGTATTCCTCGTCTTGTACGTGGATGACATTCTCCTAATAGGAAATGATATTCCTATGCTACAGTCAGTCAAAGGATTCTTGTCACAGAGGTTCTCCATGAAGGACCTGGGCGGTGCCAACTACATTCTGGGGATCCAGATCTATCGTGATAGATCTAAGAGGATGTTGGGACTTTCACAGTCCAGGTACATCGACACCATACTGAAAAGATTCAGTATGGAAGATTCCAAGCGCGGTAATTTACCGGCTTGTCACGGGATCACCCTCTCCAAAGAGATGTCTCCCAAGACTGATTTGGAAAGGGATGGCATGTCTATTATACCCTACACTTCTGCGGCAGGCTCTATAATGTATGCGATGTTATGTACCAGACCAGATATAGCATACGCATTGAGCGTTGTAATCCGGTATCAGTCGGACCCAGAGAAGAAACACTGGATAGCGGTGAAGAACATTCTCAAGTACCTGAGAAGGACTAAGGAGATGTTCTTGATGTATGGTGGAAAAGACCTCCAGATCGATGCCTTTCCTGACTCCAGCTTCCAGAGTGACAAGGATGACTCCAAGTCCATGTCGGGTTATGTCTTTACCCTCAATGGAGGGGCGGTTTGCTGGAAGAGTTCCAAGAAGGAAACCGTTGCTGACTCAACTATGGAAGCGGAGTGCATAGCTGCTTGCGATGCCGCAAAGGAAGCTGTCTGGATGAAGAAGTTCCTCACGGAGCTTCAGGTGGTTCCTACCATTGTTGATCCAATACCGCTGTATTGCGACAACAACGACGCTATAGCTTTAGCGAAGGAACCCAGGTCCCATCAGAAGACCAGGCACATTTTGAGGCGGTACCACCTGATCAGGGAGATCGTAGATCGCCGGGAGATCGAGGTGAAGAGAGTAAATTCGGAGAATAACACTGCAGATCCACTCACGAAGGCCCTACCATAGACTCAGTTTGAGCGGCTGATCGAGATGATAGGTCTTCGATACGCCAGTACATGGCCTTAGTGCAAGTGGGAGATTGTTAGTGTATATGCCCTAGAGGCCATTACTGTATCATACTAGCTTGTATATTACTTAATGGAGGCTTGGGATATTCACAGTTGTATAGACAATCTTGCTCAAAATGGTAGTATGCTACTTGGTTTGTCTCTACTTCAATATGTGCATGTGTTTCTTTTTAGCATATCGCTTATACATATTAGTAGAGCCCTTAGGATCTTTGCTTGATTACCAGAGATGTGATGGCAGTCACACTTGTGGGGGCTGGGTAATCTATAAGCACATCCTTATACAGGTCCCTAGTCGTAGGACTATCGAGATAGGGCATTGATACTCCGGAGTAGACTAGCGTATACGCTTCTTATCCCAGCAGGGGAGATGGTTTGTCCCACAGCCATCAGTACGTCGTACTGGAGATAGTATGCGGGTGCTTGTTAGGTTACGAGTACACTGGACAGGACTCGTCGGGAACGGTTGGTTGGTATTATACCCATCGTCAGTTATCAGTTCCCAGGTGACATGAGTACAGCTTAGTCCACTGACTTGACACTGCCGCTTCACCTCGAGTGTGTTCCCACTGTACTTTGATTACTACCCGACCGTAGTTGGGTGCAGTCCCGAAGCACTTAGAGGCAGTGACGGTTAGACAGGATTCATCTATTCCGGTATTGGGGGATGATATCGTGTTGTATCTAGGAGAGCCATAACATAAGTAGTCCCTGGCCAAGGCAAGCGAGATATACTGGTAGGTTTCCAGTGTTATCTCAGAGTGTTCTGGGCTACACTCCGACACGACTTGTACCGCTATTACGGGACTGAAGTTTAGCACCCCCCTAGGCCCGCCATGCGATATTCTCAGACGAACGGACCGGACTGTACGGAGATTGTCACATACATGCTTAGTATGAGTTCGGATGGGTTTACCTCATCTGCCTTCTTGTCGACATCTACCTGGGGACCATTACGTACAGCTAGTACCGCTTGCGGTCTGTGGTTAAACCCATTGCCAGCGTAGTGTCGACTCTTTAGAGTCCCACACAGAGAGTTTCCCTGCACTGAGCGAAACGTGTAGAGGACGTATGGTTTTACGGCAGAGCTACGATCACTTACGTGCACTTGTGTGCGTATGCTGTTCGGGCAGGCAATACTAGTGGGCTTTGGTTTAAACCGGATCCTAGTATTGCGCGGATGGATTTGTTATGACTTCTGTGTATTCGCATTCTACGGAATGCGGATGCGGGTGTGTATGCACAGTATTGAGGAGCAAAGAAGGTGGAGGTGCCTCATTAGGGTTTTGACAATTGATTCGGTCAAAACCATTTTGAGGCGGACTCATTTGGGTTTTGGCAGTAGGTTCGGTCAAAACCATTATGAGCCGGGGACATTATTTACTAATCTTTTTAGTGATAATTATGTTATGGCTAATTGCTTTGACCATTTGACCACACTTGACTTTGTTGACCGTTTGACGAAAGTTAACTTGGACCTTCATGAGTGGTTTAGAGTATTCTTTGGATTTCTTTTTATTTTTGATATGAAAATGGTCAATTCAATTTGTAGCCATCAACTTTATCATGAAAGGATTGGTAATGATGATGTTTATGTATTATTGAACCATGGTGCTTTTTCTTTAGTTAATAATCCATTTTCTCATTTCTCATTCTCTCTCTTGTGAGAAGAAAAGAATAGAGCTCCATGGTTGCTAGTTCTTCTTCCTCCTCTTGAAAAATCCTTTGATCTCATGTGTTGAGAGAAAAAGGATCCAAATAGACAAACACTTCCATCCTCCTCTGCTACACAACATAGGACATCAAGACTAGCAATCTTGTTGCCCTAGTTGCCTCGGCTCGAGGTAGAGCTTGGAGCACAACTCTCGGGTGGATCGTCTTCGACTAAGGAAGGCCGCGGAGGTGACCAAGATCCGGATCGATCCTCGGAGCGTGGATGGACGAGCAGGACAGCGGAATGAAGACCCGAAGGACCGGTATCGTGAGGTATAATCTCTACGGCATAGTAGATAGCACCTCTAGTAGTTTGCTAGTTTGTAGTTTAGCAAAGATCCTTCTTTTAGTCCATATTGCCTTTGCGCCAAAAATTGTTTTTCGCCGTTTCCGCCTCTCTGTAAGAACCGGGGTGAGCAACGTGGACTTACATAATGAATACCGTGTCAATGTACAACAGGTAATGGGATGTGCCAAATGGTGCTCATGCGCAATCAATCAATATATATATATATATATATATATATATATATATATATATATATATATATATATATATATATGCTGGATATATGTATGCCCTAAAGGCCATTATATGTATAGTGGATGCTTGGACATGTATATATATATAGATTACTTTCTTGCTCGACATGATAGTATGCTATCTGGTTTACTTTATCTGACATGTTGATTTGATCATGATTTTAGTCATTTGCACATGTTGATAAAGCCCTCAGGATATTTGCTAGACTACTGTGACTATGATGCAGATCATACTAGTGGGGCACATGTAGTTTATAACCATATCCTAGAACTGTTCCTAGTCGTGGGTGTATCGAGACCGGGCATCGATATTCCAGAGTAGACTAGCGTATACCATTCTTTTCCCATATGATGGGCGATGGATGATCCCATATCCATCAGATGTGCTGACACCAAAGATTGTAAGCGGGTGCTCAGTGGAGACTAGGTACACTGAACGGACTCACAGAGAACTCCTATGCGGTATTATATCTATCTTCGGATAGCAGTTCTCAGGTGACACTGGTACAGGTTAGTCAGTAGACCCGAGATCGTCATAGATTCTTGTGTGTCCTCCCACTGTACTTTGATTTCAACCCTACCACGGCTCTACTGAGTCGTGCAAACAGGTGGTCTTTGGGTACAGTCCCGAGGCACATGGAGGAGATGAGCGATAGGAGGGGTTTTGTCTCTCCCGGTATTGGGAGTTGATGTTGTGCTATGCTCAATTGGCTATAACAGGAAGTCCCTGGCCAGGGCTGCTGAGATTTACTGATAAGTGTTATCAGTAATTTCTCGATATGTTATGAGCCATACACCAGCATGACTTATTGAATTATTGGGGTCGACGATACCATCCCTAGACTCGATATGCAACATATCTGACGAGGAGACCGGACTGTACGGTAAGTGTTGCCAGATGGCTCGACGGGAGTTTTGACAGCTTTGCTGGTTTTCTTCTGATCGTTCAATACCCGGGTGGCCGTTATGTTTAGCTGACCGCTTGCGGCTTGTGGGTGTTTGATATGATCATCACCCACTGCTGCGTATTGACGAGTCTTAGAGTCCCACACAGAAGTTTCCTAGCCCTGGCGAAAAGATGTGGTGTGCAGATGAGATATGCGCGGGACCCGATTGAATACGACTATGTGATACCGTATATTAATTAGGCGTTTTTCTATTAGTCGGGTCGTATGTGATATGACCGGATTGTTAAATCAATTGTTGATTTAACATTTTTACTTTTAGTTTTATTCTTATTCTTTATTCAAACCTTTTTTATTAAAGAGGAAGAATGCATGCAAGTATGCACATGTATGCACATGATGATGTGCATAGAAACATACATGCAAAGTATCATGGTTGTTGATACAACTTTGGTGGCAATATAAGACTTACATGGTTATATAATATATGGATATATATTTGTATTTGTTTTAAAACAAAAGAAAAGAAAAAGATTAGTCCATGATTATCTTCTACACTCTTCTTGGAACTAACCTTTGTTCACCCACTTTTTAACCATGAGTTAATTTTTCTTTTAACTCAAGTGCAATAATATCTATATTATATAACCATGGTTTGAGATGAAGAGTAGAAAATATATATACCTATCTTTTCTATTATTCATCAAGCTTTATCATTATCAAAAGCTTTTGCCATTATCAACTTCTTCCTCCTTGCTCTCTTGAATTTTCCAAAGTAAGAGAGAGTTAAAAATAAAAGGGTTTTGATTATAGAAAACATACCACCTCATCATTATACTCTAATCTAGCCAATTAGTTTAGAGTGTTTAGCTTCATCATCTTGTTTGATCATTTGAAGCTAGGAGCTTGGACTAAGTGGATTTTGGGTGGAACATCGTGGACAAAGGAGCTCACTTGCAAGTTTTTCCAACTCTCAACGATCTTAGGAGTCACTACAAAGAGGACTACAAAGGTTGTATTCCTTTCACTTAGTGTAAATATAGTTCTTGTATGTGATACTTGTGATATTACCCTAGTAATTCCAGTTAAAGATCCATGCTTAGTTTGCTTAGCACCTCTTGAAATTTTAAAGTGGCATGTGTGATGCTTCAATACTCTATAGTAGGTGCTAGGGAACCCTAACAATAGTATCAGAGCTAAGCTAGAATTCTGGACTTGGTGTTATAACAAATACGAAATCGAAACTAACTACAAAAATACGATATTACGGAACCCTTGATATGCTCTCTGGAAATTTTTTAAAAACCCGTCTAAAAATTTTTCAAACAGGTACAGAGTCATATTTGGGCTCTTATAAGAACACCGGGGAAATACGGAGGGGAGTGCTCGGATTTTGGCCGAGCACACCCCCTCTAAATCCGAGCAGGCCGGCCCCCATGCCTCAGAACCCCCCATGTATTGCTCCAGTGCTCTTTTGGGTTCATTTTGGGTTTTGTGGTATTGTTTGCTTAGCCCAATTTTCATGTGATGATTGTTTAGACTTGGGGCTAACTCGTAGTACTTCGAAGACGTATTTTTTAACACTATATTGGTAACCTAGACTATTTTTAGCAGTTCGAACGAACGTCAACACCCCACTTCTTGAACCCGCTGAAATTTCCAAGTGTTGTGTTTTTCCTATGTTACCTTTGTATTCAATAGTCGCACAAGTGTTCCTATGGGCCCTCTAGAAGATCATAATAACCTTAACTCGATTCTATGCCTATGGAACCGCGATAGAACCTTCGGGTTTACCGTAGTTCCATGGTGTGATAGGCGAGGCGTTGGTTAACTCCTTCTACGGCCGGACCATAGTCACTGTGGCGCGATTTTGGGTACATGTAACTTTGCTCAAGTGTTGAGATCTTGGGTTAAAATGTGTGTGTATGTTGATTCGATCGAAACGTTAAGCATCTTCTTGATTTCTATGATTGCAATTGTTGTTTTTCACTTTCTTTTCTGCGACCGTAAGCGTAGTATGTGGTGTATCGCTGTCTTCATTGCTATACATCAACGACAATCGGGATACGCATACTTGCTTACGTTGATGATATGAGATATTATGTATTGCTGAGATATGATGCAGGATTGTTGCGATTGAATAGCCGGGGTTTTTATGTTAGATGAGAGTGTTTATTTTCATTCATGTAAAAGTCAATTGTATGTAATATTCTTTTATTTGGGGCACTTCCAGGTTGAGGATGATGTCACCATTATTGTATTTTATTTACTTTTCCGCATTAGGATAGACCCAAGGAAGGGAGCACAAGTGATCGGGTTCTAGGGTTCAGTGGGAGGCCATCTTGCGGAGTCGAGACCGGGTCTCCTAAACTCTAGAATTGGCAGGATCACTTGCTGCTATCGTAGGGGTCTGGGGGTGTGGGCTTGGCTATTCATCGCGACAGTGGAATCCGTATTTTCTATTGCTAGCTGAATACAAAATACGGACCTCCTAGATATCCTTTTTATTTTCATATGTGCTTTCTGCTGCTGTTGATATTCTGTATTGTGATTACTTAGTATCTGAGACGAATGGATTATTATTATATATATGAATATAATAAACGTTGCTTATATTTTACACCCGCGCTAATCCCGCCCCGCTATGCCGTTAGTTAAGTAACCTAACGGTGCATAACGGGACACTGTGGCGAATGCGGGTGGTATAAGTACATGTTCTATTTTTGTTTTTTTTCTGTGATGGCTTAGGAACTTAAATGATGGGATTACATTAATGAGATTAATGTAAAGTAAAATAAACCTAAAAGATGTTGTAGAATAGGATTTGAAACCCACTCGGCCTTTTTATGAAAAATGCAAGTTTCAAAAGATGCGGAGCTTAAGCCACTCTTTTTCTAAACTGTTTTGATTCTACAACGAGATCAAGTTCAAAGCGTTAAAGGTTTTCATAAAAACCATCCGCAACCCTCCGTCATTTTAGGAAGCAGAGTGCTTAGTATTCGTGCTGCGTATTTTGATCATAGTCAAGGTGTAGTGTACGGCAGCTAAGTAATGTCTTCCTACAAAGCATATGATGCGATCAGTTAGGACATTCATGTGATTATGTTGATCATAGCCAAGGGTCATATGGATGGTTCTAGTTAATCTCCAAATGACGGGTAGAACTTGACTAGTGCTTATGATATTTTGACCATAGCCAAGGTCATAAGTAACTAGGGGTAAAAACAATATCGGGAGTTTCAAGAGTTGAAATTTGCAATGAGATTGCATACCATCTATATGATAGTTGGATCCCGATCCCACTGTGAATAAGAGTTACTCCTAGGAGAGTTTTGCACTTTACAATTAGCTAATCCAATAGATGTTTAGAAAGGTGTTAACAGGGTATGACCTCTGGGAAAACGAGGTTTATTTTAATTAGGTCCGTGCGAAAGCATGAGGAACCTCTCTCAAAGTACCGACACCGGCCTGGTGTAACATTTCAAAATAATAAAATAGTATTTTTTTGAATTTTTATAAATTAATATTATTTTAATGAATATTTTAATATTTCGGTATAATTAAATACAAATAAATGGAAAATAAATTGTGGAAAATTATGGAAAATTCTAAAATAGGGTATTTTATGGAATTATGTCATTTTTAAGTTTTTATGATTAGTTATATGCTAATTTAATGCTAATCGCGATTAAAAATCGCTAATCGGCTTTTAAGCAATTTTGTGCAAAACATGCACATATCTTTTTCTACACTTGTGTTACATTTTTCTAGCCATGGTTTTATTTTGTGATCAATATTTGAGTGAGAAGGAATTAGAGAAAAAGAAAAGAAAAAGAAATGGAAAAAGGATTATTATATGAGGTATGTTGTGAGAGAGAGAGGTATGGGCTTCTTTGACCAAAAGACTTAGTCATTTCCTCTTTAACCTTCACTCATTTCTCTCCCTCTCCCTCTTGTTGCTGCTGCTGCTGCTCCTGCACCTCACCACACCTCCCCTCTTCAAGTCCCAAATCACCTCAAAAACAATTCCAAAACCCAATCTCCATTTCATTAAAAAGATGCACAAGCCCAAGATCTACACATGGGACCAAGAAAGCAAGGATTTTGGCAACTTGAGGCAACTCAAGAAAATTCATGAGTTGCCAAATGAGGTACCCTCGCAAGGATTCCGAGGCGAAGAAACGCGGCGTCATCGATTTCGGCGAGCGAAGACCACGTGAGTAGATTATATCTATGGGGGAAGTCGGGTGGATGGCGTATAGCACCCCCGCAGTCTGTGGTGATCTATACGGATACGTATACATACGTATATTTATTATGTGCTGTCTAAGATTATTGATGGTAATAATGGATTAGTGATGATAAGAATGTATTGGTGTAGTATAGTGCGAAACCCTAGAGTAGTGGTTGCACGCACACATACACGTACACATATACTTGCATACATTCTTTCTTTTATCTGTGCGCGTTTGGAGGTGTGTATGTCTACACATGGGTATGGGACTATGTGTTCATATACGGTATTTGAGGATAGTACTTGGGATGTGAGTTGAGCCGATTAGATTCGATTTGAGGCCGTGAGATCGGCGATATGGCAGATTTCGTATTCGAGATACGACACGATGGTTTAGCGGGCCTTTGGGCATGTGTTTTACCCCGCATTCATACTTGTGTAGATGGTATCGATTGTACTAGACTTAGATCTGTACCCCAGATTATATGATATGATGATAGTGATACCTGATATGTGATGAGATAATGTGATATTGACCGTACCCCACTATTGGGATGTCGTACGAAGATTTACCGTACGAGCCTATATTGATGATAGATCCGCGCTCATGACTCGAGAATATTATATCCTTGTGATACTATTGATGCGGGGACACCGACTATTATATTTATATGTATATATATCGACTCAGATTTAGGTGATTTCCATACCCCTCCTGTTTGGCTTGATAGTTGGGTCCGTGGTTCGCATATTAGGCGTTAGACTAGACCCGAGTCATACCTATTTCGAAACTAACGAATCAGGGATATTTTAAGGATAGGAAAAAGGGATTCTACGGATATTTTCAAACGACGCATCTTCTCTTAAAACACCGTAGCCCTTATTTTACCAAAAACCCTGATTCGTCTTATTTCAAAAGGCAAGGCTGCATGATATATTTATTTAGGTAGATTCTTTACTGTTGCGTTGATTATTCGATTCCGCATATTCATGCTATTTGCATTGCATTGCTTGTGTTTATCGATATATTATTATCATGCTGCTAGGACACCAGCACCATTATCGATGTTGCATATGTTCCACGTACACTGCTCGCCGGCACACACACTTCATCATCGATAATTGCCATGTCACTACACTGTAGTACCATTGCATCAGGACATGACCTTATATGCGCATACTATTATTCCATGCTGCAGGATAAATTGTTACTTGCATTTCATTTATATGTCACATGCATCATGCTTTCTGATTTGCGCATTGAGATATGTTGTTTCTATGATATTTCTGGTTTTGAGAGAGGGCTGACCCGGACTGACGGATGCCCGATATATTGAGAGACGGCTGACCCGGACTGACGGATGCCTGATATATTGAGAGAGGGCTGACCCGGAATGACGGATGCCCGATATATTGAGAGAGGGCTGACCCGGACTGACGGATGCCCGATATATTGAGAGAGGGCTGACCCGGAATGACGGATGCCCGATATATTGAGAGAGGGCTGACCCGGACTGACGGATGCCCGATATATTGAGAGAGGGCTGACCCAGACTGACGGATGCTCGATATATGAGAGAGTGGGTTGACCCAGACTGACGGATGCCCGATATATGAGGATTTACGTGCCGATGCTAGGCACAGGTTTTCATGATGTTTTCAAGTGTCGATGCTAGGCACTCAGGTTCCATGCTTTTGGTTATATCCTCATATTTTCCATGCATGTGCTTTATGACATTTACATGCATAATGCTTATTGTCATTGGGTGACGAGTGGATGGGATCCAAGTACATTCAGATTTTATTATATTGATCATACCTCATATTTATGATATGCTATTACCTGAGGCACTGGCACGAGCACTTGGCACTACACTCATGTATAGAGATTACATTGCCACTTTAGCATGCTTCAGACTTATTCATATTGAGGTTTATATATATCTGATCGTATTGACCTAGGATGGGTCACATATTTGATCTCTGCTTGTAGATATTTTCTATTCACGAGTTGGCAACTCTCCCCCGTTGTGCCACAGTTCTTGCAGATTTTGCCGTGCAGGTTTCATTACGGCTTTTCTGGCACACTGCTTTCATACGGGTGACTTGCTTGGGTAGGCGGGTTCTTTTGTATCAGAACCGCCATTGTACTTGTACTATTTATTGTATCTAGAAATTCCATCAACCAAAACTTGTATATTGTTTCACACTTAGAAAACAGTGTTGTATTATTTCGACCTTAGAGTCGCGCTTGAAGTATTACGGTTTTCAAGCTGTGGAGTTTCTTTTGAGTTTTGATCCTCGCCCTTCGGCGTTGTATATTCTATTACTTGCGTGGTTGTGACCGTCGATTGACGAAGAGCTAGCTCCCGCTTGGGAATGCCTTTTATCACTGCATTTATATATTATTCTTGTTGTACCCCGTTCGGGGCCAGTTTTTACAAAGGAAATTCTGCCGAATTTTTTCAGAAAAGACTACACATTTTAAAAATGCATATTCGGCTTTGTTATCTAAAAAGCTTGACTTCAAAACATGTTTCTTTACTCCTTAAAATGGTTTTAGATTTTTTGGCTTTTGGCTTACTTGGGTCAGATGGAGTCCTATAGACTTCATATGGTTCAAGGGCCAGTCACGTGCTCTTTCGGGTCGTGACAAAGTTGGTATCAGAGCGCTAGGTTGACCTTGGATCGAGTCTGAGTTTGACTATGTGGAGCCTAGGGTGTTTATATATATACGGAACTAAGGCTTGACCTTATGGAACTTAGACTTAGTCGAGGGGGTATTATACCCGAACTTTCATCGCATAGGATGACCCTTGGTTGATGGAGTAGGTAGCTTGAGTAGAAGGACGTACCGTACGTATGTTCCGCGACATACTTACGACACGCCACTCCGCTTAAGAAACCTTAGGATGTACATTTCCTTGCACAATATTATATTCCTTCCTATGATCTATCCTTATCGAGACTGGTTATGGTTTTGCTGCCATGATTGCACGGGCAGAGTGAGCTACGGCTTGAGTTGCGTCAGCATGAGCTCGTCAGGGACGAGGACTGACCAGGGCGTGATTCCAAAGACATACGATTGCATATAGAGGCTTCGTTTTATTGTGTTTTCGCGCCATGAGCATTTGACGGATCGCTTTTACGAGATTTCTCGGACGTGCCGATCGGTATCAGAGGATTGAGCCACTGATAGAGGCTAGCCAGGATGTGATGACCAATGAGATATCGCTTTTTCATGATGATTGTGACCTCTTATGGAGGCGAGTGCTTGGTTTTACACCGGATGATCGGGCCATTGTTAGCGCTGCCAGTTGAGAGATGACTGTTGAGGTACAGCATACCTCAGAGATTATGGTGCCGCCTACCGTGCAGACAGATGGACCAGCTGTTACTGAGATTGATAGGATGTCGCTTCCGGAGCTTACGAGCTGAGATCGCTGGAGCTTCCAGGCAGATATGAGACAGTTGGTAGCTAGTCTACCCCGATTTGAGAGACGAAGGTGATTCGTCCGATTTATGCGCCGGAGCAGGCTCCGTTGAGTTGAAGGTTTCTAGTATGGAGAGTCTTACTCAGATCTAGAGCCGTCCGATTCAGAGATGGCCGCCAATGTATCGCTTTTCCTGGAGGATTGAGGCGTTGTTCAGCGTATGGATGAATGAGCCAGTTGTTGCTGCAAATGACGAGATATCGCCCAGATGATTGGAGCTACTGCAGCATGGGTATATACTTAGAGATATGATGGTGAGTCGCTAGTCACCGAGGATGAATGACTAGGACATGCGGTTCGTTAGCTTACCCGATGCGAGGTCATCAGATAGATTGATTTCAGCTAGAGGCGACTTCACGCAGATTCATTGAAAGTCGATTGAGACGATCGAATGTCAGGAATCCATTTTCCATGTTTAAAGTATTCGGAAAGACATGCAAGCGATTCCATGGACCCTCTAGAAGAATGAAACCCTAACTCGACATAATGACCATGTGAAAGCCTTTGAACCTTAGGGTTTGCGGCGGTTCCACGGCACCATTAGTGAGGCTTGGGTTTTCCCTTCTACGGTTGGACAACCTATACTGTGGTATGTACTCGATACGGTTAAATTGTACCCAAGATGTTGAGCTCTTGGGGGATTATGTGGTTCTGACGAGTCGATCGGATGGTTCGACATTATTCGGATATCATGGGATTGGAGACATGGCTTGGGAGACCCCAGATACGAGCATAGCCGTTGGAGCGTATTCCATGCAGCCACGAGTAGATGAGTCTGAATCAGTCGACGTTGGGGAAAGTGGAGTAAATAGTTCGCACGAGATTTCGACGAGATGACGTACTACTCCGCTGGCATCAGAGATTGCGATATGTACGTTGAGGACGTGTTCGACTAGATACCTTCTATGGAGTGATGAAGATCCCGAGTTCGTGATTTCGAGTCCGTGTGAAAGAGTTCGGATGGACCGTAGCCGAGGACATTACAGTGCGCAGTTAGAGACGCGACGTCGAGATGGACGACAATACAGACGAGTGGGATAAGAGGTTCGTGCGAGACGCTGACGAGATGTCATTACTTCCCGTCGAGACTGGAGACCTGATATGCTTACAGAGGCGTTGGGATGCGACCAATTTCCGACAAAATGCTGTGCTGAGGACGCAGATGTCCATCGAGCGAGAAAAGAGATATGCAAAAGTACCAGCCTCCGTACAGACCGGCATAGGCAAGATCGGAAGAGACCTTGAGCGGGATTCCTTCCAGGATACTGCTGCAATGATATTTGCACCCCGGATCGGATGTGTACTGTGTATTCAGAAGACCAGAGGCCGATGCCAGTGACATGCTGCTTTACGAGCGGTCGTGGGGGTTGACCGAGAGATGACCAGAGAAGTGCCAGAACGGAAATTGTTCTCGTTAGTACACCTGACAGGCCGATGAGCCGATGGATTGCGAGATTGGTAATCCACAGGGAAGATAAGGAACCAGAGGCAGAGGACGCCAGCCGCGAGCAAGAGGCAAGTAGATATCTTGCGCCGCTAGCATTGGATGTACCGGCAACTTCTCGACTTCGAAAGAGGATATACCGACGACGGTATTCATGATTTATGATTTGTGATTTTGTGATTCAGTTATCACATATCTGTCATCTTGGATTTCGTATTTTTGGGCGTTCTGTTTGTATGATATTCACTGTGTATTGATGTTTTCGGTGCCCGACAATTTGGATGTTTACTGAAATGTTTTTGTATTTGGGGGTTTAAATTTAAATTCCGGGACCGAATTTCTTTAAGGGGGGTAGATTGTAACATTTCAAAATAATAAAATAGTATTTTTGGGAATTTTTATAAATTAATATTATTTTAATGAATATTTTAATATTTCGGTATAATTAAATACAAATAAATGGAAAACAAATTGTGGAAAATTATGGAAAATTCTATAATAGGGTATTTTAAGGAATTATGCCATTTTTAGGTTCTTATGATTAGTTATATGCTAATTTAATGCTAATTGCGATTAAAAATCGCTAATCGACTTTTAAGCAATTTTGTGCAAAACATGCACATATCTTTTTCTACACTTGTGTTACATTTTGCTTGCCATGGTTTTATTTTGTGATCACTATTTGAGTGAGAAGGAATTAGAGAAAAAGAAAAGAAAAAGAAATGGAAAAAGGATTATTATATGAGGTATGGTGTGAGAGAGAGAGGTATGGGCTTCTTTGACCAAAAGACTTAGTCATTTCCTCTTCAACCTTCACTCATTTCTCTCCCTCTCCCTCTTGTTGCTGCTGCTGCTCCTGCACCTCACCTCACCTCACCTCACCTCCCCTCTTCAAGTCCCAAATCACCTCAAAAACAATCCCAAAACCCAATCTCCATTTCATTAAAAAGATGCACAAGCCCAAGATCTACACATAGGACCAAGAAAGCAAGGATTTTGGCAACTTGAGGCAACTCAAGAAAATTCTTGAGTTGCCAAATGAGGTACCCTCGCAAGGATTCCGAGGCGAAGAAACGCGGCGTCATCGATTTCGGCGAGCGAAGACCACGTGAGTAGATTATATCTAAGGGGGAAGTCGGGTGGATGGCGTATAGCACCCCCGCAGTCTGTGGTGATGTATACGGATACGTATACACACGTATATTTATTATGTGTTGTCTAAGATTATTGATGGTAATAATGGATTAGTGATGATAAGAATTTATTGGTGTAGTATAGTGCGAAACCCTAGAGCAGTGGTTGCACACACAAATACACGCACACATATACTTGCCTACATTCTTTCTTTTATCTGTGCGCGTTTGGAGGTGTGTATGTCTACACATGGGTATGGGACTATGTGTTCATATACGGTATTTGAGGATAGTACTTGGGATGTGAGTTGAGCCGATGAGATTCGATTTGAGGCCGTGAGATCGGCGATATGGCAGATTTCGTATTCGAGATACGACACGATGGTTTAGCTGGCCTTTGGGCATGTGTTTTACCCCGCATTCATACTTGTGTAGATGGTATCGATTGTACTAGACTTAGATCTGTACCCCAGATTATATGATATGATAATAGTGATACCTGATATGTGATGAGATAATATGATATTGACCGTACCCCGCTATTGGGATGTCGTACGAAGATTTACCGTACGAGCCTATATTGATGATAGATCCGCGCTCATGACTCGAGGATATTATATCGTTGTGATACTATTGATGCTGGATCACCGACTATTATATTTATATGTATATATATCGACTCAGATTTAGGTGATTTCCATACCCCTCCTGTTTGGCTTGATAGTTGGGTCCGTGGTTCGCATATTAGGCGTTAGACTAGAAACGAGTCATACCTATTTCGAAACTAACGAATCAGGGATATTTTAAGGATAGGAAAAAGGGATTCTATGGATATTTTCAAACGACGCATCTTCTCTTAAAACACCGTAGCCCTTATTTTACCAAAAACCCTGATTCGTCTTATTTCAAAAGGCAAGGCTGCATGATATATTTATTTAGGTAGATTCTTTACTGTTGCGTTGATTATTCGATTCCGCATATTCATGCTATTTGCATTGCATTGCTTGTGTTTATCGATATATTATTATCATGCTGCTAGGACACCAGCACCATTATCGATGTTGCATATGTTCCACATACACTGCTCGCCGGCACACACACTTCATCATCAATAATTGCCATGTCACTACACTGTAGTACCATTGCATCAGGACATGACCTTATATGCGCATACTATTATTCCATGCTGCAGGATAAATTGTTACTTGCATTTCATTTATATGTCACATGCATCATGCTTTCTGATTTGCGCATTGAGATATGTTGTTTCTATGATATTTCTGGTTTTGAGAGAGGGCTGACCCGGACTGACGGATGCCCGATATATTGAGAGACGGCTGACCCGGACTGACGGATGCCTGATATATTGAGAGAGGGTTGACCTGGAATGACGGATGCCCGATATATTGAGAGAGGGCTGACCCGGATTGACGGATGCCCGATATATTGAGAGAGGGCTGACCCGGAATGACGGATGCCCGATATATTGAGAGAGGGCTGACCCGGACTGACGGATGCCCGATATATTGAGAGAGGGCTGACCCAGACTGACGGATGCTCGATATATGAGAGAGTGGGTTGACCCAGACTGACGGATGCCCGATATATGAGGATTTACGTGCCGATGCTAAGCACAGGTTTTCATGATGTTTTCAAGTGTCGATGCTAGGCACTCAGGTTCCATGCTTTTGGTTATATCCTCATATTTTCCATGCATGTGCTTTATGACATTTACATGCATAATGCTTATTGTCATTGGGTGACGAGTGGATGGGATCCAAGTACATTCAGATTTTATTATATTGATCATACCTCATATTTATGATATGCTATTACCTGAGGCACTGGCACGAGCACTTGGCACTATACTCATGTATAGAGATTACATTGCCACTTTAGCATGCTTCAGACTTATTCATATTGAGGTATATATATATCTGATCGTATTGACCTAGGATGGGTCACATATTTGATCTCTGCTTGTAGATATTTTCTATTCACGAGTTGGCAACTCTCCCCCGTTGTGCCACAGTTCTTGCAGATTTGCCGTGCAGGTTTCATAGCGGCTTTTCTGGCACACTGCTTTCATACGGGTGACTTGCTTGGGTAGGCGGGTTCTTTTGTATCAGAACCGCCATTGTACTTGTACTATTTATTGTATCTAGAAATTCCATCAACCAAAACTTGTATATTGTTTCACACTTAGAAAACAGTGTTGTATTATTTCGACCTTAGAGTCGCGCTTGTAGTATTACGGTTTTCAAGCTGTGGAGTTTCTTTTGAGTTTTGATCCTCGCCCTTCGGCGTTGTATATTCTATTGCTTGCGTGGTTGTGACCGTCGATTGACGAAGAGCTAGCTCCCGCTTAGGGATTCCTTTTATCACTGCATTTATATATTATTCTTGTTGTACCCCGTTCGGGACCAGTTTTTACAAAGGAAATTCTGCCGAATTTTTTCAGAAAAGACTACACATTTTAAAAATGCATATTCGGCTTTGTTATCTAAAAAGCTTGACTTCAAAACATGTTTCTTTACTCCTTAAAATGGTTTTAGATTTTTTGGCTTTTGGCTTACTTGGGTCAGATGGAGTCTTATAGACTTCATATGGTTCAAGGGCCAGTCACGTGCTCTTTCGGGTCGTGACAAAGTTGGTATCAGAGCGCTAGGTTGACCTTGGATCGAGTCTGAGTTTGACTATGTGGAGCCTAGGGTGTTTATATATATACGGAACTTAGGCTTAACCTTATGGAACTTAGACTTAGTCGAGGGGGTATTATACCCGAACTTTCATCGCATAGGATGACCCTTGGTTGATGGAGTAGGTAGCTTGAGTAGAAGGACGTACCGTACGTATGTTCCGCGACATACTTACGACACGCCACTCCGCTTAAGAGACCTTAGGATGTACATTTCCTTGCACAATATTATATTCCTTCCTATGATCTATCCTTATCGAGACTGGTTATGGTTTTGCTGCCACGATTGCACGGGCTGAGTGAGCTACGGCTTGAGTTGCGTCAGCATGAGCTCGTCAGGGACGAGGACTGACCAGGGCGTGATTCCAAAGACATACGATTGCATATAGAGGCTTCGTTTTATTTTGTTTTCGCGCCATGAGCATTTGACGGATCGCTTTTATGAGATTTCTCGGACGTGCCGATCGGTATCAGAGGATTGAGCCACTGATAGAGGCTAGCCAGGATGTGATGACCAATGAGATATCGCTTTTTCATGATGATTGTGACCTCTTATGGAGGCGAGTGCTTGGTTTTACACCGGATGATCGGGCCATTGTTAGCGCTGCCAGTTGAGAGATGACTGTTGAGGTACAGCATACCTCAGAGATTATGGTGCCGCCTACCGTGCAGACAGATGGACCAGCTGTTACTGAGATTGATAGGATGTCGCTTCCGGAGCTTACGAGCTGAGATCGCTGGAGCTTCCAGGCAGATATGAGACAGTTGGTAGCTAGTCTACCCCGATTTGAGAGACGAAGGTGATTCGTCCGATTTATGTGCCGGAGCAGGCTCCGTTGAGTTGAAGGTTTCTAGTATGGAGAGTCTTACTCAGATCTAGAGCCGTCCGATTCAGAGATGGCCGCCAATGTATCGCTTTTCCTGGAGGATTGAGGCGTTGTTCAGCGTATGGATGAATGAGCCAGTTGTTGCTGCAAATGACGAGATATCGCCCAGATGATTGGAGCTACTGCAGCATGGGTATATACTTAGAGATATGATGGTGAGTCGCTAGTCACCGAGGATGAATGACTAGGACATGCGGTTCGTTAGCTTACCCGATGCGAGGTCATCAGATAGATTGATTTCAGCTAGAGGCGACTTCACGCAGATTCATTGAGAGTCGATTGAGACGATCGAATGTCAGGAATCCATTTTCCATGTTTAAAGTATTCGGAAAGACATGCAAGCGATTCCATGGACCCTCTAGAAGAATGAAACCATAACTCGACATAATGACCATGTGAAAGCCTTTGAACCTTAGGGTTTGCGGCGGTTCCACGGCGCCATTAGTGAGGCTTGGGTTTGCCCTTCTACGGTTGGACAACCTATACTGTGGTATGTACTCGATACGGTTAAACTGTACCCAAGATGTTGAGCTCTTGGGGGATTATGTGGTTCTGACGAGTCGATCGGATGGTTCGACATTATTCGGATATCATGGGATTGGAGACATGGCTTGGGAGACCCCAGATACGAGCATAGCCGTTGGAGCGTAGTCCATGCAGCCACGAGTAGATGAGTCTGAATCAGTCGACGTTGGGGAAAGTGGAGTAAATAGTTCGCACGAGATTTCGACGAGATGACGTACTACTCCGCTGGCATCAGAGATTGCGATATGTACGTTGAGGACGTGTTCGACTAGATACCTTCTATGGAGTGATGAAGATCCCGAGTTCGTGATTTCGAGTCCGTGTGAAAGAGTTCGGATGGACCGTAGCCGAGGACATTACAGTGCGCAGTTAGAGACGCGACGTCGAGATGGACGACGATACAGACGAGTGGGATAAGAGGTTCGTGCGAGACGCTGACGAGATGTCATTACTTCCCGTCGAGACTGGAGACCTGATATGCTTACAGAGGCGTTGGGATGCGACCAATTTCCGACAAAATGCTGTGCTGAGGACGCAGATGTCCATCGAGCGAGAAAAGAGATATGCAAAAGTACCAGCCTCCGTACAGACCGGCATAGGCAAGATCGGAAGAGACCTTGAGTGGGATTCCTTCCAGGATACTGCTGCAATGATATTTGCACCCCGGATCGGATGTGTACTGTGTATTCAGAAGACCAGAGGCCGATGCCAGTGACATGCTGCTTTACGAGCGGTCGTGGGGGTTGACCGAGAGATGACCAGAGAAGTGCCAGAACGGAAATTGTTCTCGTTAGTACACCTGACAGGCCGATGAGCCGATGGATTGCGAGATTGGTAATCCACAGGGAAGATAAGGAACCAGAGGCAGAGGACGCCAGCCGCGAGCAAGAGGCAAGTAGATATCTTGCGCCGCTAGCATTGGATGTACCGGCAACTTCTCGACTTCGAAAGAGGATATACCGACGACGGTATTCATGATTTATGATTTGTGATTTTGTGATTCAGTTATCACATATCTGTCATCTTGGATTTCGTATTTTTGGGCGTTCTGTTTGTATGATATTCACTGTGTATTGATGTTTTCGGTGCCCGACAATTTGGATGTTTACTGAAATGTTTTTGTATTTGGGGGTTTAAATTTAAATTCCGGGACCGAATTTCTTTAAGGGGGGTAGATTGTAACATTTCAAAATAATAAAATAGTATTTTTGGGAATTTTTATAAATTAATATTATTTTAATGAATATTTTAATATTTCGGTATAATTAAATACAAATAAATGGAAAACAAATTGTGGAAAATTATGGAAAATTCTATAAAAGGGTATTTTAAGGAATTATGCCATTTTTAGGTTCTTATGATTAGTTATATGCTAATTTAATGCTAATTGCGATTAAAAATCGCTAATCGACTTTTAAGCAATTTTGTGCAAAACATGCACATATCTTTTTCTACACTTGTGTTACATTTTGCTTGCCATGGTTTTATTTTGTGATCACTATTTGAGTGAGAAGGAATTAGAGAAAAAGAAAAGAAAAAGAAATGGAAAAAGGATTATTATATGAGGTATGGTGTGAGAGAGAGAGGTATGGGGTTCTTTGACCAAAAGACTTAGTCATTTCCTCTTCAACCTTCACTCATTTCTCTCCCTCTCCCTCTTGTTGCTGCTGCTGCTCCTGCACCTCACCTCACCTCACCTCCCCTCTTCAAGTCCCAAATCACCTCAAAAACAATCCCAAAACCCAATCTCCATTTCATTAAAAAGATGCACAAGCCCAAGATCTACACATAGGACCAAGAAAGCAAGGATTTTGGCAACTTGAGGCAACTCAAGAAAATTCTTGAGTTGCCAAATGAGGTACCCTCGCAAGGATTCCGAGGTGAATAAACGCGGCGTCATCGATTTCGGCGAGCGAAGACCACGTGAGTAGATTATATCTAAGGGGGAAGTCGTGTGGATGGCGTATAGCACCCCCGCAGTCTGTGGTGATGTATACGGATACGTATACACACGTATATTTATTATGTGTTGTCTAAGATTATTGATGGTAATAATGGATTAGTGATGATAAGAATTTATTGGTGTAGTATAGTGCGAAACCCTAGAGCAGTGGTTGCACACACAAATACACGCACACATATACTTGCCTACATTCTTTCTTTTATCTGTGCGCGTTTGGAGGTGTGTATGTTTACACATGGGTATGGGACTATGTGTTCATATACGGTATTTGAGGATAGTACTTGGGATGTGAGTTGAGCCGATGAGATTCGATTTGAGGCCGTGAGATCGGCGATATGGCAGATTTCGTATTCGAGATACGACACGATGGTTTAGCGGGCCTTTGGGCATGTGTTTTACCCCGCATTCATACTTGTGTAGATGGTATCGATTGAACTAGACTTAGATCTGTACCCCAGATTATATGATATGATGATAGTGATACCTGATATGTGATGAGATAATGTGATATTGACCGTACCCCGCTATTGGGATGCCGTACGA
This sequence comes from Agapanthus africanus, assembly GCA_030015575.1. Taxonomy (NCBI): domain Eukaryota; kingdom Viridiplantae; phylum Streptophyta; class Magnoliopsida; order Asparagales; family Amaryllidaceae; genus Agapanthus; species Agapanthus africanus. The sequence continues at coordinate 191,486,684 of CM057347.1, read as the reverse complement.
AGATTTACCGTACGAGCCTATATTGATGATAGATCCGCGCTCATGACTCGAGGATATTATATCGTTGTGATACTATTGATGCTGGATCACCGACTATTATATTTATATGTATATATATCGACTCAGATTTAGGTGGTTTCCATACCCCTCCTGTTTGGCTTGATAGTTGGGTCCGTAGTTCGCATAGTAGGCGTTAGACTAGACCCGAGTCATACCTATTTCGAAACTAACAAATTAGGGATATTTTAAGGATAGGAAAAAGGGATTCTACGGATATTTTCAAACAACGCATCTTCTCGTAAAACACCGTAGCCCTTATTTTACCAAAATCCCTGATTCGTCTTATTTCAAAAGGCAAGGCTGCATGATATATTTATTTTGGTAGATTCTTTACTGTTGCGTTGATTATTCGATTCCGCATATTCATGCTATTTGCATTGCATTGCTTGTGTTTAACGATATATTATTATCATGCTGCTAGGACACCAGCACCATTATCGATGTTGCATATGTTCTACGTACACTGCTCGCCGGCTCACACACTTCATCATCGATAATTGCCATGTCACTACACTGTAGTACCGTTGCATCAGGACATGACCTTATATGCGCATACTATTATTCCATGCTGCAGGATAAATTGTTACTTGCATTTCATTTTTATGTCACATGCATCATGCTTTCTGATTTGCGCATTGAGATATGTTGATTCTATGATATTTCTGGTTTTGAGAGAGGGCTGACCTGGACTGACGGATGCCTGATATATTGAGAGAGGGCTGACCCGGACCGACGGATGCCCGATATATTGAGAGAGGGCTGACCCGGACTGACGGATGCCCGATATATTGAGAGAGGGCTGACCCGGACTGACGGATGCCCGATATATGAGAGAGTGGGTTGACCCGGACTTACGGATGCCCGATATATGAGGATTTACGTGCCGATGCTAGGCACAGGTTTTCATGATGTTTTTGAGTGTTGATGCTAGGCACTCAGGTTCCATGCTTTTGGTTATATCCTCATATTTTCCATGCATGTGCTTTATGACATTTACATGCATAATGCTTATTGTCATTGGGTGACGAGTGGATGGGATCCACGTACATTCAGATTTGATTATATTGATCATACCTCATATTTATGATATGCTATTACCTGAGGCACTGGCACGAGCACTTGGCACTACACTCATGTATAGAGATTACATTGCCACTTTTGCATGCTTCAGACTTATTCGTATTGAGGTTTATATATATCTGATCGTTTTGCCCTAGGATGGGTCACATATTTGATCTCTGCTTGTAGATATTTTCTATTCACGAGTTGGCAACTCACCTCCGTTGTGCCACAGTTCCTGCAGGTTTTGCCGTGCAGGTTTCATAGCGGCTTTTCTGGCACACTGCTTTCATACGGGTGACTTGCTTGGGTAGGCGGGTTCTTTTGTATCAGAACCGCCATTGTACTAGTACTATTTATTGTATCTAGAAATTCCATCAACCAAAACTTGTGTATTGTTTCAGACTTAGAAAACAGTGTTGTATTATTTCGACCTTAAAGTCGCGTTTGTAGTATTACGGTTTTCAGGCTGTGGAGTTTCTTTTGAGTTTTGATCCTCGCCCTTCGGCATTGTATATTCTATTGCTTGCGTGGTTGTGACCGTCGATTGACGAAGAGCTAGCTCCCGCTTGGGGATGCCTTTTATCACTGCATTTATATATTATTCTTGTTGTACCCCGTTCGAGGCCAGTTTTTACAAAGGAAACTCTGCCGAATTTTTTCAGAAAAGACTACACATTTTAAAAATGCATATTCGGCTTTGTTATCTAAAAAGCTTGACTTCAAAACATGTTTCATCACTCCTTAAAATGGTTTTAGATTTCTGGGCTTTTGGTTTACTTGGGTCAGATGGAGTCATATAGACTTCATATGGTTCAAGGGCCAGTCACGTGCTCTTTCGGGTCGTGACACCTGGCTAACCGGTTAGCGAAACTGTAGAATGTAATTAATCCTGGCTAGTTTTCTTTTCTGGTTTTGAAAGAAAATTTGATAAAAGCAGTGGGAGACATCGACTAGATAAGATAATAACCAATCTAATTCTTTGCAAGAGTATTTCGCCGAGCGTATTTTTTCTCTCTCCTAATGTCAGATACCGATGACGGGACTTAAGCTTCTACTAGAGAAAAACAAACTGACTGGATCGACCTATAAAGAATGGTTAAGGAACTTGAACGTTGCACTCACATATGATAAGGTATCATATGTCCTCACAACCAAAGCCCCACCCGTCCCAAGACCTGAATCATCTGTTTCGGATAGGGAGTCCGAAAAACTTGGGATATTGACTGCAACACGATCAAGTGCCTTGCGCTTCCTTCTATGGACAATGTCCATCAGAAACAACACGAGAAGATGGATGTGCAATCCATCTTTCTTCACACAAAGGACTTGTATGAAGAGCAATCTCGTACTTTGAGATACGAGGCATCTCGAAAGCTGTTTCAGATGCGAATGGCCCCTGGTACATCAATAGGAGACCATGTTTTGAAGATGATTGGTCTTATTGAAGAACTTGAGGAACTGGGATGGACTATGGATAATGAGCAGTATACAGATATTGTTCTGCAGTCTCTCCCCCCCCCGCCCGCCATTGCTCCGTTCATAGTGAATTTCAATATGAAGGATTTGGAGAATTCATTGCCTGAACTTCTCAATATGTTGAGAAGTGCATAGAGCACGTTGAAAACAATGAAGACTCCCGCTCTACTTGGTTGGCCATCTTCCTTTTCAGTCCCAAAAGCCAAGGCCAAGAGAAAGAAGAAGAAGAAGTCCATCATACCGAAAGGTGGAGTTAAAAAGGCGAAGGGGAAAGAAATATCTGGGGCCGCGGGAAGTGGAAAAAGAGAATGTTTTTTCTGCCACAAGTTGGGACATTGGAAACGCAAATCTTGCAGATCTCAAGAAGAAGAAGCATGGTGATGCTCCGCTTCAGGTGTGTTTGTAACTAAGAACTGTTTTTCAATTAACTCCGCATCATGGATATTAGATACCGGTTCTGGTTCTCACATCTGCAATTGTGTGCAGGGGCTGAGAAACAGTAGAGTTTTGAAGATTGGAGACCATATTCTACGGGTTGGAAATGGTTCCAATGTACATGTTGTATCCGTAGGAGAGTATCATCTTGGGTTGCCTTCGGGTTGTATTTTTGTTTTGAACCCGTGTTATTTTGTACCTAGTATGCTATGTAATATAATATCCGTTTCTTTGTTGGACAATGAAGGATATCATTTTGTGTTGCAAAATAATGTTATGAACATTAACTTGAATCAAGAGTTGATAGGGTATGGTACACTAAATAATGGTATTTACGTCCTGAACTAACACACAGTTTTCAATATACAACATACTAATAAAAGAAAGTTTTCAGATATAGATGAAACTTTTCTTTGGCATTGTAGACTTGGTCACATTAATGAAACAAGTCTAAACAAGCTACATAAAGATGGATATTTAAATCCTTTTGAATATAAATCTTATGAGATTTGCTGCCTTTTATCAAAGGTAAAATGACCAAAACTCCGTTTACTGGACACGGAGAAAGAGCTGTAGAACTCTTAAGTCTCATACATAGTGATGTATGCGGACCAATGTCTACACATGCTAGAGGCAGTTTTTCTTACTTCATCACTTTTATTGATATGATTTCTCAAGATTCGGACACGTGTTTTTGATAAAGAACAAATCCGAAGCTTTCGAGAAATTCAAGGAGTACAAACTTGAAGTAGAAAAACAAACAGACTTGAGCATCAAGAAACTTCGATCACATCGAGGTGGAGAGTACTTAAGTACAGAGTTTTTAGACTTCTTAAAAGAGAATGGGATTCTCTCTCAGCTCACTCCTCCCTACACACAACAGCATAACGGTGTGTCAGAACAGAGGAATCGTACCTTATTAGATATGGTACGATCCATGATGTATGATGCTGAGTTACCGCTTTTCATTTAGGGGCATGCATTGGAGGCAGCAATGTATCTGTTAAACAGGGTTCCAACTGTAGGGTTCCTAGGCACTCTCAAGAGGTCTCACAAGGCATCAACCATGCCAATTTCAAATTTTACGGATGCCGAGAAACCATAATACGGATCGTTAACTAGAAATTTAGGCGAAAAACTAAACTAGTTAACAACTTAACTAAAGATAAGAAGCTACAACCATTGTAGATCCGGATTTCCACTTAGTTGGCTCCACGTAGGCGTCCTCTCGCTGTCCATCTCGAATCCCGGACTCAATCGTCGGCTTGATCGGAGAAATGGGCGGACTAGGTCGTCGGCTTCGTGCCGAAGATGATCTACGTCGAGGCATCACAAGTTCAAGCTCCGACTTCACAAATTTGTGAAACTTGTGAAGAAAACACCCAAAACAACTTGGCAAGAGGTAGAGGGTGAAGAAATAGGAGGTGGGTTCACTTTAGAATTGGATTTCTCACTCTTTAGCTCAAGGTACCATTAATGGTGTCAAGCTTTTTCTTTTAAGAAGAAGAAGAAGATGAAGCTAGAATTATGATAAGTGTTTAGATAAAAAGAATAATAAATGAATACTTATCATAAACTAACTAGGGTAGAGTGTAGAGAATAGACCATGGTTACTTGGATGGGTTAGGGTTAAGCATGAAGACAAGAATGGTTAAGAAGTCAAAGCTTCATGAAGCTTCAACTAGAAACAAACATAGCCACCATTCTTATCTAAATCTTTTCCAAATAAATAAACAAATAAATAAATGAAAAAGCAAAACCCTAATCATCTCTTAACCATGGTTTAATTCTTTACACTTAACCAAATGAGCAAGTATCATCAAACATGATACAAACATGTGCATAAAAGTATATCATATATACAACTTGCACAACAAGTGAGAAAATCCATTTAAAATGAACCAATACTAGTTAATGCAAAGTAATATATCAAATATATATAATTATACATTAAATCATTAAATCAACACTTGATTTAACGATCCGGTCATATCTCATATAACCGACTAGTATCCTATGTATCGGCTTATCGAATCAATCCTTGATTCGATATCTAGGTTATATCGAATATAACCAATCGATACATACATCGCGAGAATGGAATACGGTATCACATACACGCATTATTCTCGGCCCTGCACATATCTCATATGCGCTCCTATTTCGTTTCGCTTGAGCCAGGAAACCTCTATGTAGGACTCTAAAGACTCGTCAATACGCCGGCAGCAGATGATGATCATATCAATCACCCACAAGCCGCAAGCGGTCTGCTAAACGTAACGGCCACCCGGGTATTGAGCGATCAGAAGATCGACGAGCTAGCCCGCTCACACTCCTGTGAATCCAACCAGTAACACTTACGGTACAGTCCGGTCTGTTCGTCTGATATGTCGCATATCAAGTCTAGGGGTGGTAAACGTCAGACCCCAAAAACCGATAAGTCGTGCCGATGTGAGGCTCATAACGGGTCGAGAAACTACTGGTAACACTTACCAGAAAATCTCTGATCAGCCCTGCCCAGGGACTTCCCTGTTACGGCCAATCAAGCACAGCGCAACATCAACCCCCAATACCTGAAGAGACGAAACCCCTCCTATCGCTCATTGCCTCCATGTGACTCGGGACTGTGCCCAAAGACCACCGTTTTGCACGCCCTCATAGATGTGGTAAGGTGGAGATCAAAGCACAGTGGGAATCACACAAGACTCTATGACGATCTTGGGTCTACAGACTAACCTGCACAAGTGTCACCTGAGAACTGCCATCTGACGTGAGGTATAATACCATCTGGGAGTTCTCGGCGAGTCCGTCCAGTGTACCCAGTCTCCACTGAGCACCCGTACACCATCTCTGATGTCAAACACCAATGGATATGGGATCATCCATCGCCCATCTCATGGGTCGAGAAGCGTATACGCTAGTCTACAATGGTATATCGATGCCCTGTCTCGATACACCCATGACTAGGGACCTTGAAGGATGTACTTATGGACTACATGTCCCCACTAGTATGAACCGCATCATAGTCCAGGTAGTCAAGTACACATCCTAAGGGCTTTACCAACATGTAACTATAAGACAGTTTAAAGAGACAAGTGTACATGTTAAGATAAAGAGTAACCAGATAGCATACTATCATATCGAGCAAGAAAGTCATCTCTATATATGTCCAAGCATCCAATATAATATACATCATCTGTACAATACTGGCATCTAGGGCATACATACAACTAACAATCTCCCACTTGCACTAGGGCCAGCTGCTGTAGTATCGCATACCGAGCATCCCGAAGAGTCTCTCAAACTGTATCTGGGGAATGGCCTTCGTGAGTGGATCCGCCGTGTTGTTCTTCGTGTCAACTCTCCTGACCTCGAGCTCCCGGCGATCAACTATCTCCCGGATCAGGTGATACCGCCTCAGAATATGCCTGGATCGCTGATGGGACCTGGGTTCCTTGGCCAAAGCCACCGCTCCATTGTTATCGCAATACAAAGGTATTGGATGCTCAATGGATGGAACCACTCCAAGTTAAGTAATGAACTTCTTGATCCAAATAGCCTCTTTGGCAGCATCGTTGGCAGCGATGTATTCAGCCTCCATCGTCGAGTCTGCCACGGTTTCCTGCTTGGAACTCTTCCAGCTAACCGCCCCTCCGTAAAGGGTAAAGACAAAGCCCGACTGCGACTTAGAGTCGTCCTTATCACTCTGGAAGCTCGAATCGGTAAAGGACTCCACTTGGAGTTCTCCGTTACCATACACCAAGAGCATCTCTTTAGTCCTTCGTAAGTACTTGAGAATGCTCTTCACAGCTGTCCAGTGACTCTCTCCAGGATCAGCTTGATACCTGCTCACTACACTTAGTGAGTATGCAACATCGGGTCTGGTACATAGCATCGCGTACATGATAGAGCCTACAGCCGAAGCATAGGGTATCCCTTGCATGCGAGCTCTCTCCAAATCAGTCTTGGGAGACATCTCTTTTGAGAGAGTGACTCCAGAGATCGTGGGCAAGTTCCCACGCTTGGATTCTTCCATACTAAAGCTCTTTAGTATGGTGTCAATGTACCTGGATTGGGACAATCCCAGTATCCGTTTGGATCTATCTCTATAGATCCTGATCCCCAATATGCAGGAGGCATCACCAAGATCTTTCATTGAGAATCTTTGTGATAAGAAGAGCTTGACCGATTGCAGCATAGGAATATCATTTCCTATCAAGAGTATGTCTTCCACGTACAATACGAGAAAGACAACCTTACTCTCTGCTACCTTCTTGTAAATACAAGGTTCATCTGGGTTTTTGACGAAATCAAACTCTTTGATAACGACGTCAAAGCAGATGTTCCAACTCAGCGATGCTTGCTTTAATCCATAAATGGATGTAAGCAGCTTGCACACCTTCCCGCTGCTCCCACTGTCTACGAAGCCCTCTGGCTGAGTCATGTACACGCACTCTTCTAAATCTCCATTTAGAAAGGCGGTCTTAACATCCATTTGCCAGATTTCGTAATCATGATATGCAGCGATGGCAAGCATGATCCGTATGGATTTAAGTATAGCCACTGGAGAAAAGGTTTCGTCATAGTCCACACCTGGTCTTTGACGAAAACCCTTTGCTACAAGTCTAGCTTTGAAAGTCTCCACTTTCCCATCTACACCAAGTTTTTTCTTGAAGATCCACTTGCTCCCAATGGGTATTACCCCTTCAGGAGCAACTTCCAAAGTCCATACTTTGTTGGTGTACATGGATTCCATCTCGGACCGCATAGCATCCAGCCATTTTACCGAGTCCCCACTCGTGATGGCCTGCTCGAAGCTAGTTGGGTCATCATCCTCCATGATGCAATCCTCGCTTCCACCATCCATGAGAAAACCGTAGTATCTCACAGGTTGGCGAGGAATCCTACTAGATCGGCGGAGAGGCTGAGGTTCATCAGGAACTACTGAATCCTCTGGTTCAACCAATTCTTCTGTCGTAGCCCGTATTGCTGGAACCTCTTCCAGTTCTACATCCTTTCCACTAATCTCTTTATCAAGAAATTCCTTTTCTAAAATGGTGGCATGTCGAGAAACAAACACCTTTTGTTCCTCGGTGTGGTAGAAGATATACCCGCGCGAATGTTTGGGATATCCAATAAACTTACACAGAATGGACCTTGCCGCGAGTTTGTCCGGATTTTGCGTTTTTACATATGCCGGACAACCCCATATTTTAACATAATTAAGACATGGTCTCTTTCCTTTCCATATCTCATATGGAGTGGTTGGCACGGTTTTGGTGGGAACCATATTCAATAGGTCTGCAGCTGTTTCCAGTGCATATCCCCAGAAGGAAATAGGTAACTCAGCCGTGCTCATCATGGAGAGCACCATATCTAATAGGGTGCGGTTCCTCCGTTCTGATACACCGTTGTGCTGTGGTGTATATGGAGGAGTCAGCTGAGAGAGAATCCCATTCTCTTTTAGGAAGTCCAGGAATTCATTGCTCAAGTATTCACCTCCTCGATCAGATCGAAGGATTTTAACACTTTTTCCGGTTTGGTTCTCAACTTCTTGTTTATATTCTCTAAATTTCTCAAAAGCTTCTGATTTGTGTTTCATCAGGAACACATACCCGAACCTAGAGAGATCGTCAGTGAATGTAATGAAGTATGAAGAACCATCCCTGGCATGTGTAGACATAGGACCGCATACATCACTATGTATCAGTCCTAAGAGTTCAGTAACTCTTTCTCCGTGTCCCGTAAACGGAGTTTTGGTCATCTTGCCTTTGAGACATGACTGGCAAGTGTCATAAGATGAAAATTCAAACGGATTCAAATATCTATCCTTATGCAACTTAGCCAGTCGTGTCGCATTGATGTGACCCAGTCTACAATACCACAAGAAGGATTCGTTCAGTTCAGAACTCTTCCTCTTGTGTGTGTTTGTTATGCTCAGAACTGTTGATTGATTTAGAACATAAATGCCATTGCACAACGTGCCTGATCCAACCAACTTTTGGTTATGGAAAATGAACATTGTCCTGTAATACAAAATTATATCCCTCTTTACTTAATAAAGAAACTGATATAATGTTGCATATCAGGTTCGGCATGTAATAGCATTCGTTCAGAACCAATGTATTACCGGTTGGTAACACAAGGTGATATTCCCCGACAGTCTTAGCTGCAACAATTGCACCATTTCCAACTCTTATGTCTTTATCACCATCTCCAAGTTCTCTACCTTTTCTAAGCCCATGTAACTGATTACATATATGGGATCCTGACCCGGTATCTAATACCCAGGACGTAGAGCAAATGGAGAAACAGTTCTCTGTAACGAACACACCCGAAGAAAATGCATCATCATGTACTTTCTTCATTCGGGTGGCATGGGAATCCTGGTATTCCCCTATATCCTGTTCATTCCTATAACTCTTATAGGAAAGAACGGAACCAACGTTCCCCGGCATAGTATAACATGCGGGTTCGGTCAATACATCCATATTATTATCTTTGTTAGGGCATGAAATGGTCGCTACCTGGAGAGAGAGAGAAGAAAACACTTTAGCGTAAGCTCGTGCAAGATCAGATTGGTTATTATCTTATCTAATCAGGATGGCTCCCACTGCTTTTTATCAAATTTTCCTTCAAACCCTAAAAGGAAAGACTGGCCGGGATTAATTACACACTACAAGTTCGCCAATCTTTCAGCCAGGCCAGTGTCGGTACTTTGAGGGAGGTCCCCCGTGCTTTCGCACGAACCTAATTAATGTAAACCTCGTTTTCCCAGAGGCGTAACCCCGTTGACACCTTTCTAGACACCTACTTGATCGGCTAATTGTAATGTGTAAAACTCTCCCAGGAGTAACTCTTACTCGCAGCGGGTATCGGGATCCAACTATCTCATAGAAGGTATGCAATCTCATTGCAAATTTCAACACTTGAAATTCCCGATAATATTTTTCCCCTAGCGTACTATGACCTTGACGCAGGCCAACAAATCACAGCGCGCTAGTCAAGTTCAACCCGTCATTCCTGATTGAATTAAACCCACCCGCACGACCCTTGACGCAGGCCAACAAAGTCGTACGACTACCCTAATCCAATCTGCATCATATGCATAAGCAGATAAATACTAGTTAGCTACCGCACACTACGCCTTGACGCAGGCCAACAAACGTAGCACGAATACTAACTACTACTTATCTGAAATGACGGAGGGCTACGACAGGTTTTTCTGAAAACCTATTGCGTAATGAACTTGATATCGTTGTAGAATCAAATGAAGTTTTGAAATGGAGTGATTTTGAGGCTTTTCTAGTTTTGCTAAAGGGGTCACTCCCGGTGAAGGGATCGTCGGCCCTTTCCTCGTCGAATGAGGTGCGGGATATATCATATATATCACTGTGCAAAGCAAAACTCAAAAACAATCAAAAGCAAACCGAGTGTGTAGCATCTGCCAGTTATTGCTAAAGGAGTCACTCCCGGTGAAGTGATCTCGGTCCTTTCCTCATCGAATAAGGTGCAGGGTATATCATATATACCGCTATGCAAAGCAAGAACTGTAGCTACCTGTTTTGTTTAAAATTTGATTCTACAACATCTTAGGTTTCTTTTATTTCATTAATCGCATTAATGAAGTCCCATCATTTAAATACCTAAACATCACAGATAAATACGACGTACACTTATGCCATCCGCATTCGCCTCGATGTCCCCTCGTACATCGTTAGGTTAGGTAACTAACGACAGAGCAGGGCAAGGCTAGTGCGGATGCAAAACATAAGTAACGTCTATATAATATATCATATATACTATATACTGTATCTATCACAGAACATCACATGATCACATCACAGATAACGCAGCAGAAGAAACATATGAAACATTGGATATACTAGGACGTCCGTGTTTTCAATACGAGCCAGTATAAAACACGGATTCCACGGTCGTGATGAATAGCCAATCCCACACCCCTAGACCCCTACGAGAGCGGCAAGCAACCCTACCAATTCTAGGTTTAGGAGACCCGGACTCGACTCCTCGAGTTGGTCTCCCACTGGACCCCAGAACCCGGTTACTTGTGCTCCCCTCCTTGGGTCTATCCTAATGCGGAAAAGTAAATAATATACAAAGGGTGACAGCTTCCGCAACCTGGAAGTGCCCCAATAAAAGAATATTACATACAAGTTTTTACATGAATGAAAATGAAAAACACTCATCTCACATAAAAACCCCCGGCTATTCAAACACGACAATCCAATATAACATATCCAGCAACACATAACATCACATGTCATCAACGTAAGTAAATATGCGCATCCCAATTGTCGTTGACATATAGCAACGAAACCGGCGATATCACATATTACACTTACGGTCACAGAAAAGAAAGTGTAAAACTGCAACAATTGGAATCCGCAACCTCTTTAGACATCGCATGCCTAATCAAATGAAATACTTAGACATCACATGCCTAACAATTATAAACCCCGCATTTTAGTCTCATTATCGAAAACTCTTTTCAATATCAAGTGAGACTAAACCGCAAGATTTATAACATTCATCCAGTTATCTCATAACTGTTTGTGAATTCCAATTATTGTATCCCATTCCGGATAAATAGAAAATATTAAACTTTCCGATCGAACATTCGAACACCCAAGTTTTCCCGAAACCGTCCAACACATGAAATAGGTTCAAAGACATTCACTTCATGCCTCAGTACCAACGGTCCAGCCGTAGAAGGGTCAAGCCAACGCCTCACATGTGGCACGCCGTACTGCCCCAAACCCGAAGGTTCAAAGGGCAGTTCAAGACGGTCACATAATCGAGTTAAGGTTTGTTGTCTTCTAGAGGGACCATCGCGTTACTTGCACTACTCAGAACGTCCTTAAACCACACAAAAATCTAACACTTGGATATTTTCCGGCAGGGGAAAAGTTGGGTATTTATATCCGGTCGGACTTTTTAACATATTCAAAAAATTATCCGGAAAGCACTAAGACAAAGTTCGATAATCCGATTGAAACGTTGATTCCCAATACAACCCCAGAACACTCAACTCTTGAGTCAAATTAAAAATTCCCAGAAAATTCAGCATAATAAAATAGTAATTACTGTGCAAAACGGGAGTGATGATGTCATCATCTTGCCGCGGAACCGCCGCAGAAGCCAGGCTTCTGCCGCGGTTCCGCCGCACTTTTTACTGTTCATGCGATAAATTTTGCATCGTAATTCTTAGATTTCCCTGCTGAATTTTTTAAGCATTTTTAATATGGAAAAATCCCAGATTTTAGAAAAAGTCCAGAGAGCACTTGGGTTTTAGGGTTTCGGGTTCGTTCGGGTTTCAAACGTCGTCTAGACTTCGCCTAAGGCTCTAGCTAGGCTCTGATACCACTGTAGGGTTCCTAGGCACTCTCAAGAGGTCTCACAAGGAATCAACCATGCCAATTTTAAATTTTACGGGTGCCGAGAAACCCTAATACGGACCGTTACCTAGAAATTTAGGCGAAAAACTAAACTAGTTAACAACTTAACTAAAGATAAGAAGCTACAACCTTTGTAGATCCGGATTTCCACTTCCTTGGCTCCACGTAGGCGTCCTCTCGCTTTCCATCTCGAATCCCAGACTCAATCGTCGGCTTGATCGGAGAAATGGGCGGACAAGGTCGTCGGCTTTGTGCCGAAGATGATCTACGTCGAGGCATCACAAGTTCAAGCTCCGACTTCACAAATTTGTGAAACTTGTGAAGAAAACACCCAAAACAACTTGGCAAGAGGTAGAGGGTGAAGAAATAGGAGGTGGGTTCACTTTAGAATTGGATTTCTCACTCTTTAGCTCAAGGTACCATTAATGGTGTCAAGCTTTTTCTTTTAAGAAGAAGAAGAATATGAAGCTAGAATTATGATAAGTGTTTAGATAAAAAGAATAATAAATGAATACTTATCATAAACTAACTAGGGTAGAGTGTAGAGAATAGACCATGGTTACTTCGATGGGTTAGGATTAAGCATGAAGACAAGAATGGTTAAGAAGTCAAAGCTTCATGAAGCTTCAACTAGAAACAAACATAGCCACCATTCTTATCTAAATCTTTTCCAAATAAATAAAAAAATAAATAAATGAAAAAGCAAAACCCTAATCATCTCTTAACCATGGTTTAATACTTTACACTTAACCAAATGAGCAAGTATCATCAAACATGATACAAACATGTGCATAAAAGTATATCATATATACAACTTGCACAACAAGTGAGAAAATCCATTTAAAATGAACCAATACTAGTTAATGCAAAGTAATATATCAAATATATATAATTATACATTAAATCATTAAATCAACACTTGATTTAACGATCTGGTCATATCTCATATAACCGACTAGTATCCTATGTATCGGCTTATCGAATCAATCCTTGATTCGATATCTAGGTTATATCGAATATAACCAATCGATACATCCATCGCGAGAATGGAATACGGTATCACATACACGCATTATTCTCGGCCCTGCACATATCTCATGTGCGCTCCTATTTTGTTTCGCTTGAGCCAGGAAACCTCTGTGTAGGACTCTAAAGACTCGTCAATATGCCGGCAGCAGATGATGATCATATCAATCACCCACAAGCCGCAAGCGGTCTGCTAAACGTAACGGCCACCCGGGTATTGAGTAATCAGAAGATCGACGAGCTAGCCTGCTCACACTCCTGTGAATCCAACCAGTAACACTTACCGTACAGTCCGGTCTGTTCGTCTGATATGTCGCATATCAAGTCTAGGGGTGCTAAACGTCAGACCCCAATAACCGATAAGTCGTGCCGATGTGAGGCTCAAAACGGGTCGAGAAACTACTGGTAACACTTACCAGCAAATCTCTGATCAGCCCTGGCCAGGGACTTCCCTGTTACGGCCAATCAAGCACAGCGCAACATCAACCCCCAATACCGGGAGAGACGAAACCCCTCCTATCGCTCATTGCCTCCATGTGACTCGGGACTGTGCCCAAAGACCACCGTTTTGCACGCCCTCATGGACGTGGTAAGGTGGAGATCAAAGCACAGTGGGAATCACACAAGACTCTATGACGATCTCGGGTCTACAGACTAACCTGCACAAGTGTCACCTGAGAACTGCCATCTGACGTGAGGTATAATACCATCTGGGAGTTCTCGGCGAGTCCGTCCAGTGTACCCAGTCTCCACTGAGCACCCGTACACCATCTCTGATGTCAAACACCAATGGATATGGGATCATCCATCGCCCATCTCATGGGTCGAGAAGCGTATACGCTAGTCTACACTGGTATATCGATGCCCTGTCTCGATACACCCACGACCAGGGACCTTGAAGGATGTACTTATGGACTACCATGTCCCCACTAGTATGAACCGCATCATAGTCCAGGTAGTCAAGTACACATCCTAAGCGCTTTACCAACATGTAACTATAAGACAGTTTAAAGAGACAAGTGTACATGTTAAGATAAAGAGTAACCAGATAGCATACTATCATATCGAGCAAGAAAGTCATCTCTATATATGTCCAAGCATCCAATATAATATACATCATCTGTACAATACTGGCCTCTAGAGCATACATACAACTAACACCAACCAAGACCGTGTCTACCACTCCATATGAGATATGGAGTGGAAAGAGACCACCTCTTAAAACAGTTAGGATTTGGGGTTGTCCGGCTTTTGTTAAAAAGCAGAATCCAGACAAACTCGAGACACGATCGGTCATGTGTAAATTTGTGGGGTATCCAAAACACTCGTATGGATATCTATTCTACCACAAGGAGGAACAAAAGGTGTTTGTTGCTCAGCATGCCACATTTTTGGAAAATGAAATCTTTACAGACAGTACTGATGGCAATGCGGTAGAACTAGAAGAGGTTCTAGAGACACAAATTACTCAGGACGAATTGGTTGAAACTGATGTTACAGTAGAACTTCAAGAGCCTCAGCCGCTCCGGAGATCTAGTAGAACTTCTCGGCCACCAGAGAGATACTATGGGTTTCTCATTGATGGTGATAGAGAAGATTGTATCATGGATGATGATGAACCTACTAGTTTTTAGCAAGCTATCACGAGTGGTGACCCAGTGAAGTGGCTGGAAGAAATAAGATCCGAAATGGAGTCCATGTACACCAACAAAGTATGGACTTTGGACGTTGCACCTACTGGGATAAAACCCGTTGGGTGCAAATGGATCTTTAAAAGAAAGATTGGTGTAGATGGAAAGGTGGAGACCTTTAAATCAAGGCTTCTAGTGAAAGGTTTTCGTCAAAGACTAGGACTGCACTATGATAAAACTTTCTCTCCGGTAGCAATGCTTAAATCCATTCGGATCCTACTCGCTATTGCTGCTCACTATGATTATGAAATCTGGCAGATGGACGTTAAAACTGCATTTCTGAATGGTGATTTAGAAGAATGGGTATTTATGGATCAGCCAGAGGGCTTCATTGACAGTAGGAGCAGCGGGAAAGCATGTAGATTGCTTATATCCATTTATGGATTAAAGCAGGCCTGACGGAGTTGGAACATCTGCTTTGATGATACAATCAAAGAATTCGATTTTATCAAAAATATAGATGAACCATGCATTTATAAGAAGATTGTAAGGAGTACTGTCACATTGTTCGTATTGTACGTGGATGACATTCTCTTGATAGGAAATGATACTCCTATGCTACAATCGGTCAAACTATTCTTATCACAAAGGTTCTCCATGAACAGCCTGGGTGATGCCTGTTCATATCAGATTTTTGCATTTTCATACCGCCCAATTTTTATCACATTGCATATCCGTAGATACTCTTGAGCCGTGTTTGCTAGTCAATTGCAGGATACAGGTTCTCGGTTCCAAAACGGTGAAATTCATGGAAAACACGAAAGAATCCGGGTTCCTGCCAACCACAGATAAAAACACGGTCTCTGCTCTTCATCCGTATGTTGCCAGATATCAATAGGAAGACAAAAGATCAAATCAATGTCATTCTCATGCACAAGGCTCAATGGTAGCACAAAATCCAAGAGATCTACGCGGAGCTCGAGGCAAATCATGACAAAATCTTGACAAAAAGTCCACCTTTCCCTCAACAGAAATTCTGGAAAAATCGGGGAGCCAAACTGAGAAAATATATGTATCAGAATGAAGTACACTGCAGATCAGGCCACCACAAGAAATCCCCAAGCCCAATTCCTCTAAACGGCCGCGGAAGCGCGGCCAAAGAGGGGTCTTGGCCGCGCTTCCGCGGCCATCTTGGCGCCAATTGCGCAGAAATTTTTGGGGCACTCTGGTCTTTTCATATGGCCCCGTATTGTTGCCCTAGATTCTCATTTCTCACCCTATAAATACCCCAGAATTCTGTGAAGAGGGGGTCCAATTCTTGTATTTCTTTTGCTAGGTTTTAGTTTACATGTTCTTCTTCCTCTTCTCACCTCTTCTCCATTAAACTTGTAAGTGAGCTTTTGAGTGAAGAGTGATGAATAAAGAAGACCATTTTTATTATCATGCTTGTCTCTTTCTTTACTTGTTATAATTGTTGTAACTTTAAATTCGTTAAGTAGTTGTTGTTATTTCCTTGTTGTTTCTTTCTTCTCTTTTTTCTTTATCTTTACATATGACAATGATACTTACGCTTGATCCTCGCCAAGGTGAGGTCGCAAATAGTTAGTCGTATTCTTCTAATCTCCTTCTTTCTATCTTCCTCCTTTGTGTTGTTTTATTTTTCCGTATTATGATGTGTGAGTAGTTCATTCTTGTTAGGGTAGGATAAGGGAAGTTTGAGAGAAGGAAATCTCTCTCACTCTTTCCTTGCCCAACAGCTTAAATCGACTCCCGTTAACCCAACCACAATCCGCTCCTTACGGCACCCTATCCTACATGATAGCGGTGATTCCGTAGTGAGACCGGTTGTGGTTGGATTAACCGGAGGTTATGGCTAAGAGCCAAGAACGGACGGACAAGCACCAACAGGAAGACTTATGCGTTGGAAAGCCTAGCTTATACTTGCAAAGTCCTTCCTAGTCGTGCTAATCCCCGTTGTTGCCGATTACCGTAACACGATATTAAGAGGGGCAACGAAAGATGTGGAGACTCCTAACTCAAACTAACCTAATCCTAACCCTAACATGCTCTCTTTAAATATCAACTCAACACTTAGATAACTATAAACAAAATCTGAACAACCGGACTTAACTCGTTAAAACACATTGAAAAAGACTCCCATCTCCCTGCGGACGACCCGTACTCAACCGGCTAGCTACAAGCGAAACCGTCTTGATTGCGGTATTTAAACTAGAACTTGAACACGCTCGTAGACTATCAATCAAATGGCGCCGCTGCCGGGGAGACGGTAGTTTATTTCTTTGTGTAATTTCGGGTTAATTTGTAAGTATAAAAAAAAAAACGAAAAATATATACTTTGTAAAAAAAAAAATCATCTTGTTATTTTTGATTAGCTTTTGTGCAAGTGTGCAGGAAAGTACAAGGTTCAAGTTCCGTGGCCAAGACGATTGAAAATACGGAGTTCAAGTACAGTGCCAAAGACGTGGGAAGATAGACCCACATTTCGCGGCTACACCGCGACGGACCAAAACGGAGGAGACGGTCTACTGTTAAAATCTGGAGCAGATACAGTGAGCACATCAAGAATCAGCACATCCAGACAAGTAGGGGACAACCACAGAAGCACAGCCAGAAAATTTGGCAGCACAATCCCAACATATAGCCGCGGAACCGCGGCCTTAGCACGTGTTTGGCCGCGGATCCGCGCCCTGTTGGTGGCTTCAGGGCCCCAAAAATCTCTGTAAGTTCCCTGTTCTTCTCCCCTCTCCTCTGAACTCCACTAAATTGTGTTTTCTGCAGCCTTCTTTGCGCAAACTCTTCTCCCCCTTCCAATAAACTGTTCTTGTGCAGGATTCTTTGCGCCGCAAATAAAAAAATTGTTTGCAGTTGATTTGTTACTGTTTTGCATTCTTTAATACGGACTTAAGGGGCTTGAAACCAATCCAGATTGGGTGGGGATTTCATCACCCTTCCCAGGACCCCGGAAATCACTAAAGCATATTCATTGTCCATTGTAAATTAAAAAATACTAGACTTCAGCCCTAAGGACTTCGCGCTCATTAGGAGAAGATAAACCTTGTTTAGAACCTCGCTTAACCGTATATTGTTTACGGGGTGTGTAGGAAAGTGTTAAAGGCGCAACCGCCGAAGAGAAAGGGTTATTTAATTAAGGAACTTCGCGAAAGCGTTGGACAACCTCCCCTTATCTCTGCACTTACCTGGCCTCGTGATCAGTGTATTTTTAAGCCCGTTTCTCGACATTGTTTAACTTCGACAATCAAGTTCAGGAGCAGGTCTAGTAGACCTAGGTTACCCTAGATCTAGGTGTGATTGTGCATATCTTGTTTGTGATTGCTTAAGCCGTATTTCCGTACATACTTCTGTAAATCTCTTTCTAAAAACAAAAACAAAAAAAGAAAAAATCAAAAACTTTTATAAAAACTTGCCCTTTTGTCGCCAAATCCATTTTCACCCAACACCCATCGCCTTTCTTCATTGACGTTTTCTTACCCTCACCTTCTCCGCTTTGACTATACTAAACTCGTTTAGTGTATGTCCGCTTGGACTCGGGACACTAGCGCCCGTCTAGTCCGCGTTACGTTAGTCGCGACCGACTACGCGATCGACTCCGAAGTCGATACTCCGTCCACTCCTTTTTCACCCCTTCCTTTGCCGGCCAACTCCGACGTTGACCGGAATTCTGTTCATACATCTTCACCTTCACCTTCACCAACCTCTTCTTCCGCGATGTCGGGATTTAATCCGAACATCTCTTTGACCACCCCTGGATTGGTTCCACCTCCTACGGAGACCAATCTCCCACCACCTCCGCCTGTTGTAGCGCCGCAGCGAATCGCGCTCCAGGATCGTTTCTACCCTACCCGTTCTGCACTCCCCACCTGTCTTTCTCTTCCTCTGGCCAATGGGGACAACTTTGAAATTAAGCCCCATGTCATCAACATGCTTCCACGTTTTCATGGGCTTGAATCTGAAGATGCCTATATCTTCATAAATAAATTTCAAAATGTCTGTGCCATGATGAAAACCACCCAGCTGTCGGACGATGCTATACGTCTACGGGTCATTCCGTTCACTTTATGCGATCTCGCAGAAAAATGGCTGTATAGCACCGCTTCCCACTCAATCACCAGCTGGGACGAGTTTGTTAAAGCGTTTCTGAAAAAATTCTACCCAAATCATAAGACCGCAAGAATTCGAAATGAAATCAACCAATTCTCCCAGCTTCCTTCTGAACCCTTCTGGAAGTGCTTTGACCGATACAAAGACCTTCTTGTTCAGTGTCCTCACCACGGTATAGAGAAATGGCAGCTCTGCCAAACCTTATACGAGGGACTGAACCCAGCAACGAAGCAGTTGCTGGAAACCATCTGTCAGGGCCACTTCCTATCCAAATCTGACGAGGAAGCGTGGCAGTTCTTTGACGATCTTGCGGAGCAAACGCTACAGTGGGAGAGCACTAGACCGACTTCTTCTTCTTCTACCTCCACTTCTACCGGTCAGTCTAGGGTAGGAATCCACCAACTCGATGTCTCTATTGCGATGAAAGCTGAAATGGCTGCAATAACACAAAAGCTTGAAGCGATAGAGAGCAAATTTTCTGCTCCTGCCCCCACACCTGTTCTCCCCCTTCGTACCATCTGCGCTTGTTGTTCCGATCCTTCCCACTTGACCGAAGAGTGTCCTTACAATCCACCCTCGCAAGGACAGGATCAGGTTAATGCTGCCTTCCAGCAAAGACCGAGGAATGATCCATACTCTTCCACCTACAATCCCGGTTGGAGGAACCACCCTAATTTCGCCTGGAATCAGAATCAGAATCAATTCCAGGGCAACAATTTCCAAAGGGCCCCTCCGCCGCAACAACAAGCGCCACAACAAACTCAGCATCAGTATCAGCAGCCCTTCCAACCCCAACCTTACCAAAACCAGACGAACAACTTTGCACCCAACAACTCTTTTCCACCAAACAACAACTTTGTTCCGTCCAACAACGATAAGGTTTCCTCGCTCGAGCGAAGTCTGGAGGCATTCGTTAAACAGTCGACCCAATCCACCGCCAACATCCAGTCTTCGATTCAATCTTTAGTGCAACACACTGCCGCACATGGGCAAAGCATCAAGACCATCGAGGCCCAGATTGCACAGCTGAACGCGGCCTTGAGCGAGCGAGAGAAGGGGAAGCTCCCGTCCCAGCCACTTCCAAATCCCGGCCACCCACATAATGCACATGTTGCTCTTGAACAACAAAACCATAATGTGAGTGCCGTGACCACACTGAGATCAGGGAGGGTGCTGCAACACAACATTGGCAAACGGATCAACGATGACACCCCGGCCGCTGCTTCTTCTTCTTCTTCTCCTCCTTCTTCTTCTTCGTCTTCTGAGCCTATTCTCCGTTCTTCACAAGGCTCTCCTTCCTCTTCTTCTCTGAACGGACCCACTTCTCACTCCACGAAGACACCTATTCTGGGATCCGTTCCAACTCCACAATCTCCTCCTCCAGCTTTAGACTCAACCAATTTTCCAAATGTTCCATTTCCAAACCGGTTGAGGTCTAACAAACAAAATCCACAAATGGAGAAGATTTTGGAGTTATTCAAGCAAGTTAACATTAACATTCCTCTTTTAGATGCTGTCCAACAAGTCCCATCTTACGCGAAAATCTTAAAGGACTTGTGCACGAAAAAGAGGAAGTCTCAGGTACCCAAGAAAGTTTTCTTGGCTAGTGCTGTGAGTGATGCCCTTACCCAATCTTTACCACAAAAACGGAAGGACCCTGGCTGTCCTACGATTTCAATTACTATTGGGGATAAGAACATCAACCGCGCACTATTAGATCTTGGTGCCAGTGTTAACTTTCTTCCGTATTCAGTATACGAGCAATTAGGCGTCGGAGAGCTGAAACCCACACACTGCACTCTCCAGATGGCCGACCGATCGATCACCCATCCTAGGGGTGAGCTAGAGGATGTGTTAATAAAAGTCGGGGACTTCATATTCCCCGTCGACTTCATTGTCTTAGATACACAGCCTGTAGCTAACCCCCGGAATCAAATTCCGGTGATACTCGGTCGCCCATTTCTCGCAACCTCAAATGCTGTGATCAATTGTCGCAATGGTTCAATGAACCTCTCTTTTGGAAATATGACAATTGAACTCAACATTTTTAGGTTGGGGAATCAGCCCGCCGAACCTAATGCTTATATACTGGATGTCTGCTCGATCCAGGAGATCACACCAGAAGAGTGTGAATTCGAGGAGTTTCTGTTTGAACACGATAATCTCGACGCCACTAGTGCGTTTCACTTCGAACCTGCTGCTGCTTCTGCGCCTGACAACGAATACGAGTGTTTCACATTCTTGAACGATCTTAGCCGCGCACAACCCGAGTTTGAATCTTTCGACTTTCCGGATGAGTTACCTGAACCATCCAACTCGGTTGCCTACACTCGCTTTGAACCTTTGCTGGAGTCCTTTGAGTTCGAGACCTTTGCACCGGTCTTGCCTTCCATCATTTCACCTCCAACGCTCGAACTCAAGCCGTTGCCGTCTCACCTTAAGTATGCTTACTTAGGTGAGAACGAGACCCTCCCTGTCATCATTTCGGCTTCTCTAGCTCCAGAGCAAGAGAAAGCCCTTCTCGCGGTCTTGCACAGCAACAGGCAAGCTTTTGGCTGGTCCATGGCGGACATCAAGGGGATTAGTCCCCTGATCGTTGAGCATCACATTCATCTGATGGATGATGCCAAACCAGCCCGGGATCCACAAAGACGTCTTAATCCAGTCATGAAGGAGGCTGTGAAGAAGGAGATCGTCAAATGTCTAGATAGTGGTATCATTTACCCTATCTCTGATAGCCAGTGGGTTAGCCCCATTCACGTTGTCCCCAAAAAGTCGGGCATCACGGTCATAACCAACGAGGCGAATGAGTTAATCCCTACTTGCACCCAAACTGGGTGGCGAGTTTGCATTGATTACAGAAAACTCAACGCCGCAACACGGAAAGACCACTTTCCGCTACCTTTCATTGACCAGATGCTGGAACGATTGGCCGGACATGAGTACTATTGTTTTCTTGATGGCTACTCTGGCTATAATCAAATTCCCATCGCCGAAAAAGGCCAGGACAAGACCACTTTCACTTGTCCTTTCGGCACGTTTGCATATCGACGCATGCCCTTTGGGTTATGCAATGCGCCCGCTACCTTCCAGCGGTGTATGATGGGAATTTTCTCTGACATGGTGGAAAAATTTCTGGAGATTTTCATGGATGACTTCTCCATTTTCGGCGACTCCTTTGACGAGTGTTTGCTGCATCTTGACGCTGTCCTTACCCGATGTAAGGACAAGAATCTCACTTTGAACTGGGAGAAATGCCACTTCATGGTGCGCGAAGGTATTGTCTTAGGACATATCATCTCGCAAAATGGCATAGAGGTTGACAAAGCAAAGATTGAGGTCATTTCCAATCTGCCTCCTCCCCGATGCGTCAGAGATATCCGAGCCTTCCTTGGCCATGCCGGTTTCTATAGACGGTTTATCAAGGACTTTAGCAAGATTGCTAGGCCCTTGACACTTTTGCTGGCCAAGGACACGCCTTTCGACTTCAACTCGAGCTGTGTGACTGCATTCGAGTCACTGAAACGCTCACTCACTTCTGCTCCCGTTCTTTCTTCCCCTGACTGGACGCACCCATTCGAGATTATGTGCGATGCATCCGACTTTGCCATCGGTGCTGTCCTTGGACAGCACATCAACAAGATGCCGCACGTAATCTATTACGCGAGCCGAACCCTGAACGACGCCCAACTTAACTATACAACAACTGAGAAGGAATTCTTGGCTGTTGTATTTGCTTTAGAAAAGTTCAGGCCCTACCTCATCGGCTCTCCAGTCATTGTCTATACGGACCATTCAGCTCTGCGCCATCTTTTTGCGAAGAAAGATGCAAAATCTCGGTTAATACGTTGGATCCTCTTGCTCCAAGAGTTTGACCTTGTCATTAAGGACAAACGAGGATGTGAAAACGTGGTTGCTGATCATCTCTCACGACTTCCTTCTTCGCCTTCGCTTCCAATTCCGATTAACGACGTGTTTCCGGATGAACAACTCTTGACAGTATCATGCGAACCCTGGTTCGCAGATATTGTGAATTATTTGGCCACGGGATTACTACCGACTGAATGGTCGAGTCAGGACAGACTTCGCTTCTTATCCCAAGTAAAACACTTTTACTGGGACGAACCCTACTTGTTCAAGTACTGTCCCGACCAGATTATTCGTCGGTGTGTCCCGGATGAGGAATTCAAGAGTGTGCTGTCATTTTGCCACGACCAAGCATGTGGCGGGCATTTTGGGCCCAGAAAGACAGCCGAGAAGATCTTGCAATGTGGTTTCTACTGGCCACAACTTTTCAAAGACGCTCACGACTATTGCAAGACTTGCTCCCGGTGCCAACACATGGGCCGGATATCCCGGAGAAACGAGATGCCGCTCCAACCAATCTTGGTTGTGGAGATTTTCGATGTTTGGGGGATAGACTTCATGGGGCCGTTTCCCAGCTCTTTTGGGAACTTGTACATTCTTCTAGCTGTTGATTACGTCTCTAAATGGGTCGAGGCTGTGCCCAGCCGAACTAACGACAACAAGGTTGTCGTTAGGTTCCTTAAAGAAAACATTTTCTCACGGTTTGGGCACCCCCGAGCGATCATTAGCGACAATGGAAGTCATTTCTGCAATAAAACTTTCGAGGCCTTGATGCGGAAATACTCCATTAATCATAAGCTTTCTACGCCCTACCACCCCCAAACCTGCGGGCAGGCCGAAGTTTCAAATCGGCAAATCAAGCAGATATTGGAGAAGACGGTTTCCAAGAACCGTAAGGATTGGTCTCTGAAACTCACTGATGCCCTTTGGGCATTTAGAACCGCTTATAAGACCGACCTTGGCATGTCTCCCTATCGGCTTGTGTACGGAAAAGCCTGCCACCTACCTGTCGAAATCGAGCATCGCGCATTTTGGGCGATAAAGGAGCTGAATCTGTCTCTTGAGGATGCGGGCAGCCATCGGAAGCTGCAGTTGAACGAACTGAGTGAGCTTAGGGATGAGGCTTACGACAACGCGGTTGTCGTTAAGAATCGAACGAAGGTGTTTCATGATAAACACCTTTTGCGCAAAACCTTCGTACCTGGTCAGCAGGTACTTCTTTACGACACCCGACTTCACTTCCATCCTGGAAAGCTCCGATCTCGCTGGAAAGGGCCGTATTTTGTGCGGAATGTGTATCCGCAGGGCGCTGTGGATTTGGAAAATCCAAAGGACGGTTCACTCTTCAAGGTGAACGGACACCGATGCAAACCGTACCTTAGCGCCGAACCAACAGAGGAGCTCCTGTTCTTACAGGAGCCGGTTTACCCTGAATGATCTTCCTCTGCCTACCTCCAAACTTCGGTTATCCAGCCAAGAACAGTAGACACTGTTCCAAATAAGTTTGGGGGTATGTACAAACCATTTTGTTTATATTTGTGTATATTCTTTTTCTTTTCTTTAAAAACAAAAACAAATAAAAAGTTGTGTATCACTAACCGACAATTTTGAACCTTCAAACTGATCTCTTCATGCAACGACAGTGAGGACACTGTCCAGTTTAAGTTTGGGGGTACGCTCGGTACGCATTTCTTACCTTCGCATTCATATGTATATTTTGCATCTGCATATTAAATCCATAAAATCCATAAAAATTTGAAAATTTTCTAAAAATATAAAAACTTTTTTGTCAAGTTAGCGTATGAAAGAACTCTGATTCAACATTCGACGGTTTTTGTTTGAAAAAAATAGGAATAACTAGATCTTCTGTTTGGATTTTGAAAACCTGAAAGATAACTCTCCTTTGAAGTTAACTATAGCTGATATACGTCTTTACATCACACTACACGTGTCGTAAGATTTTGGGAATTAGATGACAAGTCTTTCATGTTTGAACTTTTAAACAGATAAATTATTTTCTGAGGATCAAATAGGTTTGTTCTGAAATAAGTAATGTCAAGAATAGTTTATGAAGTAAAGAGAATATGAAGGAATGTTATTGATGCCGTAATAGGAGCTAAGTCTGAAAAAATAACCCATCTAAAACTTGATTGGAATGATTACACACCAAACCCACTAGACACGTCTTTTATCTGAAAAATAATTGAACTGCCGGTTATATCTCCGTTCGTATTAAATCATCTGATTTTCACGACAAACTGTCTTTTGTTTTTGGACCTAGGTAACTTGAGTAATTAAGTCCGCTGGGGTGTTTCTACACCTAATGCCCTAAAACCAACTGGTTTGGGTGCATTGGCCCAAAGCTCGCTAAGAAGCCTAGAAAGTCCAGATAAAAACAAAGTCAAGCAAGTGTTCTCTCCGAGTTAAAATTCCTAACGGTTCTTTGTGTGAGAATAATCTTGATAAAAGACAAGCTTTTATAAAAAAAAAATTTAACGGAGATATGAAGGTTTTACTCTATGATAAAGACTATTGCACGTTCACAGAGGTGTGTATGAAATGAAAACAAGAAAAAGGTGGAGTGAAGAATAAGACCTAGTTTCCTGTTAGGGAAGATAGAAATTCTGAAGTTGAAACTTTACTGGAAAACGAAACTTGAAAAATGCTTAACTCGTTATAAAACTTATGTGATCCTTTTAAAATTGTTATCTGGGCTTTATTGTGCGACATGATGACTTTAATCGATCCTTCTGGAACTTAACGACACTATTTGCACTGCACGTAAAGACATATAAAATCTGTAGTTAAATAAGATGTGAGGTGTGAAAAATAAAGGTTCGATGGTCTAGACTTAGGATTATAGAATTGTTATTTTCTAAAAACAAAACTTTAGGGTTTGAAGCTTAGTTATTTTACAAAACCAACTTGACCGGATTTTGTGGGTAGTATCCGCTGAAAACCCTTAGGAGACAACACTCCTCCTACTAGGGACACCTAGAGGTTTAACGGCTTGTTGCACATGCTCAGTGCAATCGCGTTCCCTGCGAAAGTGAGGTTAGGAAATTTTTTTGTGAATAAATGGACTTTGCTCGGGACGAGCAAATGATAAGTTTGGGGGTATTTGTTCATATCAGATTTTTGCATTTTCATACCGCCCAATTTTTATCACATTGCATATCCGTAGATACTCTTGAGCCGTGTTTGCTAGTCAATTGCAGGATATAGGTTCTCGGTTACAAAACGGTGAAATTCATGGAAAACACGAAAGAATCCGGGTTCCTGCCAACCACAGATAAAAACACGGTCTCTGCTCTTCATCCGTATGTTGCCAGATATCAATAGGAAGACAAAAGATCAAATCAATGTCATTCTCATGCACAAGGCTCAATGGTAGCACAAAATCCAAGAGATCTACGCGGAGTTCGAGGCAAATCATGACAAAATCTTGACAAAAAGTCCACCTTTCCCTCAACAGAAATTCTGGAAAAATCGGGGAGCCAAACTGAGAAAATATATGTATCAGAATGAAGTACACTGCAGATCAGGCCACCACAAGAAATCCCCAAGCCCAATTCCTCTAAACGGCCGCGGAATCGCGGCCAAAGGGGGGTCTTGGCCGCGCTTCCGCGGCCATCTTGGCGCCAATTGCGCAGAAATTTTGGGGGCACTCTGGTCTTTTCATATGGCCCCGTATTGTTGCCCTAGATTCTCATTTCTCACCCTATAAATACCCCAGAATTCTGTGAAGAGGGGGTCCAATTCTTGTATTTCTTTTGCTAGGTTTTAGTTTACATGTTCTTCTTCCTCTTCTCACCTCTTCTCCATTAAACTTGTAAGTGAGCTTTTGAGTGAAGAGTGATGAATAAAGAAGACCATTTTTATTATCATGCTTGTCTCTTTCTTTACTTGTTATAATTGTTGTAACTTTAAATTCGTTAAGTAGTTGTTGTTATTTCCTTGTTGTTTCTTTCTTCTCTTTTTTCTTTATCTTTACATATGACAATGATACTTACGCTTGATCCTCGCCAAGGTGAGGTCGCAAATAGTTAGTCGTATTCTTCTAATCTCCTTCTTTCTATCTTCCTCCTTTGTGTTGTTTTATTTTTCCGTATTATGATGTGTGAGTAGTTCATTCTTGTTAGGGTAGGATAAGGGAAGTTTGAGAGAAGGAAATCTCTCTCACTCTTTCCTTGCCCAACAGCTTAAATCGACTCCCGTTAACCCAACCACAATCCGCTCCTTACGGCACCCTATCCTACATGATAGCGGTGATTCCGTAGTGAGACCGGTTGTGGTTGGATTAACCGGAGGTTATGGCTAAGAGCCAAGAACGGATGGACAAGCACCAACAGGAAGACTTATGCGTTGGAAAGCCTAGCTTATACTCGCAAAGTCCTTCCTAGTCGTGCTAATCCCCGTTGTTGCCGATTACCGTAACACGATATTAAGAGGGGCAACGAAAGATGTGGAGACTCCTAACTCAAACTAACCTAATCCTAACCCTAACATGCTCTCTTTAAATATCAACTCAACACTTAGATAACTATAAACAAAATCTGAACAACCGGACTTAACTCGTTAAAACACATTGAAAAAGACTCCCATCTCCCTGCGGACGACCCGTACTCAACCGGCTAGCTACAAGCGAAACCGTCTTGATTGCGGTATTTAAACTAGAACTTGAACACGCTCGTAGACTATCAATCAATGCCTCGTGCATTTTGGGCATAAGGATCTATAGAGATAGATCCAAGAGGTTATTGGGATTGTCCCAATCAAAGTACATAGACACCATCCTAAAAAGGTTTAGTATGGAAGATTCCAAGCGTGGTGCCTTGCCCGCTTATCATGGAATCACTCTCTCCAAAGACTTCTGTCCGAAGACTGATGAAGAGAGAGCTCGCATGAGCATTATACCCTACGCTTCAGCCGTAGGATCTATAATATATGCGATGTTTTGTACACACCCTAATGTAGCTTATGCACTAGCTGTAGTAAGCAGGTATCAATCCAACCCAGGGGATAAACATTGGATAGCAGTGAAGAACATTCTTAAGTACTTGCGAAGGACTAAAGAACTGTTCTTGGTATATGGTAATGGAGATCTCCAAATAGAGGCCTTTACCGATTCCAGCTTCCAAAGTGATAAGGATGACAGCAAATCTATCTCAGGGTTTGTATTTACCCTCAATGGAGGGGCGGTGAGTTGGAAGAGTTCCAAACAGGATACCGTTGCAGACTCCACGATGGAAGCTGAGTATATTGCTGCAAATGATGTTGCCAAGGAAGCCGTCTGGATGAAAAAGTTCGTCACGGAACTAAGAGTAGTTCCAACTATTGTTGATCCAATACCATTGTATTGTGATAATAATGGGGCTATGGCGTTAGCTAAAGAACCAAGATCCCATCAGAAGTCCAGACAAATCCTAAGGCGATATCATTTGATCCGGGAGATAGTAGATCGCCACTAGATCGAGATTCGGAGAGTAGATACAAAGAATAACACAGAGGATCCACTCACCAAGGCCCTTCCACAGCCGCAACGTGAGCGACTTTTTGAGATGTAGGATATGAGATACGCCAATAACTGGCCTTAGTGCAAGTGGGAGATTGTTGGATATATGTATGCCCTAGTGGCCATTATATGTATAGTGGATGCTTGGACATGTATATATAGATAGATTACTTTCTTGCTCGACATGATAGTATGCTACCTGGTTTACTTTATCTGACATGTTGATTTGATCATGCTTTTATTCATTTGCACATGTTGATAAAGCCCTCAGGATATTTGCTAGACTACTGTGACTATGATGCAGATCATTCTAGTGGGGCACGTGTAGTTTATAAGCATATCCTAGAACTTTTCCTAGTCGTGGGTGTATCGAGACGGGGCATAGGTATTCCAGAGTAGACTAGCGTATACCATTCTTTTCCCATATGATGGGCGATGGATGATCCCATATCCATCTGGTGTGCTGACACCAAAGATTGTATGTGGGTGCTAAGTGGAGACTGGGTATACCGAACGGACTCACAGAGAACTCCTATGTGGTATTATATCTATCGTCGGATAGAAGTTCTCAGGTGACACTGGTACAGGTTAGTCTGTAGACCCGAGATCGTCATAGAGTTTTGTGTGTCCTCCCACTGTACTTTGATCTCCACCCTACCACGGCTCTACTGAGTCGTGCACAGGCGGTCTTTGGGTACAGTTCCGAGGCACATGGAGGAGATGAGCGATAAGAGGGGTTTCGTCTCTCCCGGTATTGGGAGTTGATGTTGTGCTATGCTCGATTGGCTATAACAGGAAGTCTCTGGCCAGGGCTGCTGAGATTTACTGATAAGTGTTATCAGTAGTTTCTCGATCTGTTATGAGCCATACACCAGCATGATTTATTGAGTTATTGGGGTCGACGATACCATCCCTAGACTCGATATGCAACATATCTGACGAGGAGACCGGACTGTACGGTAAGTGTTGCCAGATTGCTCGACGGGAGTTTTGACAGCTTTGCTGGTTTTCTTCTGATCGTTCAGTACCCGGGGGGCCGTTACGTTTAGCTGATCTCTTGCGGCTTGTGGGTGTTTGATATGATCATCACCCACTGCCGGCGTATTGACGAGTCTTAGAGTCCCACACAAAAGTTTCCTAGCCCAGGCGAAAAGATGTGGTGTGCATATGAGATATGCGTGGGACCCGATTGAATACGACTATGTGATACCGTATATTAATCGGGCGTTTTTCTATTAGTCGGGTCGTATGCGATATGACCGGATTGTTAAATCAATTGTTGATTTAACATTTTGGCTTTTAATTTTATTCTTATTCTTTATTCAAACCCTTTTTATTAAAGAGGAAGAATGCATGCATGTATGCACATGTTGATGTGCATGTATGCATATGATGATGTGCGTAGAAACATACATGCAAAGTATCATGGTTGTTGATAAAACTTTGGTGGCAATATAAGACTTACATGGTTATATAATATATGGATATATATTTGTATTTGTTTTAAAATAAAAGAAAAGAAAAAGATTAATCCATGGTTATCTTCTACACTCTTCTTGGAATTAACCTTTGTTCACCCACTTTTTAACCACGAGTTAATTTTCCTTTTGTCTTTTAACTCAAGTGCAATAATATCTATATAATGTAACCATGGTTTGAGATGAAGAGTAGAAAATATATATACTTATCTTTTCTATTATTCATCAAGCTATATCATTATCAAAAGCTTTTTCCATTATCATCTTCTTCCTCCTTGCTCTCTTGAATTTTCCAAAGTGAGAGGGAGTTAAAAAAGAAAGGGTTTTGATTATAGAAAAAATACCACCTTATCATTCTACTATAATTTAGCCAATTAGTTTATAGTGTTTAACTTCATCATCTTGCTTGATCATTTGAAGCTAGGAGCTTGGACTAAGTGGACTTCGGGTGGATCATCGTGGACAAAGGAGCTCACTTGCAAGTTTTCCAACTCTCAACGATCCTAGGGGTCACTACAAAGAGGACTACAAAAGTTGTATTCCTTTCACTTAGTGTAAATATAGTTCTGGTATGTGATACTTGTGATGTTACCCTAGTAATTCTAGTTAATGATCCATGCTTAGTTTGCTTAGCACCTCTTGAAATGTTAAAGTGGCATGTGTGATACTTCCATACTCTATAGTAGGTGCTAGGGAAGCCTAACAATATATATATATATATATATATATATATATATATATATATATATATATATATATATATATAAGCATATTGTTATATCACTGAATCTACCCCTCGACGCTTAGCACCATACAAGTGATTCCCCCGTAGATGTTAAATCTACTCACCGACGATCTCGAGCTAGGTGACTCCAATCACCTCTTTACCTTTCCTAGCAGTGTCCGAAGTCCCCGCAAATGATCCTAATATCACACAAAACGATAAAAAGTGAAATTAGAAACCTTCCGATAACACACGAAAACAACGCCTAACCAACGCATCGACTCCCACAAGCTACCAAGTGTTAGCTTAGCGGGCTAACGTGTGCAGCGACACCCTAAACAAAACCCATGGCTGCAAACTGTTACTTGTATGTATGGCGTAGAGGCCATTATTGTACATGATTGTATATTATAATAGATGCTTGGTCATATATAGAGAGGACTTTCTTGCTCGACTTGATAATATGCTATCTGGTTGCTCTTTATCTTAACATGTAGACTAGTATTGTGATACTGCCTTTCTCTCACATGTTGGTAAAGCCCTTAGGATGTGTACTTGACTACCAGAATTATGATGCAGATCATAATAGTGGGCCTGGGTAGTCCACAAGTTGATCCTTTAATTGTTCCTAGTAAAGGGAGTATCGAGACATGGCATCGATATTCCAGAGTAGACTAGTGTGTACGTTTCATGACCTTGTATGGGGCGATGGATGATCCCACATCCATTGGTGTTTGACATCAAAGATTGTACATAGGTGCTCATTGTAGAATGGGTACACCGAACAAGACTCGCCGAGAACTCCTAGATGGTATTATACCTATCGTCAAATAGAAGTTCTCTGGTGACACTAGTACAAGTTAGTCTGTAGACCCGAGATCGTCAAAAAGTCTTGTATGATTCCCACCGTGCTTTGATTTCCTCCCTACCCTGCTCAAGAGAGCATGCAAATAGATGGATTTTGGGTACAGTTCCGAGTCATATGGAGGCAATGAGCGATAGGAGGGGTTTCGTCTCTCCCGGTATTGGGGGTCGATGTTGCTATATGCTCGATTGGCTATAACAGGAAGTCCCTGGCCAGGGCTGATTATAAGATTTACTGGTAAGTGTTATCAGTAGTTTCTTCACCCGTTATGAGCCTCACATCGGCATGACTTATCAAGTTATTGGGGTCTGACGTTTACCACCCCCAAACTCGATATGCGACATATCAGACGAAGAGACCGGACTGTATGGTAGTGTTACCTACTGGATTCATGGAAGTATGGACAAGCTTGCTTGTTGATCTTCTGATCGCTCAATACCTGGGTAGCCGTTACGTCCAGCTAGTACCGCTGATGGCTTGTGGGTGACTTATATGATGATCACCTACTACTGGCGTATTGACGAGTCTTTAGAGTCCTACACAGAGGTTTCCTGGCTCAAGCGAAACGATGTAGGGCACATATACGATATGTGCGGGACCGAGATTAATACGTGTATATAATACCGTATTCTAATCTCGTGATATATGATATCGGTCGGTTATATGAGATATAGCCGGATTATTGAATAAAGTGTTGATTCGATAAGTTGATATAAATGATATTTGTCGCTTATATGTTATATAGCCGGATTATTAAATCATTTGTCGATTTAATAATTTAATATATAATTATATATTTGATATATTAACTAATATTAGCACACTTAAGAATTTCTTTTCTACTAATACATTTGAATATATATGTGATATATATTATTGTATTCTTTTTGTGTCATGTTAGATGATACATTGGACTTGGGTGTATGAGACTCATACCTAATTAAAGATAATTTGGGAGATTAATTATTAAGGGGTAAAACAAAATTAGGTGGAAATTAGTATGGCTAAAGATGCTTGTAGAAGCATGGAGAAGCCTTGACTTAGTCCACTAATTTTGTTTTACTCTAGATATTTATTAACCCAACCATTATTTTTAGCCATGGTTAAGTCTCTACAAATATCATTGTGATATTTTCTTCATCCATGGTTGATCACTTGTTCATCTTCTTCATCTCCTTTTTTGCTCTCTAGCTCTTGAGCGATGTGAAAAAAACCGAGAGAAAAATAATTCTAATGTGAGCAAAATTCCTACTTCATCAATCTATACCAAACTAGCTATTTAGTATAGGTTGTTTGCTTCACTAATTCCTCAATTAGTAAAGAGGTAGCTTGAGTTAGAGATTCCTCATGGTAGTTCATCTTCGGCCTCGATGATCTATGAGCAAGCTCGTTCCTTTTGCCTAGTGGAGCCTAAGTAGAGTCCGGGAGACCAATACTTGGACCTAAGGGACTACTACACGGAGATTTAGAAGTGAGACCGGTCTGCAAAAGTTGTATTCATATTTCACTTAGTGTAAAGTTAGTTTACATGCATATAAAACCTTAATTCTCTTGTTAGATCCTTGGTCCGGGCTAGCTCGGCACCCTAGATTTTTGAAATAGCATACTTGATGCGTGTCGAAACCTAGTGAGGGTGCTAAGCGAACCCAGCACAAACTACACGAAGCACTGAATGGAAGTCAAAAAAGTCTGTACCGCATGATATTGAAACGCTAGAAA
The DNA here is from genome assembly GCA_030015575.1 of Agapanthus africanus. Lineage (NCBI taxonomy): Eukaryota > Viridiplantae > Streptophyta > Magnoliopsida > Asparagales > Amaryllidaceae > Agapanthus > Agapanthus africanus. The sequence goes on along the minus strand of CM057347.1, from coordinate 191,453,267 downwards.
TAGCTAAAAGGTTCCAGATTTTACCAACAGCAAAAATAGGGAAATAAAAGTGTACCAAATACCATAAATAATCTACAGACAGCTACCCTAAAAAATTCGACATCCCAGGTGTCACGACCCGAAAAAGCAAGTGACTGGCACTTGAACCATATGAAGTCTATAGGACCCTATCTGATCCAAGTAAGCCAAAAGCCCAGAAATCTAAAACCATTTTAAGGAGTAAAAAAGGAAAACCGGATTAAGAAGTAAAGAAATCATGTTTTGAAAATCAAAGTTTTTAAATAACTAAGCCGAATATGCATTTTAAAATGTGTAACCTTTCCTGAAAATTTCGGCAGAGTTTCCTTTGTAAAAACTGGCCCCGAACGGGGTACAACAAGAATAATATATATGAAATGATAAAAAGCATCCCAAGCGTGAGCTAGCTCTTCGTCAATCGACGGTCACAACCACGCAAGCAATAATAATATACAACGCCAAAGGGCGAGGATCAAAACCCAAAAAGAGACTCAAAACAGCCAGTAAACCATAATACTACAAGCGCGACTCTAAGGTCGAAATAATACATCACTGTCTCTAAGTCTGAACAATATACAAGTTTTGGTTAATGAAATTTCTAGATACGATGAATAATACAGGAACAATTGCGGTTCTGATACAAAAGAACCCACCTACCCAAGAAAGTCACCCATAGGAAGCAGTGTGCCAGAAATGCCGCTATGGAATCTGTACGGCAAAAACCTGCAAGGACTGTGGCACAACGGGGGTGAGTTGCCAACTCGTGAATAGAAAATATCTACCAGCAGAGATCGAATGTATGACCCATCCTAGGCCAATACGATCAGATATATATATAAACCTTAATATGAACAAGTCTGAAGCATGCTAAACTGGCAATGTAATCTCTATACATGAGTGTAGTGCCAATTGCTCGTGCCAGTGCCTCAGGTAATAGCATATAACAAATGTGAGGTATGATCAATGAAATCAATCTGCATGTACATGGATCCCGTCCACTCGTCACCCAATGACAATAACCATCATGCATGTAAATATCATCAGCATATGCATTGAAATATGAGGATATAAACCACCTGTGTCCATCGCGACACGTCAAAATCATGGAACCGGAGTGCCCAGCATCGACACTCGAAAACATCACGAAAACTGTGCCCAGCATCGGCACGTAAATTCTCATATATCGGGCTCCATCCGCGGAATCGGCCCTCGGCCCCATCAGGACGCCCATATCCATCTATCGACTCTGGTCGGTATCCTCCGGATAACCGCCAGGTCCAACCAATCACGGTAGGTACTCGCCCGCCTCCAGGCTCAATCGGCAAAGTCCTTCGATCATCTTGCCGAGGGGAACCATACCGGGTTCACTATGTACCCGCAATCGGCTCGTCCATCCCTCGAATCGGATTTCACATGTCGCTCTCAGCACCGAGAAAACACATGGTGGACGCACTGAAATATCATATCAAGGGTAACCGGGTTTTTAAAGCAATGAAATATTCTCTTTTAAAATACCCACGGTTCCCAAATCCAGAAATACCATGGAAATAACAACTCTCAATGCGTATAATCGGAAAACATGATGTATGTGACATGTAAAAGAAATGTAAGCATATCAGTCTATCTTGCAAGAATCATATACCGAATGCAACAGTACTACGGTGTAGTGACATGGCAATTATCGATGATGAAGTGTGTGAGCCGGCAACATACGCATCATCAATAATGGTGCTGGTGTCCTAGCAGCATGACTGTAATATATCAATAAACACAAGCAATGCAATGCAAATAGCATGAATATGCGGAATCGAATAATCAACACAACAGTAAAGAACCTGCCTCAATAAATATATCATGCAGCATTGCCTTTTGAAATAAGACGAATCAGGGTTTTTGGTAAAATAAAGGCTACGGGGTTTTAAGAAAAGGTGCGTCGTTTGAAAATATCCGTAGAATCCCTTTTGCCTATGTTTAAAATATTCCCGATTCGATAGTTTTGAAATTGGTATGACTCGGGTCTAGTTTAACGCCTACTATGCGAACTACGGATCCAACTATCAGTCAATCGGGAGGGGTATGAAAACCACCTAAATCTTAGTCAATATCACATTATCTCATCACATAACAGGTATCACTACCATCATATCACATCTCTAATACGAACTCTGTCATATCGCCGAATCTCACGGTCTCAATCAAACCTCATCGACTCATCTCAATCCCACGTATCATCCTCAATCCCGTATAAGAACACATAGTCCCATACCCATGTGTAGATATACACACCTCTATATGCGCACAGATAATTGAAAGAATGTATGCAAATATATTTATACGTGTATGTGTGAGTGCAACCACTACTCTAGGGTTTCGCACTATACTAAACCAATACATCCTTATCATAAATAATTCCATTATCACCATCAAGAATCCTAACAACACATAATAAATATACGTATTCGTATACATCACCACGGACTGTGGGGGTGCTATACGCCATCCACCCGACTTCTCCCCGTACATATAAATCTACTCACTTTGCTTCTCGTGTGCCGATGCCGATGTCGCCATCTTCATCTTCTTCGCCTCAACATTACATAGGGTACCTACAAGTATATCGCAAACGCTAAAGCACATGAAAATCACATCGGAAAACCAAAACAGCACACGCTACTCGCATAGGTAAATACCTATCGTCTCGCGTGTAAACATGATCAATATCCACTTGTCGTTGACGTCCAAACGCCACCCGACAGGAACAAACCACCAAATACCAAAATCCATGCTAAAATAAGTCGTAAACCATGCTCCAACATAGGAAAATCAACCCAGATTTTACCCTAAATGGAACCAGACAAAATTAAACATACCCAGGGTCAAGACTACTGGAAATAGGGCCATGCACCAAAATCGTGACGGTTTCCTCCTGCTCTGGCCGCAAATTGCGGCCAGAAGGAATAAATTAGCGGCCGGGAATTGGAGTTAGGGGCTAGGGTTTGGTGTGGTGGTTCCATGGTGCCTGCACATCTCACTGTCAGCTCAGTTTTATTTTAGGATTCTCGGGGTGATAGCAGATTCCTAAATACGATCACAGATTCACAGTTTTTCCACTGACATCGTCTCATAAATCCGTATTCTGTGTTCTAGTCTCTAGTTTGATCCAAAATAACATCACACCAGGGGTTCTAAGTTCACGACAATCCTCGGTTTCATTTTTAATTTCAGATCTCACATAAACCATAACTTGAAGTTTCACAAATCCACCAAACGACACCATATCGACATGAAACTAGAATTGATGCACAAGAAATGAAATACTACTCTAACAGGTGCAGAATTTACCTCCTTTGGCAACTCAAGAAAATTCTTGAGTTGCTCAAAGTCCTCCAAATCCAATCTTGCTAGGTTCAATGTGTAGCTAGTGAGCTCGGGAACTTTGTGAAATGGGAATAGAGTTTTGGGGTTGATCTCATTGTGGATCTAGGGTTTTTGTGAAGAGGGAGAGAGAGGGAGAGGGAGCAGGAGCAGCAGCAGAATTCTTGAAGAGGGGAGAGAAAATGAGAAGGGAAATGATTCTACAAGTCAAATAGTAACCCCACACCTACCTGTCTCCTAATCATCATACTTTACCTTTTCTTTTCTTTTCTTTTCTTTTCTTCTCATCTCCCACCATGGTGAACCCTAAGCAACCATGCACCCAAAACACGTAACAAGTATAACAAGTGTGGAAAATGATATGTGCACATTTTTGCCCAAAAATGCTAAAAACCCGTTTAGCGATTTTTAATCGCGATTAGCACTAAATTAGCACATAACTAATCATAAAAAGTTTAAAATGGAATAATTCCATAAAATACCCTAATTTAGAATTTTCCATAATTTTTCCCATTTATTTGTATTTAATTATACCAGAATATTAAAATATTCATTAAAATAATATTCAATTATAAAAATTCCCAAAAATCATATTTTATTATTTTGAAACGTTACAACCTACCCCCATTAAAGAAATTCGGTCCTCGAATTTAAATTTAAACCCCAAAATACTAAAATATTTCAATACAAATTCCAAGTTATCGGGGCTCCAAAATCATCAATACATAAAACATCATAGCGCAATGCATGCGCATGAGTACTGAGCAGATAACTCAAAAGCAAAACTACGTCAAGTATCCCGCAATCATCGGAGTCATGGTAAAGACACAAATGTCAAATCCAATACAAAGCCAATATGATATAGATCAGAACTATACATGTAGACATCCAGTCTATACATGTGAATAGCTGATGTAAATGCATGCCAAATCTTTTTAAATTGCCGTGCGATGTACGTAACACTGCACAGTGGCGGACGTTTTTCATAAGAAAAATAACCATATATGTATATATCTTTTGTTTACTATGTACGTCCCGCCGTTTTGAAAACAATTTAAAAGGGTTTTCTTGTTTTTAAAACGTTTCGCGTCATATCGGACACGTAGGTATATATGCTGAGACTATAGCTCGCTCTTTGGAAATCCCTTCGATAACTATCAATCTATGCAAAATATATCCAGGTACTGTCCTCTGACTAGTCCTGCTCAGTACAAAACGAATATCAAATATCATAAAATAAATGTACTGCTCGAAAAGGAATAAATCCCAAAAATGCACATAACACCACCCTGTGCGTCTGGTGCGCATGGAAATCAAAATCCATATATGTGTCATACAGGTGCACAAAGCAACATCTAGGTGCACAAAGTATCTCATAGGCAACGTGTGTGCCAGACAGCCAAATCAGGTGCATCTGACATGCACGAAGAATCTCGATTTAGTGCATCTGGTGTGCACCAAAATCGTATCTCAAAACATGCGCCCAACATGCGCGAAAATCCAAATCGGTGCATCCATCGTGCACGAATGAAAGTCTAAACCCTGCGCACTCAACATGCACGGAATCACGAAATCCAATAGCAAACGCCGAACATGCGTAAGTCCAGTCAAAAGCACGGAGTGCAAGAATCAACATCAATATCAGAATCAAAATCGACATATCGAATGACATCAAATCGAAATCATGTGCAACCGTAGTGCACAAAATATAAATCCGGTGCAAAAAAAGCATGAAATATAAATCTAATGCGATAAACGCAAGAAACATAAAACTGGTGTGACAAATGCATGAAGTATAGGACTGGTGCATCCCATGCACAAATATCAAGCAATAACTCAAATGCGTAAGAAGCAACACCAAGTATACCCAGGTATAAAGAGAATCATAAACGTGTGCAACTGCGTGCACAAAACACATATCAATGCACAACAAGCACATATAAGCTATACCGAGTGCAAAATCAAATCGTGTGCGTAACATATGCACAATATCAAATCAACCGTATGAAATCCATGAAGTCATAAGCAGGTGCAGCCAAGGCACGAAACGATATCAGGTGCAATAACTGTGCTCAAAATATAAATCAACACAACGGTGTGAAAAGCACATCTCTAGTGTAATAACTATGCATAAGATATACATACCCGGTAGGTGCAACCATGGTGCAAGAAAACAAATACCATGAAACTCAGTCATCAACACTAAATCATGCGAATAGATCGCCCAAAATACCGAAATCCAAAGTGACAGATACATGATAGTTAAATCACAAAATCACAAATCTTAAATACCGCCGTCGGTATATCCTCCATCGACGTCGAGAAGGTGTCGGTACATCCAATGCTAGCGGCGCAAGATATCTACTTGCCTCTTGCTCACGGCTGGCGTCCTCTGCCTCTGGTTCCTTATCTTCCCTGTGGATTACCAATCTCGCAATCCATCGGCTCATCGGCCCGGTCAGGTGTGCTAACAGGAACGATTCCATTCTGGCACTTTTCTGGTCATCTCTCAGTCAATCCTCATGACCGCTCGTAAAGCAGCACATCTCTGGTCCTCTGAATGCACATCACACATTGGCTCCTGGTGCAATTCTTATTGCAGCAGTATACTGGAAGGGATCTTGCTCAAGGTCTCTTCTGATCTCGCCTAAGCCAAACTGTACGGAGGCTGGTACTCTGGCGTAATCTTTCCTCGTTCTCTGGACATCTGCGTCCTTAGTACAGCATCTACTCGAAAGCTGGTCGCATTCCTGCGCCTCTGTACATCCCTGCGCCTCTGTATGCATATCCGACCTTTAATCTTAACGGGGTGTAATAACAACTCGTCTGCATCTCACACGAACTTCTTGTCCCGCTTGTCTGTATCATCGTCCCTTTGGACGTCGCGTCTCTACCTGCGCACTGCAATGTCCTCGGCTACGGTCCATCCGAAGTCTCTCACACGGACTCGAAATCATGAACTCGGTATTTTCAACACTCAGTAGAAGATATCTAGCCGATCATGTCCTCAACGTGCGTATCGCATCTCTGATGTCAGCGGAGTGGAACGTCAACTCATCGAAATCTCATGCGAACTCTTTACTCCACTCTGCTTCAATATCGACTGATCCGGACTCATCTCATCGTGGCTACACAGACTGCGCTCCAACGGCTATACTCGTATCTAGAGTCTCCCAAGCAGTGTCCCATCACAAGATATCCGAATAATGTCGAACCATCCGATCGACTCGTCAGAACCTCATAATCCCCTAAGAGCTCAACATCTCGGGTACAGTTTAATATTATCGAGTACATACCACAGCATCGGTGGTCCAGCCGTAGAAGGGCAAACCCATGCCTCACTAATGGCGCCGTGGAACTGCCGCAAACCGTAAGGTTCAAAGGCTTTCACACGGTCATTATGTCGAGTTAGGGTTTCATTCTTCGAGAGGGTCCATAGAATCGCTTGCATGTCTTTCCGAATACTTTAACTTGGATAATGGGTTCCTGACATTCGATCGTCTCAATAGACTCTCAACGAATCTGCGTGAAGTCGCCTCTAGCTGGAATCAATCTATCTGGTGACCTCGCATCGGGGTAAGCGAACGAACCACATGTCCTAGTCATTCATCCTCGGTGACTAGCGACTCACCATCATAGCTCTAAGTATAAGCTCATGCTGCAGTAGCTCCAATCATCTGGGCGATATCTCATCATTCGCAGCAACAACTGGCTCATTCGTCCGTACGCTGAACAGTGCCTCAATCATCATGAATAAGCAATATATCAATGGTCATCACATCCTAGCTGGCCTCTATCAGTGGCTCAATCCTATGGTACCGATCGGTACGCCCGAGAAATCTCGCAAAAGCGATCAGTCCAACGCTAATGACGCGAAAGCACAATAAGACGACACCTCTATATGCAATCGTAAGTCTCTGGAAACACGCTCTGGTCAGTCCTCGTCCACGACGAGCTCATGCTGACGCAACTTGAGCCGTAGCTCACTCTGCCCGTGCAATCGCGGCAGCAAAATCATAACCAGTATCGATGAGGATAGATTATAGGAAGGAATATAATACTGTGCAAAGAAATGTACATCCTAGGGATTCCTAAGCAGAGTGGCGTGTCGTAAGTATGCCGCGGAACATACGTACGGTACGTCCCTCTACTCAAGCTACCTACTCCATCAACCAAGGGTCATCCTATGCGACGAAAGTTTGGGTATAATACCCCCTCGACTAAGTCTAAGTTCCGTAAGGTCAAGCCTAAGTTCCGTATATAAATAACGCCCTAGGCTCCACATAGTCAAACTTAGACTCGAACCAAGGTCAACCAAGCGCTCTGATACCAACTTTCTCACGACCCGAAAGAGCACGTGACTGGCCCTTGAACCATATGAAGTCTATAGGACCCCATCTGATCCAAGTAAGCCAAAAGCCCAGAAATCTAAAACCATTTTAAGGAGTAAATAAGGAATACTAGTTTAAGGAGTAAATAAATCATGTTTTGAAAATCAAAGTTTTTAAATAACTAAGCCGAATATGCATTTTAAAATGTGTAACCTTTCGTGAAAATTTCGGCAGAGTTTCCTTTGTAAAAACTGGCCCCGAACGGGGTACAACAAGAATAATATATATGAAATGATAAAAGGCATCCCCAAGCGGGAGCTAGCTCTTCGTCAGTCGACGGTCACAACCACGCAAGCAATAATAATATACAACGCCAAAGGGCGAGGATCAAAACCCAAAAAGAGACTCAAAACAGCCAGAAAACTATAATACTACAAGCGCGACTCTAAGGTCAAAATAATACATCACTGTCTCTAAGTCTGAACAATATACAAGTTTTGGTTGATGAAATTTCTAGATACAATGAATAATACAGGAACAATGGCGGTTCTGATACAAAAAAATCCACTTACCTAAGCAAGTCACCCATAGGAAGCAGTGTGCTAGAAATGCCGCTATGGAATCTGTACGGCAAAAACCTGCAAGGACTGTGGCACAACGGGGGTGAGTTGCCAACTCGTGAATATAAAATATCTACAAGCAGAGATCGAATGTATGATCCATCCTAGGTAAATACGATCAGATATATATATAAACCTTAATATGAACAAGTATGAAGCTTGCTAAACTGGCAATGTAATCTCTATACATGAGTGTAGTGCCAAGTGCTCGTGCCAGTGCCTCAGGTAATAGCATATCACAAATGTGAGGTATGATCAATGAAATCAATCTGCATGTACGTGGATCCCGTCCACTCGTCACCTAATGACAATAACCATCATGCATATAAATATCATCAGCATATGCATGGAAATATGAGGATATAAACCACCTGTGTCCCTCGCGACACGTCAAAATCATGGAACCGGAGCGCCCAGCATCGACACTCGAAAACATCATGAAAACTGTGCCCAGCATCGGCACGTAAATCCTCATATATCGGGCTCCATCTACGGAATCGGCCCTCGGCCCCAGCATGACGCCCATATCCATCTATCGACTCTGGTCGGTATCCTCCGGATAACCGCCAGGTCCAACCAATCACCGGTAGGTACTCGCCCGCCTCCAGGCTCAATCGGCAAAGTCCTTCGATCAACTTGCCGAGGGGAACCATACCGGGTCCACTATGTACCCGCAATCGGCTCGTCCGCTCATCGAATCGGGTTTCACATGTCGCTCTCAGCACCGAGAAAACACATGGTGGACGCACTGAAATATCATATCAAGGGTAACCGGGTTTTTAAAGCAATGACATATTCTCTTTTAAAATACCCACGGTTCCCAAATCCAGAAATATCATGGAAATAGAAACTCTCAATGCGTATAATCAGAAAACATGATGTATGTGACATGTATAAGAAATGTAAGCATATCAGTCTGTCATACAAGAATCATATACCGAATGCAACAGTACTACGGTGTAGTGACATGGCAATTATCGATGATGAAGTGTGTGAGCCGGCAACAAGTGTATATGGAACATACGCATCATCGATAATGGTGCTGGTGTCCTAGCAGCATGACTGTAATATATCAATAAACACAAGCAATGCAATGCAAATAGCATGAATATGCGGAATCGAATAATCAACGCAACAGTAAAGAACCTGCTTCAATAAATATATCATGCAGCCTTGCCTTTTGAAATAAGACGAATCGGGTTTTTTTGATAAAATAAGGACTACGGGGTTTTAAGAAAAGATGCGTCGTTTGAAAATATCTGTAGAATCCCTTTTTCCTATCATTAAAATATTCCCGATTCGTTAGTTTTGAAATAGGTATGACTCGGGTCTAGTTTAACTCCTACAATGCGAACTACGGACCCAACTATCAGTCAATCGGGAGGGGTATGAAAACCACCTAAATCTGAGTCAATATCACATTATCTCATCACATAACAGGTATCACTACCATCATATCACATCTCAAATACGAACTCTGTCATATCGCCGAATCTCATGGTCTCAATCAAACCATATCGACTCATCTCAATCCCACGTATCATCCTCAATCCCGTATATGAACACATAGTCCCATACCCATGTGTAGATATACACACCTCCATATGCGCACAGATAATTGAAAGAATGTATGCAAGTATATGTGTACGTGTATGTGTGAGTGCAACCACTACTCTAGGGTTTCGCACTACACTAAACCAATACATCATTATCATCAATAATTTCATTATCACCATCAATAATCCTAACAACACATAATAAATATACGTGTGTATACGTATTCGTATACATCACCACGGACTGCGGGGGTGCTATACGCCATCCACCCGACATCACCCCATAGATATAAATCTACTTACCTTGCTTCTCGTGTGCCGATGTCGATGTCGCCATCTTCATCTTCTTCGCCTCAACATTACGTAGGGTACCTATAAGTATATCACAAACGCTAAAGCACATGAAAATCACATCGGAAAACCAAAACAGCACACGCTACTCGCATAGGTAAATACCTATCGTCTCCCGGGTAAACATGATCAATATCCACTTGTCGTTGACGTCCAAACGCCACCCGACAGGAATGAATCACCAAGTACCAAAATCCATGCTAAAACAAGTCGTAAACCATGCGCCAACATAGGAAAATCAACCCAGATTTTACCCTAAATGGAACCAGACAAAATTAAACGTACCCAGGGTCAAGACTACTGGAAATAGGGCCATGCTCCAAAATCGAGACGGTTTCCTCCTACTCTGGCCGTAAATTGCGGCTAGAAGGAATAAATTGGCGGCCGAGAATTGGAGTTGGGGGCTAGGGTTTGGTGTGGTGGTTCCATGGTGCCTGCTCATCTCACTGTCAACTCAGTTTTATTTTAGGTTTCTCGGGGTGATAGCAGATTCCTAAATACGATCACAGATTCACAGTTTTTCCCCCGACATCGTCTCATAAATCCGTATTCTGTGTTCTAGTCTCTAGTTTGATCCAAAATAACATCACACCAGGGGTTCTAAGGTCACCACAATCCTCAATTTCATCTTTAATTTCAGATCTCACATAAACCCTAACTTGAAGTTTCACAAATCCACCAAACAACACCATATCAACATGAAACTAGAATTGATGCACAAGAAATAAAATACTACTCTAATAGGTACAGAATTTACCTCCTTTGGCAACTCAAGAAAATTCTTGAGTTGCTCAAAGTCCTCCAAATCCAATCTTACTAGGTTCAATATGTAGCTAGTGAGCTCGGGAACACTTTTTGGGAAATGGGAATAGGGTTTTGGGGTTGATCTCACTGTGGATCTAGGGTTTTTGTGAAGAGGGAGAGAGAGGGAGAGGGAGCTGGAGCAGCAGCAGAATTCTTGAAGAGGGGAGAGAAAATGAGAAGGGAAATGATGGGGGGAATGGTTCTACAAGTCAAAAAGTAACCCCACACCTACCTCTCTCCTAATCATCATACTTTACCTTTTCTTTTCCTTTTCTTTTCATCTCCCACCATGGTGAACCCTAAGCAACCATGCACCCAAAACACGTAACAAGTGTAACAAGTGTGGAAAACGATATGTGCACATTTTTGCACAAAAATGCTAAAAAACCGTTTAGCGATTTTTAATCGCGATTAGCACTAAATTAACACATAACTAATCATAAAAACTTAAAAATGGCATAATTCCATAAAATACCCTTTTTTAGAATTTTCCATAATTTTTCCCATTTATTTGTATTTAATTATACCAGAATATTAAAATATTCTTTAAAATAATATTAAATTATAAAAATTCCCAAAAATTATATTTTATTATTTTGAAACGTTACACCAAGCCTATGAAAAACCGGCGGCGCCGGCCAGAAGGGAAATGTCGCCGGGCCTAAGGTAGATTGGTGGATCCGGGTTTCTAGGGTATCTTCATGGATCACTCACTAAACTACCACATTGTTAGATTTATTCGTGGATCATCGTAACAACAGCAGATTCAACAGAGGCACTAACTAGCTAAAAATACGATATTTAGCACAAAACTATAATTTTAAGGTTTTAAACTGAAACTAATTAGCACACAAACTTCCTTGGAGCTTTATTAACAGTTTGAGATCACTGCCACACAACAACTTGGAAAAAACCCTTGCTTTCCAAGCTTCAAGTCACCACAAAAGGTTTGCACATGATTTGTGAAGGGTTTAGTGAGGTTGATGAATTTTTAGGCTTAAGGTTTGTGGAGGAATATTTATCAAGTGAAGAATTTTGTGAAGGAGAAGAAGAACAAGAGAATGAGAGAGAGTGTGGGTGTTGAGAAATGAGAGTGAGAGTGAGGTGAAGAAATGAAAGAGAATGAGAATGAGCCAAGCCCTCTTCTCTCTCTTCATTTAATGCTCTCCATGATTGTCCCCCCCACACTCCATGCCTCATCATTCCCTCAAATAATTCAACTTTTCTCACCATATTCTTTCAAAAGAACAAAAATCTTTTACTTAAAATAGATAAATGGAACCATGAAATGAAAATGGTTAAGTGTGCCATGGCTAGTAAGTATGGTTAACACATCCTTAACTCTAAATTAACATGCACATATGTATGCAAGTAATAAAATATTAATTAATTAAATAAAATATGTGAAAATAATTATTGGTTAAATTTCATTAAAAACCCGCATAATATCGCTTAATTAACTCTAATCGCATTCTAAGGTGCCACAGAAGTATTCCGTATTTATACGGGAATACTTCTAGAAGATGGACACCTCATATTTGATTTTCATTTGGAAAATCAAATAAGGTAATGAGGTGAAAAGGAGGAGTTATGAAGTATGGTGCATGCATGTAGAGAGTAATGGCTTGGAGAATTTAAAATGATAAAATCATTTGTGTACAGTATTGTACCATGGTTGTAAAAGCAAGCCATTCTTATTATTTTCTACACTTGATGTTTTTCATTCCTCACTTGAGACCATGCTTCATCGTTGCTTCCTCTTTTCCTTCTCCTTCTCCTTCTTGCTCTCATTTTGAGCATAGATTTTATAGAGAAAAATTTAGCGAAGTATTCTTACATCACCGACCATCCAAACCTAGCATGTCTGGATCGTCGGTTAGAGCCTCCTCCGGATTCCCTCGAGTGGATCGTCTTCGGCAAGGGTGGTCAATTCTCAAGCGCGATCCCAGCGGCTACAAGCTTGGAGGGGTCTTCCATTATTCGGTGGACACGCGACAAAGGTTTTATTTTCTTAACCATTGCACTTTTACTTAGCAAGTTTAGGTCTATGTATCGTATCCTGGTTTTTAAGAGCGTTCGGTGCTCGCTAGAATTTTTTTCGCTTCCGCCTTGGCTGCGGTTTCCGCGGCGTGGGCACCGAAACCCAAAAATGGCTACTCGTGCACAATGCGACATCTACCCCCAATACCGGAAGAGACGAATTCCTGACGATCCGCTCACTGCCTACTTGTGGCTAGGACTGTACCCAACTAAAGGTTGTTTGCAGGACTCAGTAGAGCCATGGTTGGGTAATAATCAAAGCACAGTGGGAACTCACACGAGATAAATGACGATCTCTGTAACACCTCAGAATGTGTTTAGTAGCTAATTATATTTTAATATATGGTTTTTAATAAAAAGTCTACCAAATTGATTTCCAAATATTTTATCAAATTTAATGAAAATTTTGTTAGAATTTTTCTTGGCTTGCACACACATGTGCATGTAAACTAGGGTTAAATGGGGTTAAACTATGATTAGCAACAATGATGGACTAACCATTTCCTTAAGCTAGTTTAAAATTTGAATTAAGTTATTTGGGGTTTTAATTATGTGTGTGTTTCTTTTTTTTAAATGGAAAAAAAGAGGATTTGAATTTCTTGTGTTGACTTGGTGAGAGAGAGAGAGAGAGAGTATGGCTTCATGGCATGAGCCATGCTATCATTAAATGAAGAAAGAGAGAGGGGGGGTTTGTTAGTTATATGTATACCCTAGAGGCCATTACTGTACATATGATGTATATTGTAATGGATGCTTGGACATATATAGGGATGACTTTCTTGCTCGACATGATAGTATGCTATCTGGTTGTACTTTATCTTAACATGTACTCTGATTGTCTCTATGTTACATGTTGATAAAGCCCTTAGGATATGTACTCAACTACTGGGACAATGATGAGATCATACTAGTGGGGCCACGGTAGTCGACGAGTACATCCTATAACAGTTCCAAGTCGAGGGTGTATCGAGACAGGGCATCGATACACCAGAGTAGACTAGCGTATACGCATCTTGACTCATATGATGGGCGATGGATGATCCCATATCCATTGGTGTTTGACATGAAGGACGGTGTACGGGTTCTCAGTAGAGTCTGGGTACACTGGAAGGACTCGCCGAGAACTCCCAGATGGTATTATACATCACGTCAGGTGGCAGTTCTCCAGTGACACTGGTACAGAGTAGTCTGTTGACCCGAGATCGTCATAGAGTCTTGTATGATTCCCACTGTGCTTTGATTTCCATCATACCACGTCCAAGAGGGCGTGCAAAAGGGTGGCTTTTGGGTACAGTCCCGAATCACATGGAGGCAATGAGCGATAGGAGGGGATTCGTCTCTCCCGGTATAGGGAGTTGATGTTGTGCTATGTTCGAATGGCTATAACCGGAAATCCCTGGCCAGGGTTGCTGAGATTTACTCGTAAGTGTTACCAGTAGTTTCTCGAACTGTTATAGACCTCATATCGACACGACTTATCGAGCTACTGGGGTCTGATGTTTACCACCCCTAGGCGAGATATGCGACATATCAGACGACGAGACCGGACTGTACGGGTGTGTTACTGATTGGATTTACAGGAGAATGTACAAGCATGCTTGTTGATCTTCTGAGCGCTCAATACTTGAGTGGCTGTTACGTTTAGCTGACCGCTTGCAGCTTGTGGGTGTTTGATATGATCATCACCTACTGCCGGCGTATTGACGATTCTTTAGAGTCCTACACAGAGGTTTCTTGGCTCAGGCAAAACGGAGTAGGAGCACATATGTGAATGTGCGGGACCGAGGATAATGTGGTCTGTGATACCGTATTGGATTCTCGCGATATGAGATATCGGCCGGGTATATGTGATATAGCCGGGTCATCGTATTAGTCGGTTATATGCGATATAGCCGGGTTGTCGGATCAAGTGTTGATTCGATAATTTAATGTCTAATAATATATATGATATATTAAATTACATTAACTAGTATTAGCTCACTAAAAGATTCTTTTTCTCACTCGGGTAATACATTGATATATATATGCGATATATGTTAATTGTATTATTTTATTTTGTTACAATAAATATTATATATGTGATATATAATATTGTAACATGATATGATAACTAATGCAACATGATTAGTGGAGATGAAACAAGATTAGGGTTTGATTTGGGTTAATACTTTCTAGAAGTTTCTAGAAGCTTTTTATTTTGTCATGGAAAAGATATTTACAAAAGACTCATCTTTAACCTAACCCAAACCCTACACCCTTGGTTAATTCTCTACAAAAGTTTAGCAACCATGGTTGCATTATTCATCATTATCTTCTTTGCATTGTTCATCACAAAAGGATTCTATCATCTTCTTCCTTGAGTTCTATCATGGAAAAAGCTTTCTAGGTTTTTTCCAGTTGATGTAAATGAGTTAGAATAAGAAAATAAAAGAGAGCAAAAATCCTACTTCATCATTCTCATCTATCCTTGCCCTTTAGATGAGAGTGTTCACTTCATTTAGTGAGTGTTAGCTTGTGTTAATGAAACTTCAAGGTAGATCATCTTTGTTATCGAAGATCGGAAGCAAGACTGCATCTTTCTCTTCGTGAAGCTTATCGAGAGTCCGGAACATGATGATCGCAGTGAAGGGACCTCAACACGGAGCTTAAGAAGTGAAGGACCGGATCTACAAAGGTTGTAATCTCTCTCACTTAGTGTTGAAGAGTTTAACATGATTGTTTTCATCAAAACTCTAGTTTAAAGATCCGGCTTTGAGTTGTTCGACACGGCTAAATTTTAAATCGGGCATGGTTGATACTTTGTAGACCCTTGTGCGTGTGCCCAGCATCCCTACAGTGGTATCAGAGCCAAGCTAGATCTTTAGGCGAAGTATAGGCGAAGTTTAAAGTCCGATCGAACCCGGAAACCCCGACACGAACCTTTCCCTGGATATTTTTCAAAAGTGTGATTCTTTATGAATTAAAAATGCTCAGAAAATAGAGCAGGGAAATCTAAGGATAACTGTAGAAAACGACTGCCTAATTCTACTGTAGCGCCGCGGAACCGCGGCCGTACCCTGCTTTTGGCGGCGGTTCCGCGGCCGTATGTGAAGATTAGGCACTAAATTTTCAACAGTAACGTCCGTAAGTGTTTCCTGATTCTTCTGGGAATTTTTATTTTTACTCAAGAGTTTAGTTTTCTAGGTTGTATTGGGGACTTGTTGATTCGATCGGATAATTTAACTTTGTTTAGTTTTTTCGGATAATTTTAGAAACTGTTAAAAAGTTCGAACGGATATCAATAACTCACTTTTTCCCCAGTCGGAAAATTTTTCAAAAATTGGATTTTTCCTTAGTTTAAGAACTTTCTAAGTCGTGCAGGTAATGCGGTGGACCCTCTAGAAGACAACAAACCTTAACTCGATTATGTGACCGTCTTGAACTGCCTCTAAACCTTATGTTTGTGGCAGTATGGCGTGCCACATGTAAGGCGTTGGCTTGACCCTTCTACGGCTTGACCATTCGTACTGTAGCATGTGATGAATGTTTTTAAACTGATTTCAAGTGTTGAGATATATTGAGGAAATCTTGGGTGTTCGATTATTCGATCGGAATGTTTAACACTGTCTTTTTATCTGGAATGTGATACAATATTTGGAATCCACAAGTAGTTATGAGATAACTAATTTGAATGTTATAAATCTCGCAGTTTAGTCTCAAATGATCGGTTGGCACGGAATTTTGATGTGATTAAAAGTCCGTCGCAATCACGTAGCGTACGCGGATACTCGCCGGGTAAACTTAATAGATAGCCATGCCCCATAGCCCCGACCAAGTGACTGTAGGAGAACCCCGTCGCCAAAAGCATCCGTTCGGGTGCTCACGACAGCGATGTTCCGCCTTAGTGCACTTCGTCGACGGCATCCGGGGGTGCGGCCGTCTACTAAAGTTTGCGACGAGCATTCGATCAGGATGTCGGGAATCTTGTTGAATTGCCCGACTTGATATTGAAACGAGTTTTCAATAATGAGACTAAAATGCGGGGTTTATAATTGTTAGGCATGCGATGTCTAAGGAATTCATTTGGTTAGGCATGCGATGTCTAAGGAGGTTGCGAATTCCAACTGTTGTAGTTTTACACTTTCTTTTCTGTGACCGTAAGCGTAGTATGTGGTGTATCACCGGCTTCGTTGCTATACATCAACGAAAATCGGGATACGCATACTTGCTTACGTTGATGATATGTGATATTATGTGTTGCTGTGATATGTTATATTGGATCGTCGCGTTCTGAATAGCCGGGGGTTTTATGTGAGATGAGAGTTTTTCTTTTTCATTCATGTAAAATTCATTTGTATGTAATATTCTTTTATTGGGGCACTTCCGGGATGAGGATGATGTCACCATTGTATATTATTTACTTTTCCGCATTAGGTAGACCCAAGGCGGGGAGCACAAGTAACCGGGTTCTGGGGTCCAGTGGGAGACCATCTCGAGGAGTCGAGACCGGGTCTCCTCACCCTAGAATTGGCAGAGTTGCTTGCGGCTCTCGTAGGGGTCTAGGGATGTGGGTTTGGCTATTCATCATGACCGTGCAATCCGTGTTTTATACAGGCTCGTATTGAAAACACGGACGTCCTAGTATATCCAATATTTCATATATGTTCTGCTGCTGCAATATTCTATGATGAGATCATATTACTGCCTGAGACGAATGTTTATATTATATATATGAGATATATGTTATATTGCAGATTTCGTTTTCAAATGTGATACTTGTGAAGCATAATAAAATGGGACTTCATTAATGAGATTAATGAAATAAAAGAAAGCTAAAGATGTTGTAGAAACTTGTTTAAAAACTGGTAGCTCTAGTTCTTGCTTTGCATAGCGGTGTTCCTTGTAGAACATCCAGCACCTTATTCGATAAGGAAAGAGCCGAGATCCCTTCACCGGGAGTGACCTCTTTAGTGAAACTAGCAGATGCTTCAAACTCGGTCTCTCTTTTGATTGTTTCTATAGTTCTTGCTTTGCATAGTGATATTTGTGAAATATCCTGCACCTTATTCGATGAGGAAAGGGCCGACGATCCCTTCACCGGGAGTGACCTCTTTAGCAAAACTAGAAAAGGCCTAAAAAAATTCCATTTAAAATCACTCGATTCTACAACGATATCAAGTTCATTACGCTCATTGTTTTGTTAAAAACCTGCGTACCCCTCCGTCATTCCAGATAAGTACTACTTGGTATTCGTGCTGCGGTAGTTTGGCATGCGTCAAGGCGTAGTGTACGGTAGCTAACTAGTGCTTATCTGCTAGCATACGATGCGATTGGATTAGAGTATTTGTATGGCGTTGTTTGGCATGCATCAAGGGTCCTGCGGGTGGATTTAATTCAATCAGGAAATGTACGGGTTGAACTTGACTAGCGGACTATGGGTTGTTTCGCATGCGTCAAGGTCATAGAATGCTAGGGGTAAAAAATATTATTGGGAATTTCAAGTGTTGAAATTTGCAATGAGATTGCATACCTTCTATGAGATAGTTGGATACCGATACCCGCTGCGAGTAAGAGTTACTCCTAGAAGAGTTTTACACATTACAATTACCCGATCAAGTAGGTGTCTAGAAAGGTGTCAACGGGGTTAGGCCCCTAGGGAAACGAGATTTACTTTAATTAGGTCCGTGCGAAAGCGCGGGGAACCTCCCTCAAAGTACCGGCACTGGCCTGGCTGAAAGATTGGCAAACTTGTATAGGGTTTGAAGGAAAATTTGACTAAAACAGTGGGAGACATCCTGATTAGATAAATTGATAACCAATCTAATCTTGTAAAAGCGCACGCTGAGTGTTTTCTTCTCTCTCTCCAGGTAGGGACCATATCACGCCTTAATCAAGATAATAATACGGATGTATTGACCGAACCAGCTTGTTATACTGAGTTGGGGAACGTTGGTCCGGCTCCAACTTATAATTGTTATAAGACAGAGCATGAAATTGGGGAATACCAGATTTCCCGTGCCGCCCAAACGAAGAAAGTGCATGTTGATGCATTATCTTCGGGTGTGTTCATTACAGAGAACTGTTTCTCAGTATCCTTTACGTCATGGGTATGAGATACCGGATCAGGATACCGCATATGTAATCTGTTACATGGGCTACAGATAGGTAGAGAACTGAGAACGGGTGATAAGTTTCATGAGATAGAAAATGGTGCAAGTATTGCAGCCAAGTCTGTTGGTCACAATCACCCCGTATTACCAGAATACATTGATTCTGAACGAATGTTATTAGATACCGAACCTGTTATACAACATCATATCAGTCTCTTTATTAGTAATGAAAGGATATAATTTTGTATTGTTCGATAATGTTTTGAACATTTCCTATATCAAGAGTTGATCGGTTCAGGCACGTTATCTAAAAGCATAGACGTTCTAAATCAAACCACAGTTCTTAACGTAAAGAACACACACAAGAGGAAGAGTTCAGAAATGAATGAATCCTTCTTGAGGCATTGTAGACTAGGTCATATCAATGCGACCCGACTGGCTGAAGTTACATATAGATGCATATTTAAATTAGTTTGAATTTACATCTTGTGAAACTTGCCGGTCATGTCACAAAGATATGATGACCATAGCTCTGTTTATTGGAAACAGAGAATGAGTTAGTGAACTCTTGGGATTGATACATGATGATGTATGATGGTCCCTTGTCTACACATGCCAAGACTAGTTCTTTGTACTTCATTACATTCTCTGATGATCTCTCAAGATTCGGACATATGTTCCTGTTGAAACACAAGTATGAACCTTTTGAGATATTCACAGAATATAAGTAAGAAGTAGAGAACCAAAAAATGGGTATAAGTATTATGTCCTTTAATGAGATCAAGGAGGAGAATACTTGAGCACGGAATTCTTGGACTATTCTAGAGGAGAATGAGATTCTCTCTCAGCATTACTCCTCCGTATAAACCATAGCACGATGGTATATCGGGGCTGAGTAATAGCACCCTATGTGATATGGTGTGCTCTATGATAAGTACTACTGAGTTTCCTATTTCCTTTTGGGAGTTATGCACTTGAGAAGCTGCATACCTATTGAATAGGGTTCAAATCAAATCAGTTGCCTACCACTTCATATGTGATATGGAAAGGGAAGAGCCCATATCTTAAGTTTGTTAATATTTGGGGTTGTCCGGCCTATGTCTAAAAAGTAAAATCCGTACAAACTCGAGGCAAAGTCAGATCTGTAGAAGTTTTTTGGATATCCCAAGCATACACAAGGGAATATCTTCTACCTATCCGAGGAACAAAAGATGTTTTGTTTCTCAGCATGCCACCTTTGTGAAAAGGAATTTCTTGTGAAGAAATTAGTGGTCATGAGGTAGAACTGGAAGGAGTTCGAGCTATACAAACTACATCAGATGATTTTGTAGAACCAAAGGATTTAATAGTTTCCAACGAACCTCAGCCTCTCCGTCGATCTAGTAAGGTTCTTCATGTTAGTTATATGTATGCCCTAGAGGCCATTACTGTACATACGATGTATATTGTAGTGGATGCTAGGACATATATAGGGAGGACTTTCTTGCTCGACATGATAGTATGCTATCTGGTTGCACTTTATCTTAACATGTACTCTGATTGTCTCTAAATTACATGTTGATAAAGCCCTTAGGATTTGTACTCGAGTACTGGGACTATGATGAGATCATACTAGTGGGGCCACGGTAGTCGACGAGTACATCCTATAAATGTTCCTAGTCGTGGGAGTGCCGAGACAGGGCATCAATACTTCAAAGTAGACTAGTGTATGCGCTTCTTGACCCATATGATGGGCGATGGATGATCCCATATCCATCGGTGTTTGACATCAAGGATGGTGTACGGGTGCTCAGTGGAGACTGGGTACACTGGACAGACTCGCCGAGAACTACCAGATGGTATTATACTTCACGTCAGATGGCAGTTCTCCGGTGACATTGGTACAGAGTAGTCTGTTGACCCGAGATCGTCATAAAGACTTGTGTGATTCCCACTGTGCTTTGATTTCCATCATACCACGTCCAAGTGGGCGTGCAAAAAGGTGGCTTTTGGGTACAGTCCCGAATCACATGGAGGCAATGAGCGATAGGAGAGGATTCGTCTCTCCTAGTATAGGGAGTTGATGTTGCGCTGTGTTCGATTGGCTATAGCTTGAAATCCCTGGCCAGGGTTACTTAGATTTACTAGTAAGTGTTACCAGTAGTTTCTCGAACTGTTATAGATCTCATATCGACACGACTTATCGAGCTACTAGGGTCTGACGTATACCACCCCTAGGCTAGATATGCGACATATCAGATGACGAGACCGGACTGTACGGGAGTGTTACTTATTGGATTCACAGGAGAATGTACAGGCTTGCTTGTTGATCTTCTGAGCGCTCAATACCTGGGTGGCTGTTACGTTTAGCTGACCGCTTGCAGCTTGTGGGTGTTTGATATGATCATCACCTACTGCCAGCATATTGACGATTCTTTAGAGTCCAACACAGAGGTTTCTTTGCTCAGGCAAAACAGAGTAGGGGCACATATGTGATATGTGCGGGACCGAGGATAATGCGATATGAGATACCAATTCTATTCTCGCGATATATGATATCAGCCGGGTCATCGGATCAAGTGTTGATTCGATGAATTGGTACGGATAAATATTAGTCGGTTATATGCGATATAGCCGGATTGTCGGATCAAGTGTTGATTCGATAATTTAATGTATAATAATATATATGATATATTAAATTACATTAACTAATATTAGCTCAATAAAAGGTTCTTTTTCTCACTCGGGTAATACATTGATATATATACGATATATGTAAATTGTATTATTTTCTTTTGTTACAATAAATATTATATATGTGATATATAATATTGTAACATGATATGATAACTAATGCAACATGTTTAATAGAGATTAAACATGATTAGGGTTTGGATTAGGGTTAAGAATTCTAGTTGATTCTAGAAGGTTTTTGTTTCGTTTTGTGAATGATAATTTGTTATGACTCATGCTTTAACCGAACCCAAACCCTAACCCTAGTTAAGTCTTTACAATGGTTTAGTCAACCATGGTTGCATTATTCATCATTATCTCCTTTTCTCTATTCATCACAAAAGGATTATGGATTATTCTTCTTCTTCTTCCTTCCTCTTTTCATGAAAAAGCTTTCTTGATTTAATTTTGTGATGAAAAATGAGTGAGAATAAGTAAACAAATGGGTGCAAAAATCCTACTTCATCATCCTCATCTATCCTTGCCATTTAGATGATGGTGTTCACATCATTTCATGAGTGATAGCTTGTGTTAACGAAACTTCAAGGTAGATCATCTTTGTTATTGAAGATCGGAAGCAAGCTTGTGCCTTTCTCTTCGTGGAGCCTCTCGAGAGTCCGGAACACGATGATCGCTGCGAAGGGACCTCAACACGGAGCATAAGAAGTGAAGGACCGGATCTACTAAGGTTGTAATCGCTCTCACTTAGTGTTAAAGAGTTTAACATGCTTGTTTTCGCCTAAACCCTAGTTTAAAGATCTGGCTTCGGGTTGTTCGGCACGGCTAAAGTTTTAATTGGGCATGATTGATTCCCCATAGACCCTTGTGCTTGTGCATAGCAACCCTACAGTGGTATCAGAACCAAGCTAGAATTTTAGGCGTAGTCTGAGCGAAGTTTAAAGTCCGATCGAACCCGGAAACCCCGATAAAACACCTTCTCTGGAAATTTTTCAAAACTGTGATTTTTTCATATTAAAAATACTTTAAAAAATCAGCAGGGAATTATATGGACAAGTGTGCAAAACGACACTTTGAATCGTTCAAAACGCCGCGGAACCGCGGCCAAACTAGGGTATTGGCGGCTTTTCCGCGGCAGAACTTGGGGATTACAAGTTAGTTTTTGCTACAGTTGATCCATCTGTACTTCCTGATTCTTCTGGGTATTTTTATTTCTGCTCAAGTGTTGAGTTTTCTGGGTGGTATTAGGGACTCGATGATTCGATCGGATTATTTAACTTTGTTTAGTTTTTCCGGATAATTTTAGAAACTGTTAAAAAGTTCGAATGGATATCAATAACTCACTTTTTCCCCAGTCGGAAATTTTTTCAAAAAGTTGGATTTTTTCTCGAGTTTGAAACTTTCTAATTCATGAAAGTAACGCGGTGGACCCTCTAGAAGACAACAAACCTTATCTCGCTTATGTGACCGTCTTGAACTACCTCTAAACCTTAGGGTTTATGGCAGTACGGCGTGCCACATGTGAGGCGTTGGCTTGACCCTTCTACGGCTGGACCATCGGTACTGTGGCATGTGATGGATATTTTTGAACTCCGCTTAAGAGTTGAGCTATTTGGGAAATCTTGGGTGTTTGATTATTCGATCGGAAAGTTTAACACTGTCTTTTTATCTGGAATGTGATACAATATTTGGAATTCACAGGTAGTTATGAGATAACTAATTTGAATGTTATAATTCTAGCACTTCAGTCTCAATTGATCGGTTGCCATAGAATTTTGATGTGATCAAAAGTCCGTCGCAATCACGTAGCGTACGCGGATACTCGCTGGGTAAACTTAACAGACAGCCACACCCCAAAGCCCCGACCAAGTGACTGTAGGAGAACCCCGTCGCCAAAAGCATCCGTTCGGATGCTCGCGGCAGCGGTGTTCCCCCTCAGTGCACTTCGTCAACGGCATCGGGGGTGCGGCCGTCTACTAAAGTTTGCGACGAGCATTCGATCAGGATGTCGGGAATCTTGTTGAATTACCCGACTTGATATTGAAAAGAGTTTTCAATAAAGAGACTAAAATGCGGGGTTTATAATTGTTAGGCATGCGATGTGTAAGGAATTCATTTGGTTAGGCATGCGATGTCTAAGGAGGTTGCGGATTCCAACTGTTGTAGTTTTACACTTTCTTTTCTGTGACCGTAAGCGTAGTATGTGGTGTATCTCCGGCTTCGTTGCTATACATCAACGACAATCGGGATACGCATACTTCCTTACGTTAATGATATGAGATATTATGGGTTGCTATGATATGTTATATTGGATCGTCGCGTTCTGAATAGCCGGGGGTTTTATGTGAGATGGGAGTTTTTTCTTTTTCATTCATGTAAAATTCCTTTGTATGTAATATTCTTTTATTGGGGCACTTCCGGGCTGAGGATGATGTCACCATTGTATATCATTTACTTTTCCGCATTAGGTAGACCCAAGGTGGGGAGCACAAGTAACCGGGTTCTGGGGTCCAGTGGGAGACCATCTCGAGGAGTCAAGACCGGGTCTCCTAACCCTAGAATTGGCAGTGTTACTTGTCGCTCTCGTAGGGGTCTAGGGATGTGGGTTTGGCAATTCATCGCGACCGTGGAATCCGTGTTTTATACAGGCTCGTATTGAAAACACGGACGTCCTAGTATATCCTATATTTCATATATGTTATTCTGCTGCAATGTTCTGTGATGAGATCATATTACTGTCTGAGACGAATATTTATATTATATATATGTGATATATGTTATATTGCAGATTTCGTTTCAAATGTGATACTTGTGAAGCATAATAATAGGGGACTTCATTAATGAGATTAATGAAATAAAAGAAAGCTAAAGATGTTGTAGAAACTTGTCTCAAAAACAGGTAGCTCTAGTTCATACTTTGCATAGCGGTGTTCCTTGTAGAATATCCAGCATCTTATTCGATAAGGAAAGAGCCGAGATCCCTTCACCGGGAGTGACCTCTTTAGTGAAATTAGCAGATGCTACAAACTCAGTTTGTCATTTGATTGCTTCTATAGTTCTTGCTTTGCATAATGATATTTGTCAAATATCCTTCACCTTATTCGATGAGGAAAGGGCCGACGATCCCTTCACCGGGAGTGACCCCTTTAGCAAAACTAGAAAAGCCTAAAAAACACTCCATTTAAAATCACTCGATTCTACAACGATATCAAGTTCATTACGCAAAGGGTTTTCTTAAAAACCTGTCGTAGCCCTTCGTCATTTCAGATAAGTCCTACTTATTATTCGTGCTACTTTTGTTGACCTCAGTGAAGGTGTAGTGTGCGGTAGCTAACTAGTATTTATCTATTTAAGCATATGATGCAGATTGTTTTAGGGTAGTCGTGCGGCCTTGTTGACCTCCGTCAAGGATCGTGCGGGTGGGATTAATTCAATCAGGAAATGACGGGTAGAACTTGAGTAGCAGCCTATGGTTTGTTGACCTCCGTCAAGGTCATAGGACCCTAGGGGCAAAATATTATTGGGAATTTCAAGTGTTGAAATTTGCAATGAGATTGCATACCTTCTATGAGATAGTTGGATCCCGATACCCACTGCGAGTAAGAGTTACTCCTAGGAGAGTTTTACACATTACAGTTAGCCGATCAAGTAGGTGTCTAGAAAGGTGTTAACGGGGTTACGCCCCTGGGAAAACGAGGTTTACTTTAATTAGGTCCGTGCGAAAGCACGGGTTACCTCCCTCAAAGTACCGACACGGGCCTGGCTGAAAGAATGGCGAACTTGTAGAGTGTAATTAATCCCGGCTAGTCTTTCCTTTTAGGGTTTGAAGGAAGATTTGACTAAAACAGTGGGAGACGTCCTGATTAGATATATTAGATAACCAATCTAATCTTGCAAGAGCATACACTGAGTGTTTTCTTCTCTCTCTCTCCAGGTAGCGACCATATCACGCCTTAGTCAAGATAATCAAACGGATGAATTGATGGAACCCGCTTGTTATACTGAGCTAGGGAACGTTGGTCCCGCTCCAACTTATAATTGTTATAAAACAGAGCAGGAAATTGGGGAATACAAGATTTCCCGTGCCGCCCAAATGAAGAAAGTGCATGTTGATGCATCATCTTCGGGTGTGTTCATTACAGAGAACTGTTTCTCAGTATCCTTTACGTCCTGGGTATGAGATACCGGATCAGGATCCCGCATATGTAATCTGTTACATTGGCTACAGAAGGTAGAGAACTGAGAACGGGTGATAAGTTTCATGAGATAGAAACAGTGCAAGTGTTGAAGTCTGTTGGTCACTATCACCCTGTATTACTAGAATACATTGATTCTGAACGAATGTTATTAGATACCGAACCTGATATACAATATCATATCAGTCTCTTTATTAGTAAAGAAAGGATATAATTTTGTATTGTTGGATAATGTTTTGAACATTTCCTAAATTAAGAGTTGATCGGTTCAGGCACGTTATCTAAAATCATAGACATTCTAAATCAAACCACATTTCTTAAATGTATAGAACACACACAAGAGGAAGAGTTCAGAAATGAACGAATCCTTCTTGAGGCATTGTAGACTAGCTCATATCAATGCGACCCGACTAGATAAGTTACATTTATATGCATATTTAAATCTGTTTGAATTTACATCTTGTGAAACTTGCCGGTCATGTCACAAAGATAAGATGACCATAGCTCTGTTTATTGGAAACAGAGAAAGAGTTAGTGAACTCTTGGGATTGATACATGCCGATCTATGAAAGTCTCCTGTCTACACATGCCAAGACCGGTTCATTATACTTCATTATATTCTCTGATGATCTCTCAAGATTCAGACATATGTTCCTGTTGAAACACAAGTCCGAACCTTTTGATATATTCACAGAATGTAAGTTAGAAGTAGAGAACCAAAATACGGGTATAAGTATTATGTCCTTTGATGAGATCAAGGAGGAGAATACTTAAGCATGGAATTCCTGGACTATTCTAAAGGAGAATGTGATTCTCTCTCAGCATTACTCCTCCGTATACACCATAGCACGATGGTATATCGGGACGGAGCAATAGCACCCTATGTGATACGGTGTGCTCTATGATGAGTACTACTGAGTTTCCTATTTCCTTTTGGGAGTTATGCACTTGAGAAGTTGCATAACTATTGAATAGGGTTCAAATCAAATCAGTTGCTTACAACTTCATATGTGATATGGAAAGTGAAGAGCCCATATCTTATGTTTGTTAAGATTTGGGGTTGTCCGGACTATGTATAAAAGCAAAATCCGGACAAACTCGAGGCAAGGTCTGTTATGTAGAACTGGAAAGGTTCCAGCTAAACAAACTGCAGCTGATGATTTGGTAGAACCAAAGGATTCAATAGTTTCCAACGAACCTCAGCCTCTCCGCCAATCTAGTAGGGTTCCTCACCCACCTGAGAGATACTTCAGTTTCTCTATGACAGTGGGAGCGAGGATTGCATCATGAGATGATGACCCAACTAGTTTCGAGCAGGCTATCAGGAATGGGACTATGTAAGAATGGCTGGATGCTTATCGATCTGAGATGTAATCCTTATACACCAACAAAGTATGGACTTTGGTTGCTTTATCTGAAGGGTTAAATCCCCATCAGGAGCAAGTATATCTTGAGAAGATTACTTGGTGTACATGTAAAAGTTGAGACTTTCAAAGCTATGCTTAAGTCCATCCAGATCCTACTTGCCACGGCTACATACCATGACTACGATATCTGGCGGTTGAGTGTCATGACTGCTTTTCTAAATGATGTTTTAGAAGAGAGCGTATATTAGTACACAGCCAGAAGGCTTCGTAGACAGTGGGAGCAGCGGAAACGTGTGCAAGATGTTTTATATGATAAAACAGGCATCGCGGAGTTGGAACTTCTGTTTTGATGTGGTAGTCAAAGAGTTTGACTTCATCAAAATGGTAGATGAACCTTGTATATACAAAAAGCTAATAGGGAGTATGGTGGTGATCCTCGTAAAGTACGTGGATGACATACTCTTGATAGGGAAGGAGTTTCCTATGCTACGCTCGGTTAATCTCTGCTTATCACAAGGATTCTCCATATAGGATCAAAGCGATACCTCCTAAATCCTGGGTTTTGGATCTATGAGATAGATCTAATTGGATGTTAAGATTCTCACTAGTTGTAGTGAGATGGTATCAATCGATCCAGGGGAGAATCACTGGAAAGGTTTCAGGGTGATAAGGACGACTGAAAATCAGTCACAGGCATTATCTTTACCCTCAGTGGAGGGACGGTATGTTGGAAGAGTTCCAAGCTAGATACCGTGACATACTAGACGATTAATGGAAAGATACATCGTTACTAAGGATGCTACCAAAAAGGCAGTCGGGATATATATAAGTTCATGAGATGAACTTCGCTCCTACCATTGTGTGACAATAGAGTTGTGGCTTTAGCCAAGGAACTACCGTCCCATCAGAAATCCAAATATAATTCTTAGGCGGTATCACCTGATCATGGAGATGGTTGATCTCCAGGGAGATCGAAGTTAGGAGAGTAGACACAGAGGACAACAACGCAGATCCACTCACAAAGGCCTTTTTCCCGGTAGAGACTTTTATGGGATGGTTGAGTATGAGATACTTCAACCACAGCTAATTGTTGGGTATGAGATACCACAACAGATAGCCCTAGTGCAAGTGGGAGATTGTTAGTTATATGTATGTCATAGAGGCCATTACTGTACATACGATGTATATTGTAGTGGATGCTAGGACATATATAGGGAGGACTTTCTTGCTCGACATGATAGTATGCTATCTGGTTGCACTTTATCTAAACATGTACTCTGATTGTCTCTAAATTACAAGTTGATAAAGCCCTTAAGATATGTACTCAACTACTGAGACTATGATGAGATCATACTAGTGGGGCCACGGTAGTCGACGAGTACATCCTTTAACTGTTCCTAGTCGACGGTGTATCGAGACAGGGCATCGATACACCGGAGCAGACTAGCGTATACGCATCTTGACCCATATGATGGGTGATGGATGATCCCATATCCATCGGTGTTTGACATCAAGGATGGTGTACGGGTGCTCAGTGGAGACTGGGTACACTGGACGGACTTGTCGAGAACTCCCAGATGGTATTATACTTCACGTTAGATGGCAGTTCTCCGGTGACATTGGTACATAGTAGTCTGTTGACCCGAGATCGTCATAGAGTCTTGTGTGATTCCTACCGTGCTTTGATTTCCATCATACCACGTCCAAGAGGGCGTGCAAAAAGGTGGCTTTTGGGTACAGTCCTGAATCACATGGAGGCAATGAGCGATAGGAGGGGATAAGTCTCTCCCGGTATAGGGAGTTGATGTTGCGCTATGTTCGATTGGCTATAGCTGGAAATCGCTAGTCAAGGTTGCTGAGATTTATTGGTAAGTGTTACCAGTTGTTTCTCGAACTGTTATCGACCTCATATCGACACGACTTATCGAGCTACTGGGGTCTGACGTATACCACCCCTAGGCTAGATATGCGACATATCAGACGACGAGACCGGACTGTACGGGAGTGTTACTGATTGGATTCACAGGAGAATGTACAGGCTTGCTTGTTGATCTTCTGAGCGCTCAATACCTGGGTGGCTGTTACGTTTAGCTAACCGCTTGCAGCCTGTGGGTGTTTGTTATGATCGTCACCTACTGCCGCCGTATTGACGATTCTTTAGAGTCCTACACAGAGTTTTCTTGGCTCAGGCAAAACGGAGTAGGGGCACATATGTGATATGTGCGGGACCGAGGATAATGCGATATGAGATACCATATTATATTCTCGCGATATATGATATCAGCCGGGTCATCGGATCAAGTGTTGATTCGATGAAGCGGTACGGATAAATATTAGTCGGTTATATGCGATATAGCCGGATTGTCGGATCAAGTGTTGATTCGATAATTTAATGTATAATAATATATATGATATATTAAATTACATTAACTAATATTAGCTCACTAAAAGATTCTTTTTCTCACTCGGATAATACATTGATATATATGCGATATACGTTAATTGTATTATTTTCTTTTGTTACAATAAATATTATATATGTGATATATAATATTGTAACATGATATGATAACTAATGCAATATGTTTAGCAGAGATTAAACATGATTAGGGTTTGGATTAGGGTTAAGACTTCTAGTTGATTCTAGAAGGTTTTTATTTTGTTTTGTGAAAGATATTTTGTTATGACTCATGTTTTAACCCAACCCAAACCCTAACCCTAGTTAAGTGTCTACAATGGTTTAGTCAACCATGGTTGCATTATTCATCATTATCTCCTTTGCTCTATTCATCACAAAAGGATTATGGATTCTTCTTCTTCTTCTTCCTTCCTCTTTTCATGAAAAAGCTTTTTTGATTTCATTTTGTGATGAAAAATGAGTGAGAATAAGAAAACAAATGAGAGCAAAAATCCTGCTTCATCATCCTCATCTATTCTTGCCATTTAGATGAGGGTGTTCACATCATTTCATGAGTGATAACTTGTGTTAACGAAACTTCAAGGTAGATCATCTTTGTAATCGAAGATCGGAAGCAAGCTTATGCCTTTCTCTTCGTGGAGCTTCTCGAGAGTCCGGAAGACGATGATCGCAGCGAAGGGACCTCAACACGGAGCTTAAGAAGTGAAGGACCGGATCTACAAAAGTTGTAATCCCTCTCACTTATTGTTAAAGAGTTTAACATGCTTGTTTTCGCCTAAACCCTAGTTTAATGATCCGGCTTTGGGTTGTTCGGCACGGCTAAATTTTTAATCGGGCATGGTTGATGCCCCGTAGACCCTTGTGCGTGTGCATAGCAACCCTACACTTCACCCAACTGAGATATACTTCGGTTTCTCTATGATCGTGGGAGCGAGGATTGCATCATGAGATGATGACCCAACTAGTTTCGAGCTGGCCATCAGGAGTGAGACTCTGTAAGAATGGCTGGATGCTTATCGATCTGAGATGCAATCCTTATACACCAACAAAGTATGGACTTTGGTTGCTCTATCTGAAGGGTTAAATCCTCATCAGGAGCAAGTATATCTTGAGAAGATTACTAGGTGTACATGGAAAAGTTGTGAATTTTAAAGCTATGCTTAAGTCTATCCAGATCCTACTTGCCACGGCTACATACTATGACTACGATATCTGGCGGTTGGGTGTCATGACTGCTTTTCTAAATGATGATTTGGAAGAGAGCGTCTATAAGTACACAGCCAGAGAGCTTCGTAGACAGTGGGAGCAGCGGAAACATGTGCAATATGTTTTATGTGATAAAGCAGGGATCGCGGAGTTGGAACGTCTATTTTGATGTGGTAGTCAAAGAGTTTGACTTCATCAAAATGGTAGATGAACCTTGTATATACAAAAAGGTAGTAGAGAGTATGGTGGTGATCCTCGTAGAGTACGTGGATGACATACTCTTGATAGGAAAGGAGTTTCCTATGCTACGCTCGGTCAATCTCCTTTTATCACAAGGATTCTCCATATAGGATCAAAATGATACCTCATAAATCCTGGGTTTTGGATCTATGAGATAGATCTAATTGGATGTTAGGATACTCACTAGTTGTAGTGAGATGGTCTCAATCGATCCTGGGAAGAATCACTGGAAAGGTTCCAGGGTGATAAGGACGACTGAATATCAGTCGCAGGCATTGTCTATACCCTCTGTGGAGGGACGGTATGTTGGAAGAGTTCCAAGTTAGATACCGTGACTTACTAGATGATTAAAGGCAAGATACATCGTTACCAAGGATACTACCAAAGAGGCAGTCTGGATATATATAAGTTCATGAGATGAACTTCGTTCCTACCATTGTATGACAATGGAGTTGTGGCTTTTGCCAAGGAACCCCCCATCCCATCAGAAATCCATATATAAATCTTAGGCAGTATCACCGTATCATCAAGATGGTTGATCTCCAAGAAGATCGAGATTAGGAGAGTGGACACAGAGGACAACAGCGCGGATCCACTCACAAAGGCCTTTTTCCCAGTAGAGACTTTTATGGGATGGTTGAGTATTAGATACTTCAGCCACAGCTAATTGTTGGGTATGTGATACCACAACAGATGGCCTTAGTGCAAGTGGGAGATTGTTAGTTATATGTATGCCCTAGAGGCCATTACTTTACATATGATGTATATTGTAATGGATGCTTGGACATATATAGAGAGGACTTTCTTGCTCGACATGATAGTATGCTAGCCGGTTGTACTTTATCTTAACATGTACTCTGATTGTCTCTATGTTACATGTTGATAACGCCCTTAGGATATGTACTTGACTACTAGGACTATGATGAGATCATACTGGTGGGGCCACGGTAGTCGACGAGTACATCCTATAACAGTTCCTAGTCGAGGGTGTATCGAAACAGGGCATCGATACACCAGAGTAGACTAGCGTTTACGCATCTTGACCCATATGATGGGCGATGGATGATCCCATATCCATCGGTGTTTGACATCAAGGATGGTGTACGGGTGCTCAGTAGAGACTGGGTACACTGGAAGGACTCGCCGAGAACTCCCAGATGGTATTATACCTCACGTCAGATGGCAGTTCTCCGGTGACACTGGTACAGAGTAGTCTGTTGACCCGAGATCGTCATAGAGACTTGTGTGATTCCCACTGTGCTTTGACTTCCATCATACCACGTCCAAGAAGGTGTGCAAAAATGTGGCTTTTGGGTACAGTCCCGAATCACATGGAGGCAATGAGCGATAGGAGGGGATTCGTCTCTCCCGGTATAGGGAGTTGATGTTGTGCTGTGTTCGATTGGCTATAACCGGAAATCCCTGACCAGGGTTGCTTTGATTTACTGGTAAGTGTTATCAGTATTTTCTCGAACTGTTATAGAACTCATATCGACACGACATATCGAGCTACTGGGGTCTGACGTTTACCACCCCTAGGCGAGATATGCGAAATATCAGATGACGAGACCGGACTGTACGGGAGTGTTACTGATTGGATTTAGAGGAGAATGTACAGGCTTTCTTGTTGATCTTCTGAGCGCTCAATACCTGGGTGGCTGTTACGTTTAGCTGACCGCTTGCAGCTTGTGGGTGTTTGATATGATCATCATCTACTGCCGGCGTATTGACGATTCTTTAGAGTCCTATGCAGAGGATTCTTGGCTCAGGCAAAACGGAGTAGGAGCACATATGTGATATGTGCGGGACCGAGGATAATGCGGTATGTAATACCGTATTGGATTCTCGCGATATGAGATATCGTCCAGGTATATGTGATATAGCCGGGTCATCGTATTAGTCGGTTATATGCGATATAACCGGATTGTCGGATCAAGTGTTGATTCGATAATTTAATGTATAATAATATATATGATATATTAAATTACATTAACTAGTATTAGCTCACTAAAAGATTCTTTCTCACTCGGGTAATATATTGATATATATATGCGATATATGTTAATTGTATTATTTTATTTTATTACAATAAATATTATATATGTGATATATAATATTGTAACATGATATGATAACTAATGCAACATGATTAGTGGAGATTAAACATGATTAGGGTTTGATTTGGGTTAATGCTTTCTAGAAGTTTCTAGAAGGTTTTTATTTTGTCATGGAAAAGATATTTACAAATGACTCATCTTTAACCTAACCCAAACCCTACGCCCTTGGTTAATTCTCTACAAAGGTTTCGCAACCATGGTTGCAATATTCATCATTATCTTCTTTGCATTGTTCATCACAAAAGGATTCTATCATCTTCTTCCTTGAGTTCCTTCTTGGAAAAAGATTTCTAGCTTTTTTCCAAGTGATGAAAATGAGTGAGAATAAGAAAATAAAAGAGAGCAAAAATCCTACCTCATCATTCTCATCTATCTTTGCCCTTTAGATGAGAGTGTTCACTTCATTTAGTGAGTGTTAGGTTCTGTTAATGAAACTTCAAGGTAGATCATCTTTGTTATCGAAGATCGGAAGCAAGACTGCATCTTTCTCTTCGTGAAGCTTCTCGAGAGTCCGGAACACGATGATCACAGCGAAGGGACCTCAACACGGAGCTTAAGAAGTGAAGGACCGGATCTACAAAGGTTGTAATCACTCTCACTTAGTGTTAAAGAGTTTAACATGCTTGTTTTCGCCTAAACTCTAGTTTAAAGATCCGGCTTTGGATGTTCGGCACGGCTAAATTTTAAATCAGGCATGGTTGATGCCTCGTAGACCCTTGTGCGTGTGCCCAGCAACCCTACAGTTTTGACTTGTGTGCCCTAATTTCTCATTCTCACTCTCACTTCTCTCATTCTCTCACTCACACACACACACACTCAAGCAGCAACAGCAGAAGAAGCAACAGCAGCAGAAGAGGCAGCAGCAAGCAGCAACAACAGCAGCAGCATGGAGCAGCAGCAGCAACAGAAGCAGTAGCAGCTCCAGCAGCATCAGCAGCAGCAACACCTTGTCTTCTTCTTCCACTCTTTCTCCTGCTTCCTAGGGTCTATTAAGGTATGTTTCTTAAACCCAATTCCTAGCTTGCTAAACTTGTGTGTTGT
Organism: Agapanthus africanus; assembly: GCA_030015575.1. Taxonomy (NCBI): domain Eukaryota; kingdom Viridiplantae; phylum Streptophyta; class Magnoliopsida; order Asparagales; family Amaryllidaceae; genus Agapanthus; species Agapanthus africanus. The sequence continues at coordinate 191,418,827 of CM057347.1, read as the reverse complement.
TTAGCTTCGATTAGTGTTAAATGTACGTTTTAGTGCTAAAATAGTGATTAGTGTGGACTTTTTGTTAAGTGATGTTAGTGATGGTTAGACTAACTTAGTTAAGTGTCATTAGGGCCACTTAAACCATGTTAAACCCCAGATTTCAGTAAAATACCCTAGGTTTCCATTTTGTGCAGAATTTATGGTTTTAAAGTGAATTCTGTGCCTTCTGTAATCTGCATTTGACCCCGCTCCTTCAGAAGAAAACTGAGAAAACTGGACCATGTATACTAGGTCTAGACCACACACACAAAGCACGAGACCCCCTTTCCACTGTTTGGCCGCCAATTAATTAGTTCTGGCCGCAAATTGCGGCCAGGTAGGGGACTTGGGTGTTGGGATTTTGGCTAGAGGAGTCTGCTGTATTTTTAGGGTTTGTGGTATGTGCAATTTTGTAAGATTTCACCTGTATAAAAATCTGGGACCATATATCGTTTTCTAGTACGTTTTGTTTGCGCGATTCGTGTGATACGTGAATGGGTTCTGTGATCCAGCGTGTCGCGGCGTGTCGGGGTAGTTTTAGACGCGTATACACACGATCTAGCGTATCGGACACACGCGCATTTAGTTTGCGACGCGAGTTTCTCGTTTGATTTCGATATCTCGTTTTGCGAGATATTTGCTTATGCGGATTTTCCTTGTGTGAATTCATGGTTCGCAGGCGGGTACGTCGGACGCAGCAAACAAAGGAAAGCAGGTGGTCGGCTACGTGTAGCACGCGACCAGGTGAGTAGATTTAATATATACGGGGAAATCGCCCGTATGGCGTTAAGCGTCAAGGTGTGATAGGATATTTAGTCGTAGATGTTTATGTGTATTATTGTAGCATACCTCCCTTATTGCATATAGAAATGGTAGATATAGAACACTGCACTGTCACTTACGGTTCAAGCTGCACGAGCACTATTTGTATGTTACACTCACACCGTCAGTGATTGCCATGACACTTGCACTATAGGATTGCTATGAATTATATATCGTCTTGATTTCCGCATCATTGATGATTGCCATGACTTGTCGCATATACACATATATTGATATCTTCATACTTGCGCACATGCACACTGTATATGCATACCAGTGCACACATATATTGATATCTTCATACTTGCGCACATGCACACTGTATATCCATACGAGTGCACACATATATTGATATCTTCATACTTGCGCACATCCACACTGTATATCCATACCAGTGCACACTTATATTGATATCTTCATACTTGCGTACATGCACACTGTATATCCATACCGGTGCACACCTATATTGATATCTTCATACTTACACACATGCACACTGTATATTCTTCCCAGTACACACATATATTGATATCTTTATACTTCCGCACATGCACACTGTATACGCATACCAGTGCGCACCCATATTGATATCTTCATACTTATGCACATGAACACTGTATATTCATACCAGTGCATACATATATTGATATCTTCATACTTGCGCAACTGCACACTGTATATTCATACCAGTGCACACATGTATTGATATCTTCATACTTGCGCACATGCACACTGTATTTCCATAGTAATGCTACCCTTATAATCACGTATATATCCATTTGCACATCCATACCTACATACCTACATATGTTATATACATGGATGATATTGATTTGATTTCATTAAAAATAAGGTCCGCATGAGATATTTTCAAAACTGGATTTTTTTAAAAAGAGCGGTTTTTCCCTTTTCACTCTTAGTGTCATACGGCACCTTGCATGGATTTACGCATTGAGTTTGGATTTATTTGATTTTTGGATTTGAGAACCGTGGTATTATTTTATGAAAATACACACTATTTTAAAAACCCGGTTTCATTTGATATGATATTTCAGTGCGTCCACCATGAGTTTTCTTGGTTCCAGAGAGCTTGTGTGAGTATACCCGATTCGAGAAGCGGTAGGCACCGATTGCGGGTACATGGTGGACCCGGTATGGTACCCCGGAGCAAGAAGACTCGTATTGTTAGACGGTGAGCCCGACGGAGGGATTACTACCTACCGGTGATTGGTTGGACCTGGCGGTTATCCGGAGGATACTGACCAGAGCTGAGAGATGGATACGGGATAACCCATACTGACGGGGCCCGATACTTAAGGATTTGCGTGTCGATACTAGACACGATGATTTCATGATATTTTCGTGTGCCGATGCTAGGCACTCACGATTCTATGAGATTTACAGGATTTGAGGGCCGATGAGGATGACGGCGCCTGAATTTTTACTGGGATTTGGGTATATTGATGGACATCGATTATTTTCCACGTTGACCTTCCGTGTAGATATTATTTATTCCCATGCTCAGCATTCAGTATGATACATATGTTGGATATGTATGCCCTAGAGGCCATTATTGTATAGTACTAGTTTGTATAATACATTTTGGAAGCTTGGGATATATATACGGGTTTACGACAGTCTTGCTCGATATAGTAGTATGCTACTTAGTTTGTTTCTATCTTAATTTGTGTATATGTTTCTTTTAACATATCACTAAAAACATATTGATGAAGCCCTTAGGATCATTGCTTGACTACCGGCGTTGTGATGGCTATCACACTAGTGGGGTCTTGGTAGTCTATTAGCACATCTTTATTTTGGTCCCTAGTCGTAGGATTATCGAGACAGGGCATCAATACTCCAGAGTAGACTGGTGCATAAGCTTCTCATCCCAGCTGGGGAGATGGTCTGTCCCACAGCCATTAGTACGTCGTACTGGAGATAGTATGCAGGTGCTCGTTAGGTTACGAGTACACTGGATAGGACTCGTCGGGAACTGTTGGTTGGTATTATACCTATCGTCAGTTAACAGTTCCCTGGTGACATGAGTACAGCTTAACCCGTTGACTTGACACTGTCACTTCGCCTCAAGTGTCTTCCCACTGTTCTTAGATTACAACCCTACCACGGCTCTATTGAGTCGTGCAAACAGGTAGTAGTTGGGTGCAGTCCCGAAGCACTTGGAGGCAGTGACGGTTAGACAGGATTCGTCTCTCCTGGTATTGGGAGTTGATATCGCGCTGTGTCTAGGAGAGCCATTACACATAGTCGTCCCTTGCTAGGGCAAGCGAGATTTACTGGTAGTGTTTCTAGTAGTTTCTCAGGGTGTTCTGGGCTACACTCCGACACGACTTGTACCGCTATTAGGGGACTGACGTTTACCGCCCCCTAGGCCCGCCATGCGATACTCTCAGATGAACAGACCGGACTGTACAGAGATTGTCACGTTCATGCTCAGTAGGAGTTCGGATGGGTTCACCTCGTCGGTCTTCTTATCGGCATCTACCTGGGGACCGTTACGTACAGCTAGTACCGCTTGCGGACTGTGGTTAAACCCACTTCCAGCATAGTGTCGAGCCTTTAGAGTCCCACACAGAGGGTTATTCGCCTTTGGGCAAAACAGAGTAGAGGTCCCATGGTTTTGCGACGTGGTTCGTTAACATTCGCGCACTTGTGCACGTTTGGTGTCCGGGCAGTTATTACTAGCGGGCTTTTGTTTAAGCCAGATCCTAGTATTTGTTTTGGGATTGGTTATGTTTCATTGTATTCGTGTTCCTTAGAACACGGATGCAGGTGTGTATACACAGTTGACAGAGGCAGAGGATTCTCATTAGGATTATTGACCGTTGACTTTTTCCAAACCCTAATGAGAATGAGAGATATGATTAATGATATTAATTAAGGGTACTTGTGCTATGGTTGGGTTGACCATTTGACTTTTGTTGACCTTTTGACTTTTGTTCACCGGTTGACTATTGTTGGCATTTTGACCATCATCATTTCACATGAAAGATGCTTCTTGATTCTTACAAATTTCATTTAATGTGAAATGATAATGGTCATTTCAAAACTAACAATCACATTTTCCCTTAATTATTACTGTTATTATTTTTTCTCTCATATGAGAGATGGTTGCTATTATACTCTCATTCTCTCTTGCTCTTTCTCTCTCATGTTCTTGAGCTCTCCCTCTTCCTCTCAAAGCTTTAATCTTTCATGTGTTGAAAATCAAAGGCTTTTGAGACAAAACATCAAAACATCTCTTTACTCTTACTAGGGTTCTTTGTCTAGCAAACCAAGCACTGTAGTAGCTCTTGGTTGAGGTAGGAGCTCAAGGTATAGGCCCTCGGGTGGATTTATCTTCGGCAATGAGAAGACGACGAGGAGGAGCCGTCTACGCAACTATAAGGAGCAAGCAAGAAGGAGTACCACAACAAGAAGAGAAGGAGTTCAAGACCTAGGTATAACCATTCTACATAGTAGCTAGAACTTGTAGTTAGTATGTTAGTTTTTTGTTTAGCAAAGATCCTTCATGGATGGTCCATTTTACCTAGAAAAATTTGATTTTTACCTATTCCGCCTCCCCGAAAGAACCGAGGTGGGTAACGTGGACCTAACAACATCCCATCCTGTAACTGTAGTACCTGATAGAGTACACATGCTATGCACGACTATTGCATACCCTACTCACCCTATATAGTTGTTATTAGATTGCATTTGCTATGCACGATTATTGCATATCCTGCTCACCCTATATAGATGTTATTAGATTGTATTTTCTATGTATGATTATTGCATATCCTGCTCACCCTATATAGATGTTATTAGATTGCATTTTCTATGCACGATTATTGCATACCCTGCTTATCATATAGAGATGTTATTAGATCGCACTTGATGCTTGATTATTGCTCATATAGCTCATCATATAGATGTTATCTGTTGGCATAGGTTAGAGTATCGCAGCACGTGCATACTCGCGATTACCTTTATATGTTTTCTACTATTCACGAGTTGGCAACTCAGCCCCGTTGTGCCACAGTGTTTGCAGGTTGCCTCTCAGCGTTGTCGCGGCAGGCTGTTTTCTTGCATCTTTTGATACAGATACCACTGCAGTTGGCGTGTTAGCCCTTTTGCTGACAGGTGGATTTTATCGGTATCTGTTTATTTTCCAGTTGTCTACACTGTTGTATCAAGTACTCTCCATCAACTTTCATGTATTGACATAGAGACCAGTTGTGAGGACGATCTATATTATTTTGTACTCTTGTGTCGAGCTCGTTGTGAGCCGACTTTATTTATGCAGTTTTATATTTCATGTTGTCTTCACTTATTTTTATTCATTCTTCACTACGGCGTCGTATTTTTATCATCGTAGTGGTTGTTTCCTCTGTTGGGCGTGATTGCTCCCGTTTGGTTTGCTTTATTCTTATTGTATATTATTGTGTTCATTTATTGTCTTGTACCCGATTTCGGGGCTAGTTTTTATAAAGGAAATGCTGCCAAAATTTTTAAGATAATAACTTGAACTTTAAAGAATTTTTTCTAAATTACTTAAGGTTTTCTAAATGTTTTAACAAATGTTTCTATTAAATGTTTTAAACACTCAATACTTTTACTGGTTTTGATTTCTGGGTTTCGGCTTACTTAGTCGTGTTACGCCTGTAGACGTTACGTGGTTAAATGCCGGTCACGGGCCAAACTTTGGGTCGTGACAAAGTTGGTATCAGAGCGTAGGTTTTACCATCGGAGTGTAAGATGACCCTGGTATGATGGAGTAGGTAGCTGAAGCAGAGTAGCGTAGCGTGTGTATGTTCCGCGGCATACTCACGACACGGTACTCCGCCTAAGCGACCTTAGGGCTTATTGATTGAAATTCCTTCATGATTGTATACATCCTTGTGATTCAATTTTCGTATCCTCATCGAATCCTACTTTCTTTTCAGCCATTATGCCACCAAAGACTATGAGGGCGCAGAGAGCGGCCGCGAGAGCCGAGATTCGAGTTGACTCGTCTGAGACGAGGACTGACCCGGGCAGTACACCCGTTGTACCAGAGCAGTCTATTCTACCTCCGACAGACCAGATCGCTAGACTAGTGGCAGAGATGCAGGACTTGCGCCAGACGATGAGCTAATTGGTTGAGACCGTTCGAGCGCAGCGACAGGAGGTTGTCACCCCTTTTACCCAGTTGTTCCTTGCGATCAGCATGCACTATTCCGTCACCTACATAGCACCAGTAGATGCAGCCCCAGTTTACATGACACGTATTCCAGAGACTTTGAGAGTTCCGGAACAGTGGAGGAATCGTACTGGTGTACCAACCCAGAGACAGAGTCTTAGTCGTCGAGACAGATTTCGTGACCGTCGCGGGAGTAGTAGAGGCTTAGGACGAGGACAGTCGTTTGGCTCTCATCACCAGGAGGGTCAGCAGTCAGCGCGTGGATGTTTTCAATGCGGAAGCCTTCAACACTTCGTCAGACATTGTTCTTTAGCACCCCGTCAGGGTCATATTCTGAGACGTCATGGACACGGAAGGTTTGCTCAGAAGGGTCAGTCTAGCAGAGGAGGAGTTCGGCCTGTTGCGGGTAGAGGGCAGACACGAGAGTTTGCTTCTACTCATCGGGACGCGAGGGCGTCCAATGCAGAGTTTTTAGGTATCCTTAATTCGTATGTTCTTTTGATGTATTTGTTCGTTTTTCACACTTATATCGTGGTTGGGACGAGAGTCGCGTTAGGTAGATCAGCCATTTGTTGTGCTAACTTCTGTCAGCGATTCTTTTGTTGCGCGACACGTAATTCGGTCGTGTGCCAATCGGATAGAAGATAGAGATTCGTCTGTCGTTTTGATCCTTCTAGAGATGTTGGATTTGGCGTTCTCCTGGGCACGGACTGGTTAGCTACGTGCTAGGCGTTTGTGGACTACCGTGAGGAAACAGTCAGGTTTTGTTTTCCCCGGCGAGTCAGTTCTTATTGTGCAGGTGGATAGTTGTGCCGCCTCTCACAGCTTGAGTTCAGCCTTTTTCGCTAGTCGGCTTTTGAGGAGATGTTGTGGATCCTTGGCGTTCATTCGTGATACCATAGCCACAGTTGGTTTGTTGGACCGATCTTCTTTCGTGCGAGAGTTTTCCGACGTTGTTCCAGATGAGCCGGCGAAGCTTAAGGAGCTTAAGGATCTACTGCAGAGTTGTTTGTTGGAGGGAGTTTCGTACGTCTGAGTGTTTCGCATTAGGAAGCTCCTATTTCTATTCGTCAAGAAGAAAGACGACAGATTGAGGTTGTGTATTGATGGATCGTCAATTGAACCGGCTTACAGTGCGGATAGGTATCCTTTACCTCGCATTGACCATTCCTTCGATCAGCTCCAGAGTGCGAGACATTTTCTAAGTTTGTTTGGGATCAGGTCATCATTGTTGCGGGTTCGGAGTGATGACATTCCGAGGACTGCCTTGTGCGTTCTACGGGCTTTGTGTGTATTGGTGTGTCATTGGATTCACCAATGCCCTAGCAGCATTCGCAGATGTGATGAACCGGATTTCTTCAGGCCGTTCCTCGACCAGTTATTGTTGTGTTATTTACGACATTCTAGTCTATTTAATGTGTCTTGAGGGACAGGAGTAGCACTTGAGGATTTGTTTTGCAGAACTGGGAGAGCCCCAGCGGTTTGCTAGATTCTCGGAGTGTTCCTTTAGGCTTGTTTGTGTTGACTCCTAGGTGTTGTAGTTACGGGAGACGGTTTTGTATGGTTTCGAGGAAGATCGTGGCCGTACAGCTTTGGCCCAGATTTGTGTACGGACGGAGGTCCGCAGATTTTTGGGCTTAGCAGGTTTTTACCGCCGTTTCATACAGGATTGCTAGTGTAGTGCTGCACCGTTGACTGAATTGACCGGAATGGAGGTTTCTTTTCTTTGGACCGAGGCATGTGTGCGGAGTTTCGGCAGTTGATGGTTCGGTTAACAACTGCATCAATTCTTTCTTTGCTTTTTGGTTCGGGCGACTTTGTGGTTTGTGGTTTAACTATGATGTTTCGTGAGTGGGGCTCGAGTGTGTACTGAGGTGACACTATAGAGTTATCGCTTTTGCTTCCATACATTGGGAGGAAGTACGAGAAGGATATCCCACACATGATCTGGAGATGGCCGTGGTAGTTTTGCATTGGGGATTTGGAGACACTACTTGTTCGAGAGTCGTGTCAGATTTTCACGGACCACAAGAGGTTAATGTACATTTTCCTGCAGCGGATTTTGATTGTTGTGATAGTCCTCCGCAGATTTATAGTTCTTGTGCGATCGTCGAGTACAGCTTAAGTTCATCTCTACTGAGGGGACAGCTTGCTCATGTCCGCGCCCGACCTCTTTTCTTTAATCACTTTGCCGAGACACTGCCCGCCGACGCTCGTTCGTCAGAAATACTTGAGCCTATTCTGTTGGGTAATGATTCGGAGTCTTTGAATTGTGACAAGGGTGTGATAAGTTTAGGGACGCGTTTGTGTACCTGATATTATTGAGTAGAGATGTGAAATCCTAGAGCAGGCACATCGGTCAACTCTCTGTACTCATTCAAGTTCTACCAACATTTAACATGACTTGTGAGATAGTTACGGGTGGGCAGGGATGTAAAGAGAAGTCTCGGGTTTCGTTTCAAGGTGTCTGTCTTGTTGTGTGCTTGGTTTGAGCAACTGAGACTGGCTGGAGAGTTGCAATCTTTAAGCGTTCCGAAGTGGGAATGGGAGCAGGACTCCACGAATTTCGTTACGGTGTCTACCCAGGTTTAGTCAGGGTGTGACTCCATTCGGATGCTTGTCGTCCAGTTATACTCAGTTTTCTCTGTTGTTCTTTGTTAAGTTTGTGCGTACGTATTAATTGTTGTCGGCAGTTGGGGATCGTCACTCGCTACTGTTAGGGTTCTCCTTCGATAGCTGTTATCCGGAGAAACTCCAATTGGCAACCTTTCGGTTTAGGGGTTAGGTCGTGTCGATCACCAGTCTGTTTTTCTGACTCTGCGTTGTAGGATTTTTGGAGCCCAGCTAGTCTAGAGACTTCGGAGATGATCCAGTTGTTTTAGGTCAGGATGAGAATTGTCCATTTCGGACAAAGGTCATATGCCGACCAAGATGGTCGCAGATTCGAGTTCGCAGTGGCAGATCATGTATTCCGACGGATTTTTCCGATAAATGACGTGTTGAGTTTTGTGAAGCTTATCCCAGGATTGTAGGTCTTTTTAAGATCCTTAAAGCGAGTTAGTTTCGTTGCCTTTAATTTGGCACTTTCGCCCAGATTATTGAGTATTCACCCCGTATTTTTTTGTGTCGATACTTTGCAATTACCTTCATGACCTTTCTCACATGATTCAGCACCAGACCATTTAGCTCGAGCGTGATCTTTCGTTCACCGAGCAGCCAGTCGTAATATTGGACCGGCAGGTGAAGAAGCTTCGATCGAATGTCTTGCAATCAGTGAAGGTGCTTAGGCGCAGCCCGAATGATGAAGAGATCACTTGGGAGGCCGAGGGCGAGATACGGAAGAAATTCCCTCATCTCTTTGAAGGTATGCGTAGCTTGATATTTTCTAAATTCGGGGACGAGTTTCTTTAACGGGGGAAGATTGTAACACCTTAGGATGTGTTTTGTGGCTAATTATATTCTAATATATGGTTTTTAATAAAAATTTTACCAAATTGATTTTCAAATATTTTATCAAATTTAATGAAAATTTTGTTAGAATTTTTCTAGGCTTGCACACACATATGCATGTAAACTAGGGTTAAATGGGGTTAAACCATGATTAGCAACCATGGTGGACTAACCATTTCCTTAAGCTAGTTTACAATTTGAATTAAGTTTTTTGGGGTTTTAATTATGTGTGTGTTTCTTTTTTTTAAATGGAAAAAAAGAGGATTTGAATTTCTTGTGTTGACTTGGTGAGAGAGAGAGAGAGAGAGAGAGTATGGTTTCTTGGCATGAGCCATGCCTTCATTAAATGAAGAAAGAGAGAGAGATGGGGGTTTTAACTTGTGTGCTCTCATTTCTCATTCTCACTCTCACTTCTCTCATTCTCTCACTCACACACACACACTCAAGCAGCAACAGCAGAAGAAGCAACAGCAGCAGAAGAGGCAGCAGCAAGCAGCATCAACGGCAACAGCATGAAGCAGCAGCAGCAACAGAAGCAGTAGCAGCTCCAGCAGCATCAGCAGTAGCTCCAGCAGCAACAGCAACACCTCATCTCCTTCTCCTGCTTCCTAGGGTGTATTAGGTTATGTTTCTTAAACCCAATTGCTAACTTGCTAAACTTGTGTGTTGTTTAGCTTCGATTAGTGTTAAATATGCGTTTTAGTGCTAAAATAGTGATTAGTGTGGACTTTTGGTAAAGTGATGTTAGTGATGGTTAGACTAACTTAGTTAAGTGTCATTAGGGCCACTTAAACCTAGTTAAACCCCAGATTTCACTAAAATACCCTAGGTTTCCATTTTGTGCAGAATTTATGGATTTAAAGTGAACTTTATGCCTTCTGTAATCTGCTTTTGACCCGGCTCTTTCAGAAGAAAACTGAGAAAACTGGAGCATGTATACTAGGTCTAGACCACATACACAAAGCATGAGACCCCCTTTCCACTGTTTGGTCGCCAATTAATTAGTTCTGGCCGCAAATTGCGGCCAGGTAGGGGACTGGGGTGCTGGGATTTTGGCTAGAGGAGTCTGTTGTATTTTTAGGGTCTGTGGTATGTGCAATTTTATAAGATTTCACCTGTATCAAAATCTAGGACCATATATCGATTTCTAGTACGTTTTGTTTGCGTGATACGCGCGATACGTGAGTGGGTTCTGTGATCCAGCGTGTCGCGGCGTGTCGGGGTAGTTTTAGACGCGTATACACACGATCTAGCGTATCGGACACGCGCGTTAGTTCGCGACACAAGTTTCTGATTTGATTTCGATATCGCGTTTTGCGAGATATTTGCTTATGCGGATTTTCCTTATGTGAATTCTAGGTTCGCAAGCGGGTACGTCGGACGCAGCAAAGAAAGAGAAGCAGGTGGTCGGTTACGTCTAGCACGCGACCAGGTGAGTAGATTTAACATCTACGGGGAAATCGCCCGTATGGCGTTAAGCGTCAGGGCGTGATAGGATATTTAGTCGTAGATGTTTATGTGTATTATTGTAGCATACCTCCCTTATTGCATATTGAAATGGTAGATATAGAACACTGCACTGTCACTAACGGTTCAAGCTACACGAGCACTATTTGTATGTTACACTCACACCGTTAGTGATTCCCATGACACTTGCACTATAGGATTACTTCGAATTATATATCGTCTTGTTTTCGGCATCATTGATGATTTCCATGACTTGTCGCATATACACATATACTGATATCTTCATACTTGCGCACATGCACACTGTATATGTATACCAGTGCACACATATATTGATATCTTCATACTTGCGCACATGCACACTGTATATCCATACCAGTGCACACATATATTGATATCTTCATACTTGCGCACATGCACACTGTATATCCATACCAGTGCATACATATATTGATATCTTCATATTTGCGCACATGCACACTGTATATCCATACCAGTGCATACCTATATTGATATCTTCATACTTGCGCACAGGCATACTGTATATTCAAACCAGTACACACATATATTGATATCTTCATACTTGAGCACATGCATACTGTATATCCATACCAGTGCACACCCATATTGATATCTTCATACTTGCGCACATGCACACTGTATATTCATACCAGTGCACACATATATTGATATCTTCATACTTGCGCACATGCACATTGTATATTCAAACCAGTGCATACATGTATTGATATCTTTATACTTGTGCACATGCATACTGTATTTCTATAGTAGTGCTACCCTCATAATCGCGTATATATCCATTTGCACATCCATACCTACATACATACATATGTTATATACATGGATGATATTGATTTGATTTCATGAAAAATAGGGACCGCATGAGATATTTTCAAAACTGGATTCTTTTAAAAAGAGCGGTTTTAGTCTTTTCACTCTTAGTGTCATACGACACCTTGCATGGATTTACGCATTGAGTTTGGATTTATTAGATTTCTGGATTTGAGAACCGTAGTATTATTTTAAGAAAATACGCACTGTTTATGAAACCCGGTTTCTCTTGATCTGATATTTCAGTGCGTCCACCATGAATTTTCTCGGCTCCAGAGAGCTTGTGTTAGTATACCCGATTCGAGGAGCGGCAGGCTCCGATTGCGGGTACATGGTGGACCCGGTATGGTACCCCGGGGCAAGAAGACTCGTATTGTTAGACGGTGAGCCTGACGGAGGGATTACTACCTACCGGTGATTGGTTGGACCTGGCGGTTATCCAGATGATACTGACCAGAGCTGAGAGATGGATATGGGCCAACCCGTACTGACGGGGCCCGATACTTAAGGATTTGCGTGCCGATGCTAGACACGATGATTTCATGATATTTTCATGTGCCGATGCTAGGCACTCACGATTCTATGAGATTTACAGGATTTGAGAGCCGATGAGGATGACGGCGCCTGAGTTTTTACTGGGATTTGGGTATATTGATGGACACCGATTATTTTCCACGTTGACCTTCCGTGTAAATGTTACTTATTCCCATGCTCAGCATTCAGTATTATACATCTCATCCTATAACTGTAGTACCTGATAGAGTACACATGTTATGCACGACTATTGCATACCCTGCCCACCCTATATATTTGTTATTAGATTGCATTTGCTATGCACGATTATTGCATATCCTGCTCATCCTATATAGTTGTTATTAGATTGCATTTGCTATGCACGATTATTGCATATCCTGCTCACCCTCTATAGATGTTATTAGATTGCATTTGCTATGTATGATTATTGCATACCCTGCTTATCATATAGAGATGTTATTAGATCGCACTTGATGCATGATTATTGCTCATATAGCTCATCATATAGATGCTATCTGTTGGCATAGGTTAGAGTATCGCAGCACGTGCATACTGGCGATTACCTTTATATGTTATCTACTATTCACGAATTGGCAACTCACCCCCGTTGTGCCACAGTGTTTGCAGGTTGCCCCTCAGCGTAGTCGCGGCAGGTTATTTTCTTGCATCTTTTGATACGGATACCACTGCAGTTGGTGTGTTAGCCCTTTTCCAGATAGGTGGGTTTTTGCGGTATCTGTTTATTTTCCAGTTGTCTATACTGTTGTATCTAGTACTCTCCATCTACTTTCATGTATTGACTTATTGACCAGTTGTGAGGACGATGTATATTATTTTATACTTTGGTGTCGAGCCCGTTGTGAGCCTACTTTATTTATGCAGTTTTATATTTCATGTTGTCTTCACTTATTTTTGTTCATTCTTCGCTACGGCGTCGTATTTTTATCATCGTAGTGGTTGTTTCCACCGTTGGGTGTGATTGCTCCCGTTTAGGTTGCTTTATTCTTATTGTATATTATTGTGTTCATATATTGTCTTGTACCCGATTTCGGGGCTACTTTTTACAAAGGAAATGCTGCCAAAATTTTTAAGATAATAACTTGAACTTTAAAGAATTTTTTTCTAAATTACTTAAGGTTTTCTAAACGTTTTAACAAATGTTTCTATTAAATGTTTTAAACACTCAATACTTTTGCTGGTTTTGATTTCTGGGTTTCGGCTTACTTAGTCGCGTTACGCCTGTAGACGTTACATGGTTAAGTGCTGGTCTCGGGCCAAACTTTGGGTCGTGACAATCTCAGGTCGACATACTAACCTATACTTATGTCACCTGAGAATTGCTACCTGGCTATAGATATAATACCATCTAGCATGTTCCCTACGAGTCCGTCCAGTGTAACTCATAACCCAGTGAGCACTTGTATACTATCTTTGGTGACTAACTGAGACCAATGGCTATGAGACCGGCCATCGGCGCTCGTCGGGGTCAAGAAACGTATACATTAGTCTACTCTGGAATATCGATGCCTAGTCTCAATATTCCCACGACTAGGGACATTTAAGGATTTGCTTATAGACTACCTAGTTCTTACAGGTGTGATCGCCACAATAACCCAGGTGGTCAAGAAAGAATCCTAAGGGCTCTATCAACATGTAATAGAGATCCGTAATACCACCTAATACATGTATATGATGATAGAGATGAACCAGATTGCATACTATCATCTCGTATAAGATTGTTCTACCCGTATAGGTTCTTCTTCAATCATTATAATTGCCTACCCACGATTGCAATAATTTTCTTGAGGGCACTATAGCCAACAATCTCCCACTTGCACTTAAGGCTAATTATTGCGGTGTCGCTTACTCATAGCCCGTGTGATGCCGAACACCCAACTTTTCTTCTAACCAGTTTCGCAAAACATGTTTGCGAGACATTCGTGTTCGAGAAATAGTCTCAGTGAGTGGATCTGCTCCAATGTTTCTATCTTTATCTCTCTATATCTCAACTTCGTGGAGAACGACTGTCTCTCGAAATAAGTGTTACCTGTCATAGAACTTGTTTGGATATCTGACGGGACCATGTTCATAAATGAACTCCAAATCCAAAAAACTTCTTAGACTATATCTTCTACTGAAATAATCAGTATCTTGCGTCATGCCTACCTCGGTATCCACTTGTATCACTGTCCAACATATTGCTCCTCAGAAGAGAGTAAACTTTAACTCTGACAACCCCTTTGTCATCTAGGTCACCTTGGAAGCCTGAAATGATAACTACCTCATGAAGGAGGCTGCCATTACTATATACCTAGAACATTTTTTCATGTTCATAACTGCTTCCTAATGTTTCTCTAGGATTGGATTAATATATACTTATTGCATCTAGTGAAAAAGCAATATCTGATGTGGCACCTGACTTTTTATGATCAACTCAATTGCTTAAGTAAGTGATATGCCAATCATTCAAATCCTTCTTCTCATCAGTCCAGAAGACATCACTTTAGAGAGGGTGACTCCATCACCTGCGGGTACACCACCATGCCAAGAGTCGTCCACTCTAAAATACTTTAGAATAGTGTCTAAGTACCAGAATTGGGACACTTTCCCAATCTAGATCTAAAACAATAAATATAGTCATAAAAATAACCGATATTTTTGTTGGATATGTATGCCCTAGAGGCCTGTATTGTATAGGATGCTGGGATATGTATGTACAGAACATTTTTTCTCAGCTGTATATAGTATATTATTTGAGTTGTCTTTATCTTGATAGGTGTATTTCTTTCTATTGATGCTTTATATTTCTTGCACATATTGATAAAGACTCGATACAGTAGTATACTATTATGGTTTGACTTTATCTTAATATGTGCATATGTTGTACTCGATATTACATATGGCGGTTACATGTTGATAAAGCCCGTAGGATTTTTCTTGACTACCAGCACTAAGATAGCGATCATACTTGTAGGAGCTGGGTAGTCTATAAGCACATCCTTAAAGGTCCCAAGTCGCAGGAAGTATCGAGACCGGGCATCGATACTCCAGAATAGACTTGTATATATGTTTTTAGACTATGATGAGGGGCGGTGGTTTATCCTACAGCCATTGGTATGATCACTTAAGATTGGATACAGGTGCTCGCTAGGGGTGAGTACACTGGACGGACTCACCGAGAAGCTCTAGATGGTATTATACCTATCATAAGATAGCGGTTCTCAGGTGACATGAGTACAGGTTAGTCTTAGGACCTAAGATCATCATTTGTCTCGTGTGAGTTTCCGCTGTGCTTTGACCACTACCCTACCATGGCTCTACTGAGTCGTGCAAACAAGTTTTGGTTGGGTACAGTCCCGATCCATATGGAGGCAGTGAATGATTGTCAGGGATTCGTCTCTCCCGGTATTGGGAGTCGATATCTCACTGTGTTTGGTTGGCCAGAACTATAAGACCTTGGCCTAGGCAGTTTACTGATGGTTAGATCAGTAGTTTCTCGGATTGGTCCTGAGCCAAATCGATACGACTTACCCGGTCAGTAGGTGAAAGTTTGTCTTTGCACCACCACTATGTTTATACAAGCATCAAGTACGAAAATTTAAAAAATCTAGAGTGCTAAGCTACACAAACCTAGAATCTAACTAGAGTATTAGGGTTTGAAAGCAAGTAAACAAGTTTTACACTAAGTGAATAGTGAATACAACCTTTGTAGACCGGTCCTTCACTTCTAAAGCTCTAAGTAGTAGTCCCTAGAACTCTTCTTAGGATCCACTAGATGAAAGGAACGATCTTGCTTCGTCGTCTTCGAGGCCGAAGATGATGCACCATGAAGTCTCTTTAACTCAAGCTAATGCTTCACTATTCAAGTATTAGTGAAGCTAACAACCTAAACTTATGGGCTAGATGAGTGTAGGTTGATGAAATTGGAATTTTGGTCACTTTAGAAATTTATTTCTCGTTTTATTTCTTCAACTCAAGAAAACCTAGAGAGGAAGAAGTTGAACTAAGGTGAGTTAGAAATTATCTCAAGTGAAGAATGAGAGAGTTAACCATGGGCTTAAGATAATGGTTGGGTTATAAAATTTCTATAGTAAAACAAAATTAGTGAGATGAGTCATGGCTTCTACATTCTTCTACAAGCATCTTAAGCCATGCTCATTTTCACTCATTTTATTTTACTCTTAATAAATAATTGCCACAATTATTTTTAGCTTTGCTGTGATTCTCATACACCCATGTTCAATGTATCATCCACCATTACACAAGAGTAAATTATATATATAAATATATATATATATATATATATGTCATATATATATCATTATATATATACAAGAGAAGAAATTCATTAGTGAGGTAATATTAGTTAATATATATTAATATATCAAATATAAATAAATATCAAATTATTAAATCAATACTTGATTTAATAATCAGGCTATATAATATATAACCGACTAATATCATTTATATATATATATATATCAATTTATCAAATCAATACTTGATTTAATAACTCGGTCATATCACATATAACCGATAACATTCAATATACTATATCAAATCAACACTTGATTCAATAATCCGGTCATATCATATATAACCGGTCAATATCAAATATATATACATATAACATATCATTGAGTCAGCATTTGATTCAACAATCCGGTTATATCACATATAACCTAACCGATATCAAATATCGCCCGATTAGAATACGGTATCACATACTTTTTTAATCAAGCTCTCGTACATATTTAATCAGGCTCTCGCATATATTAGCATATGTGCCCTACTTCATTTCGCTTGAGCTAGGAAACCACTATGTCGGACTCTAATGACTCGTCAAAACGCCGGCAATAGGTAATGATCACATCAGTCACCCACAAGCCGTCAGCGATACTAGATGGATGTAACTGTTGGAGATAGTGCCCTCAGAGTCAATTATTAGGTCACAGGTACGTGATTGTAATGATTGAGGGAGGACCTATCCCGGTAGGACAGTCTTACTCGAGATGATAGTGTGCTATCTGGTTTATCTTTATCATCGTGTACTGCTTTAGGTGACCTGACAAGTCGCTATTACACGTTGATAGATCCCCTAGGATTCTTGCTTGACCACCAGCAGTATGAGGGCGATCATATAAGTGAGAGCTGGGAGTCTATAAGCATATCCTTAAAAGGTCCCTAGTCGTGGGAGTTTCGAGACCGGGCATCGATACTCCATTAGTAGACTAGTGTATACAGTCGAGACCCCGACGAGGGGCGGTGGCCGGTCTCACAAGCCACTGGTGTCAGTTGGATCACCTAAGATGTATACAGGTGCTCATTGGGTTATGAGTACACCGGACAGGACTCGCCGGGAACATGCTAGTTGGTCATATACCAGACGTCAGATGGCAGTTCCCTGGTGACATGTGTGCAGGTTAGTTCATCGACCTGGGGATCGTCATTTGTCTCGTGTGAGTTCCCACTGTACTTTGATTACTACCGTACCACGGCTCAAATGAGTCGTGCAAACAGGTTTTAGTTGGGTACAGTCCCGAGCCACATGGAGGCAGTGAGCGTATCTTCAGGGGTTCGTCTCTCCCGGTATTGGGGTGAGGTCGTGCTGTGTCTAGGAGAGCCATTACACAAAGTCCTTGGCCAAGGCAAGGAGATTTACTGGTAGGTATTCCAGTAGTATCTCAGGGTGTTCTGGGCTACACTCCGACACGACTTGTACCGCTTTTGGGGGTCTGACTTTTACCAACCCCCTAGGCCCGCCATGCGATACTCATAGACGAACGGACCGGACTGTACGGATATTGTCACTGACAGGCTCAGTAGGGAGTCAGGCTGAGTTCGCTCACAGACGTCCCTTTTGGTCAATACCTGGTAGCCCGTTATGTATTGGCTTATACCTCTAACGTGCTAGTGGTTAAATCCACAACCAAGGTGTTGATGAGTCTTTAGAGTCCCCCACATTCAGTTACTCAGCTTTCGGGCGAAAGGTTGTAGAGGCCGTATGGAGATATGGCAAGGTCCGATCAGATACGTGCGGTATTGCACGGATCAGGATCGGACAGTCTGTACTATAGGCCGTATGGATATATGGCAGGGTTCGATCAGATACGTGCGGTATTGCACGGATCAGGATCGAACAGATATTACTAGCCGGTTTTGGTATAAGCCGGATCCTAGTATAGTACAGTGTAGATTTTGTCTCATTGCATTTGTATTTCGGTCGAAATACAGATGCGTGTGTGTATGCACAGTGTCGGGGTTTTCCTGTAATTTATTACGGGACCAGTTTTCTGGAGTTGCCAGTTTGCTTTTCGTTTTGGCCGATTTCCATTGTTCCGTTCATTGGCCGAAGATTGGTGGAGGAGGGCTTATTTCAATTGTTGCAAATAAGCATTTATGGAGGGGGTCTTTGTATATTATCATGTCATGATACTTATCCCATCATTTGACTTCATATCTTCATGATGGCTTGACTTTTAGTAACCATCATGGTTGTTGATTACTTGTTTTGGAGTGTGGGTTATGGTTGTGATCATTGGATTCTTTCATCATCACTTGCTTGCATCATTGCATTCCACCCACCCCCTTGACCTTTCTTTTTCTCTCTCCAATCACACTTGACAAAAAGAGGGCCGGCCATTTTCAAAGGGGATGGGGATTCATTTCATAAGTGGAGAAAATATGATACATTCATTTTTTGGTATGCTACATTTTTCTCACCTCTCTCCAAGTTGTTTTTCCTCCACCACAAAAGGCAATTCCATGAACCCCAAAAATGAGACTTCTTCTCTAGATCTTCTACAGCATATCTTGGGCACGTCGAGTAGCCGGCTTCATGCCCGAGTTGCTTCGGCATTGAGGTGGGAGCCCGTAAACAAAGTAGGCGATGTGGTGCACTTCCGGCGACGAGGAGGAGACGGGACTTTTCCGCAGGAGATCGGGACCATGACGAGAAGACCGGAGGACTTGGATCGTCGGTATATCTCTATTCCCCTTTCTTGTAGATAGCTAGGACTAGTTAGTGGTTCGATCCGGGTATTAGTGCGCGGCGGTTTGCCAGTTCAAGAAAATTTAAGTTATTCACCGCTTCCGCTTTTGGCCGTCGGATTGACGGCCGGGGCGCCACCGTGCACTTACAGTGGTATCAGAGCCTCGCCATTAACATAGTCTAGCTTGGTGTAATGTGTTTTACGTTTCCGATCGAACAAAATCCCGAAACCGCATTTTTCATGCACATCAGTTTCTGTCGAATTTTTTTTGAGTCCAAAAATTTTTCAGGTTGTCTCAGAGTGATGTGCAGAGAGTTCTAAGAATACTGCAAAATTTTGGTGAAGTGATGATTCCGTACGACCGCGGAAGGGCGGCCTAAGCTCCTCATTGGCCGCGCTTCCGCCGCAGGAATAAGACTTCAGTTCATCAATTTTTTTCAGTGGGCTTGTGGGCTTAAAATATGGGTTTTGGAATATTAAAATTGGGCCCAGTTTTTCTGTGAGTGCTGCAGTATTGGTTTGGGGGCCCACTTGTTAATTTTTGGTCAATCGGAAAATTTTAAACACATTTTTCACAGTATTTACATTATATCTGCGACCGTGAATGTCACTTGATCGGTAAATCCGGTCTAACTGCTATAGCCCGGTTAGACGGACTTGCGAACGTGATTTTCACGTTGATGTTTTGTTTTTGCTGTGATGTTGCGGATCGGTCGTGGGGGATAGCCTGGATGCAATGCTAGTACAGTTTTGTTGTATTATGTACATTTGATATTGCGGGGCGAGCGTCCGACATGTGGACTGCCGTCACTGCCTGTTTGTATTATTATTTTGGGGCACGACCTGGTTGCGGTCGATGTACCCGTTGTATGTATATTTTACTTTCTGTACTAGGATTGCCCCGCGGAGGGGTGCACGGATAGCCGGGTTCTGGAGGGCAACCAGCCCGCATCTCATGGCATTGAGACGGAGGGGGCTTCACTCTAGGATTGGCGGGCTATTCGCCGCACTCGTAGGGGGTACAGGTTGACCCAGGAGGGGTGCCCAAGTTACCGGATTCCGTGAAGTGCTGGGTGGTCCATTCACGTTGCTGAAGGGGGCTGCCTCGCTTCAGGTTTTGGCGGGTAACATGCCGCGCCCGTAGGGGTCTAGGATTTCATTGCACGGGCTATCCACATGACCAGGGGAACGTCGGGTTTCAGCGGCTCTGTGAAACCCGGGGATCCCAGATATCTGTATTGTTTCTGTGATGCTGTACATTTCTGTGATGTTGCATTTTATTCACGCCTTGAGCGAAATATAATATATTGGTATATATATTAGTAGATGTTGTATATGTTTTGCATCCGCGCTAGTCCAGTCCCCGCTCTGTCGTTAGTAAGCTAACCTAACGGGTAATGACGGGACCCAGTGGAGAATGCGGATGGCATATACGTACATCAGTATATTTTCGTTCTTTTTGGTGTGATCAATTGATGGGACTGCATTGATTTTGATCAATGCAAGTTAAAAACAAACCTAATCTGAAGTTGTTGGAACATTTTTCAAAAAGCTGTTATTGCAAGGACGTTCACTTTTGTTTTGCATCGTGGTATTCAGTTGGAATATCCTGCTCCTCAGTCGACGAGGCAAGGGCCGAGATCCCTTCACCGGGAGTGACCCCTTGGACAAAAGGTTTGCGTCAGGGCATTAACTTCACTATAGCCGATTACTTTTGCTTTGCACCGTGGTATTCAGTTGGAATACCCTGCACCCCATTCTACGGGGAAAGAGCCGAGATCCCTTCACCGGGAGTGACCTCTTTAGCAACGGTTTTCGTCACTATATTTTTAAAAAAAAGCTATCAGTTCCTTCAACGATATCAAGTTCTTTACGTTAAAGGTTTTCGCCAGAAACCATTCGTAGCCCTCCGTCATTTCAGTTAAATATTCGGTAGTATTCAAGCTATGTATTTTGACCTCACGCCAAGGCATAGTGATTGGTAGCTGCCGGGTATTTATCTGTTGCATAGATAGATGCGTTGGTTTGGGACAGTCGTACTACTATTTTGGCCTACGTCAAGGGTATGTACGGGTGGGTTCAAATTAACCTGGATAATGACGGGCAGAACTTGACATGTGACTTATGATATTTTGACCTCACGCCAAGGTCATAAGAGCATGGGGCAGAAATCACATCGGGAGTTTCAAAAGAACTGAAACTTGCCAGGTATGTGCATACCTTCTGGAGTGTGACACCGTGAGCGGATTCCGTCACGTTA
The DNA here is from genome assembly GCA_030015575.1 of Agapanthus africanus. Lineage (NCBI taxonomy): Eukaryota > Viridiplantae > Streptophyta > Magnoliopsida > Asparagales > Amaryllidaceae > Agapanthus > Agapanthus africanus. The sequence continues at coordinate 191,397,244 of CM057347.1, read as the reverse complement.
TCATGCGATGATAGTTGGATTCCGATTCCCACTGATGAGTTAGTTTACTCCTCGGGTGACCCCGACTAATTCTTCTTTCAGGTTTGGAGGAGAATTTGAGGTACAGTGGGAGGTTTCCAGATTAGATAAATTGGTGACCATTCTGATCTAGGTTAGAGTGCACGCTGAGTGTTTCTTTTCTCTCTCTCTCTGGCAGCGACCATTGACCCGACCCTAAGACTTTGACTCAGTGACCAAGTTGACCGAACCTTCTTAAACACCGGCTTTTGGATTGTCAGAGTTGCAAACCTCATTGCCACTCCTACTTTTACCCTTTTCTCCAGGACACCCCGTTTTACTACGAACGTCCACTTCCATTGGACAAAACCATCGTATGGTTAGATAAGAACTCGAAAGAATTTATTCGAGGATGGTTTCCGGTTCTGGAGAAAACGGATAGGATTATTCAGTTGTCTTTTCCTTTTACCCTCTCTCGGGTTACGAGTACTCCTTGGTTTAGGGGTAGTACACCTATTACGCAAATTGGATTGTCTTCTTCCAAACCTTAGGCTGGTGCCGACCGGTGGGGAATGAAGAAAACCAATTAGCCTAACAATGGTGTACAGAAGGTATTAAGTTCAGACAAAGCAAGGGATTAGTAAGAGGGCAGAGTAAATTGCAACAGATATTCACGACCAAACCAAATATTTCGTTACCACTCCCACATCACCTTTGTATTTCTCCAGGACACTCCGTATCACTACGAAGATCCACAGTTTATTTGGATACTCCATCGTATGGTTATATACGAACTCGAATGGAACTTGTTCCAGTTCGGGGATGGATTCTGGTTCAGGAGAAATAGGAATAAGGTTTATTCGGTTGTCTTTTATCTTCACCCTCTCTCATTGCGAGTGTTCCTAGGATTGGGACAGTACACCCATTATGCTTATTGGATAGTCTTCTTCCAAACCATAGGCTGGTGCCGAACGGTAGGGAAGGAAGAAAACCATTTGGCCTAAAAGGGTGTGCAGAAGGTAAAGACTAAAGACATATGAAGGGATTTGGAGAGGTGGCAAAGAACTATACGGTTACAGTCGTGAATCTGGAAGAGGCATTACTAGGAATACCAGAATACCCCATCGGAACATTTCAATGTTTCAGTTTCACTGTGTAATGTTAAAGGAAAACTGATTTCCCGATTAGATACTTACTCCAGGGTATGTATTTACCAGGTACGATTCTCACATCTGTATGGTTTTACAGATGATGAGTGGGAGTAAGTTATTGGGAATTGGGTGATTATCCTCATTATATCGGGATTCGTTGTAATCGGTGATATTTGAGGAAATCACCTGGGCTGTTTGCCGGTCGGCAAATATTTGGTATTGAATATCCGCTGTTATGCACCAATTTCAAATTGATATATCTGTACGTCTATTTTCATAGAGTGAGATATACCTTTCTGAAATTATGTCTACGACATTTACCTATATCAGTGGATGGTTAGGTAAGGAGCATTAAACAGCGGTGTAATTCTTCTTAACCATAAGTACAGTTTTCAACCTACGACACACAGTGATTGAGTTATCAGACTCAAGGGACTTATACAAAGGATTGTATGTTGTCCAGGGTCCATCAGGACAGAGGGGTTGGTCCTCGTACTATATTCGGTTTACTTATGACTTCTCTAGTTTTTAGACAGGTGTTTCGCGGAAACACAGGGTCCAAATTTTGAGAAGTTATAGGTATTTGAATAGAGTAGAGAACCAGGTATAGCAAGTGTCGGGATTCTCCAAAGAGATCGAAGATGTAGATACTTGTGTATGGTATTCAGTTGATAGTAATGACAAAGAGATCTTGCTTCTCTTTCAGGTTACTCATAATTGGAAGTATTCCTAAGTTGAGTAACGCTGATCGACCTCCTTCCATTTAGTTGACATGCGCTGGGGACAGCTGCATGATTTGAATCTGGTTCAATTAAATCAGTGCCTCTGTTTCTATATTGGATATAGAACAGTTCATATCTTAACGATGTTAAGGTACGGGGAGTTGTCCGGTTTATGATTAAAACCAGACACTGGACAACTCAAGGCACGTTTCTGTAATGGCTGTTTGTGGGTTGACCCAGGCTATGACGAGGGTTGACTTTCTACCATCTGGATGAACAATAGCGATATTGTTCTAGACTCGCCACAGTTTTATTAAAAATGGACTCTTTCAGAAAACAATAGTGGGAGTATGGTAGAACTGGAAGTGATTCCAGAACCACAAACGATTACTGAAGATTTGATAAGGAACCTAAAGATTCAATCTGGATTGACATTCCATTGGCCACTCCGCAGATAAGGTGGGTAACTTCAGGCACCCGAGAGGTACTCCGGTAGCCTCAAGGACGGTGACAGGGAAGTTCTTGTTTACCCACAATTGCCATTGCTGTTGTTCCAGGTTACGAGACCCGGCGGGAGGATGAGTATAGCGTCGTTCTAAACCAGTTTTAGAAGTGTACGTCTATATGACTCTGCCAGAGGGTTGTCGTAGTCAGTGGGAGCAGCGGAAGCATTGGTGGACAGGTTGCTTATGTCTATTTATAGACTAGAGCAGATGTAGCGGAGATAGATCATCTATTTCTGACGTGACAGTCATGGGTTTGACTTCATCAGAATAGGGGATGGATCTGTTGAGAAGGTAGTAGGGTGTGATATCCTGGTATTTGGATGATATACACAGAGTAGGAAAAGAAACTCCTACACTACGATCGGTTATACTTTGGTCGTCACACAGTGGTTTTTCCACAAAGGAAATGGATTTTATATCTGACATACTGGTTACTAGATCTATGGTTTTAGATCTAGATTTGGGTGGTTTCCCAATCAGGGTACTTGACAGCATTCTAAGAGTATTTAGGATGGACGACTCCTGGCACGGTAGTGTACCTACAGGTAATGGAGTCACCCTCTCCAAAGGTGTCTTACAGACTAAAGGGGAGAGGGACGGGCATGATTGGCAGATCACTTGCTCAGGCAATTGAGTCAATCGTGAGATGTCAAGTACCACACCAGATGTTGTTCTTGCACTAGATGCAATAAGTTGACATTAATCCAATCCTGGAGAAACAGTCGGAAGCAGTTTTAGAACATAAGTGGATGTTCTAGGGATATGATAACGACAGCCTCATTCAGGAGACAGTTATCATTCCAGGCTTCCAAGGTGACATGGACGACAAGGAGGTTGTCAGAGTTATAGTTTTCCTTCTGATGAGGGGCAGTATTTTGGACAGGTGGTCCAAGGCAATACTGAGGGAGGCATGACGCGCAGGATACTGATTAAGTTCAGTTGACGATACAGTCTAAGAAGTTTGGATTTGGAGTTCATTTATGGGCTAGGTCCCATCAGACATCCAGACATATTCTGAGACAGGTATTGCTCTTTTCGGGAGATGGCTTTCTCCGCGAACTTGAGATATAGAGAGACATAGAAAGAAACAACTAAGTGGATCCACTCACTGAGGCTATTCCTTGAACGCAATAGTTCCGCAAACGAGCTTTGTGAGACTGACAAGTAGAGGAGTTGGATGTTCGGTATCACACGGGCTGTGAGTATGCGACATCGCAATAATTAGCCTTGAGTGCAAGTGGGAGATTGTTGGAGATAGTGCCCTCAGAGTCAATTATTAGGTCACAGGTACGTGATTGTAATGATTGAGGGAGGACCTATCCCGGTAGGACAGTCTTACTCGAGATGATAGTGTGCTATCTGGTTTATCTTTATCATCGTGTACTGCTTTAGGTGACCTGACAAGTCGCTATTACACGTTGATAGAGCCCCTAGGATTCTTGCTTGACCACCAGCAGTATGAGGGCGATCATATAAGTGAGAGCTGGGAGTCTATAAGCATATCCTTAAAAGGTCCCTAGTCGTGGGAGTTTCGAGACCGGGCATCGATACTCCATTAGTAGACTAGTGTATACAGTCGAGACCCCGACGAGGGGCGGTGGCCGGTCTCACAAGCCACTGGTGTCAGTTGGATCACCTAAGATGTATACAGGTGCTCATTGGGTTATGAGTACACCGGACAGGACTCGCCGGGAACATGCTAGTTGGTCATATACCAGACGTCAGATGGCAGTTCCCTGGTGACATGTGTGCAGGTTAGTTCATCGACCTGGGGATCGTCATTTGTCTCGTGTGAGTTCCCACTGTACTTTGATTACTACCCTACCACGGCTCAAAGGAGTCGTGCAAACAGGTTTTAGTTGGGTACAGTCCCGAGCCACATGGAGGCAGTGAGCGTATCTTCAGGGGTTCGTCTCTCCCGGTATTGGGGTGAGGTCGTGCTGTGTCTAGGAGAGCCATTACACAAAGTCCTTGGCCAAGGCAAGGAGATTTACTGGTAGGTATTCCAGTAGTATCTCAGGGTGTTCTGGGCTACACTCCGACACGACTTGTACCGCTTTTGGGGGTCTGACTTTTACCAACCCCCTAGGCCCGCCATGCGATACTCATAGACGAACGGACCGGACTGTACGGATATTGTCACTGACAGGCTCAGTAGGGAGTCAGGCTGAGTTCGCTCACAGACGTCCCTTTTGGTCAATACCTGGTAGCCCGTTATGTATTGGCTTATACCTCTAACGTGCTAGTGGTTAAATCCACAACCAAGGTGTTGATGAGTCTTTAGAGTCCCCCACATTCAGTTACTCAGCTTTTGGGCGAAAGGTTGTAGAGGCCGTATGGAGATATGGCAAGGTCCGATCAGATACGTGCGGTATTGCACGGATCAGGATCGGACAGTCTGTACTATAGGCCGTATGGATATATGGCAGGGTTCGATCAGATACGTGCGGTATTGCACGGATCAGGATCGAACAGATATTACTAGCCGGTTTTGGTATAAGCCGGATCCTAGTATAGTACAGTGTAGATTTTATCTCATTGCATTTGTATTTCGGTCGAAATACAGATGCGGGTGTGTATGCACAGTATCGGGGTTTTCCTGTAATTTATTACGGGACCAGTTTTCTGGAGTTGCCAGTTTGCTTTTCGTTTTGGCCGATTTCCATTGTTCCGTTCATTGGCCGAAGATTGGTGGAGGAGGGCTTATTTGCATTGTTGCAAATAAGCATTTATGGAGGGGGTCTTTGCATATTATCATGTCATGATACTTATCCCATCATTTGACTTCATATCTTCATGATGGCTTGACTTTTAGTAACCATCATGGTTGTTGATTACTTGTTTTGGAGTGTGGGTTATGGTTGTGATCATTGGATTCTTTCATCATCACTTGCTTGCATCATTGCATTCCACCCACCCCCTTGACCTTTCTTTTTCTCTCTCCAATCACACTTGACAAAAAGAGGGCCGGCCATTTTCAAAGGGGATGGGGATTCATTTCATAAGTGGAGAAAATATGATACATTCATTTTTTGGTATGCTACATTTTTCTCACCTCTCTCCAAGTTATTTTTCCTCCACCACAAAAGGCAATTCCATGAACCCTAAAAATGAGACTTCTTCTCTAGATCTTCTACAGCATATCTTGGGCACGTCGAGTAGCCGGCTTCGTGCCCGAGTTGCCTCGGCATTGAGGTGGGAGCCCGTAAACAAAGTAGGCGATGTGGTGCACTTCCGGCGACGAGGAGGAGACGGGACTTTTCCGCAGGAGATCGGGACCATGACGAGAAGACCGGAGGACTTGGATCGTCGGTATATCTCTATTCCCCTTTCTTGTAGATAGCTAGGACTAGTTAGTGGTTCGATCCGGGTATTAGTGCGCGGCGGTTTGCCAGTTCAAGAAAATTTAAGTTATTCACCGCTTCCGCTTTTGGCCGTCGGATTGACGGCCGGGGCGCCACCGTGCACTTACAGTAACGGCTACCCAGGAATTGAGCGAATAGAAGATCAACAAGAAAGCTTGTCCAAACTCCCGCAAAGCCTATAAGCAACACTTACTGTATAGTACGGTCTCTTCGTCTGATATGTCGCATATCAAGTTTAAGGGTGGAATCGTCAGACCCCAGTAACTTGATAAGTCATGCCGATGTATAGCCTATAACCGTTCGAGAAACTACTGATAACACTTACCAGTAAATCTCATCAGCCCTGGCCAGGCACTTGCTGTTATAACCAATCGAGTATAGCGCAACATCAACTCCCTATACCGGGAGAGACAAAACCCTTCTTATCGCTCATTGCCTCCATGTGACTCGGGACTGTACCCAAAATCCACCGGTTAGCACGACTCCTTTGAGCCGTGGTAGGAAGAAAATCAAAGCACGGTGGGTACCACACAAGACTCTTTGACGATCTAGGGTGTACAGACTAACATGTACAAGTGTCACCAGGGGACTGCTATCAGACGATAGGTATTGTACCAGCTATGAGTTCTCGGCGAGTCCTGTTCGGTGTACCCATTCTCTAATGAGCATCTGTGTACAATCTTTGATGTCAAACACCAATGGATGTGGGATCAACCATCACCCCATACAGGGTCAAGAAACATACACACTAGTCTACTCTGGAATACCGATGCCCTGTCTTGATATTCCCTCGACTAGAAACTGTTAAAGGATGTGCTTGTGGACTGCCCAAGCATGACTAGTATGATCTACATCAAAGTCCTGGTAGTCAAGCTAACATCTTAAGGGCTTTATCAACATGTATCAGAGAGACAGTATAATAATATAAGTGTACATGTTAATATAAAGAGCAACCAGATAGCTTACTATCATGTCGAGCATGAAAGTCCTCTATATATATGTTCAAGCATCCACTATATCATACAATAATGGCCTCTAGGGCATACATATTCCTAAAAATTTCCCACTTGCACTAAGGCCTGTTGTTGTAGTATCGCATACCCAACATCCAAAATAGTCTCTCAAATTGCGTCTGGGGAAGGGCCTTCGTGAGTGGATCTGCTATATTGTCCTTCCTGTCAACTCTCCTGACCTTGATCTTCCGACGATCCAATATCTCTTGGATTAGGTGATACCACCTGAGAATATGTATGGATCATTGAAGGGACCGGGGTTCCTTGTTCAAAGCCACAGCTTCATTGTTATCGCAATACAAGGGTATTGGATGCTCAATGGATAGAACCACACCAAGTTCAGCAATGAACTTCTTTATCCCGATAGTTTCTTTGGCAGCATCTTTGGCAGCGATGTATTTAGCCTCAATCGCCGAGTCTGCCATGGTATCTTGCTTGGAACTCTTCCAACACACCGCCCCTCGATTGAGGGTGAAGACAAAACCCGAGACCGAATTACTGTCGTCCTTATCACTCTAGAAGCTCGAATCAGTAAAGGATTTCACCTGGAGTTCTCCGTTAATATACACCAAGAACATTTCTTTATTCCTTCTTAAGTGCTTAAGAATGTTTATCACAGCAGTCCAGTGTTTCTCCCCAGGATCTGATTGATACCTACTTACTACATTAAGTGCGTAAGCTACATCCGGTCTGGTGCATAACATTGCGTACATGATAGAACCAACTACAGAAGCATAGGGTATCCCTTGCATGCGAGCCCTCTCCAAATCAGTCTTGGATAACATCTCTTTGAAGAGAGTGATTCCTAAGAAAGCGGGTAAATTACCACGCTTAAAATCTTCCATACTAAACCTCTTTAGTATGGTGTCAATGTACATGTATTGGGACAATCCCAACATCCTCTTAGATCTATCTCTATAGATCTTTATCCCTAGGATGTAGGAGGCATCACCTAGATCTTTCATGGAGAACTTTTCTGATAAGAAGAGCTTGACCGAGTGTAGCATAGGAATATCATTTTTTATCAAGAGTATGTCATCCACATACAATACGACGAAGACAAACTTACTCTCTACAACCTTTTTGTATATACAAGGTTCTTCTATGTTTTTGATGAAGTCAAACTCTTTGACTGCCACATCAAAACAGATGTTCCAGCTCCGCGACGCCTGCTTTAATCCGTAGATTGATTTAAGTAGTTTTCACACCTTTCCATTGCTCCCACTATCTACAAAGACCTCTGGATGTGTCATATACACGTTTTCTTCCAAATCACCATTTAGAAAAGCGGTCTTGACGTCCATCTACCACTTTTCATAGTCATGGTATGCAACAATGGCAAGCAGAATCCTGATGAACTTAAGCATAGCCACTGGAGAAAAGGTTTCATCATAATCGACACCCAGTCGTTGACGAAAATCTTTTGCTACAAGTCTAGATTTGAAGGTCTCAACATTTCCATCTACACCAATTTTTTTCTTAAAGATCCACTTGCTCCCAATGGGTTTTACCCCTTCAGGAACAACTTCGAAAGTCTATACTTTGTTGTTGTACATGGATTCCATCTCAGATTGCATAGCATCCATCCATTTCACAGAGTCCCCACTTGTGATGGCCTGCTCGAAATTAGTTGGGTCATCATCTTCCATAATGCAATCTTCGCTCCAACCGTCTATGTGAAAACCACAGTATCTCTCAGGTGGATAAGGAACCCTACTAGATCTGCGGAGTGGCTGAGGTTCGTCGCGGACTATTGAATCCTTCGGTTCTACCAAATCATCAGCTGTAGTTTGTGTGGCTGGAACTTCTTCCAGCTCTACCTCATTACCATTAATTTCTTGTACAAGAAATTCCTTTTTTAAAAAGGTGACATATTAAGAAACATACGCTTTTTGTTCCTCAGTGTGGTAGAAGATATATCCATATGAATTCTTTGGATATCCCACAAACTTGCATAAAGCGGACCTTGCCTCATGCTTGCCCGGTTTTTGCTTCTTAACATAGGCCGGGCAACCCTATATCTTAACTCGTTTAAGAGATGGTCTCTTCCTATACCATATCTTATATGGAGTGGTAGGCATGGATTTGGTCGGAACCCTATTCAATAGGTATGCAGCTGTCTCAAGTGCATAACCCCAAAAGAAAATAGGTAACTCAGCAATACTCATCATAGAGCACACCATATCTAATAGGGTTCGATTCCTCCGCTCCGATACACCGTTGTGCTGTGGTGTATACAGAGGAGTAAGCTGAGAGAGAATCCCATTCTCTTTTAAATAATCTCGGAATTTCGTGCTCAAGTATTCTCCTCCTTAATAAGATCGAAGGACTTCAAAACTTTTACCCATTTGGTTCTCTACTTCGCACTTATATTCCTTGAATTTCTCAAAAGCTTCAGATTTGTGTTTCAATAGGAACACATGTCCGAATTTTAAGAGATCATCGGTGAATGTAATAAAGTAAGAGGAACCATTCCTTGCATGTGTAGACATAGGACCCAATACATCACTATGTATGAGTCCCAATAGTTCAGTAGCTCTTTCTCTGTGTCCCTAAACGGAGTCTTGGTCATTTTTCCTTTGTGACATGACCGGCAGGTTTCATAAGATATAAATTAAAGCCGATTGAAATATCCAACTTTCTGAAACTTACCTAGTCTGGTCGCATTGATATGACATAGTCTACAATGCCACAAGATGGTTTCGTTCATTTCTGAACTTTTCCTCTTGTGAGTGTTCTGTATGTTTAGAACTGTAGTTTTATTTAGAACGTATATACCGTTACATAACGTACCAAACCCATTCAACACATGATTTAGGAAAATGTTCATAAAATTTTCCTCCAATACAAAGTTATATCCTTCTCTATGTAATAAAGAGACTGAAATAATATTGCATATCGTTTTTGGTACGAAATAACAATCGTTCAGAATCAATGTATTACCATTTGGTAGTACTAAGTGTTATTCGCCAATTTCATTAGCTGCAACAATTCCACCATTCCCTACTACGAGAGACTTATCACCCTTTTCCAGTTCTCTACATCTTCTTAACCCATGTAACATAATACAAATGTGGGATCCTGATCCGGTATCTAATAGCCAGGACATAGAGCATACTAAGAAATAGTTCTCGATAACGAACACACCCGAAGAAGATGAATCATCATGCTCTTTCTTTGTTCGGGTTGCATAGGAATCCGGGTATTTCTCTATTCCTTGCTCAAACTTATGACAGTCATAAGATGGAGCGAAACCAACGTTCCATAGCTCAGTATAATAAGCGGGTTCGGTCAATACATCCATATTATTATCTTGATTAAGGCGTGTCATGGTCGCTACCTGGAGAGAGGGAGAAGAAAAAACTTTAGCGTGCGCTATTACAAGATTAGATTGGTTATTATCTTATCTAATCAGGATGGCTCCTATTGTTTTTATCAAATTTTTCTTCAAACCCTAAAAGGTAAGATTAGCCGGGATTAATTACACCCTACAAGTTCGTTAATCGGTCAGCCAGGCAGGTATTGGTACTCCAAGGGAGTCTCCCCATGCTTTCGCATGGAACTAATTAAATAACCTCATTTCCGTAGGGGCATAACCCCGTTAACACTATTCTTAGACACCTTCTGGATCAGCTAATTGTAAAGTGGAAAACTCTCACAGGAGTAACACTTACTCGATGTGGGTATCGGGATCCAACTATCATAAATAATGTATGCAATCTCATTGCGAATTTCAACTCTTGAAATCCCCAATATCTATTTTTACCCCTAGCGTCTTATGACCTAAACTATGGTCAATAAATCATAAGCGCTAGTCAAGTTCTACTCGTCATTTCGTGATTGATTTAGACCCATTCGTATGACCCTTAATTATGGTCAACAAAGTTATACGAATGTCCTAATCGATCACATCATAAGCTTTATAGGAAGACATCAATTAGCTACCGTACACTACGCCTTAATTATGGTCAAAAAATTTAGCACGAATACTATGTACTCTACTTCCTAAAATGGCGGAGGGTTACGAATGGTTTTGTAGAAAACCTTTAACGTAATGAACTTGATATCGTTGTAGAATCTAGTGATTTGAAAAAGAGTGGTTCAAGCTCCGCTTTTAAAATCGAGTAATTTCAAAACAAACCGAGTGGGTTGTAGTATTTGGTAGTTTTGCTAAAGAGGTCACTCCCGGTGAAGGGATCTAGGCACTTTCCTCATCGAATGAGTTGCTGGATATTCATAAAAGGAATACCGCTATGTAAAGCAATAAGTAGAGCTACCTTTTTTGAAAAAAATTGATTTTACAACATCTTTATGTTTCTTTTCTTTTCATTAATCTCATTAATGACGTCTTATCATTTATGTTTCTTAAACATCACAGAAGAAACGAAAATAGAACGTACGCTTATGCTATCCGTATTTGCCACAGGGCCCCGTCATGCACCATTAGGTTACTTAACTAACGGCAAAGCGGGGGCAGGACTAGCGCGGGTGCAAAACATAAGCAACATTTATTATATATCAATAGACATATATATAGCATTTATCTCACGCAGTTATATGATCACATCACAGAACATAAGCAGCAGAGACAAACATATGAAATATATGATATATTAGGAGGTTCGTGTTTTAAATTAAGGCAGTAATGAAAACACGGATTCAACGGTCGTGATGAATAGCCAAACCCACATTCTTAGACCCCTATGAGAGTGGCAAGTGACCCTGCTAATTCTAGAGTTAGGAGACCCGGTCTCGACTCCTCGAGATGGCCTCCCACTGGACTCTAGAACCCGATTACTTGTGCTCCCCGTCTTGGGTCTATCCTAATGCGGTAAAGTAAATAATATACATCAATGGTGACATCATCCTTAACCCAGAAGTGTCCTAATAAAAGAATATTATATAGAAATTTTACACGAATGAAAATAGAAAAACACTCATCTCACGTAAAAATCCCGGGCTATTCAATCAAGACGATCCAATATAACATATCACAGCAGCATATAAACATCACATGACATCAACGTAAGTAAATATGCGTATCCCAAATATCGTTGACGTATAGTGTCATGACTCGGAAAAGGCACGTGACTGGCACTTGAATCATGTGAAGTCAATAGGACCCTATTCCCCTCCGAAAGACGGCGCGGCGTGGGGACGTCTCGCCTGAGATTCGGGGCAGATGCTAATTGGTGCTATCCGTCTACCTCTCCGAAGATGCCAAGTTGGTTTATGGCACCGTATATCGAAGGTTTAAACGGATGCTTCCGATGTAGCAGACTTCGTCAGATTCCCCCTCGCTTGAGGGGTTTTTGATTGTGGGGACGCTCTTCCCTGCAGGCGCAAGCCCCTGCAGTTAATTACGCTACCGCACTGCGGTAACCACTTTCACCTTCTCCAGATGGACACTTCGTGTCGTGTGTGTTTATTTTGTGTTTAGTTGCCTGTGGATTGTGTACGGAGATTGAGTTATGTCGTCGCCCGTAGGGCGTGGACTAGTCCAAATCCGTATTGTCTTAGATTTGGGTTTGGGGGTTTGGGTTTAAGGATACGTTAGCCTCATTGGAGACTAAGATCGACTTAAACGTTTGTTAAGGATACGTTAGCCTCATTGGAGACTAAGATCGACTTAAACGTTTGTTAAGGATACGTTAGCCTAGTTTTTAGACTAAGATCGACTTAAACAGGATCGTTTAGATCCAACAATAGAGCGATTAAGGGAGCCCTGTTGTTTAGTTTAGTGACATCACGGTCACTAGGTAGTTTAAGGACATTGCGGTCCATAGATAGTTTAAGGACATTACGGTCCATTGTTAGTTTTAAGACGTTGCGGTCAAGGTTAAGGACGTCATAGTCCGTGGATTTAAGGACTCCACAGTCCGATATTAGTTTTAAGACATCACGGTCAAGGTTAAGGACGTCATAGTCCGTTGTTAGTTTTAAGACATTCCGGTCAAGGTTAAGGACGTCATAGTCCATGGGTTTAAGGACCCCACAGTCCGTATCAATGTGTGGTCATCGGGACCCGTCACCTCTTTGAAGACGTTGAGGAATTACAACGCCAAGTATCAAAGGAGTGAAAAGATGTACCCTTGAACCAAGGTAGATTAAATAGTCTTTGGCCCAATTTGGGACCAAGACCAATCAATTATGTTATGAGCCCATTGGCCCAGTTAAGTTTGGATTGAGGACTTATGGCCATCTTGGGCTAAGTCCAATCATGTTTGGAATATTGGCTTTCTGTTGGTCTATTGAAGGAGAGGCTTTGCCTCTAGAACTTTACCAATTGGGCTGAAGCTAGTGTTAAACAATAAAGACCAATCAGTGTTGTACACTGGGAATGAGATTGACAATTTAGTGTTTAACACTAAAAGATAGTTGGTGTCAAACACCAGCAACAGGGCTTTCAAATTAATGTTAAACATTAAAACAAATCAATGTTAAACAATGGCAACAAAGATCTCAAATTAGTGTTAAACACTAAGGTAATCAGTGTTAAACACCGGTGACAGAGATTTTAATTTAGTGTTGAACACTAAGAAAATTAATATTAAACCCTGTTAACAGAGGTTTAATTTAATGTTAACACTAAGAAATTCAGTGTTAAACACTGCAAATAAAGTTCTTCAATTAGTGTTGAACACTAAGGTAAATCAGTGTTGAACACTGAATTCAGAGGTTCCAATTTAGTGTTAAACACTAAGGCAAGAGGGGTCACGTGGTAGCACGTGAGGGCGCCCTCCCCTGTGGAGTTTTTCAGGGGTCACGTGGTAGCACGTGACCCTGCTCCTTTGCATTTTTGTTTAAGACCGAAATTCTTCATTAAATCCTCATTTTCTTCAAGAATTATATTCTTAGATAGAGTTGAACTCTAAATTCTTTTCTGTAGGAATTAAATTCTTCATATATGTGAAGAACTGGATTCTATCATAGGGTTCAACCCTAATAATAACTTTAGAGAAATTAAATTCCCTCTTTCTCTTAGAGAATTACTCTTAGATAGAGTTAAACCCTTAATTTATATTCTGAGGAATTGAATACCCATATATGTGAGGAATTAGGCTCTGTCATAGAGTGAAACCTTAATTTCTTCTTTCTTAAGGGAATTAAATTTCTGTTATTTTGACAGAATTAAGTTCTTAACTGGTTTTGTTCATTTCGAAGGAATTAAATTCCTATAACATAGGGTTAAACCCTAATTTTATTTCAAAGGACTTAAATTCCTATAGTTCCGTGAGAATTAAATTCTCAAACTTCCATTCCCTCTCTATGCTTTGGATCTGCATAGCAGGATCTCAACCCAATGAGAATTAAATTATCAATTCATGGGAAGATGTGCACTTTGTAGATCCTCTACTAAAGAGAGAACTAAGTTCTTCTTTTTAAAATAAGAGTTAAACTCTTTTGAGAATTAAATTCTCTTTTTTAAAGGCCTTCCCATTCTTACCCAAGGTTTTCTTCTGCAGCAGATCAAATTCTTCCAAAGTCTCAAGGCTCTATTTCTTTTTCTCTCTATGTCTCTGTATATCCCTCTGTGTATCTCTTGGCTCCTATTTATAGGAGAAGGAGCAGAATCAATAAGTTTTAGTGAATCATTCATTGAGGGATTTGATTTGTATTCGTTAGAAATTTAATTTGCATTCATCATTCATTTGGACCTTTGGATTATTAGGTGAATTTTATTCACCATTGGATTTTGAATCCAAAGATATTCCTTTGTTATTTCGGTTAGATTTTAAGGGGAAATCTTTCCAAGTTCAAGATTTTTCCATAGATATGTGATATTTAATCACCTTTAAATTTTTAATCCAATCGGTTCCAAATAATCTTTCTCCTTTAGAAAGATTTGAATGCTGTTCAGAATTTAATTCTGTTAAATGGATAGGCTTTGAAAGCCGGTCACGTGTGGCCCCGTGACCCCTGGTCACGTCTAGGCACGTGACCCCTGGTTACGTGTAGGCACGTGACCCCTTGGAACGAGCTTTCTTCTGCTTTCTGCGCTTCGTCACCTAGCCGCTGTTCAGCCGTCACGTGCCAACACGTGACCCTTGGTCACGTGTGAGCACGTGACCCTTTCTGGAGCCTTTTCTTTTATTTAATCAAGGAGCTGAATCTGCCTTTGCCGCTGCTTTTTAATTATCACGTGCCAACACGTGACTGCTGGTCACGTGCTAGCACGTGATGCCTCCTCCGTAAACTTTCCTGATTTTAAATCAGGAAACAAATGCCCCCACAGCGTTGTTCTCACGTGTCTGCACCTGAGTGCAACGCTGTCACTTTTGTGAATGTTGGATTCCTCTAGGGATTTGGGGAGATGAAGCGTCTCCATCTCATCCTGTAAATACCCATGTCCTTTCAGAAGAGCCTCCACTTTGCTCATCTTCTTCCTTTGAGAACTTTTTCCTTGAGAGTTTAATTCTCGTTTCCAGAGCTTAGTTCTCTGTCTTGAAACATTTTCAGAGTTTAACTCTGTTTAAAAAGACTCTCTTTCTTCAGGTAATGGTGATCGATGCGCCATCATTTTGTCAAAACTCACTGGATTTTAAATCCACATCAAGGGCTTCACTCCTTTTTTAAGAAAGAACTCATTTTTCTTCAAGTTCTTTAACCAAAATATGAGACCACTTAACCTCTAACAGTAGATCTCTTAGGGTTTAGATGATCTTTAGGGAAATAATGGTGGCGGTTAAAATTTATGGAATTTAATTCCATCCCCAAAAAAAAAATTTCTGGGAATTTAATTCCCTTTTCTTAATAAGGAATTTAATTCCTATGAAGAACTTGATTTCTTCACATGGAGGCTTCTTAGGGTCTCTTTGCCCGAGGTTGTCCTCCTGCAATTAATGGAACAGAAGTTTGCAATGATATCTTCTGTGGGAATTTAATTCCCTTGATCCTGTTTGATTTGTTGTAGAATCCAAAGTAGATTTGTCTTCTAGGGGATATGTAGGGCCACCCGCAATCCACTTTTTATTTAATGAGGGTATCCCCTTTGTCTTATTACAACTGCTTGGTCTCATTATTAACGAGCCGTCATCTTGATTCTGTAGGGCCCATGTGTTTTATAGCCAATGCCCCCCCCAAAAAAGTCTACTGTTGCTTTCTTCAACTAGTCTTCATGTTCATGCATGGGTATATATTGCTGACTTTGCTTTTTACGGTCTTCTTTCATTCGATTTCAGGTGCGATGGCTTTTGTTCCGTGTTTTCCCTTTACTCGTTCGGAGGCTGCTTTTCCTCAATCACCATCTGACGAGGAAGCGATGGCGATGATCCGGGCTCATGACCCGAACTGCACCAACTTGCTTCTATGGGGAACTTGGTACAGCCATATTATTCGGGGTCGCCGGAGTTTCCTCTGTGCAGTACCGACAGAGCCTACTTTCCCATTCTTGCCGATGGACCCTCCGAGAACGGTTTTTGCTGTGGAGATGCCCAACTGGACTCCAACGGGGAGGCTCGAGCCTTCGACGATAGGTATCCCGAACCATGCGGTCCCCGCTATAGATATCCTGGGGCGTCGCATTTGTCAGGGTGAGGCCCACCCATGGGGGCAGATTTATAAGATAGGGCTTACTCCTCGGCACCCATGGGCTACCTTCTCTGGGCTCGCTATATCTTTGCCACCCATCGTGCGCGATTGCAGAAGGTCGGGCTTTACCAGGAAATATACGCGTCACTCTTCCATTATAAGTCCCCGCATGTCTGGTGGGTTAGGGCATTCTTGAATCAATGGAATCTCCCCACCAACACTTTTATTTTAGGAGATCGCGAGGTCTCGATTTCTCTGGCAGAATTTTATGAAATCTCGGGATTGCCAATCAGGGGTACACTATATGAGGAGTTGTTGCCTACTGACGAGTACGTCTTCGAGCCCGAGCCTGCCCAGGTTGACGGCTTGTCTGCTGAGAACGTCGTTCGCCACAAGCGTCCCAGCTTGATCAAGGTGCTAGGTATCTTTGACCGATTGTTCACCGAATCTGAGGAGCAGGGCGTTACTTTCAAGAGCTTCATTGCCTGCTTCCTTCGCGAAGACGTCGTGTCGAAGAAAGCTCCAAAGTTTGCCAACATCAAAGACCCCTTTGGGTTTGGTCCGAAGAAGCTGCCGACCACTGAATCGGATCTACCTCAATACTATATCCCCATCATCTCTCCGATGTCTTTTGAGTCCATTGCATCACCCGGTATGGATGAGGAGACGTTCTTCATGGGGTTTGTCAGTGTCTGGCTCAGTTGGTTTGTTATCCCCATGCATCGCCGCTTCATGAGAGCCTCGGTTATCTACCCGGCTCATTGTATTGCTGAGGGGATGCGGTTGGCTATCGACATCCCGGCACTGGAGCATCTTTACCACGGGTTGGGCGCTGCGGCCAACACTTCCAGCCCTGGCGTAGACGTGGTAAATTTTTTGCTTCATTACTTCACATCCTGGATCGAAATGCACATGTTGGGGGCTTTCGCTATGCATCAGAGGCCCACATTTTACGATGCCTACCCCTTCCCGTGACTTATGCGATTAGTGGATGCTTCTGCCGCTGACCCGACACAATTTGGGGCTATTCGGGTGCTGATTTCTCCTTATGCTGCCGCTGGCGGGCCGGTTTTTAATGATCGGGTCTTGTCTACTCCTCAGGTCCAGTTCAACAACTCTGGGACTGGTAAAAAGACAACGTATCTTCTTTGAAGCCCCGGGAGGCCGCGCACTTGTATACAATTAGACCGGGCTACTTGGTGTTTCGCCAGGACAGTGCAGCTCTTTTCATGCGGTACAACCCGCATCGATTCTCCCGACAGCTTGGATACGATCAGGGTGTTCCTTTCGAGGCTTTCATAGTCGCACCGGTCCCTTCGCTTGATGCCGTTCGCGATGCCGCTCATCATTTCGTGAGGCTAAACACCGGCTCCTACTTCATGGTCCCTGAAGCTGAGTACATGCCCCGGTGTGTGGGCTCGTTTACGGGTTGGTATCTCCATCGGATCAGCCCAATTATTCTTGAGGAAAGGAGGGTGCTTCTTGGTCATGACGCCCCTCCTCAGGTTCCGGGAGCTAAGCTGCGACCGAGGGCTCCGGTCCGCTACCCTCTGAGGGAGATTGGCACCGCGCTCATTCCGGGGGAGTCAGGGGTGGACCTTACTCCAACAGCTGGTATGCCTCTAGGTACCCGATCGCGAAGTAGACGGGCCCCAGTAGCAGCACCACCGCATGCGGCAGCATTGCCTCCCGTGGCATCGACAATGGCGGTGTCATCCTTGGTTGTGGCACCAAGCGAGGGTAATAGGGACGATGGTGTTGAAGGCGACATGGGTCGCCTCCGTACCAAGGCTCCGCGAGGAAAGAAACGGTCGTCTTCGGCGGCCGGTTCCGGATCTAAGAGGCGGAAGAGGGTGGCCACCAACCTACTTGATTCTTTAACAGAGTCGGAGCCCATACTTCTAGATGAGTCACTGGCCGTGCAAGAGTCGGACGCGGGTCTTCTTTTACCGGGTTCGGCTGCTGAGGAGGCCGCACAATTAGCTGAGGCTATAAGACGTTCCTAAGATGAGTCCCAGAACGTCAGGGTTCCAAAGAAGCCCTATCCTGCCGTAATCTTTTATGAAGACCCTTCATGGATTCGGCGGCGGTTCATTAGCCCTTTGGAGAAATGGGGAGAAAGGGCCCTGAAACAGGCCGCTTCAGAGGATGCTGCGGACGCGCTTTCCTTGTGGACCGGCGGCCATGAGTCTACCCTCGAACCCCAGCGAGCACGCCTCCTTGAGAAAGAGCATCAGCTTGAAGAAGCCATACTGAAGGCTTCCCTGCGCATTGGTATGTTTTTATATTTCTTTGCAGTTCTTCAGATTGCTTATGCTTGTATATATGTATCCTTATTTTGTGTGACTTGTGCAGAGTCTTCGGCGATGGGAGAGATCCTTACTGGCTTGCTGCAGCTAGAGCACGTTGACATTCCCGATGTAGCCTTACTCGATGCGGATGGGGCCGACAATGCCATTCCTCTCGCAATAGAAACTCCGGTGGCGGCTCTTGATTCCAGGGTACTCGCTCCTTTGGGAGAGGTTCCCTCGGTGGTCGCCGTCCCAACGACTCTACCCGAAGGCGGCCCAGAGGTCGAGATGGAGGTAGTCGGGACTACCCTCCCTTTGTTGGAGCCTGAGGTCATGACAGAGGCCGTTGAAGCTGCTATCCCCCCGGCTCAGAATGGAAGGAGTGTCGAAGGTAACCTTCCACGTTTTGAGCTAGTAATCTTTCTGTTACCTGAAATCTTTTGTCTTTTCAGAATTGCATGGACTGGCGGCCTCCATTGTCGATCTGTCTCTTCGGCAATCCTTCCAGCGTCTTTTGGAAATGGCCGCTCCGCAGGCGATATCTCCTCAACGCATCATCCTCTCATCTGGACAAGGTGAGTGTTGTTCATCACTTCTCATAGCATCGTTGTTATTTTGCGTATTGACATTGATGTTCTCTATAGTTTTGGAGGCCAATGATGAGGTCGAGGTTCTCGAAGGGCCAGGGGAACCCTCAGCTCCTACTTGCATGACCGTAGGTAAGTGACATTCCGGTATAGCTTCACTTGTTCCTTTGCTTAAGAGTCTTACTAATATTTTTCAACTTTGAACAGCCTTGCCAGCTCCAATAGCGTTGGAATCGCGTGTCGTCATGCCGCCCGGCCCTTATGCTTTGCGAGCTTCAGAACGCTTGGCCCAATTAAGCCTTGTCTCCCTGTCGTCTTTGATCGAGGAGCTTCATGCTGGCAGTGCAACCACAGCTGAAGCATTTGCTGCCAAGGCTAACGGTTCTCTTCCTTTTCTTGCCACCTACCATAGCGAAGAGGTGGTGCGAGTCTGGGTGGAGTTCTGTTGGCAGGTGGAGGCTTGCTTGCACGCACTTGAATGTTCCCGTCTTTCCTTGGAGGTCATGGCTGCAAAGGCGGACTTGCGGGGGCTGATAGCGCGGTGCGCGGCAAACATGACATCGTGCGAGAAGAGGCTCGGCCATAAATTCTCGGAGAGGGAGCTAGCTTCTAATGCGCTGAGCGAGCTTCAAGCGAGTCTTACATCCAAGGCCAACAAAGCGTATGAACTCTGGCGGGTGCTTCAAGAGTCTATCAGGGAGGTGGTGACTCTTGATAAAGCTGCCACGTTCACTCGTGAGAGGGTCCAGGCTTATAAGGCCACCGAGAAAGAGCTTGAAGGCCGGCTCGCTTCGTATCAGGCCCAGCAGGCTCAGGCGGAGGCCCGTCTTCTGGCGATCCTGAATCATGAAGCCGTGGCCCAGCAAAAGCAGGATGAGCTAGCGAAACTGCTAAATCGCCCGCCGGCTTGAAAAACTTATATCTTTTCCTTTCTTTTTGTACATACTCTTAAGAAAGAGTATTTTCTTTTTGTTCTTTCAGGGATTGTAGTTTGTATCCATTTTGGTTTATGAATAAAAGATACAATTTTCTTCTCGACGGTGTGTCTCTTTTCATTGAATGTGTTTTGCGGACAATTTATCTTGATCTCTTTGCAGGGCAGCGATGGCTTAGGATTCAGGGTTAAGATCTGCTTCCTAGGACTTTTGCACTTTATGAGCCACGAGGGTCTCATAAAGAGTTTTTCTCCCTATGGGTCGAGAGGATCCCATAGGTGTAAGTTCTTCTTAAGAATCGTGAGGATTCTTAAGCGGGTTTTCCCTTGAGAGTCGTAAGGATCTCACAAGAGAGTTTTTCTTCCTTACAAGTCGTGAGGACCTGCAAGTGCTGGATGTGGTCACCCTTATCCGTGTTTCACGGGGTCAGGGGTTGTTCAAGGTGTCGTAGTTTAAAGATGTCGCGGTCAAGGTTAAGGACATCATAGTCCATGGATTTAAGGACTCCACAGTCCGATGTTAGTTTTAAGACATCACGGTCAATGTGAAGGACATCATAATCCGTGGATTTTGGGACTCCACAGTCCGATGTGAGTTTTAAGACATCACGGTCAAGGTTAAGGACGTCATAGTCCGTGGATTTAAGGACTCCACAGTCCGATGTGTGGTTGCGGGGACCCGTCACCTCTTTGAAGACGTTGAGGAATTACAACGCCAGGTATCAGAAGAGTGAAGAGAGGTACCCCTAAACCAAGGTGGTATCAATATAGAGTCAGGGTGGTTGATCGTTAGTTTTAAGACATTACGGTCGAGGTTAAAGACATCATAGTCCGTGGATTTTAAGGACTCCACAGTCCGGTGTTTGCTCTGGAGGCTACACACGGGTTCACTGCCGTGCTTGGCGAGGACCAGGCTCCGCTCTGGATGCTTCACACGGGTTCACTGTTGATTGAAAAGAATTCTTGTTTGTGTAAATCGAACAAAGCGAATGAGTTTCTTTGTGTCGGTAATTAGAATGTATAGAATCACAACCAAAAATTATTTTGACCGCAATCAAACTACGGTGTCAATTGTAGTTCATGAATGAGTGCGGATCGTCCACAGGGATTGCACGATTCGTTTGTATTATGATATGCTTGAATTGAAAAGTTAAGCTAAGATAAACGAAAACATGATTCAAGAATTTTGATTTTCAAGTGTCACTATTCTATTCAAGAATCAAGAAAATGTTAAACAATCAAGACTCGGTGTATCGATGATATTTCCAATCAACAGTCAAGAATCTAAAAGAGGCTCGTAGGAATCGATCGGATCTATAGACGTGATGTAATCTCAAGATTTCGTGTTCTTGTCCTTCGAAGGATTGATACTAGATTGATGATAATCGACGAGAGTTAGGGCTTTCTTGATGAAACTAGGGTTTCATCTTTTAACCCTTGTTCTTTCTTCGATATCATTCCTTTTCTAGCCTCTATCAAATTCAAGAAACGATCGTAACTCCCCAATTTCGAACGATATCAATCAAGAAAGCATCGAAACAAAATGGGTCGTCGTTTCTTGAACTAGCTAGGGTTTTCAAAACACGTAGGACTCAATAATCGATTAAAGCTATGTTACATCATCATTCTATTGATCGTCTCGACTCCTCGACGAGCGGAGTTTTATTCACACATCACCACACAGAAAATATTCACGAATTGTAAAGATATCATGATGTAGAATTTAAAGAAAATAAGATAAAAGAATATCACCTTTATTTATCTCAACAATTTTGATTACATTCGCTCAAGAACTACAAGAGGAAGAATCTAGATTGTTGATCGGGCGTCGCTCGGCTTCGTGAGTCGTGGATCGGCTCGGATCGCTTGCTCTGTTGAAGATCGGCTCCGCTCCTAAAGGTTGTAAGGCCACTTGCTTAATGGGTACTCGGGATCTTGATTTTGATTGGAATTAGGGTTTCACACAAGCCCTCTCACTAGACTTGTGGAGGAAGGAGATGAAGAAGGAGATTGGCTAAAAAATGAACTAAAATGAATCACACCCTCTCTTGGATGTATGATATATGATCCTCCCATTCCTTGAGTCTAGGGTCTTATTTATAGAACTCCCAAACCCTAGGTTTAGGTTTGAAATGGTAGTTCCCTCCAAAAGTTTGTTGAGTCTTCTAGAAGATAGTTTGTTAGGAGCTAGCTTAGGGTTTAAGCTAGGTTTAATTAGGCTTGGAAACCCTTGTTTGCTGATCTGGCAGAAACCCCTGGAGTCTTCTGGAAACTGAGATGTTTTTCTGGAGTGTGGGCCCTGAGTGAAGCATTTTGGACTAAATTTTAGGAGCTGATTCCCTGGGCCCACCGCGGATCCGCGGCACAAGCAAGCCATTGCCGCGGATCCGCGGCTCTTTGATGAGCTTGGGCTTTGGGTCTTCTGGTGTAGCCTTGTTCTGTATTTTAGGGCTTCTTCTGATATATTGATTTGTGATTGCACTTTTGGATTGATACCAGATTTGAAGTTAGTGAGTTGATGTAACTTTTGAGCGGTGTAACGTTGAGCGAGCTTCTCCTTTTCCTGTACAGACTTCGAAACACGGGTTGCGATATATAGAAAATATGCCATGTAGTGTAATGCAGTCAATTTCCCTAGAAATGCCGGTTTTAAGGTCTAATACATGTAATCTGATAATCTGTGATAGATTTGCTAATATGTGAAATACGGATACCGAACACTTCTATATGAATGCAAATGATGAGGAAATTGCCGGCTCAAATATGCAATATTTTCGACTAATCAAATTCCCCCAAACTTAATTTCGATCGTCTCGAGCGAATGTTTTATTAAAAAGAGAAGGAGAAAATAAAGAAAGAGAAAAACTAACTAGCACACTTTCGTAGGCAACACGATTGCACTGAGCATGTGCAACAAGCCTTTAAACCTCTAGGTGTCCCTAGTAGGAGGAGTGTTGTCTCCTGAGGGTTTTCAGTGGATTGCACCCACAAAATCCAATAATAAAAGGAAGATCATGAATATTACATTTAAAGAAAAGAATTGTAAAAGAAAAGCTTTGAAAATTAGGGTTTCCAACTAAGCTAGCTTTTCGGTTGTCATGAGCCCTATCTTAATGGTCATGAAAAGATGTTATAAATCACGTCCTCCCTCAATAAAACATTGTCTTATTTTTCATTCCTATCTTTCTTCCAAAACATCGATCATATAACCCTGCGTGTGTGTAAAGACATCCCTACACCCGGAGAATTCAATTCAAGCTATCATACTCTTGCCTATCAGCCTCAGTACTTTTTAATTAATGAATATTTAGATGAGATTGCTCACACACTTTCATGCGACCGTTAATACTTCTTGAGGTACTAACCGACCGATTACTCCTGTGCTTGCTTACTTGGTGTATTTTCCTCGTCTTGCACCACCTTAGGCATAGCAGTGACTCCCAGACCAGTTGGCCTTAGGGCACTAGGTGAAGAAGCACCCTCGCTATATATTTTTATTGCCTTTGGTGATAACAAAACCAGTGTCCATTTTTCTCACCACTTTATATTTTTTTATTCACTTTTCTTTTTATTTCCTTCATACATTGGCTTTAAGACAAGAGCATTTCAAGGTATCCTCTACTATCCCAGGCTTCAAGACGTGTGTAAGTGCGAATAGCGGGGTAGCAACGTTCAAAATGTTTGGCTTCCAGAATAGAAACTATTTTTCAGACTTATTTTTATCCTCAGATTAGTGACGTCCTTCATCTTACTAACCCTTGGTACAACGGCTCATAACTACTTATTACTAGTTCGTATAAGAAAACTTCTAATTTTCTTAGTTTTCTTAAATTTTTCTAATCTCATGGATGTAACTTTTCACTATCTAAACTTTCATTATCTTATTTATATACAAAAAAGTGTAAATATTAAAATTATTTTTAAACTTGAAAATTTTTAAATTTTTATGGGTTTTGAAAATTTTTAAATTTTTATGTGTTTTGAAAATTTTTCAATTTTTATAGATTTTTAAAGAAATGTTTTGTGCTTATGCAGATGATATGCAAATGATGCGAAAATAAACACAAACCTCCCCCAAACTTGTTTTCAGCAGTGTCCTCACTGTTGCCAAATGCTATACCTACAAAACTGTAAGCCTGGGGGGGATTATTAGTGGGGGCAAAATATATAAGTGAAGAACTTCCCCCAAACTTACTCTTTTCACTCACCTTCATTCAAAAAATGATGCAATGATATACTGGACATGAAGGTGAGATGGAGGAATTTTAATCCAAATAAACTGGCTCTTGTAAGAACAAGAGCTCCTCCGTGGGGTCAGTGGAAAAATACGGCTTTAGTCTATGTCCATTTACTTTGAAAAAGGTGCCGTTTTTAACATTTTCTACTTCTACTGCCCCGTGCGGGTATACAGACCGCACAACAAAAGGTCCCTTCCATCGAGATCGGAGCTTACCCGCGTGAAGGTGTAATCGTGAATCATATAGAAGGACTTGTTGACCAGGTGAAAATGTTTTCCTCAAAATGTTTTTATCGTGAAAAACCTTAGTCCTATTCTTTGTGATTACAGCGTTATCATAAGCTTCATCGCGGAGTTCGCTTAGCTCATTAAGTTGCAGCTTCCGAAAGTTGCAAGCAAGGTTTAGATCAAAATTTATTTCTTTTATAGCCCACAATGCTTTATGCTCTATCTCGACGGGTAAATGACATGCTTTCCCAAACACTATCCTATATGGAGACATTCCTAGGTCGGTTTTATATGCAGTTCTGAATGCCCAAAGAGCATCCGTCAATTTGGTCGACCAGTCTTTTCTATTTTTAGCAACAGTCTTCTCCAGGATAAGTTTGATTTGTCTGTTTGAGATTTCAGCCTGCCCGCTTGTTTGGGGATGATAGGGTGTAGAAAGTCGGTGGTTGATTGAGTATTTTCGCATCAGAGTCTCAAAAGATCTGTTGCAGAAATGTGTCCCATTATCGCTAATGATAGCACGTCGGTGTCCAAATCACGAGAAGATATTCTCTTTCAAGAACTTAATGACAACTTTCTTGTCATTAGTGCGACATGGAATGGCTTCTACCCACTTTGAGACATAATCAATCGCCAGCAATATGTACAAATTCCCAAAGGAGTTGGGAAAAGGACCCATAAAATCAATGCCCCAAACATCGAATATTTCAACAACCAAAATGGGTTGCTGAGGCATTTCATTCCTCTGGGATATTCTACCCGTATACTGACATTGTGTACAGGTTTTGCAATACTCAAATGCGTCCTTGAATAAGGTCGGCCAATAAAATCCACATTGCAAAACCTTTTCCGCTGTCTTTCTAGGACCAAAGTGACCCCCACAGGCCTGATCATGACAAAATGAAAGAACACTCTTGAACTCTTCATTCGGGACACACCGGCGAATGATCTGATCAGGACAATATTTAAACAAATAGGGTTCATCCCAGTAAAAGTGTTTTACTTGGGAAAGAAAACGATATTTGTCCTGTTTTGGCCAATAGCTCGGTATTAGTCCCGTGGCATGATAGTTCACAATATCTCTGAACCATGGTTCAGCTGATATGCTCAAGAGTTGTTCGTCAGGGAACGAGTCATTAATCGGCAGGGTCATAGGGGAAGAAATGATGCGTGAAAGATGGTCAGCTACTACGTTTTCACATCCTTTTTTATCTTTGATAACAAGATCAAATTCTTGTAACAGTAGGATCCAACGTATTAGTCGACCTTTTGCATCTTTCTTCGCCAGAAGATGTTTTAAAGCGGAATGGTCAGTATACACAACTATAGGAGAGCCAATTAAGTAAGGCCTGAATTTTCATAATGCAAATACAACCGCTAAAAGTTCTTTCTCGGTGGTTGTATAATTGATTTGCGCATCATTCAAGGTCTTACTTGCATAGTATATCACGTGTGGCATCTTTTTGATGTGCTGTCCTAACACTGCACCTACTGCAAAGTCGGATGCGTCACACATCAGCTCAAAGGGGTAGTCCCAGTTTGGTGATGATAGCACGGGGGCTGAAGTGAGTGAGTGTTTAAGTGAGTCGAAAGCTGTCTCGCAGTCCGAGTCAAAATGGAAGGTCGTATCCTTGGCCAGGAGAAGAGTTAAAGGTCTAGCAATCTTGCTAAAGTCCTTAATGAATCTCCTATAAAATCCCGCATGGCCAAGGAAAGATCGAATATCTTTGACGCTTTTGGGATGAGGGAGGTTTAGAATGACATCTACTTTAGCTCTGTCAACCTCAATGCCTTTCTGTGAAATGACATGTCCAAGGACTATTCCTTCTTGGACCATAAAATGGCATTTTTCCCAGTTCAAAGTCAAGTTCTTCTCTTTGCAACGAGTAAGAACAGCGTCAAGATTCGCAAGGCAATCAGAAAAAGAGTCTCCAAAAATCGAGAAATCGTCCATAAAGATCTCCAAAAAATTCTCTACCATATCAGAGAATATCCCCATCATACACCGCTGAAAGGTAGCTGGAGCATTGCATAGCCCAAAGGGCATGCGACTGTAAGCAAAGGTACCAAAAGGACAAGTAAAAGTGGTTTTATCTTGATCCTTTTTAGCGATGGGGACCTGATTGTAGCCTGAGTATCCATCCATAAAACAATAATATTCTCGTCCTGCTAAGCGTTCCAGCATCTGATCAATGAATGGTAGAGGAAAGTGGTCTTTCCTCGTGGCAGCATTGAGTTTTGTATAATCAATACATACACGCCACCCAGTTTGGGCGCGTGTCTGAATCAACTCATTTGCCTCATTGGTTATAACTGTGATGCCGGATTTCTTAGGAACGACATGTATAGGACTCACCCACTGGCTATCGGAGATAGGGTATATAATACCATTATCTAAGCATTTGACGATCTCTTTCATGACCGCTTCCTTCATGACGGGATTCAACCGTCTCTGTGGTTCTCGGGTCGGTCTGGCATCATCCATCACATGTATATGATGTTCAACTATCAAGGGACTAATCCCTTTGATGTCCGCCATACTCCAACCAAACGCCTCTTTGTTAGATCTCAATACCGATAAAAGGGCATTCTCTTGCTCTGATGCAAGAGAAGCGGATATGATAACCGGTAAAGACTCATTCTCACCTAGATATGCATATTTCAGGTGAGAAGGTAAAATTTTGAGATCTAATTCGGGCGGAGAAATGATAGAAGGAGGGATCATTGAACGATTTTTGTATTTACAAAGAAGCTCAGAGCCTGTGAAAGATACAGACTCGGGTGGAGAAAAGTCAGAAGTGCAGGACTCAAGTGTAGAGAAAGTGTCCTCACTAAGATCATGTGTGAAATCAGTCTCATAGAAGGTATGCAATCTCATTTCAAATTTCAACACTTGAAATTCCCGATAATATTTTACCCCTAGCGTCCTATGACCTTGACGCAGGCCAACAAACCATAGTCCGCTAGCCAAGTTCAACCCATCATTTCTTGATTGAATTAAACCCACCCGCACGACCCTTGACGCAGGCCAACAAAGTCGCACGACTACCCTAATCCAATCTGCATCATATGCATAAACAGATAAATACTAGTTAGCTACCGCACACTACGCCTTGACGCAGGCCAACAAACGTAGCACGAATACTAAATAGGACTTATCTGAAATGACGGAGGGCTACGACAGGTTTTTCTGAAAACCTATTGCGTAATGAACTTGATATCGTTGTAGAATCAAATGATTTTGAAATGGAGTGTTTTTTAGGCTTTTCTAGTTTTGCTAAACGGGTCAGTCCCGGTGAAGGGATCGTCGGCCCTTTCCTTATCGAATGAGGTGCGGGATATATCATATATATCACTGTGCAAAGCAAGAACTATAGAAGCAATCAAAATACAAACTGAGGGGTGTAGCATCTGCCAGTTATTGCTAAAGGGGTCACTCCCTGTGAAGGGATCGTCAGCCCTTTCCTCATCGAATAAGGTGCAGGATATATCATATATACCGCTGTGCAAAGTAAGAACTGTAGCTACCTGTTTTATTTTTGAAATTCGATTCCACAACATCTTTAGGTTTCTTTTTCTTTCATTAATCACATTAATGAAGTCCCATCATTTAATCACCTAAACATCACAGATAAATATAACGTACGCTTATGCCAGCCGCATTCGCCTCGATGTCCCGTCTGCACCGTTAGGTTAGGTAACTAACGCCAGCAATATGTACAAATTCCCAAAGGAGTTGGGAAAAGGACCCATAAAATCAATGCCCCAAACATCGAATATTTCAACAACCAAGATGGGTTGCTGAGGCATTTCATTCCTCTGGGATATTCTACCCGTATACTGACATTGTGTACAGGTTTTGCAATACACAAATGCGTCCTTGAATAAGGTCGGCCAATAAAATCCACATTGCAAAACCTTTTCCGCTGTCTTTCTAGGACCAAAGTGACCCCCACAGGCCTGATCATGACAAAATGAAAGAACACTCTTGAACTCTTCATTTGGGACCCACCGGCGAATGATCTGATCAGGACAATATTTAAACAAATAGGGCTCGTCCCAGTAAAAGTGTTTTACTTGGGAAAGAAAACGATATTTGTCCTGTTTTGACCAATCGCTCGGTATTAGTCCCGTGGCATGATAGTTCACAATATCCCTGAACCATGGTTCAACGGATATGGTCAAGAGTTGTTCGTCAGGGAACGAGTCATTAATCGGCAGGGTCACAGGGGAAGAAATGATGCGTGAAAGATGGTCAGCTACTACGTTTTCACATCCTTTCTTATCTTTGATAACAAGATCAAATTCTTGTAACAGTAGGATCCAACGTATTAGTCGACCTTTTGCATCTTTCTTTGCCAGAAGACGTTTTAAAGCGGAATGGTCAGTATACACAACTATAGGAGAGCCAATTAGGTAAGGCCTGAATTTTTCTAATGCAAATACAATCGCTAAAAGTTCTTTTTCTGTGGTTGTATAATTGATTTGCGCATCATTCAGGGTCTTACTTGCATAGTAAATCATGTGTGGCATCTTTTCGATGTGCTGTCCTAACACTGCACCTACTGCAAAGTCGGATGCGTCACACATCAGCTCAAAGGGGTAGTCCCAGTTTGGTGATGATAGCACGGGGGCTGAAGTGAGTGAGTGTTTAAGTGAGTCGAAAGCTGTCTCGCAGTCCGAGTCAAAATGGAAGGTCGTATCCTTGGCCAGGAGAAGAGTTAAAGGTCTAGCAATTTTGCTAAAGTCCTTAATGAATCTCCTATAAAAGCCCGTATGGCCAAGGAAAGATCGAATATCTTTGACGCTTTTGGGATGAGGGAGGTTTTGAATGACATCTATCTTAGCTCTGTCAACCTCAATGCCTTTATGTGAAATGACATGTCCAAGTACGATTCCTTCTTGGACCATAAAATGGCATTTTTCCCAGTTCAAAGTCAAGTTCTTCTCTTTGCAATGAGTAAGAACAGCGTCAAGATTCGCTAGGCAATCGGAAAAAGAGTCTCCAAAAATCGAGAAATCGTCCATAAAGATCTCCAGAAAATTCTCTACCATATCAGAGAATATCCCCATCATACACCGCTGAAAGGTAGCGGGAGCATTGCATAACCCAAAGGGCATGCGACTGTAAGCAAAGGTACCAAAAGGACAAGTAAAAGTGGTTTTATCTTGATCCTTTTTGGCGATGGGGACCTGATTGTAGCCTGAGTATCCGTCCATAAAACAATAATATTCTCGTCCTGCTAAGCGTTCCAGCATCTGATCAATGAATGGTAGAAGAAAGTGGTCTTTCCTCGTGGCAGCATTGAGTTTTCTATAATCAATACATACACGCCACCCAGTTTGGGCGCGTGTCTGAATCAACTCATTTGCCTCATTGGTTATAACTGTGATGCCGGATTTCTTAAGAACGACATGTATAGGACTCACCCATTGGCTATCGGAGATGGGGTATATAATACCATTATCTAAGCATTTGACGATCTCTTTCATGACTGCTTCCTTCATGACGGGATTCAACCGTCTCTGTGGTTCTCAGGTCGGTCTGGCATCATCCATCACATGTATATGATGCTCAACTATCAAGGGACTAATCCCTTTGATGTCCGCCATACTCCAACCAAACGCCTCTTTGTTAGATCTCAATACCGATAAAAGGGCATTCTCTTGCTCTGATGCAAGAGAAGAGGATATGATAACCGGTAAAGACTCATTCTCACCTAGATATGCATATTTCAGGTGAGAAGGTAAAATTTTGAGATCTAATTCGGGCGGAGAAATGATAGAAGGAGGGATCATTGAACGATTTTTGGATTTACAAAGAAGCTCAGAGCCTGTGAAATATACAGACTCGGGTGGAGAAAAGTCAGAAGTACAGGACTCAAGTGTAGAGAAAGTGTCCTCACTAAGATCATGTGTGAAATCAAACAGAGATGTGGTAATGTCATCGAGATCAGTAAAGCAAAGATCCTCAGCTCCACAACTATCGGGAGCGATCTCATGGACAGAGCACACATCTAAAATATGAGCAGAGGGTTCTGATGGCTGACTTCCAACTTTGTAGATATTTAGTTCAATGGTCATATTTCCAAATGATAAATTCATTGAACCATTTCTACAATTTATAACAGCGTTGGAAGTGGCAAGGAAAGGACGACCCAGAATCACCGGAATTTGGCCCCGGGGGTTTGCTACAGGATGTGTGTCGAGCACAATGAAGTCTACAGGAAAAACAAATTCCCCGACCTTTATCAATAAATCCTCTAATTCACCCCTTGGTTTGGTGATAGATCGGTCTGCCATTTGGAGAGTGCAATGAGCAGGTTTCAGCTCTCCAATCCCTAATTGCTCATAGACAGAATAAGGGAGCAGGTTAACACTTGCGCCAAGGTCTAAAAGAGCATGATTTATATTTTTACCCCCAATCGAAATCGATATTGTAGGACATCCTGGGCCCTTTCTTTTCTTTGGAAGCTGGGGAATAAAAGCAGTGCTGATATTATTAGACATAAAGACCTTCTTTGGCACTTGAGTCTTCCTCTTCCTAGTGCACAAGTCCTTAAGAATTTTCGCATAAGCGGGGACTTGCTGAATAGCATCTAGGAGAGGGATATTGATGTTAACCTGTTTGAACATTTCTAAAATTTTCTCCATATGAGGACTCGTTCTATTAGCCTTTAACCGGTTTGGGTAAGGAGCTTTTGCAATAAGCGCAGGGTCCATCACAGGAGAAGGAAGAGGGGGTAGACGCGGTCCCAAAATAGGTGTGGGGACCGTCTGTGGAGAACTATAGGGATTGGGAGAAGGTGTCGAGCCTAGTGGGAAATGGAGAATAGGCTCGCGAGAAAGTGGTGTGGTAGAAGAAGAAGGATCAGAAGGAGAAGTGTGTGTGTGTGGAAAGGTCTCAGCCGGGGTGTTGATATGATTTTCAGTATCATCAATACCTTCCCCGACATGATTGTTCAGCACTCTTCCCGATCTCAACGTTGTGACGGCATTTACATTGTAATGCCCAGGATTCTGTAGGGATTGAGAGGGAAGTTTCCCTTTTTCTCTCGCACTCATTTCGGCTTTTAGGCGTGCGATTTCAGCTTCCATCGATTTGATACTCTCAGCTTGGGATGCTGAGTTTTTCTTTATCTCACTGACGGAAGATCTAACCTCAGTCGAAACCTCTATGAAATTTGACAAAAGTGATTTCATGGTTTGAGTGAATTGAGAGAACTCGTCAGAAGAGGACTGCATAGGATTAGACTGTGCAGGAGTGTTGCCCTGGTTTTGGAAATTTTGTGACTGATAGGGGTGCTGAGTGAGTTGAAGGGGTTGCTGTTGTGGTGGAGGAAGAACCCTTTGAAATTGATTCGTGTTTGGAACCGTGTTTTGAGATTGGTTTTGGTTCCAAGCAAAATTCGGGTGATTCCTCCAACCCTGATTGTACGTGGAAGAATATGGATCGTTTCGAGGTCTTTGAAATGCGGCATTAGAATGCTCGTGACCTTGAAACGCAGAGTTTAATGGACATTCTTCCGTTAAATGAGACGGATCAGAACAGCACCCACAAACAGTTTTGGGGAGTGACACTGGGTTTAGGGAGGCTGCTGCAAATTTGTGTTCCATAGCGTCGAGCTTCTTTTGCATTGCTGCCATTTCAGCTCGAACACCTATGGACACATCTATTTGGTGTACGCCATCCCTATTCAATGGTTGGGTTCCACTCTCCAACTGTAGTGATTTTTCAGCGAACTCTTCTAAGTACTTCCAAGCTTCCCCATCATCTTTGGTCATAAAAGTACCTTGACACATATTTTCAAGGCTCTGTTTGGTGCTTGGATTAATGCCCTCATAAATGATTCGGCACAATTCCCATCTCGGGATTCCGTGATGAGGACACTGAACCAAAAGATCCTTGAAACGTTCAAAGCATTTTGATAATGGTTCAGCAGGGAGCTGGGCAAATTGATTCAGTTCGCTACGGATTCGAGCTGTCTTTTGTATTGGGTAAAATTTCTTAAGGAATGCAGCGACGAATTCTTCCCAATTCGTAATAGAGTGTGCGGTAGTGTTATATAGCCATTTCTCGGCTATATCGCACAAAGTAAATGGAAAAAGTCGTAGACGCATTGCATCCACAGAAAGTTGTGACGTACCCATCATTGCGCATACGTTTTCAAATTTGGTAATGAAAACGTAAGCGTCCTCAGTCTCGAGTCCGTGGAATTTGGGTAAAAGATTGATATACTGGGGTTTAATCTCAAAGTTATCCCCATTGGCTGGTTGTGTGGATAAGCAGGTCGAAAGAGGACCTCGAACAGGGTAGCACCTCTCCTGGAGAGAGATGCGGGGTGGATTCTGCGCACCAACGGACGGCGGCAAATTAGGGTTAAAGAAGTTCGATGGATTCGGATCCATCGGTGTGGGTGTGGTAGTGGGTAAAGAAAAGGTTAATGGAGAAATATCGACTTCGGAGTCGATAAAGGGTACGCGGACTAAACGGGCACTAGAATCCCGTGTCCAGCCTATCTTGTACTAAAAAGGGTTAGTACAAGTGGCAGCGTTGACTTATAATTAGGGGTAATGAATGCGGTGCTTGCTTTTGAAAAAGTGACGGATTTTTGAAAAAATGATGCGACAAAACAAATGCAGCACACAAACCCTAGAATCTAGTGGTCACCTAGGTCCGGCTCTAGACCGCTCCTAACTGCCAAAAGACAAGTCGCAGGATAGAATCCTCCACTGCCTCTTTGTCCCCCTGTGGCCGGATAAGTGCCAGGTAAGTGGGAAGGTACTCCACTACGTAAGTAGTGGGCCTAATTAAAAACCACTAGCCTTAGACACACTCGCCTTAGGCACCACAAGAAAACGTGGATAAGCAATGAATTACCTACGGCCTTCTCTTGTCCTAATTGAGCGCGACAGTCCTTAGAGTCTTCTCTAGATTTCTTTTAGTTAATGTGGGTCAATGCGGATGCAAGTTTTGCGATTTTTGGGGCCTAGGAAGGGTAATGAAATCCCCACCTAATTTGGATTTGGCCGTGCCCCTTAAATTCCGTATTTAGAAAGCAAACAACCAAGAAATCAAAATCACGCACAAATTTAATTTTGCTTTTGCGGCGCTGCGATTATTTGCAAAGAATCCTGCAGCAAAGTGTTAGTTCGAGCTAAAAGAGGAGAGAGAAGAAGGTAAGAAACTTACAGAGAAAAAATTGCACAGAGATCCCTCAAAGGGGCCGCGGTTCCGCCGCAGATGCACTCTAATGCCACGCTTCCGCGGTTGACGTGTGGGATCACTGAACCAAACTTCTTCAGGGAGCTTATGTGGACTTTCTCAGCTCTCTGGTATTTTCCAAAAATTTTCTTCAATTTCCAAACAGCTCCAGATTTCCTTGCAATGAACAACAGCAAATCGTTTAGGGTTTGCACGAATTTTGATCTCAAAAACAACAATGGAATAAGTCTTTCAATTCAAACTATAATATGAAACGAATTAGCGCGCGATCCCCGGCAACGGCGCCATTTTGATTGGATATTTCTTTGTGTGTCGTTTTAGAGAATGAATAGAATCACAATCAAAGATTATTTTGACCGCAATCAAACTACGGTGTCAATTGTAGTTCATGAATGAGTGCGGATCGTCCACAGGGATTGCATGATTCGTTTGTATTATGATATGCTTGAATTGAAAAGTTAAGCTAAGATAAACGAAAACATGATTCAAGAATTTTGATTTTCAAGTGTCACTATTCTATTCAAGAATCAAGAAAATGTTAAACAATCAAGAATCGGTGTATCGATGATATTTCCAATCAACAGTTAAGAATCTAAAAGAGGCTCGTAGGAATTGATCGGATCTATAGACGTGATGTAATATCAAGATTTCGTGTTCTTGTCCTTCGAAGGATTGATACTAGATTGATGATGGTCGATGAGAGTTAGGGCTTTCTTGATGAAACTAGGGTTTCATCGTTTAACCCTTGTTCTTTCATCGATTATCATTCGCATTCTTGCCTCTAGCAATTTCAAGAAACAATCATAACTCCCCAATCTCGAGCGATATCAATCAAGAAAGCATCGCATCAAATTGGGTGGTCGATTCTTGAACTTGCTAAGGTTTACAAAACTCGTAGGATTCAAGAATCGATTTACAGTATATTACATCATCATTCTATTGATCGTCACAACTCCTCGACGAGCGGAGTTTTACTCAGACATCACAGCAAGAATTATAACTAGAAATTTAGATTGACTCATGATGCAAGAATTTAAAGAGAACAAGATAAAAGAATATCACCTTTTATTTATATCAACAATTTGATTACAGTCGCTCAAGAACTACAAGAGGAAGAATTAAATTGTCGACTTGGCTTTGCTCGGCTCCGTGAGTCGTGGATCGGCTTGGACCACTTGCTCTGTTGAAGACCGGCTCGGCTCCTAAAAGGTGGCAAGGCTTCTTGCTTGAATGGGTACTCGGGATCTTGGCTTTTGATTGGAATTAGGGTTAGGGTTTCACACAAATCCTCTCACTAGATTTGTGGAAGAAGAAGATGAGATAAGAGATGAAATGGCTCTAGTTTGATACTAGATTGGGGGGTCTAAGATCATTTTACCCTAGGTTTAGGCTTCTATTTATAGACTTCCCAAACCCTAGGTCTAGGTTTGAAATTACAATTCCCTCCAAAAGTTTGTTGAGGAGTTTCTAGAAAGAGTTTGTTAGGAGCTAGCTTAGGTTTTAAGCTAGGATTAATTAAGCTTGGAAACCCTAGTTTGCTGATCTGGCAGAAACCCCTGGAGCCTTCTGGAACTTGAGATACATTTCTGAGAAGTGGGCCCTTAATGAAGCATTATAGACCAAAATTTAGTGTCTGAATCCCTGGACCCACCGCGGATTCGCGGCGCAAGCAAGCCATTGCCGCGGATCCGCGGCTCTTTGATGAGCTTGGGCTTTGGGTCTTCTGGTGTGGCCTTGTTCTGTATTTTAGGGCTTCTTCTGATATATTGATTTGTGATTGCTCCTTTGAATTGATACCAGATCTGAAGTTAGTGAGTTGGTGTATCTTTTGAGCAGTGTTGATTTGAGCACGCTTCTAGTTTCCTGCACAGACTTCGAAACACGGGTTGCGACATATAGAAATATTGCGATGCCATGCAATGCAGTCAATTTCCCTAGAAATGCCGGTTTTAAGGTCTAATACATGCAATCTGATAATTTGCGATAGATTTGCTAATATGTGAAATACGAATACCGAACACTTCTATATGAATGCAAATGATGAGGAAATTGCCGGCTAAAATATGCAATATTTGCGACTAATCAGCTAGCATCGACACTCGAAAACATCATGAAATCTGTGCCCAGCATCGGCACTTTAATCCTCATATATCGGGCTCCGTCAGTCCGGATCGGCCCATATCATCTCTCGTCTCCGGTCGGTATCCTCCGGATATCTGCCGAGCCCAAAAACTATCACCGGTAGGTAGTGGTCCCTCTGCCAGGCATACCGTCTTCAGCACAACAATCCGTTCTCGCCCCGGGGTACCATATCGGGTCCACCATATACCCGCAATCGGCCTCATCCAACTGCTCGAATCGGGTTTCGCATGCCATACGTCTCAGAACCGAGAAAACACATGGTGGACGCACTGAAATATCATATCAAGGGAAACCGGGTTTTTAAAACAATACATACTCTCTTTTGAAATAACCATGGTTCCCAAATCCAGAAATCTCATGAAAACAACATATCTCAATGTGTATGATCATAAAGCATAATGTATGTGACATATAACAGAAATGTAAGCATATCCGCATATTATGCAACATGGAATAGTAATATGCACATATCAAGGGAAAACCGCTCTTTTAAAATGAATCCAGTTTTAAAATATATCTTGCGGTTCCCAAATCTCCAAAATCAAGCCAGAATCATCTATCTATGTGCAAATACGTATGTATGCAAGTATGGGTGTACAATATGTGTGTGTACAATATGTGTGTACTCAAGTATGAGTGTACAATATGTGTGTACGCAAGTATGTCATGCAAGGAGTCATATCCTGATGCAACTGCAAGTCTACGTTATTTACCCCGGTACTTACGGGGAGGCGGAATAGGTAAAAATCAAATTTTTATCACAAGGTAACAAAGACTTTCTTGAGGATCTTTGCTAAACCGTTTCTAACAAACAAACTAGAGGTTCTATCTACTATGCTAAGGAGATTATACCTCATGCAACAAGTCCTTCGGGTCTTCTCCGCCGTCCTCCTCATCTCCGTAGGCTCCATGGGTCGATCCGGATCGTGGCTTCTTCAACGGCTTCCTTTAGTCGAAGATGATCCACCCGAGAGTCTATAGTCCAAGCTCCACCTCAAGAACCGAGGTAACTAGGGCAACAAGTATGCTAAGCTTGATGTCCTAGGTGATGTAAAGGAAGAAGATGGATTTGTTTGTCTATTTAAATCCTAATTTTCTCAACACATGAGAGCTATAGGATTTTCTACTGAGGAGGAAGAAGAAGAGAGTATGAGAGCTCTCTTTTGATAAGAGAGAATGAGCAAGAGATAATGATCCATAAGAAAAATAATTACCATTCTTTTGTCATGATAAATTGTGATGGTTACAATTGATTTGATCATTATCATGTCAAGTTAAATCCAAGCCATTTGAAGAGCCTAGAGCTCAAAAAAATATCCAAGTCAACAATGGTCTGTTAGTGTATATGCCCTAGAGGCCATTACTGTATCATACTAGTTTGTATATTACTTGATGGAAGCTTGGGATATTCACAGTTGTATATACAATCTTGCTCGAAATGGTAGTATGCTACTTGGTTTGTCTCTATTTTAATATGTGCATGTATTTCTTTTAGCATATCGCTGATATACATATTAGTAGAGCCCTTAGGATCTTTGCTTGATTACCAGCGTTGTGATGGCGCTCACACTCGTGAGAGCTGGGTGATCTATAAGCACATCCTTATACAGGTCCCTAGTCGTTGGACTATCGAGACAGGGCATCGATACTCCGGAGTAGACTAGCGTATGCGCTTCTCATCCCAGCGTGGGAGACGGTCTGTCCCACAGCCGTCAGTACGTCGTACTTGAGATAGTATGCGGGTGCTCGTTAGGTTACGAGTACACTGGACAGGACTCGTCGGGAACTGTTGGTTGGTATTATACCTATCGTCAGTTATCAGTTCCCAGGTGACATGAGTACAGCTTACTCCGCTGACTTGACACTGTCACTTCGCCTCGAGTGTGTTCCCACTGCACTTTGATTACTACCCTACCACGGCTCAAAGGAGTCGTGCAAACAGGTAGTTTTTGGGTGCAGTCCCGAAGCACTTGGAGCCAGTGACGGTTAGACAGGATTCGTCTCTCCCGGTATTGGGGGTTGACATCGCGCTGTGTCCAGGAGAGCCATTACACGAGTAGTCCCTGGCCAGGGCAAGCGAGATATGATGGTAGGTTTCCAGTGTTATCTCAGAGTGTTCTGGGCTACACTCCGACACGACTTGTACCGCTATTAGGGGACTGACGTTCACCGCCCCCTAGGCCTGCCATGCGATGTATCAGACGAACAGACCGGACTGTACGGGGATTGTCACATACAGGCTCAGTAGGAGTTCAGATGGGGTTCACCTCGTCAGTCTTCTTGTCGACATCTACCTGGGGACCGTTACGTACAGCTAGTGCCGCTTGCGGTCTGTGGTTAAACCCACTGCCAGCGTAGTGTCGAGTCTTTAGAGTCCCACACAGAAAGCTATTCGCCTTTAGGCAAAATGAGTAGAGGTCGCATGGTTTTGCGACAGGGTTCGTTCACATCCGCGCACTTGTGCGGGCTTTGGTTTAAGCCGGATCTTAGTATATGATTTGGGATTGGTTTTTCTCATTGTATTCGTGTTCCTCGGATCACGAATACGGGTGCGTATGCACAGTTGCTTGAGACAGAGGGAGAGGACTTTGATTAGGGTTAATGACTATTGTCATTTGTATTAACCCTAATGATTATGTGTGTATTATGGTTAATTGATATTAATTTAATAATTGTGCATGGTTATGGTTGTTGACCATTTGACCCACCTTGACTTGTTGACCTTGTTGACACTTTGACCATCATCATTTCATTCGGAAGATGCTCTTTGATCCTTGCAATTTGCATTAAAAATGAAATGATAATGGTCATGTCTTGATTAACCATGACAATTATCTAGCTAATTATCTAATTACAATAATTCACACATATATGTGAGAATGGTTTATTTTATTCTCATTCTATCATTTACTTTCTCTCTCTTGTTCTTCCTCTTCCTCAAGCTCTCCCCTCTCATGTGTTGAGAAACACTTGAGCTTGAGAAAAACCCTTTCTTGATAATCTCTACTCTCATCTAGGGTTCAAGGATTGGCACTTCTTGCACCCTAGTTACTTCTAGATTGGAGTTGAAGCCAAAGGTCGAGGTTTCCGGGTGGATCTTTCTTCGACGTGAGAAGCCGACTAAAGTGACCTCCTTCCACCACTCTAAGGAGCAAGGAGAGAAGGACATAAAGCCCGAGGTATAACCTTTCTAGCACTTAGCTAGTTTCTAGTTAGCTTTAGCTTGTTTTTGTTTAGCAAAGATCCTTCTTTGTCTAGTCCATGTTGCCTAAGCTCATAAAAATTCGATTTTTATTCCGTTTTCCGCCTCCCGGCAACTACCGGGGTGGGCAACGTGGACTTACAGTGGTATCAGAGCCTAACTAAACATAAACTAGCTAGGTAGTAGAGTGTATCGAAGTTCGAATACGAAAAATCGAAAAACCGAGTTTTCAAAACCCTAAGTTTCTGTTAATTTTTTTTCTGTTCAAAATAAAATTTGTCATACTCCAAAAATCATCTCAGGGTTTTTTAAAGAAAGCCACCAAAAACGATCCAGTGATTCGACCAAAGAGCCGCGGTTCCGTGGCAATTGCAAGCTATTGCCGCGCAACCGCGGCCGTCTTGGCTCTTCACTGGGTCGAGTTTGGTGCAGTGTTTTTCTGGCTTGGTTTTAGGATATTTAAGATGGTTTATATGTGCCCAGATTTTCCAGAATAGAAATTTGTTTTTGGGGGCCTATAAATCCGTATTTTTTTCCGAAATTCAATACACTTTGACTAAAAGGTTATATCTATGATGTTTATATGTATTGAACGTCGGCTAATCGCTATATGTCGATTAGTCGGGGTTATACATATCTGTGATCTGTGATTGATGATGGTATGCGTATATGAATGGGTTGGATTGTCGCGGATGAATAGCCGGGGTGGATGTGAGATGAGTGTTGCCTTTTCTTTCATTCATTGTAACATGTAAATTGATGTAATATTATTATTTGTTTGGCCGCACAACCAGGTCGGGGTTGTAGCCGTCATTGTATAATTTTTTTTACTGTTTTTGCTCCTAGGATAGACCCATGGAGGAGGTGCACAAACTACCGGGTATCTCGAAGTGCCGAGTGGCCTACTCACGGTGGTGAGGGAGGTTGCTTCGCTTCGGGTACTTGGCGGGTAGTTTGCCGCACCCGTAGGGGTCTTAGGTGGGGTATTGACTATTCACCGCGACCGTGTAATCCGCTTTTCGTTGCAGGCTCGAACGGATTGCGGATTCCTAGTATATCCAATGTATTCATCTGTGATCTGTAATGTCTATCATTGCTATATATTTATATATATAATAACTATTTTGGCGTTGCTTATGTTTTACAGCCGCGCTAGCCCAGCCCCCGCTCTGTCGTTAGTTAAGTAACCTAACGGGTGATGACGGGGCCCCGTGGCGAATGCGAATGGCATAAGCGTACGTCATATTTTGGTTGTTTTCTGCAATGGTAGGATTAAATGATGGGACGCATTAAAAGAACTAATGCAAGAAAATAAACCAAGTAAAAGTCGATTGGAACACTTTGAAAACCACTCGGTTCTTTTCAAAACTAAACTTTTAAACGCGGAGCTTGAACCACTCCTTTTAAAAGCTATCTCGTTCCATCGATTATATCAAGTTCACTACGTTCACGGTTTCACCAAAACCATTCGTAGCCCTCCGTCATTCCACATGAATGGTCAAAAAGTATTCAAGCTATGTATTTTGGCCAAAGTCAAGGCATAGTGATTGGTAGCTATTGGGTATTCATGTGCAGCATAGATAGATGCGTTGGTTTGGGACAGTCGTGCTGCCATTTTGGCCAAAGTCAAGGGTAGGTACGGGTGGGTCCAAATTAACCGGGAGAATGACGGGTAGAACTTGACATGTGACTTATGATATTTTGGCCAAAGTCAAGTTCATAAGAGCATGGGGCAGAAATCCACATCGGGAGTTTCATAAGTACTGAAACTTGCTAGCGCTGCATACCATTTGGAGTGTGATAATTCTGGTAGGATTCCTTCGGTTTTATCACACGATGATATTTGGATCCCGATCCTACTGTGAGTATATGCTACTCCTCGGGAAAACTCTCACTTAACGATCAATGCTATAAACTTAGTAGGTGTCTAGAAAGGTGTTAGCGGGGCTACGCCCACAGGGAAAAGAGGTCACTTAATTAAGGAACTTCGCGAAAGCGTTGGAAAACCTCCCTCGAAGTACCGACACTGGCCTGGCTGAACGGTTAAGCAAGTATTGTACGGTGAGATTGATCCTGACTAATCCTTTCTTTAATGTTTGAGAAGGGATTCGAGAGACAGTGGGAGCCATCCAGTTTAGACAAATTAAAAACCACTCTAAACTTGCAAGAGCATCATGCTAAAGTGTTTCTTTTCTCTCTCCTAATTGCAGCGACCATGCAACATGACCGGACTTAAGTTATTACTAGATAAAAACATATTGACAGGGCCAAACTACAAAGATTGGCTCAGGAATGTCAAGATGGCTATCACTTACGACAAGTTGGGGTATGTCCTTACCACCAAAGCTCCCCCTGTCCCAGGTCGCAAAACCAGTGTCGCGGATAGGGAAATCCATAAGACATGGGAAATAGATTGCGCGAAACCTCGTA
The DNA here is from genome assembly GCA_030015575.1 of Agapanthus africanus. Lineage (NCBI taxonomy): Eukaryota > Viridiplantae > Streptophyta > Magnoliopsida > Asparagales > Amaryllidaceae > Agapanthus > Agapanthus africanus. Next base: position 191,355,682 of record CM057347.1, on the reverse strand, counting down.
CTTGCCTCGATGGACAACGAACATCAGAGGAGGCACGAGAATATGGACCTAGAGTCCATATTTCTTCATACAAAAGAACTGTATGGAGAGCAGTCTCGTATCGTAAGATACGAAGTGTCGAAGAAGTTATTTTCGGCAAGGTTGGCCGTCGGATCATCGGTAGCGGAACACGTGCTTAAGATGATTGGCTACATAGAGGAGCTCGCGGACCTTGGGACCACGTTGGAGAATGAACTCTATACTGATTTGATTCTCCAGTCCTTCCTTCCACTTACGCCCAGTTTATTCTTAACTTCAACATGCAAGGAAAGGAGGTTGAACTTTCCGAACTTCTGAACATGTTGAGGAGTGCTGAGGGCACCCTACAGAAGGGTAGGGAGACATCCACTTTGTTTGTAGGAGGATCTTCCTCTTCTCGGTCCAGGGCGAAAGCCAAGGGCAAGAAGAAGAAAGCCCCCGCCAAACCAAGAGGCGGTGTCTGTAAAGTGGATACGAAGGGAAAAGGAAAAGCAACAAAGATAGCGGGAAAGCTGGTGGGGAAGGAAGAATGCTTCTATTGTCAAAAAAGTGGTCACTTGAAACAGGATTGCAAGGCTTGGAAGGCCAGAAAACAGGATTTGAAGCGAGTTGCAGCTTCAGCTTCAGGTGTGTATGTTATTGAAAACTGTCTATCAATAAACTCTACATCCTGGGTATTGGATACCGGATCAGGATCTCATATCTGTAATTCTTTGCAGGCGTTGAGAAAGCGTAGAGTTTTGAAGGCAGGTGACATGACCCTCAGAGTTGCAAACGGTGCTAGCATGGATGCTGAGGCCGTGGGGGACTATCACCTGGGATTGTCGGATGGACACTTTTTGGTTTTGCGTAGTTGTTATTATGTACCAAATGCAACCTGTAATATCATTTCTGTATCTTTATTATCTAAAGAAGGTTATGAATTTGCATTTGTAAGTAATGTAGTGAACATTCACCTTAATCAAGTTTTGATTGGGTCAGGTACATTGAACAACGGTATATACGTATTAAACCAGCCACAGATTTTCAATGTCCAGAATACACACAAAAGAAAGTCTCCAGAAATTGATAAAACTTTCTTATGGCATTGTAGACTAGGTCACATCAATGAGAGAAGGTTGACTAAGTTACACACAGAATGATATTTGGATTCGTTCGAATATCAATCGTATGCAACTTGTCAATCCTGTCTCAAAGGAAAGATGACAAAGACTCCGTTCACTGGACACGGAGTAAGAGCGAGCAAGCTCTTGGGACTCGTACACAGCGACGTGTGCGGTCCAATGTCTACACATGCACGAAGCGGTTATTCATACTTCATTACTTTTACGGATGATTTCTCAAGGTTCGGACATGTCTTCTTAATGAAGCATAAATCCGAAGCTTTTGATAAGTTCCAGGAATATAAGAATGAAGTAGAAAAACAAACAAGCAAAATTATCAAGGCACTGAGATCTGATCGAGGTGGTGAATACTTGAGTGCCGAGTTCCTGGGTTACTTAAAAGAGAATGGAATTCTCTCTCAGCTTACTCCTCCATACACTCCGCAACATAACGGTGTATCGGAGAGACGGAACCGAACCCTATTGGATATGGTACGGTCCATGATGAGTAACGCTGAGTTGCCGCGATCGTTCTGGGGATATGCACTAGAAACAGCTGCATACCTTTTGAACCGTGTTCCCACTAAGACTGTGCCTACCACACCATATGAGTTATGGAGTGGGAAGAAACCCTATCTTCAATACTTGAAGATTTGGGGATGTCCAGCTTATGTCAAAAAGCAGCATGCGGACAAACTAGAGGCACGCTCAGTACTGTGCAAGTTTGTGGGATACCCAAAGAACTCCAGGGGGTATCTTTTCTATTACGCAGAGGAACAAAAAGTCCTTGTTTCTCGTAATGCCCATTTTCTGGAACATCAGTTCTTAGAAAAAGAAATAAGTGGGAGCGCAATAGAACTGGAAGAAATTCCAGAACCACAAGCTATTACTGAAAGCTTAGTAGAACCAGAGGGATCGAAAGATCAGGACATTCCCACGCCACTCCGCAGGAGTAGTAGGCAGTCTCATCCGCCCGAGAGATACTATGGTTTTCTCATTGACGGGGATAGAGAGGATTGCATCATAGACTTTGATGAGCCTACTAGCTTCCAGCAAGCCATTCAGAGCGTCGACTCGGTAAAATGGCTGGATGCAATGCGGACCGAAATGGAGTCCATGTACACCAACAAAGTATGGATGTTGGACATTGCTCCAGATGGGGTAAAACCCGTAGGATGCAAGTGGATCTTCAAAAGGAAGATTGGTGTAGATAGACAGGTTGAGACCTATAAAGCTTGACTGGTTGCAAAGGGTTTTCGTCAAAGACCTGGTTTGGACTATGACGAAACCTTTTCTCCAGTAGCTATGCTGAAATCCATTCGGATCCTTCTTGCCATTGCTGCCTTCCACGATTATGAGATTTGGCAAATGGACGTAAAAACAGCTTTTCTAAATGGACATTTAGAGAAGTGCGTCTATATGGACCAGCCAGAGGGTTTCATTCAGAGTGGGAGCAGCGGAAAGGTGTGCAAGTTGCTTAAGTCCATTTATGGGCTAAAGCAGGCATCACGGAGTTGGAACATCTGTTTTGATGAGACGGTCAAAGAATTTGGCTTTATCAAAAATCCAGATGAACCATGCATCTACTGTAGATTTGTAGCGAGAAATGTAGTATTCCTCGTTTTATACGTGGATGACATTCTCTTAATAGGAAATGACATTCCTATGCTACAATCTGTCAAGGGGTTCTTGTCACACAGGTTCTCCATGAAAGACCTGGGTGATGCCTCATACATTCTGGGTATCCGGAGCTACCGTGACAGATCCAAGAGGATATTAGGACTTTCACAGTCCAGGTACATCGACACCATACTGAAGAGATTCAGTATGGAAGATTCCAAGCGCGGTAATCAACCGGCTTGTCACGGGATCACCCTCTCCAAAAAGATGTCTCCCAAGACTGATTTGGAGAGGGATGCATGTCTAGTATACCCTACGCTTCTGCGCGAGGCTCTATAATGTATGCGATGTTGTGTACCAGACCGGATGTGGCTTATGCACTGAGTGTGGTAAGCAGGTATCAGTCAAACCCTGGGGAGAAACATTGGATAGCAGTAAAGAACATTCTCAAATACCTGAGAAGGACTAAGGAGATGTTCTTGGTGTATGGCGGAAAAGACCTCCAGATTGAGGCCTTTGCTGACTCCAGCTTCTAGAGTGACAAGGATGATTCCAAGTCTATGTCGGGTTTTGTCTTCACCCTCAGTGGAGGGGCGATGTGTTGGAAGAGCTCCAAACAGGAAACCGTTGCTGACTCGACTATGGAAGCGGAATACATCGCTGCATCTGATGCCGCAAAAGAAGCTGTCTGGATGAGGAAGTTCTTGAGAGAACTTCAGGTGGTTCCGTCCATTGTTGACCCAATACCTCTGTATTACGACAACAATGGGGCTATAGCTTTAGCGAAGGAACCCAGGTCCCATCAGAAATCCAGACACATCTTAAGGCGGTATCACCTGATCAGGGAGATCGTGGATCGCCAGGAGATCGAGGTTCGGAGGGTTGCTTCAGAAGATAACACAGCAGATCCATTCACCAAGGCCTTGCCCCAGACTCAGTTCGAGCGGCTGATCGAGATGATAGGTCTTCGATACGCCAGTACATGGCCTTAGTGCAAGTGGGAGATTGTTAGTGTATATGCCCTAGAGGCCATTACTGTATCATACTAGTTTGTATATTACTTGATGAAAGCTTGGGATATTCACAGTTGTATATACAATCTTGCTCGAAATGGTAGTATGCTACTTGGTTTGTCTCTGCTTTAATATGTGCATGTGTTTCTTTTAGCATATCGCTGATATACATATTAGTAGAGCCCTTAGGATCTTTGCTTGATTACCAGCGTTGTGTTGGCGCTCACACTCGTGGGAGCTGGGTGATCTATAAGCACATCCTTATACAGGTCCCTAGTCGTTGGACTATCGAGACAGGGTATCGATACTCCGGAGTAGACTAGCGTATGCGCTTCTCATCCCAGCGTGGGAGACGGTGTGTCCCACAGCCGTCAGTACGTCGTACTTGAGATAGTATGCGGGTGCTCGTTAGGTTACGAGTACACTGGACAGGACTCGTCAGGAACTGTTGGTTGGTATTATACCTATCGTCAGTTATCAGTTCCCAGGTGACATGAGTACAGCTTAGTCCCCTGACTTGACACTGTCACTTCGCCTCGAGTGTGTTCCCACTGCACTTTGATTACTACCTTACCACGGCTCAAAGGAGTCGTGCAAACAGGTAGTTTTTGGGTGCAGTCCCGAAGCACTTGGAGGCAGTGACGGTTAGACAGGATTCGTCTCTCCCGGTATTGGGGGTTGACATCGCGCTGTGTCCAAGAGAGCCATTACACGAGTTGTCCCTGGCCAGGGCAAGCGAGATATACTGGTAGGTTTCCAGTGTTATCTCAGGGTGTTCTGGGCTACATTCCGACACGACTTGCACCGCTATTAGGGGACTGACGTTCACCGCCCCCTAGGCCCGCCATGCGATGTATCAGACGAACAGACCAGACTGTACGGAGATTGTCACATACAGGCTTAGTAGGAGTTCAGATGGGGTTCACTCATCAGTCTTCTTGTCGACATCTACCTGTGGACCGTTACGTACAGCTAGTGCCGCTTGTGGTCTGTGGTTAAACCCACTGCCAGCGTAGTGTCGAGTCTTTAGAGTCCCACACAGAAAGCTATTCTCCTTTAGGCAAAATGAGTAGAGGTCGCATGGTTTTGCGACAGGGTTCGTTCACATCCGCGCACTTGTGCACGTTTGCTGTCCGGACAGCTTATACTAGCGGGCTTTGGTTTAAGCCGGATCCTAGTATATGATTTGGGATTGGTTTTTCTCATTGTATTCGTGTTCCTCGGATCACGAATACGGGTGCTTATGCACAGTTGCTTGAGACAGAGGGAGAGGACTTTGATTAGGGTTAATGACTATTGTCATTTGTATTAACCCTAATGATTATGTATGTATTATGGTTAATTGATATTAGTTTAATAATTGTGCATGGTTATGATTGTTGACCATTTGACCCACCTTGACTTGTTGACCTTGTTGACACTTTGACCATCATCATTTCATTTGGAAGATGCTCTTTGATCCTTGCAATTTGCATTAAAAATGAAATGATAATGGTCGTGTCTTGATTAACCATGACAATTATCTAGCTAATTATCTAATTACAATAATTCACACATATATGTGAGAATGGTTTATTTTATTCTCATTCTATCATTTACTTTCTCTCTCTTGTTCTTCCTCTTCCTCAAGCTCTCCCCTCTCATGTGTTGAGAAACACTTGAGCTTGAGAAAAACCTTTTCTTGATAATCTCTACTCTCATCTAGGGTTCAAGGATTAGCACTTCTTGCACCCTAGTTACTTCTAGCTTGGAGTTGAAGCCAAAGGTCGAGGTTTCCGGGTGGATCTTTCTTCGACGTGAGAAGACGACTAAGGTGACCTCCTTCCACCACTCCAAAGAGCAAGGAGAGAAGGACATAAAGCCCAAGGTATAACCTTTCTAGCACTTAGCTAGTTTCTAGTTAGCTTTAGCTTATTTTTGTTTAGCAAAGATCCTTCTTTGTCTAGTCCGTGTTGCCTAAGCTCATAAAAATTCAATTTTTATTCCGTTTTCCGCCTCCCCGCAAGTACCGGGGTGGGCAACGTTGACTTACATGGTCAACTAGGTCAAATGGTCACATGGTCAAATGGTCAAATGGTCAAAGCAATTAGCCATAACACAATTATCATTAAAAGGATTGGTAAATATTTTCCTCCACCTCATAATGGTTTTGACCAAGTCAATAGTCAAAACCCTAATGAGGCATCTCCTTCTTCGCTCCTCACAACCGTGCAAACACACCAGCATCCGCATTCCGTAGAATACAAATGCACAGAAGACAAAACCAATCCATCTATACAATACCAGGATCCGGCTTAAACCAAAGCCTACTAGTATTGTCTACCTGAACATCATACGCACACAAGTGCACATAAGTAATCGTAGCCCTGCCGTAAATCCATACGGCCTCTACACCTTTTTGCCCAGTGCAGGAAAACTCTCTGTGTGGGACTCTAAAGACTCGACACTACACTGGCAGTGGGTTTAACCACAGACCGCATGCGGCACTAGCTGTACGTAACAGTCCCCAGGTAGATGTCGATAAGAAGACCGACGAGGTAAATCCCATCCGAACTCCTACTGAGCCTGAATGTGACAATCTTCGTACAGTCCGGTCTGTTCGTCTATGAGTATCGCATGTCGGGCCTAGGGGGGGCGGTAAACGCCAGACCCCTAATATCGATACAAGTCGTGCCGGAGTGCAACCCAGAACACCCTGAGAAACTACTGGAAACACTACCAGTAAATCTCGCTTGCCCTGGCTAGGGACTTTGTGTAATGGCTCTCCTAGACAAAGCGCGATATCAACCCCCAATACTTGGAGAGACGAATCCTGTCCAACCGTTACTGCCTCTATGTACTTCGGGACTGCACCCAACCTCTACCTGTTTGCACGACACCTTTGAGCCGTGGTAGGGTAGTAATCAAAGTACAGTGGGAACACACTCGAGGCGAAGTAGCAGTGTCAAGTCAACGGACTAAGCTGTACTCCTGTCACTTGAGAACTGCTATCTGACGATAGGCATAGTACCAACCAGCAGTTCTGTAACATTTTGAAAATCGTTTCGGTGATATTTCGGAAAATCGGTAAAATAGGGGGGGTTTCCGTAAAAAGTCAAAATATAAATATCTTTTAATATAAAATTAAATTTTCATATTCTAGCTATATAATTGCGAGTATTTGGTGTTTATTGAGCCACTGGTAAAATTGCTAATTTTCCGAAATTAAATATTTTAATATTATTTTAAGCCGTCACTAATACATTTAATTAGGGAAAAATTACAAATTGCAATGGGTTGAAACAAATTTTGTGCATCATAACACATTAAACAAAATTTTAACATGTTATTTTTGAAATGAAATGAAGTTGTCAAACGATTTTAGAAAATATCGAAGAAAAAGGCTTAAATGGTGAAAATAAGTTAAATAGATATTGGGGTATAACATTTATCTTTTTTCCCTCATCCTCACCCACACTCACCCACACCGTCTCTCCTCTCCCCAAATCAGTAGCCCCAAGTTTCCCCCCTCATTTCCCCACTTGTTTTTGCAAAAAGAAAACAAATGAAAAAGAATTAAAAGGAAATGAAGTAAGGTGTAAACATGTGAGGTATGGGTTCTTTGACTTGGTATTTTTCCCCACCTCACTCTCTCACCTCTCCTCCCCATTTTGGCGGACCTCAATAGCAGCAGCAGCCCCCCCCCATTTTCCCTTCTCTTTTCTCTTCAAAAATTCATCAAAAATGCATCAAAAATCCACCAAAAATCCCACAAACTCAAAATCCAATTCCTACCCATTTTTCTTTAGCCTATCTAGCATGGATCTAGGAAATAAGATGGCAATTTGAGAGGCTAGATTTCAAGTTGGAACAATAGGTTATGAGGTATAAAAATCTTAACGTTTTTGTTAAATTGTTTGCTATTACTTTAATTCAACTAAATTAGATGTTAATTATGTTTTTTATTGCAAGGTTTAACCTTCGAGAGAAGGATTTCTAAAATTCTAGTTAGGGTTTTACTACATCATTAGGGTTATAATGTGTTGATTATCATCTTAAGGAAATGAAAACCTAATCTAGTTGCTAATATGTAAATTGTTAGATGTAAAATGTCCAAATTAAGCTTTTGTTTACAAACTAGGTTTTTGTAAACTATGAATTTGATTAAGAGAAAAATCTAATTAGTTTATTCATGACATTATTAACATTATAAATTGTGTTTTAATACTTTAGTATATGGAAAACCAAGCTTAATTGTAAAATTGTGAATTTTACTTTAAAAAGTGTTAAAATCGGATATTTTTGCAAACTAGGAATTTGGAATTAATACAAATTGATGAGATTAAAATATGAAAGTGATTTGTATGACCTAATTATGATCTTTAATGAGCATTTTGGCCATTTGAATCGTTAAAATATGTATATTGGTTAAAACATAAAGTTTTGAACCGAAATGGGAATTTGTGCTAACTAGGTTTTTGGGAAATAAAACGATTTGTTTAATTTTATTGTTTTGATGAATTATACCCTATTTCTTATACAGTTAGTGAGTTTTGAAACCATGATTGGTATGTTTGGTGTTTTTCTCGATCTATCGGCGTTTGTATGCCGATGTCGAGGGTTTTTGGGTTGATTTGTGAAATAAAACCATAAGTTTTGACCTATGTGAGATTCGTGTGTCGTTTTGGTCTTGAGTCGGATTTTAATGCGATACGGTGCGTTATGATATGTAGGTACCCCATATGGACTTCGAGACGACAAGCAAGCGCGTGGCGACGTCGGCACCGGCGAGCGAAGATCGGATGAATAGATTTATATCTACGGGGAGAAGTCGGGTGGATGGCGTATAGCACCCCCGCAGTTCGATGTATAGTATGTTATACATATATACTATATATTTTTGATATCTATCTTGTGTGACATAGATGTTCATGATAAGGTTACATGTTCATGTATCAGTAGTGTTACTTGCGAAACCCTAGAGTAGTTGTTGCACCTATAAACGCACACACACACTTGCATACATTCATTATTTTACCTGTGCGTATATGGGGATATGTATATATATATATATATATACACACATGGGTTCGGGACTATGTATATATATATATACGTATACATATACACGGATTATGAGGATAGTACTTGGGATTGGAGATGAGTCGGTGAGATTGGGTTTGAGGCCATGAGATAAGTGAGGTGATATGGTCCGTAATTGAGATACGATATGATATCTTAGCGGGTTGTTTAGGCGTGGTGTTTTCATACACAAGCATGCATACATAGATGGTATCGGTTTTGTACTAGACGCAGATCAGTACCCCGATCATGATTTTTGATAAAGAGGATACCAGATGAATAATGTGATAGATGTGACTTTTGCCCCGTACCCAGATCTGGGAGGCCGTACGATGGATTTACCGTACGAGCTATATATTGACGATAGATCTGCACTATTGACTCGAGGATGTTATATGATTTGTTATATCGCACGTGATATTATTGATGCAGGATCACCGACTATATTTATGTGTATATATATATCGACTCAGATTTAGGTTGCTTCCATACCCCTTTAGATTGGCTGTTAGTTAGACTTGTAGCTCACCTAGTAGTTGTCAGACTGCACCCGAGTCATACCTATTTCCAAAACTGACGAATCGTGAGAATCTTAAAGACATACTAAGGGATACTACGGATATTTTAAAAGACGTATCTTTTATTAAAAACACCATAGTCCTTATTTTCAAACACAACGATTCGTACTATTTCAAACGTCAAAACAGTATAATACATGTATAGTAAGGTAGATTCCTTGTTGTTATGTTATTATTCATATTCCGCATATTATTGTTGTATTTACTATTCATTTTCCTTATTATGTTGTTATCGCCACATTGCATGTTATTGTGTACGTAGTAATTATGAAACCATGCTGTTAGAACACCGGCACCATTACCGATGACGCGTATGCTCCACATACACTGGCTTGCCGGATCACACACATCTTCATCGGTAATCGCCATGTCATGTACACTTTAGAAAATACTATTTCGGTGACATAGCTTGCTAGCTGATAGGTGTAATATGTTACAGTTTCCATATGCTAGTTTAATTATTGCATTCATTGCATGATATCAGATGCATCCATATTCATTGGTTATGCAGTATTATGGAGATTTATGCCGGCATTCACTGTTTATTGGTATCATGATTTTGATGATTTCGTATTTACATGAGATTTCTGGATTTGGGGGAAAACCGCAAGAATTTTATAAAAGCTTAGTATCATCATTTTAAAATGCAAATTGCAGTTTTCTCGTGATGTTTGAGTCGTCCACCATGAGTTTTCATGATTGCTGTTGGATTTGGAAACCCGGTATGAGGAGTTGGATGAACCGTCTCGGGTACATGGTGGGCCCGGTATGGTACCCCGGGCCAAGAAGCTCGAGTTGTATTCGATGAGCCTGGCAGGGGAGCACTACCTACCGGTGATATTATTTGGACTCGTCGGTTATCTGGAGGATACCGTCCGGAGTCATGAGATGGTTATAGGCTGATCCGTTCTGCCGGAGCCCGCGGGCCGATCCCGCAGTTGATACGGACGCCTGAGATATTGATACTTGAGATTTGAGATATTGAGATTTGATATTGAGATACTGAGACTTATGTTTTGTGTCGATGCTTGACACTGATTTCTCTGTTGCATTCGTTGATGATACTTGATTGATATATATATAGAAATCTTATTGATTAATGAAAACAATTGTTTCATTCTTGATTTATTCTGTTTAAATTCGTAATGCATTCATACATCATATATCTGATATATTGGTATCTAAGGCACGGACACGAGCAGGTAGTTTTACACTATACATAGCTAGACCAGGATTTTTATTTAAGGATATTACCTGATATGACCTAAGATAGCGTTATGCATGCGATTTCTGCTGGTAGATGTTTTCTACTCACGAGTTGGCAACTCACCCACGTTGTACCACAGTTCCTTGCAGGTTTTTCCGTACAGGTTTCGTTGCGGCTTTGCTGGCACACTGCCCCTTCCAGGTGATTGCTTCGGTAGGTGGGTTCTTTTGCATCATGACCACCATTGGTTATTTATTATTTCAGTTGTATCTAGAAACTCCATCGACCAGATTGTATATTTGAGAGAGATAGAAAACCAGACCTGTTATTCTTTCGACCATAGAGTCGCGCGTTGTATTATTATGGTTTTCATGTTGTTTTGAGTTTCTTTTGAGTTTTGATCCTCGCCCTTCGGCGTTGTATATTATATTGCTTGCGTGGTTGTGACCGTTGATTGACGAAGAGCTAGCTCCCGCTTGGGGATGCCTTTTTTTTTATTTCGTATACTATACATGTTGTATCCTGTTTGGGGGCCAGTATTTACAAAGGAGACTCTGCCGAAATTTTCAGAAAATACTTGAGATTTTAAAAATACATACTTCGGCCTATGTTGATTAAAACTACTTGCTTTAAAATGGTTTTTCCTTCACTCTACTGCTTCTTTGATTTTGATTTCTGTGTTTTGGCTTACTTAGATTACGTACGCCTCGAGACGTTTCGTAATTTCAGTGCCGGTCATGTTCCGTACTTTTCGGGTTGTGACAAGTTCCCTACGAGTACTGTCCGGTGTACTCGTAACCTAACGAGCACCAGCATACTATCTCCAATACGACGAACTAATGGCTGTGAGACAGACCATTTCCCCTGCTGGGATGAGAAGCGTATACGCTAGTCTACTCCGGAGTATCGATGCCCCGTCTCGATAATCCTACGACTAGGGACCTATATAAGGATGTGCTTGTAGATTACCCAGCCCCCAATAGTGTGACTGCCATCACAACGCTGGTAATCAAGCAAAGATCCTAAGGGCTCTACTAATATGTATAAGAGATATGCTAAAAGAAACACATGAACATATTAAAGTAGAAACAAACCATGTAGCATACTACCATTTTGAGCAAGACTCTCTATACCACTGTGAATATCCCAAGCTTCCATTAAGTAATATACAAACTAGTATGATACAGTAATGGCCTCTAGGGCATATACACTAACAATCTCCCACTTGCACTAGGGCCATGTACTGGCGTATCGAAGACCTATCATCTCGATCAGCCGCTCGAACTGAGTCTGGGGTATGGCCTTTGTGAATGGATCTGCAGTGCTATTCTCCGAATCTACTCTCTTCACCTCGATCTCCAGGCAATCTACGATCTCCTTGATCAGGTGGTACCGCCTCAAAATGTGTCTGGACTTCTGATGGGATCTAGGTTCCTTCGCTAAAGCTATAGTGTCGTTGTTGTCGCAATACAGCGGTATTGGATCAATAATGGTTGGAACCACCTGAAGTTCTGTGAGGAACTTCTTCATCCAGACAGCTTCTTTTGCGGCATCGCAAGCAGCTACGTACTCAGCTTCCATCGTCGAGTCAGCGACGGTTTCCTTCTTGGAGCTCTTCCAACAGACCGCCCCTCCATTGAGGGTAAAGATATGACCCGACATGGACTTGGAGTCATCCTTGTCATTCTGGAAGCTGGAGTCAGCAAAGGCCTCGATCTAGGGGTCTTTTCCGCCATACACCAAGAACATCTCCTTAGTCCTTCTCAGGTACTTGAGAATGTTCTTTGCTGCTATCCAGTGTTTCTCCCCTGGGTCAGACTGATACCGGCTTACAACGCTCAGTGCGTATGCTACATCTGGTATAGTACATAACATCGCATACATTATAGAGCCTACCGCAGATGCGTAAGGTATAGATGACATGCGAGCCCTTTCCAAATCAGTCTTTGGAGATATTTCTTTGGATAGGGTGATTCCGTGACAAGCCGGTAGGTTACCGGGCTTTGAATCTTCCATACTGAATCGTTTCAGTATGGTGTCGATGTACCTGGATTGCGAAAGTCCCAACATCCTCTTAGATCTATCACGATAGATATGGATCCCCAGAATGTAGTTGGCATTGCCCAGGTCCTTCATGGAGAACCTCTGTGACAAGAATCCTTTGACTGACTGTAGGGCAGGAATGTTATTTCCTATCAAGAGAATGTCATCCACGTACAAGACGAGGAATATAACAGTTCTCCCTACAATCTTACTATATATGCATGGTTCATCTGGATTTTTGATAAAGTTGAATTCTTTGACAGTATCATCAAAGCAGATGTTCCAACTCCATGATACCTTCTTTAGTCCAAAAATGGACTTAAGTAACTTGCACACTTTACCGCTGCTCCCACTCTGAATGAAACCCTCCGGCTGATCCACATAGACGCACTCTTCCAAATTCCCATTCAGAAAAGCCGTCTTTACGTCCATCTGCCAGATCTCATAATCGTGGATGGCAGCAATGACAAGAAGGATCCGAATGGATTTGAGCATCGCCACTGGAGAAAATGTTTCGTCATAGTCCAAAACAGGTCTTTGACGAAAACCCTTTGCAATAAGTCTAGCTTTATAGGTTTCAACCTGACCATCTACACCAATCTTCTTTCTGAAGATCCATTTGCAGCCTACGGGTTTTACCCCTTCTGGAGCAATGTCAAAAGTCCAAACTTTGTTGGTGTACATGGACTCCATTTCGGTCCGCATAGCATCCAGCCATTTTACCGAGTCACCGCTCTGAATGGCTTGTTGGAAGCTAGTAGGCTCATCATTTTCAATGATGCAATCCTCTCGATCCCCGTCTATGAGAAAACCGTAGTATCTCTCAAGCAGATGAGACTGCCTACTACTTTTGCGGAGTGGCGCTGGGATGTCCGGTTCTCCTGAAACCTCTGGTTCTACTAAGCTCTCAGTAATAGCTTATGGTTCTAGAATTTCTTCCAGTTCTATTGCGCTCCCACTTATCTGATTTTCTAAAAACTATGTTTCCAAGAAGTGGGGATGCTGAGAAACAAAAACCTTTTGTTCCTCTGCGGAATAGAAAAGACACCCCCTGGAGTTCTTGGGGTATCCCACAAACTTACACAGTACTGAGCATGCCTCGAGCTTGTCCGCATGCTGCTTCTTTACAAAAGCTGGACATCCCCATGTCTTAATGTACTTAAGACAGGGTTTCTTCCCACTCCACATCTGATATGGTGTGGTTGGCACAGTCTTGTTCAAAAGATATGCAGCTGTTTCTAGTGCATAACCCCAGAAAGATCGCGATAACTCAGCCTTACTCATCATGGAACGAACCATATGCAATAGGGTTTGATTCCGCCTTTCCAATACACCATTGTGTTGTGGTGTGTATGGAGGAGTAAGTTGAGAGAGAATACCATTCTCTTTTAAGTAGCCTAGGAACTCGGCACTCAAGTATTCAGCACCTCGATCAGATTTCAGTGTCTTGATAATTTTGCCTCTTTGTTTTTCTACTTCATTCTTGTATTCCCGGAACTTCTCAAAGGCCTCGGATTTATGCTTCATCAAGAAGACATGTCCATACCTAGAGAAATCATCCGTAAAAGTAATGAAGTATGAATAACCACATCGCGCATGTGTAGACATTGGACCACATACATCGCTGTGTATGAGTCCCAAGAGCTTGCTTGCTCTTACTCCGTGTCCAGTGATCGGAGTCTTTGTCATCTTTCCTATGAGACAAGATTCATAAGTGGCATAAGACTGATATTCGAACGGATTCAATTATCCCTCTTTATGCAACTTCGTCAACCGTGTCTCATTGATGTGACCTAGTCTACAATGCCATAAGAAAGCCTGATTTGTTTCCGGAGACTTTCTTTTAAGTGTGTTCTGGACACTGAAAACCTGAGCTTGATTTAATACGTATATTCCATTTTCTAATGTGCCTGACCCAATCAGAAATTGAATTAGGTGGATGTGGACCACCTCGCTTACAAAACTAAAATCATATCCTTCCTTAGAAAGTAAGATTACAGATATGATATTACAAGCTAGACTAGGTACATACAAACAGTTACGTAGAATCAATAGCTGCCCACTTGTCAATCCAAGGTGATATTCCCCTACGGATTCAGCGTCCACGCTCATTCCGTTTGCAACCCTGAGAGTCATATCACCTAACCTGATAACTCTATTATTTCTCAAAGCCTGTAATGAATTACAGAAATGAGATCCTGATCCGGTATCTAGTACCCAGGAAGTAGAGTTAATTGACATACAGTTTTCTATTACAAACACACCTGAAGCCGAAGCCACAACATGCTTCAAATCCTGGCTACTGGCTTTTAAAGCCCTGCAATCCTTCTGCCAATGACCTTTCCCATAACAATAGGAACGTCCCTCCTTCACTTTATCTAGTCCCGAAACTTTTGCCCTTCTCTTTCCTTCTACTTCTTTGACATCGCATATCGGCTTTGTGGAGGTTCTTTCCTTCTCACCCTTTGCTTTCGCCTTGGATGAAGAAGAGGAAGATCCACCATTAAGCATAGCGGGTGTCTCTCTGGTTTCCTTCAGGGTGTAAGTAGAGGGTAGAGACTGTAGAATCAAGTAAGCATGTGACTCGTTCTTCAACGTGGTCCTCAGGTCCGTGAGCTCATCAATATAGCTAGTCTCTGTACGGACGTTGTCTCCTACAGATGACCCGACAGCCAAGCTCGCTTGAAGCAATTCGTTCAAGGTCACATATCTTGCGATATGAGATTGCTCTCCATATAAATCTTTGTTATGGAGGAAGACAGAAACTAAGTCCATCTTCTCGTGTTGCCTCTGGTATGCACTATCAACTGAGGCCAACACGAGGCACTTGGCATTCACACAGTCTTTTTCCGATGTCTTACGGATATCAATATCCGTGACGATGGAAACTGGTCCTGAGATGGCAGGGGTTGGATTAGTGAAGAGGTGTCCCAGTTTGTCGTGGGTAATGGACATCTGGATAGACCTTTCCCAGTCAATATAGTCAGATTCAGTCATTTTATTATGTAGATGTAACCTATGTCTGGTCACGGGGTCGCTGCAATTAAGAGAGAGAAGAAAACACTTAGCTTGATACTCCTTGCAAGTTAAGATTGGTTTTTAATTTATCTAAACAGGATGGCTCCTACTGTTTCTTGAATCCTTCCTCAAACCATAAAAGAAGAATTAGTCAGGACTGATCTCACCGTACAATACTTTCTTAAACGTTCAGCCAGGCTAGTGTCGGTACTTTGAGGGAGGTTTTACGACGCTTTCTCGAAGTTACTTAATTAAATAACCACTTTTCCCTAGAGGCGTAGGCCCGCTATCACTGTTCTAGACACCAACTTGGTTTATAGCATTGATCGTTAAGTGAAGAGTTTCCCGAGGAGTAGCGGATACTCACAGTAGGATCGGGATCCAAATATCATTGTGAGATAATGCTGAAGGAATCCTACCAACATTATCAAACTCCAAATGGTATGCAGCACTAGCAAGTTTCAGTTTCTTCAGAAACTCCCGATGTGGATTTTTGCCCCGTGCTCTTATGACCTTGATGAAGGTCAACAAATCATAAGTCACATGTCAAGTTCTATCCATCATTGTCCAGGTTAATTTGAACCCACCCGTATATAACCTTGACGAAGGTCAACAAGGTAATACGACTGTCCCAAACCAACGCATCTATCGATGCTACATATGAACACCCAACAACTACCAATCACTATGCCTTGAAGAAGGTCAACAAACATAGCTGGAATACTATTGAATATTCATATGAAATGACGGAGGGCTACGAATGGTTTGTAGGGTTACTAGGCACTCTCACAAAGGTCTACAAGGCATCAACCATGCCCGATTTAAATTTTAGACGTGCCGAACAACCCTAACCAAGATCTTTAAACTAGAGATTAGGCGAAACAAAGCATGTTAAACACTTTAACATCTAAGAGTTTTGGATTACAACCTTTGTAGTCCGGTCTTTCGCTTCATAAGCTCCGTGTTGAGGTCCCTTCGCTGCGATCATCATGTACCCGGACTCTAGAGAGGCTCCACGAAGAGAATGAAGCAAACTTGCTTCCGATCTTTGATAACTACGATGATCTACCTTGAAGTTTCATTAACACAAGCACTCACTCACAAATGAAGTGAACACCCTAATCTAAATGGCTAGGATAGATTAGGATGATGAAGTTGAATTTTAGCCCTCATTTATTTTCTTAATCTCACACATTTTCATCACTAAGCAAAAAGCTAGAAAGCTTTGCAAGGAGGAAGAAGAAGAAGAATTACTTTATGATGAATAATGAATTGTGTTAATATCATTACAAATGTAACCATGGTTAAGTTAAGAAAGACTTAACCATTGTAGAGATCTAACCATAGTAAAGGGTGTAGGTTGGGTTAAATAAATATCTTGCAAAATATCTAAACTAAATATCATTGCAAGAAACAAAATAAAAGCTTCTAGAACCTTCTAGAAAAGTTTAACCCAAATCAAACCCTAACCTCGTTTAATCTCCACTAAACATGTTGCATTAGTAATTATAACATGTTACAATATTATATATCACATATATAATATATATTTGTAACAAAAGAAAATAATACAATTAACATATATCGCATATATATCAATGTATTACCCGAGTGAGAAAAAGAATATTTTAGTGAGCTAATATTAGTTAATGTAATTTAATATATCAAATATATAATTATATATTAAATTATCAAATCAACACTTAATCCGATAATCCGGCTATTTCACAAATAACCGACTAATATAATTTGTATCAGTTCATCTAATCAACACTTGATCTGATGACCCGGCTATATCTCATATACCCGGCCGATATCTCATATCGCGAGAATCTAATACGGTATCACATACATGTATTGTTCTCGGTCCCGCACATATCATATATGTGCTCCTACTCCGTTTTGGCTGAGCCAAGAAACCTCTATGTAGGACTCTAAAGAATCGTCAATACGCCGGCAGTAGGTGATGATCATATCAAACACCCACAAGCTGCAAGCAGTCAGCTAAACGTAACAGCCACCCAGCTATTGAGCGAGCTTGTTACATTCTCCTGTGAATCCAGTCAGTAACACTCCCATATAGTCCGGTCTCTTCGTCTGATATGTCGCATATCTCGCCTAGAGGTGGTAAACGTCAAACCCCAGTAGCTTTATAAGTCGTGTCGATATGAGATCTATAACAGTTAGAGAAACTACCGAAAACACTTACCAGTAAATCTCAACAACCCTGGCCAGAGATATCCAGTTATAGCCAATCGAATACAGCGCAACATCAACTCCCTAAACCGGGAGAGACGAATCCCCTCCTATCGCTTATTGCCTCCATGTGATTCGGGACTGTACCCAAAAGCCACCTTTTTCCATGCCCTCTTGGACGTGGTATGATGGAAATCAAAGCACAGTGGGAATCACAGAAGACTCTATGTCGATCTCTGGTCTACAGATTAACCTGTACCAGTGTCACCAGGGAACTGCCATCTGACGTGAGGTATAATACCATCTGGGCATTCTCGGCGAGTCCGTCCAGTGTACCCTGTCTCCACTGAGCACCCGTATACCTTCTCTGATGTCAAACACCAATGGATATGGGATCATCCATTGCCCATCATATGGGTCAAGAAGCCCATACGCTAGTCTCCTCTGGTATATCAATGCCCTGTCTCGGTACACCCACGACTAGGAACTTTTGAAGGATGTACTTGGCGACTACACTGTCCCCACTAGTATGATCCGCATCATAGTCTTGGTAGTCAAGTATCCAACCTAAGGGCTTTATCAACATGTGACATATAGACAATCAGAGTACATGTTAAGATAAAGTGCAACCAGATAGCGTACTATCATGTCGAGCAAGAAAGTCCTCCCTATATATGTCCAAGCATCCACTACAATATACATCGTATGTATAGTAATGGCCTCTAGGGCATACATATAACTAACAATCTCCTACTTGCACTAGGGCCATCTATTGTGGTATCGCATACCCAACAATCAGCTGCGGTTGAGGTATCTTATACTCAACCATCCCATAAAAAGTCTCTACTGCGAAATAGGCCTTTGTGAGTGGATCCACGCCGTTGTCCTCTGTGTCTACTCTCCAAACCTCGATCTCCCTGGAGATCAACCATCTCCATGATCAGGTGATACTGCCTAAGAATTATATCTGGATTTCAGATGGGACGGGGGTTCCTTGGCATAAGCCACAACTCCATTGTCACAAAATGGTAGGAACGAAGTTCATCTCATGAACTTATATATATCCAGACTGCCTCTTTGGTAGCATCCTTGATAACGACGTATCTTGCCTTTAATCTTCTAGTAAGTCACGGTATCTAGCTTGGAACTCTTCCAACATACCGTTCCTCTACTGAGGGTAAAGACAATACCTGCGACTGACATTCAGTCGACCTTACCACCCTGGAACCGTTCCAGTGATTTCCCCAGGATCGATTGATACCTTCTCACTACAACTAGTGAGTATCCTAACATCCAATTAGATCTATCTCATAGATCCAAAACCCAGGATTTAGTCGGTATCAACTTGATCCTTTATGGAGAATCCTTGTGATAAGAGGAGATTGACCGAGCGTAGCATATGAAACTCCTTCCCTATCAAGAGTTTGTCATCCACGTACTCTACGAGGATCACCACCATACTCTCTACTACCTTTTTGTATATACAAGGTTTATCTAACATTTTGATGAAGTCAAACTCTTTGACTATCACATCAAAACAGACGTTCCAATTCCGCGATGCCTGTTTTATCGCATAAAACAACTTGCACACGTTTCCGCTGCTCCCACTGTCTACAAAGCCCTCTGGCTGTGTACTTGTAGACGCTCTCTTCTAAAACATCATTTAGAAAAGCAGTCATGACACCCAACCACCAGATATCGTAGTCATGGTATGTAGCCGTGGCAAATAGGATCTGGATGGACTTAAGCATAGCTTTGAAAGTCTCAACTTTTCCACGTACACCAAGTAATCTTCTCAAGATATACTTGCTCCTGATGGGGATTTAACCCTTCAGATAAAGCAACCAAAGTCCATACTTTGTTGGTGTATAAGGATTCCATCTCAGATCACTATGCATCCAGCCATTCTTACAGAGTCCCACTCCTGATGGCCTGCTCAAAACTAGTTAGGTCATCATCTCATGATGCAATCCTCGCTCCCACTATCATAGAGAAACTGAAGTATCTCTCAGGTGGGTGAGGAACCCTACTAGATCAGCGGAAAGGCTTAGCTTCGTTGGTTACTATTGAATCCTTTGGTTCTACCAAATCATCAGCTGCAGTTTGTATAGCTGGAACTCTTTCCAGTTCTATCTCATGACCACTAATTTCTTCACAAGAAATTCCCTTTCGCAAAGGTGGCATGCTGAGAAACAAAACATCTTTTGTTTCTCGGTTAGGTAGAAGATATTCCTTTGTGAATGCTTGGGATATCCAACAAACATCTACAGAACTGACTTTGCCTCGAGCTTGTCCGGATTATGCTTTTAGACATAGGCTGGACAACTCCAAATCTTAACATACTTAAGATATAGGCTCTTCCCATTCCATATCACATATGAAGTGGTAGGCAATTGATTTGATTGGAACCCTATTCAATAGGTATGCAGCTTCTCAAGTGTATAACTCCCAAAAAGTAAATAGGAAACTCAGTAGTACTTATCATAGAGCGCACCATATCACATAGGGTGTGATTGCTCCGCCCCGATACACCGAGGTGCGGTGGTGTACACGGAGGAGTAATGCTGAGAGAGAATCTCATTCTCCTTTAGAATAGTCCAGGAATTCCATGCTCAAGTATTCTCCTCCTTGATCTTATCAAAGGAAATAATATTTATATCTGTTTTTGGTTCTCTACTTCTAACTTATATTCTGTGAATATCTCAAAAGCTTCGGACTTGTGTTTCAACAGGAACATATGTCTGAATCTTGAGAGATCATCAGTGAATGTAATGAAGTACAAAGAACCGGTCCTGGCATTTGTAGACAGGGGACCTTCATATATCAGCATGTATCAATCCCAAGAGTTCACTAACTCTTTCTCTGTTTCCAATAAACAGAGCTGTGGTCATCTTATCTTTGTGACATGACCGGCAAGTTTCATAAGATGTAAATTCAAACTAATTTAAATATGCATATAAATGTAACTTCAGCTAGTCGGGTCACATTAATATGACCTAGTCTACAATACCTCAAGAAGGATTCGTTCATTTCTGAACTCTTCCTTTTGTGTGTGTTATGTACATTAAGAATTGTAGTTTGATTTAGAACGTCTATGCTTTTAGATAACGTGCCTGAACCGATCAACTCTTGATATAGGAAATGTTCTAAACATTATCCAACAATACAAAATTATATCCTTCTTTACTAATAAAGAGACTGATATGATGTTGTATATCAGGTTCGGTATCTAATAACATTCATTCAGAATCAATGTATTTTGGTAGTACAGGGTGATAACTGCCAACATACTTGGCTGCAACACTTGCATCATTTCCAACTCTTGAAATTTATCACCCGTTCTCAGTTCTCTACCTATCTGTAGCCCATATAACAAATTATATTTGTGGGATCCTGATCCGGTATCTCATACCCAGGACGTAAAGGATACTGAGAAACAGTTCTCGGTAATGAACATACCTGAAGAAGATGCATCAGCATGCACTTTCTTCGTTTGGGTTGCACGGGAATTCTGGTAATCCCCTATTTCCTGCTCTGTCTTATAACAAATATAAGTTGGAGCGGGACCAACGTTTCCTAGCGCAGTATAACAAGCGGGTTCGATCAATACATCCGTATTATTATCATGATTAAGGCGTGACATAGTCGCAACCAGGAGAGAGAGAGAAGAAAACACTCAGCGTGCGCTTTTACAAGATTAGATTGGTTTTATCTAATCAGGATGGCTCCCACTGTTTTAGTCAAATCTTCCTTCAAACCCTAAAAGGAAAGACTAGCCGGGATTAATTACACTCTACAAGTTCGCCAATCTTTCAGCCGGGCCAGTGCCGGTACTTTGAGGGAGGTTCCCCGTGCTTTCGCACGGACCTAATTAAAGTAAACCTCGTTTTCCCAGGGGCGTAACCCCGTTAACACCTTTCTAGACACCTACTTGATCGGCTAATTGTAATGTGTAAAACTCTCCCAGGAGTAACTCTTACTCACAGCGGGTATCGGTATCGAACTATCTCATAGAAGGTATTTAATCTCATTGCAAATTTCAACTCTTGAAATACCCAATAATATTTTTTCCCCGAGCGATCTATGACCTTGATAAGGTCAACAAACCATAGACCGCAAGTCAAGTTCTACCCGTCATTTCCTGATATGAATTAAACCCACCCGCACGACCCTTGTCAAGGTCAACAAAGTCGCACGACTACCTTAATCCAATCGCATCATATGCTTATACAGATAAGCAGTAATCAGCTACCGCACAATACGCCTTGATAAGGTCAACAAACGCAGCACGAATACTAATTATTACTTATCTGAAATGACGGAGGGCTACGACAGGTTTTTAAGAAAACCCTTTGCGTAATGAACTTGATATCGTTGTAGAATCGAGTGATTTTGAATGGAATGTTTTTGAGGCCATTTCTAGTTTTGCTAAAGAGGTCACTCCCGGTGAAGGGATCGTCGGCTCTTTCCTTATCGAATAAGGTGCAGGATATTTCGCAAATACCACTATGCAAAGCAAAAACTATAGAAACAATCAAAAGACAAACCGTGTTTGTAGCATCTGCTAGTTTCGCTAAAGAGTTCACTCCCGGTGAAGGGATCTCGGTTCTTTCCTTATCGAATAAGGTGCTGGATATTCTACAAAGAATACCGCTATGCAAAGCAAGAACTAGAGCTACCAGTTTTTAAACAAGTTTCTACAACATCATTAGGTTTCTTTTATTTCATTAATCTCATTAATGAAGTCCCATTTTATTATGCTTCACAAGCATCATATTTGAAACGAAATCTGCAATATAGCATATATATAATATAAACATTCGTCTCAAGCAGTAATATAATCTCATCACAGAACATTGCAGCAGAAGAACATATATGAAATATTGGATATACTAGGATTTCCGTATTTTATGCGAGCCTGTATAAAACGCGGATTCCACGGTAGCGATGAATAGCCAAACCCACATCCCTAGACCCCTATGAGAGCGGCAAGCAACACTGCCAATTCTAGGGTTAGGAGACCCGGTCTCGACTCCTCGAGATGGTCTCCCACTGGACCCTAGAACCCGGTTACTCGTGCTTCCCGTCTTGGGTCTAACCTAATGCGGAAAAGTAAATAATATACAATGGTGAAATCATCCTCAGCCCGGAAGTGCCCCAATAAAAGAATATTACATACAATTGAATTTTACATGAATGAAAAAGAAAAACTCTCATCTCCCATAAAACCCCCGGCTATTCAAAACACGACGATGTAATATAATATATCACAGCAACACATAATATCTCATATCATCAACGTAAGTAAATATGCGTATCCTAATTGTTGTTGATGTATAGCAACGAAACTGGCGATACTCCACATATTACACTTACGGTCGCAGAAAAGAAAGTGTAAAACTACAACAGTTGGAATCCACAACCTCCTTGGACATCGCATGCCTAACCAAATGAATTCCTTAGACATCGCATGCCTGACAATTATAAACCCCGCATTTTAGTCTCAATATCGAAAACTCTTTTCAATATCAAGTCGAGCAATTCAACAAGATTCCCGACATCCTGATTGAATGCTCGTCGCAAAGTTTAGTAGACGGATGCACCCCCAGATGCCGTCGACGAAGTGCACTAAGGCGGAACACCGCTGCCGCGAGCACCCGAACGGATGCTTTTGGCGACGGGGTTCTCCTGCAGTCAGTTGGTCGGGGCTATGGGGCATGGCTATCTATTAAGTTTACTCGGCGAGTATCCGCGTACGCTACGTGATTGCGACGGACCTTTGATCACATCAAAATCCCGTAGCAACCGATCAAATGAGACTAAACTGCTAGATTTATAACATTCAAATTAGTTATCTCATAACTACTTGTGGATTCTAAATATTGTATCACATTCCAGATAAACAGACAATGTTAAACTTCCCGATCGAATAAATAAACACCCAAGATTTCCCAAATAGTTCTCAACACTTGAAATTAGTTTTAAAACATCCATCACATGGCACAGTACTAATGGTCCAGCCGTAGAAGGGTCAAGCCAACGCCTCACATGTGGCAACGCCGTAATGCCACAAACCCTAAGGTTTAGAGGCAGTTCAGACGGTCACATAATCGAGTTAAGGTTTGTGTTCTTCTAGAGGGTCCACCGCGTTACTTGCACGACTTAGAATGTTCTTAAACTACGGAAAAATCCAACACTTGGAAATTTTCCGGCAGGGGAAAAAGTGAGTTATTGATATCCGTTCGAACTTTTTAACACGTTCTAAAATTACCCGGAAAAAATAAACGAAGTTATACTTTCCGATCGAATCAACGAGTTCCCAATACAACCCAGAAAACTCAACACTTGAGTAGAATAAAAATTCCCAGAACAATCAGGAAATCTGTACGGATATTACAGTGTAAAATACAAACCCTAATATTACTGTTTGGCCGCGGAACCGCCGCGCAAGCAAGGGTATTGCAGCGGTTCCGCGGTGCAATAATGGTATTTTGGGTTCGTTTTGCACAGTAATCCATCAAATCACCTGCTGAATTTTCTGAGAATTTTTAATATGAAAAATGTCAACTTTTAAAAAAATTTCCAGAAACTAGGGTTTCACGGGTATTCGGAGTTCGATCGGACTTTAAATTTTGTCTAGACTTCACCTAAAGCTCTAGCTTGGCTCTGATACCACTGTAGGGTTACTAGGCACTCTCACAAGGGTCTATAAGGCATCAACCATGCCCGATTTAAATTTTAGACGCGCCGAACAATCCTAACCAAAATCTTTAAACTAGAGATTAGGCGAAACAAAGCAGGTTAAACACTTTAACATCTAAGAGTTTGGGATTACAAAATTTATAGTCCGGTCCTTCACTTCACAAGCTCCGTGTTGAGGTCCCTTCGCTGTGATCATCATGTACCCGGACTCTAGAGAGGCTCCAAGAAGAGAATTATGCAAAATTGCTTCCGATCTACGATAACTAAGATGATCTACCTTGAAGTTTCTTTAACACAAGCTCTCACTCACAAATGAAGTGAACACCCTAATCTAAATGGTTAGGATAGATTAGGATGATGAAATAGTATTTTAGCTCTAATTTATTTTCTTAATCTCACTCATTTTCATCACTAAGCAAAAAGCTAGAAAGCATTGCAAGAAGGAAGAAGAAGATGAATTACTTTTTGATGAATAATGAATTGTGTTAAAATCATTACAAATGTTACCATGGTTAAGTCAAGAAAGACTTAACCATTGTAGAGACCTAACCATAGTAAAGGGTGTGGGTTGGGTTAAATAAATATCTTGCAAAATATCTAAACTAAATATCTTTGCTAGAAACAAAATAAAAGCTTCTAGAAGCTTCTAGAAAAGTTTAACCCAAATCAAAGCCTAACCTCGTTTAATCTCCACTAAACATGTTGCATTAGTAATTATAACATGTTACAATATTATATATCACATATATAATATATATTTGTAACAAAAGAAAATAATACAATTAACATATATCGCATATATATCAATGTATTACCCGAGTGAGAAAAAGAATCTTTTAGTGAGCTTATATTAGTTAATGTAATTTAATATATCAAATATATAATTATACATTAAATTATCGAATCAACACTTGATCCGATAATCCGGCTATTTCACAAATAACCGACTAATATAATCTGTATCAGTTCATCGAATCAACACTTGTTCCGATGACCCGGCTATATCTCATATACCCGGCCGATATCTCATATCGCGAGAATCTAATACGGTATCACATACACGTATTGTTCTCGGTCCCGCGCATATCATATATGTGCTCCTACTCCATTTTGCCTGAGCCAAGAAACCTTTGTGTAGGACTCTAAAGAATCGTCAATACGCCGGCAGTAGGTGATGATCATATCAAACACCCGCAAGCTGCAAGCGGTCAGCTAAACGTAACAGCCACCCAGGTATTGAGCGATCAGAAGATCAACAAGCAAGCATGTACATTCTCCTGTGAATCCAGTCAGTAACACTCCCGTACAGTCCGGTCTCTTCGTCTAATATGTCGCATATCTCGCCTAGGGGTGGTAAATGTCAGACCCTAGTAGCTTGATAAGTCGTGTCGATATGAGATCTATAACAGTTTGAGAAACTACTGATAACACTTACCAGTAAATCTCAACAACCCTGTCCAGGGATTTCGAGTTATAGCCAATCGAACACAGCGCAACATCAACTCCCTATACCGGGAGAGACGAATCCCCTCCTATCACTCATTGCCTCCATGTGATTCGGGACTGTACCCAAAAGCCACCTTTTTGCACGCCCTCTTGGACGTGGTATGATGGAAATCAAAGCCTAGTGGGAATAACACAAGACTCTATGACGATCTCGGGTCTACAGACTAACCTGTACCAATGTCACCAGTGAACTGCCATCTGACGTGAGGTATAATACCATCTGGGAGTTCTCGGCGAGTCCGTCCAGTATACCCAGTCTCCACTGAGCACCCGTATACCTTCTCTGATGTCAAACACCAATGGATATGGGATCATCCATCGTCCATCATATGGGTCAAGAAGCGCGTACGCTAGTCCACTCTGGTATATCGATGCCCTGTCTCAATACACCCACAACTAGGAACTTTTGAAGGATGTACTTGGCGACTACACTATCCCCACTAATATGATCCGCATCATAGTCCTGGTAGTCAAGTACTTATCCTAAGGGCTTTATCAACATGTGACAGAGAGACAATCAGAGTACATGTTAAGATAAAGTGCAACCAGATAGCATACTATCATGTCGAGCAAGAAAGTCCTCCCTATATATGTCCAAGCATCCACTGCAATATACATCATATGTACAGTAATGGCCTCTAGGGCATACATATAACTAAAATGGTTTTGGCGAAACTGTGAACGTAGTGAACTTGATATAATCGAAGGAACCTGATAGGTTTTTAAAAGGAGTGGTTTAAGCTCCGCATTTTTAAAAGTTTTCTTTTTTTGAAAAATCCTAGTGGTTTTGAAATTGTTCCAACGATTCATCTTTGGTTTGTTTTCTTTGCATTAATATAATACGTTCCATTAATTAATCCAACCATTGCAGAAAACAACGAAAATATAACGTACGCCTATGCCATCCGCATTTGCCATGGGGCCTCATCATCATCCGTTAAGTTACTTAACTAATGACAGAGCGGGGGCTGGACTAGCACGGATGCAAAACATAAGCAACGTCTACTAGATATCATATATAGATATATACATTCATTAGATACAATGATAGTTATTCCTGATCACTGATGAACACATTGGATATACTAGGAATCCGCACATCGTTCGAGCCTGCAACGAAATACGGATTACATAGTTGCGATGAATAGCCAAACCCTACCCTAGACCCCTACGGGTGCGGAAAACTACCCGCCAAATACCCAAAGCGAAGCAGTCTCCCTCAACAATGTGAGTAGGCCACTTAGCACTTCAAAGTACTCGGTAGTTTAAGCACCCCACCTTGGGTCTATCCTAGGAATAGAAAACAGTAAAAGAAATAATATACAAAAGCGGCTACATCCTCAACCCGGATGTGCAACCCAAAAATAATATTACATCAATTTATAATTTACATCGAATGAAAAATGAAAAACACTCATCTCACATCCCCGGCTATTCATCCACGACGATCCAACAAGTTCATATACACAATCCAATATTACAGATCACAGATATGTACAACCCCCACTAATCGACGTATAGCGATTATATATCACATCACAGAAGATCCGATTAGCTAAATTACTTAGAATTTCGATCGAAAACTTGATTTGAAACTACCCCAAGTACAATACAGTACTCAACAAAATCTGGGCAGAAACAAAGTATCAGAAAAATCACAAAATACAAATCTGGAGAGACTGCAGGAAAAACGAGTTGACTAGGCGGCGACTCGGCCGCGGATCCGCGGCGAAATTCTTGGTTTCGCCGCGCTTCCGCGGCGGTCTGACCGATTCACGAGTTCATTTTTCTTGTGTGTCTTTCAAAAAGCCTACACGTATTTTTAAGGTCCCTGAAATAATTTTTGGACCAGTTTTAAAATCGACAGAAAACGTGCATTTTTGACGTGTTTTAGCGATTTCTCCGGCGATCGAATTTCTAACGCTTTGCTAACATGTTAGTAACGGTTTAGCTAGGCTCTGATACCACTGTAAGTCTACGTTACCCACCCCGGTACTTACGGGGAGGCGGAATAGGTAAAAATCAAAATTTTATCACAAGGTAACATAGACTTTCTTGAGGATCTTTGCTAAACCGTTTCTAACAAACAAACTAGAGGTTCTATCTACTATGCTAAGGAGATTATACCTCACGTAACAAGTCCTTCGGGTCTTCTCCGCTGTCCTCCTTGTCTCCGTAGGCTCCATGGGTCGATCCGGATTGTGGCTTCTTCAACGGCCTCCTTGATTCGAAGATGATCCACCCGAGAGTCTTTAGTCCGAGCTCCACCTCAAGAACCGAGTTAACTAGGGCAACAAGTATGCTAAGCTTGATGTCCTAGGTGATGTAGAGGAAGAAGATGGATTTGTTTGTCTATTTAAATCCTAATTTTCTTAACACATGAGTGCTATAGGATTTTCTAGTGAGGAGGAAGAAGAAGAGAGTATGAGAGCTCTCTTTTGATGAGAGAGAATGAGCAAGAGATAATGATCCATAAGAAAAATAATTACCATTCTTTTGTCATGATAAATTGTGATGATTACAATTGATTTGACCATTATCATGTCAAGTTAAATCCAAGCCATAAGAAGAGTCTAGAGCTTACAAAAATATCCAAGTCAACAATGATCAACTAGGTCAAATGGTCAACATGGTCAAAGCAATTAGCCATAACACAATTATCATTAAAAGAATTGGTAAATATTTTCCTCAACTTCATAATGGTTTTGACCAAATCAATAGTCAAAACCCTAATGATGCATCTCCTTCTTCGCTCCTCACAACCGTGCATACGCACCCGCATCCGCATTCCGTAGAATACGAATGCACAGAAGACAAAACCAATCCATTTATACAATACTAGGATTCGGCTTAAACCAAAGCCCACTAGTATTATCTGCCCGAACATCATACGCACACAAGTGCATGTAAGTGATCGTAGCCATGCCGTAAAACCATACGGCCTCTACACCTTTTTACCCAGTGCAGGAAAACTCTCTGTGTGAAACTCTAAAGACTCGACACTACACTGGCAGTGGGTTTAACCACAGACCGCAAGCGGCACTAGCTGCATGTAACGGTCCCCAGGTAGGTGTCGATAAGAAGGCCGACGAGGTAAATCCCATCCGAACTCCTACTGAGCCTAAATGTGACAATCTCCGTACAGTCCGGTCTGTTCGTCTATGAGTATCGCATGTCGGGACTAGGGGGACGGTAAACGTCAGACCCCTAATAGCGGTACAAGTCATGCCGGAGTGTAGCCCAGAACACCCTGAGAAACTACTGGAAACACTGCCAGTAAATCTCGCTTGCCCTGGCCAGGGACTTTGTGTAATGGCTGTTGGAGATAGTGCCCTCAAAGTCAATTATTGGATTGCAGGTACGTGATTGCAATGATTGAGGCAGGACCTATACCGATATGACAGTTTTGCTCGAGATGATAGTATGCTATCTGGTTTGTCTTTATCATCGTATACATGCTTTAGTTCGCTATTGCATGTTGATAGAGCCCATAGGATTCTTGCTTGACTGCCAGCAGTATGATGGCAATCATATACGTGGGAGCTGGGGTCTGTAAGCACATCCTTAAAGTGTCCCTAGTCGCGGGAGTTTCGAGACAGGGCATTGATACTCCATAGTAGACTAGTGTATACAGTCGAGACCCCGACGAGGGGCGATGGCCGGTCTCACAAGCCATTGGTGTCAGTTGGTTCACCTAAGATGTATACAGGTGCTCATTGGGTTATGAGTACACCGGACAGGACTCGCCGGGAACATGCTAGTTGGTATTATACATATCGTCAGATAGCAGTTCCCAGGTGACATGTGTACAGGTTAGTTTGTCGACCTGAGATCGTCATTTGTCTCGTGTGAGTTCCCACTGTGCTTTGATTCCTACCCTACCACAGCTCAAAGGAGTCGTGCAAACAGGTATTTTTTGGGTACAGTCCCGAGCCACATGGAGGCAGTGAGCGGATCGTCGGGGATTCATCTCTCCCGGTATTAGGGGCTGATGCCGCACAGTGCACGGGTGGCCATCACTAGAAATCCTCGGCCGAGGTAGTGGAGAATTACTGATTTGGATCAGTAGTTTCTCAGATGGTGATGGGCATCATGCCGACACGATTTATCATGTTATTAGGGGTCTGACTTTATCCACCCCCCTAGACTTGATATGCGATACTCTTTAGACGAATGGACCGGACTGTACCGATATTGTCACTGTAAGGCTCAATAGGGTTTATGGATGAGTTCGCTCGTCAGCTTCCCTTCTAATCAATACATAGGCAACCGTTACGTACAGCTTGTACCTCTGATGTGCTAGAGGTTATACCCAGTGCCAGTGTGTTGATGAGACATTAGAGTTCCCCACAGACACTTTCCTAAGTTCGGGCGAAACGTTGTAGAGGCCGTATGGTTTTATGGCAGGGTTCAGAAAATGCACGTGCGTTTACGCACGTGTCATATTTCGGGCAGATAATACTGGTAGGCTTTGGTTTAAGCTGGGTCCGAGTATTATACAGTGTAGATATAATTATAGGGTTACTAGGCACTCTAATAAGGTTCTATAAGGCATCAACCATGCCGGATTAAAATTTTAGCCGTGCCGAGTAACTCTAAACAAGATCTTTGCTAGATAATTAGGGAAACACATTCTATTAAATCACATTCACACTAAGTGAATACGAAAAATAACCTTTGTAGATCGGTCCTTCACTTCTTAAGCTCCTTATAGTAGTCCCTTCGCTGCGATCATCGAACTCCCGGACTCTCGGACGGCTCCATGAGAAAATTGCAACGGTATTGCTTGAAGTCTTCAAGGCCGAAGATGATCTACGTCGAGGGAATACGAACTCAAGCTTCTACTTCACTAACTAGAGAATTAGTGAAGCAAACACCCTAAACTAAAGTGCTAGTCTAGTAGAGGATGATGAAATAGGAAATGGGTACACTTTAGAATTTCTTTTCTCACTTTGATTCTCTCTCTTTTTCAAACCCTAGAAAGAAATTGAAGGAGGAAGAAGATGAGCTCAAAATGAGAATGAAACTTATCAAGTGAGTGAGAGAGCTAACCATGGTGAGTGAGTATCATATACTAACTCATGTAGAGACATAACCATGGCTAAATATATTGGTTAGGTTAGTTAATATCCAAAGCAAAACAAAAAGGGTTGAATTTGTCAAAGCACTTACAAGCTTCTACAAGCTTCATGCATTTAACAAATATCCACTAATTTTGTATTTACTTTGATTATTAAAAACCATACCAATATATTTATAATGGTGTATGTCTCATACACCCATGATAGTTGTATCAACAACCATGATACAAAATGTACACAAATGAATATATATCACATATATATTAACTTGTGCACAAGTGAGAAAAACAAATGCTTAAGTGAACCAATGTTAGTTAATGTAAATTAGTATATCACATATACAATTATACACTAAATTATTAAATCAACACTTGACTTAATAATCCAGTTATATCACATATAACCGACTAACATTCAATGTATCGACTTATCGAATCAACCTTTGATTCGATAACATAGTTATATCGCATATAACCGATCGACACAAACATCGCGAGAACAGAATACGGTATCACATACTCGCATTATTCTCGGTCCCGCACATATCACATATGCGCTCCTATTTCGTTTTTCCTGAGCCAGTAAAACCACTATGTAGGACTCTAAAGACTCGTCAATACGCCGGCAGTAGGTGATGATCATATCAAGCATCCACAAGCCGTCAGCGGTACTAGCTGGACGTAACGGCTACACAGGTATTGAGCGATCAGAAGATCAGCAAGCAAGCCCTCTCCAACTCCTGCAAAAAGCCTGACAGTGACACTACCGTACAGTCCGATCTCCTCGTCTGATATGTCGCATATCAAGTCTAGGGGTGGTAAAACGTCAGACCCCAATAACCGATAAGTCATGCCGATATGAGGCACATAACGGGTCAAGAAACTACTGGTAACACTTACCAGTAAATCTCTAAACCAGCCCTGGCCAGGGACTTCCCTGTTATGGCCAATCGAACATCGGGCAACATCAACCCCCAATACCGGGAGAGACGAAACCCCTCCTATCGGTTATTGCCTCCATGTGACTCGGGACTGTACCTAAAAACCACCGTTTTACACGCCCTCTTGGACATGGTAAGGTGGAAATCAAAGCATAGTGGGAATCACACAAGACTCTATGACGATCTCGGGTCTACAGACTAACCTGTACCAGTGTCACCAGAGAACTGCCATCTGACGTAAGGTATAATACCATCTGGGAGTTCTCGGCGAGTCCGTCCAGTGTACCCAGTCTCCACTGAGCATCCGTATATCATCTCTGATTTCAAACACCAATGGATATGTGATCATCCATCGCCCATCTATATGTGTCGAGAAGGTATACGCTAGTCTACTCTGGTATATCGATGCCCCGTCTCGATACACCCACAACTAGGGACCTTGAAGGATGTACTTATGGACTACCATGTCCCCACTAGTATGATCCGCATCATAGTTCTGGTAGTCAAGTACACATCCTAAGGGCTTTACCAACATGTAATAGAGAGACAATCAGTATACACGTTAAGGTAAAGAGTAACCAGATAGCATACTATCATGTCGAGCAAGAAAGTCCTCCCTATATATGTCCAAGCATCCACTACAATATACAACTCATGTATAGTAATGGCCTCTAGGGCATACATATAACTAACAATCTCTCACTTGCACTAGGGCCATCTGATAACAGTGGTTGTAGTATCTCATACTCAACCATCCCATAATAGTCTCTCTCTGGGAAATGGCCCTTGTGAGTGGATCCGCCGTGTTGTCCTCTGAGTCTACTCTCCTAACCTCGATCCCCTGGAGATCAACCATCTCCATGATCAGGTGACACTGCCTTAGAATATGTCTGGATCACAAATGGGACGGGCGTTCCTAGGCATAAGCCACAACTCTATTATCACACAATGGAAGGAACGAAGTTCATCTCAAGAACTAATATACACCGAGACTGCCTCTTTGGTAGCATCTTTGGTAGCGATGTATCCAGTCTTTATCGTCTAGTGTGCCACGGTATCTAGCTTGGAACTCTTCCAACATACCGTCCTTTTACTAAGGGTAAAGACAATGCCTGTGACTGACTTTCAGTCGTCCTTATCACCCTGGAACCTTTCCAGTGATTCTCCCCAGGATCAATTGATACCATCTCACTATAGCTAGTGAGTATCCTAACATCCAATTAGATCTATCTCATAGATCCAAAACCCAGGATTTAGTAGGTATTACTTTGATCCTATATGTAGAATCATTGTGATAAGCGGATATTGACCGAGCGTAGCATAGGAAACTCCTTCCCCATATAGAGTATGTCATCTACGTACTCTACGAGGATCACCACCATACTCCCTACTACATTTTTGTATATACTAGGTTCATCTACCATTTTGATGAAGTTAAACTCTTTGACTACCACATCAAAACAGACGTTCCAACTCCGCGATGCCTACTTTATCACATAAAACATCTTACACATGTTTCCGCTGCTCCCACTGTCTACGAAGCCCTCTAACTGTGTACTTATGGACTCTCTCTTCTAAAACATCATTTAGAAAAGCAGTCATCATACCCAACCGCCAGATATCGTAGTCATGGTATGTAGCCATGGCAAGTAGGATCTGGATGGACTTAAGCATAGCTTTGAAAGTCTCAAATTTTCCATGTACACCAAGTAATTTTCTCAAGATATACTTGCTCCTGATGGGGATTTAACCCTTCAGATTGTAAGGTTCCTAGGCACACTAATGAGGTTCCACAACAGATCAAACATGCCAAAATCAAATTTTTTTATCATGTGCCAAGTAACCCTAAGCAAGATCGTAACTAGAGGTAAGGCGAAACATGCAAGTTAACAACTTAAGTAGATAGTGAAAGTGACTACAACCTTTGCAGATCCAGTCCTCCACCTCTTTAGCTCCGTGATAACGTCCCTCCGCTGCAATCATCGGATCCCGGACTCTGGCGATGGTTTCGTCGGAGAAATGATCGGGCTAGGCCGTCGACTTCGATGCCAAAGATGATCTACGTCGAGACAACTCAAGATCAAGCTCCATCTTCACTTGATCATAGAACTTATGAAGATAACACACTCTACTACATGGAAAGTGGTAGAGGATGAAGAAATAGGAAGTGGGTTCACTTTGGATTTTGATTTCTCACTCTTTTGATCATGGCACCATTGGAGGTAGTAAGGTTTCTTCTTCTTCTTGAAGAAGAAGAAGAAAAAGAATATGATCAGAATAATAAAATCAATTGATGAATAATAATAAATCAAGTGATCTTATCATAATGCAACCTTGTGTTAGTTTAACAAGTGTAGAGACTAAATTAGGGTTTAGGTGAATGGTTAGGTTAAGGAGAGAAACAAAATGGTCAAAGCTTTTCAAAGCTTCAAGAAGCTTCAACTAAAAACCAAAATTAGCCACCATTTCATTTCTTGCCCAAAAATTAATAAAGAAAATAAGTAAAGATAACAAAACCCTAACCATTAATCTAAACATGGTTTAAATCAAACATACACCCAAGTTTGCATGTATCATCAAACATGATACAATCTAGTGCATAAAAAATATATCATATATACAATGTGCACAATCAAGTGAGAAAA
This sequence comes from Agapanthus africanus, assembly GCA_030015575.1. Lineage (NCBI taxonomy): Eukaryota > Viridiplantae > Streptophyta > Magnoliopsida > Asparagales > Amaryllidaceae > Agapanthus > Agapanthus africanus. The sequence goes on along the minus strand of CM057347.1, from coordinate 191,320,951 downwards.
TCCATCTTAAGTGAACAAATACTAGTTATTGTAAAGTAATATATCTAATATATAATTATACATTAAATCATTAAATCAACACTTGATTTAATGATCCGGTCATACTGCATATAACCGACTAATATCAAGTGTATCAATGTATCGAATAAACACTTGATTCGGTAACCTGGCTATATCTTATATAACCGTCCAATGATACAAATCGCGAGAATAGAATCCAGTATCTCATACTGGTATTATTCTCGGTCCCGCACATATCTCATATGCTCTCCTATTTCGTTTCGCTTGAGCGAGGAAACCTCTGTGTAGGACTCTAAAGACTCGTCAATACGCCGGTAGCAGATGATGATCATATCAAGCACTTACAAGCCGCAAGCGGTCTGCTAAACATAACGGCCACCCGGGTATTGAGCGATCAGAAGATCAACGAGCAAGCCCGCTCACACTCCTGTGAATCCAACCAGTAACACTTACCGTACTGTCCGGTCTGTTCGTCTGATATGTCGCATATCTCTCGTAGGGGTGGTAAACGTCAGACCCCAGTAGCTTGATAAGTCATGTCGATATAAGGTCCATAACAAGCATGAAACTACTGATAACTCTTACCAGTAAATCACTGCAACCCTGGCCAGGGATTTCCAGTTATGTCCAGTCGAGCATAGCGCAACATCAACCCCCAATACTGGGAGAGACGAATCCCCTGCTATCGCTCATTGCCTCCATGTGAATCGAGACTGTACCCAAAAACCACCTGTTTGCATGACTCAATAGAGCCGTGGTAGGGTGGAAATCAAAGCACAGTGGGAGACACACAAGACTCTATGACGATCTCGGGTCAACAGACTAAGTTGTACCCGTGTCACCAGAGAACTGCCATCTGACGTGAGGTATAATACCATCTGGGAGTTCTCGACGAGTCCGTTCAGTGTACCCAGTCATCACTGAGCACCCGCATACCATCTCTGATGTCAAACACCAATGGATATGGGATCATCCATCGCCCATCACATGGGTCGAGAAGATAAACGCTAGTCTACTCTGGAATATCAATGCCCCGTCTCGATATTCCCACGACTAGGAACATTGAAGGATGTACTCATGGACTTCCCAGGCCCCACTAGTATGATCTTCATCATAGCTTTGGAAGTCGAGCACATATCCTAAGGGCTTTATCAACATGTAATAGAGAGATTGCAAGTATACATGTTAAGATAAAGACCAACCAGATAGCGTACTATCATGTCGAGCAAGAAAGTCCTACCTATATATGTCCCAGCATCCACTACAATATACATCCTATGTACAGTAATGGCCTCTAGGGCATACATATAACTAACAATCTCCCACTTGCACTAGGGCCATCTGTAGTAGTGGTTGCAGTATCTAATACTCAACCATCCCATAAAAAGTCTCTCTCTGGGAAAAAGCCTTTGTGAGTGGATCCGCCGTGTTGCCCTCTGAGTCTACTCTCCTAACCTCGATCACCCAGGAGATCAACTATTTCCATGATCAGGTGATGCTGTCTCAGAATATGTCTGGGTCACTGATGGGATCAGGATTCCTGGGCCAAAGTCACACTTCCATTGTCACACAATGATAGGAACCTAGTTCATCTGATGAACCAATATACACCCAAACTGCCTCTTTGGTAGTATCTTTGATAGCGATGTCACCAGCCTTTATCGTCTAGTCTGCCACGGTATATAGCTTGGAACTCTTCCAACATACCGTCCCTCCACTAAGGGTAAAGATATTGCCTGTGACTGACATTCAGTCGTCCTTATCACCCTGGAACCTTTCCAGTGATTCTCCCCAGGATCGATTGATACCATCTCACTAAACCTAGTGAGAATCCTAACATCCATTAAGATCTATCACATAGATCCAAATCCCAGGATTTAGGAGGTATCATTTTGATACTATATAGAGAATCTATGTGATAAGAGGAGATTGACCGTGCATAGCATAGGAAAACTCCTTCTCTATCAAGAGTATGTTATCCACGTACTCTACGAGGATCACCACCTTACTCTCTACTACCTTTTTTGTATATACAAGGTTCATCTACCATTTTGATGAAGTCAAACTCTTTGACTACCACATCAAAACAGACGTTCCAACTCCGTGATGCATGCTTTAACCTGTAAAGCAACTTGCACATGTTTCCATTGCTCCCACTGTTTACGAAGCCCTCTGGCTGTGTACTTATAGACATTCTCTTCTAAATCATTATTTAGAAAAGCAGTCATGACACCCAACCACCAGATATCGTAGTCATGGTATGTAGCAATGTTAAGTAGGATCCGGATGGACTTAAGCATAGTCACTTGAAAAAAGGTTTCATCATTATCCACGCCTGGTCGATGACGAAAATCTTCAACAAGTCTAGCTTTGAAAGTCTCAACTTTTCCATCTACACCATGTAATCTTCTAAAGATATACTTGCTCCTGATGGGGATTTAACCTTTCAGATATAGCAACCAAAGTCCATACTTTGTTGGTGTACATGGATTCTATCTCAGATCTCTAAGCATCCAGCCATTCTTACAGAGTCCCTACTCTCGATGGCCTGCTCGAAACTAGTTGGATCATCATCTCATGATGCATTCCTCGCTCCCACTGTCATCGAGAAACCAAAGTATCTCTCAGGAGGATGAGGAACCTTGCTAGATCGGCGGAGAGGCTGAGGTTCGTCGGGGACTATTGAATCCTCTGGTTCTGTCAAATCATTAGCCGTAGTTTGTATAGCTGGAACTTTTCCAGTTCTACAGAACTGACCTTGCCTCGATCTTGTCCGGATTTTGCTTTCGACATAGGCCGGACAATCCCAAATCTTAACTTACTTAAGAGATAGGCTCTTCCCATACCATATCTTATATGGAGTGATAGGCACTGATTTGATTCGAACCTAATTCAATAGGTATGCAGCTTCTCAAGTGCACAACCCCTTAAAAGAAACAGGTAACTCGGTAATACTCATCATAGAGCACACCATATCTAATATGGTGCGATTGCTCCGCCCCGATACGCCGTTGTGCTGTGGTGTATTCAGAGGAGTAACACCGAGAGAGAATCTCATTCTCCTTTAGAATAGTCCAAGAATTCCATGCACAAGTATTCTCCTCCCTGATCTTATCATAGGACATAATACTTATACCCGGTTTTTGGTTCTCTATTTCTAACTTATATTATGTGAATATCTCAAAAGGTTTAGACTTGTGTTTCAACAGGAACATATGTCTGAATCTTGAGAGATTATCAGAGAATGTAATGAAATACAAAGAACCAGTTTTGGGATGTGTAGACAGGGGACATTACATACATCATCATGTATCAGTCCCAAGAGTTTACTAACTCTTTCTCTGTTTCCAATAAACAGAGCTATGGTCATCTAATCTTTATGACATGACTGGCAAGTTTCACAAGATGTAAATTCAAACTGATTTAAATATGCATCTAAATGTAACATTAGCCAGTCGGGTCGCATTGATATGACCTAGTCTACAATACCTCAAGAAGGATCCGTTCATTTCTGAACTCTTCCTATTGTGTGTGTTCTGTATACTAGAAACTGTAGTTTGATTTAGAATGTCAATGCTTTTAAATAACGTGCCCGAACCGATCAACTTTTGATATAGGAAATGTTCAAAACATTATCCAACAATACAAAATTATATCTATCTTTAATAAAAAAAGAGATTGATATGATTTTGTATATCAGGTTCGGTATCTAATAGCATTTGTTCAGAATCAATGTATTTGTAATACAGGGTGACAGTGACCAACAGACTTGGCTGCAACACTTGCACTGTTTTCTGTCTCATGAAACTTATCACCCGTTCTCAGTTCTCTATCTTTTGTAGCCCTATGTAACAGATTACATATATGGGATCCTGATCCGGTATCAAATACCCAGGACGTAGAGGATACAAAGAAACAGTTCTTTGTAATGAACACACCCGAAGGAGATGCATCATATGCACTTTCTTCGTTTGGGCGGCATGGGAATCCTGGTATTCCCCTATTTCCTGCTCTGTCTTATAACAATTATAAGTTGGAGCGGGACCAACGTTCCCCAGCTCTGTATAACAAGCGGGTTCGGTCAATACATCCATATTATTATCTTTATTAAGGCGTGATATGGTCGCTACCTGGAGAGAGAGAGAAGAAAACACTCTGAGTGCGCTCTTGCAAGATTAGATTGGTTATTTATTTTATCTAATCAGGATGGCTCCCATTGTTTTTATCAAATCTTACTTCAAACCCTAAAAGGAAAGACTATCCGGGATTAATTACACTCTACAAGTTCGCCAATCTTTCAACCAGGCCAGTGTCGGTACTTTGAGGGAGGTTCCCCGTGCTTTCGCATGAACCTAATTAAAGTAAACCTCGTTTTCCCAGAGGCGTAACCCCGTTGACACCTTTCTAGACACCTACTTGATCGGCTAATTGTAAAGTGTAAAACTCTCCCAGGAGTAACAATTACTCGCAGTGGGTATCGGGATCCAATTATCATATAGAAGGTATGCAATCTCATTGCAAATTTCAACACTTGAAACTCCCGATAAAGGTTTTTACCCCTAGCACTTATGACCTTAACTATGGTCAACAAATCATAAGCACTAGTCAAGTTCTACCCGTCATTTCGTGATTAGTTAGACCCACCCACATGACCCTTAACTAAGGTCAACAAAGTCACGCGACTGTCCTAACTAATCGCATCATATGCGATGTAGGAAGACATCACTTAGCTACCGTACACTGTGTCTTGACTATGGTCAACAAACACAGCACGAATACTAAGTACTCTACTTCCTAAACTGACGGAGGGTTGCGAATGTTTTTTAAGAAAACCCTTAACGCTTTGAACTTGATCTCGTTGCAGAATCAAATGGTTTTAAATGGAGTGTTTTTGAGGCTTTTCTAGTTCTTCTAAAGGGGTCACTCACGGAGAAGGGATCGTCGGCCATTTCCTCATCGAATAAGGTGCAGGATATATCATATATACCGCTGTGCAAAGCAAAAACTATAGAAGCAATCAAAAGACAAACCGAAGGTTGTAGCATCTGCCAGTTATTGCTAAAGGAGTCACTCACGGTGAAGGGATCTCGGTCCTTTCCTTATCAAATAAGGTGCAGGATGTTCTACAAGGAACACCGCGATGCAAAGCAAGAACTATAGCTACCTGTTTTATTTTTGAAATTCGATTCCACAACATCTTTTAGGTTTATTTTCTTTCATTAATCACATTAATGAATATCCCATCATTTAAGTCCACCTAAACATCACAGATAAATATAACGTACGCTTATGCCATCCGCATTCGCCTCGATGTCCCGTCTGCACTGTTAGGTTAGGTAACTAACGCCAGAGCGAGGCAGGGCTAGCGCGGGTGTGAAACATAAGCAACGTCTATATAATATATCATATATACTATATATAATATCTATCTGAACATATCACATGATTACATCACAAATAACGCAGCAGAAAAATATCATATAAAATATTGGATATACTAGGACGTCCGTGTTTTTAATACGAGCCAGTATAAAACACGGATTCCACGGTCGTGATGAATAGCCAATCCCACACCCCTAGACCCCTACGAGAGCGGCAAGCAACCCTACCAATTCTAGGGTAAGGAGACCCGAACTCGACTCCTCGAGATGGTCTCCCACTGGACCCTAGAACCCGGTTACTTGTGCTCCCCTCCTTGGGTCTATCCTAATGCGGAAAAGTAAATAATATACAAATGGTGACATCATCCGCAACCTGGAAGTGCCCTAATAAAAGAATATTACACAAAAGTTTTTACATGAATGAAAATGAAAAACACTCATCTCACATAAAAAAAAACCCCGGCTATTCAAACACGACGATCCAATATAACATATCCAGCAACACATAACATCACATGTCATCAACGTAACTAAATATGCCCATCCCAATTGTCGTTGACATATAGCAATGAAACCGGCGATATCACATATTACACTTACGGTCACAGAAAAAAAAGTGTAAAACTACAACAGTTGGAATCCGCAACCTCTTTAGACATCGCATGCCTAATCAAATGAATTCCTTAGACATCGCATGGCTAACAATTATAAACCCCGCATTTTAGTCTTATTATCGAAAACTCTTTTCAATATCAAGTCGGGCAATTCAACAAGATTCCCGACATCCTGATCGAATGCTCGTCGCAAACTTTAATAGGCAGCCGCACCCCCGATGCCGTCGACGAAGTGCACCAAGGCGGAACACCGCTGCCGCGAGCACCCAAACGGATGCTTTCGGTGACGGGGTTCTCCTACAGTCACTTGGTCGAGGCTATGGGGCGTGGCTATCTATTATGTTTTACCGGAGAGTATCCGCGTACGCTACAAGATTGCGACGGACTTTTGATCACATCAAAATTCCGTGGCAACCGATCAAGTGAGACTAAACTGCTATGTTTATAACATCCAAATCAGTTATCTCATAAGTACTTATGGATTCCAAATATTGTATCACATTCCAGATAAATAGAAAATGTTAAACTTTCCGATCGAACAGTCAAACACCCAATTTTTCCCGAAACAGCTCAACACATGAAATAAGTTTAAAAACATTCACTTCATGCCTCAGTACCAACGGTCCAGCCGTAGAAGGGTCAAGCCAACGCCTCACATGTGGCACGCCGTACTGCCCCAAACCCTAAGGTTCAAAGGGCAGTTCAAGACGGTCACATAATCGAGTTAAGGTTTGTTGTCTTCTAGAGGGACCATCGCGTTACCTGCACTACTTAGAACGTCATTAAACTACGGAAAAATCCAACAATTGGAAATTTCCCGGCAGGGGGAAAAAGTGGGTATTTATATCCGGTCGAACTTTTTAACATATTCTAAAATTACCCGGAAAAACACATAGACAAAGTTTGACAATCCGATCGAATCTACGAACTCCCAATAGAACCCAGAAAACTCAACTCTTGAGTGGAAATTAAAAAAATACCCAGAAAACAGAGGAAACTCAAAAGGACATTACTGTGCAAAATTCGATAAAGGATGCTGCCGTACGGCCGCGGAACCGCCGCACTAGCCATGCTTGTGCCGCGGTTCCGTGGCGGTTTGATTGAATTGGGCTCTCGTTTTGCACAGTAACTCCTAGAAAACCCTGCTGATTTTTCTGCATATTTTTAATTCACAAAATTCCACAGTTTATAAAAATGTACAGTGAGAGGTTTTGGATTAGGGTTTCGGGTTCATCGGGTTTCTAACTTCGTCTACTCATCGCCTAAGGGTCTAGCTAGGCTCTGATACCACTGTAGGGTTTCTAGGTACACTAATGAGGTTCCACAACAGATCAAACATGCCAAAATAAATTTTTTTTATCAAGTGCCAAGTAACCCTAAGCAAGATCGTAACTAGAGTTAAGGCGAAACATGCAAGTTAACAACTTAACTAGATAGTGAAAGTGTCTACAACCTTTATAGATCCGGTCCTCCATCTCTTTAGCTCCATGATGACGTCCCTCCGCTGCGATCATCGGATCCCGGACTCTGGCGATGGTTTCGTCAGAGAAATGATCGGGCTAGGTCGTCGACTTCGATGCCGAAGATGATCTACGTCGAGGCAACTCAAGATCAAGCTCAATCTTCACTTGGTCATAGAACATGTGAAGATAACACACTCTACTACATGGAATGTCGTAGAGGATGAAGAAATAGGAAGTGGGTTCACTTTTGATTTAGATTTCGCACTCTTTTGATCATGGCACCATTGGAGGTAGTAAGGTTTCTTCTTCTTAAAGAAGAAGAAGAAGAAGAAAAAGAATATGATCAGAATAATAAAATCAATTGATGAATAATAATAAATCAAGTGATCTTATCATTGTTAGTTATGTATATGCCCTAGAGGCCATTGTTGTACATATGATGTATATTATAATGGATGCTTGGATACATATAGAGATGACTTTCTTGCTCGTCATGATAGTATGCTATTTGGTTTCACTTTATCTTAACATGTTGACTTGTATTGGTTTACTATTTTTCTCTCACATGTTGATAAAGCCCTTAGGATATGTACTCGACTACTGGGACTATGATGAGATCATACTAGTGGGGCCTTGGTAGTCGATGAGTACATCCTATAACTGTTCCTAGTCGAGGGTATATCGAGACAGGGCATCGATACACCAGAGTAGACTAGCGTATACGCATCTTGACCCATATGATGGGCGATGGATGATCCCACATCCATCGGTGTTTGACATCAGAGATGGTGTACGGGTGCTCAGTGGAGACTGGGTACACTGGACGGACTCGCCGAGAACTCCCAGATGGTGATATACCACACGTCAGATGGCAGTTCTCCGGTGACACTGGTACAGAGTAGTCTGTAGACCCGAGATCGTCATAGAGTCTTGTGTGATTCCCACTGTGCTTTGATTTCCACCTTACCACGTCCAAGAGGGCGTGCAAAATGGTGGCTATTGGGTACAGTCCCGAATCACATGGAGGCAATGAGCGATAGGAGGGGATTCGTCTCTCCCGGTATAGGGAGTTGATGTTGTGCTGTGTTCGATTGGCTATAACTGGAAGTCCCTGGCCAGGGCTGATATAGAGATTTACTGGTAAGTGTTACTAGTAGTTTCTCGAACCCGTTATGAGCCACACATCGACACGACTTATCGGTTACTGGGGTCTGACGTATACCACCCCTAGACTTGATATGCGACATATCAGACGAACAGACCGGACTGTACGGGAGTGTTACTGATTTGATTCACAGGAGAACGCACAGGCTAGCTTGTTGATCTTCTGATCGCTCAATACCTGGGTGGCTGTTACGTTTAGCTGACCGCTTGCAGCTTGTGGGTGTTTGATATGATCATCACCTGCTACCGGCGTATTGACGATTCTTTAGAGTCCTACACAGAGGTTTCTTGGCTCAGGCGAAACGGAGTAGAGGCACATATGTGATATGCGTAGGAACGAGGATAATGCGATATGAGATACTGTATTATATTCTCGCGATATTTAGATATGAACCGGCTCATCGGATCAAGTGTTGGTTCGATGAATCGGTACATGATATATTAGTCGGTAATATTCGATATAGCCGGATCGTTGAATCAAGTGTTGATTCAATGATTTAATGTATAATAATATATATATGATATATTATTACATTATCTAATATTGGTTCACTTTATTATTTCATTTTCTCACTGGATGATACATTGATATATATGCGATATATGTTAATTGTATTATTTTATTTTTTTGCAAATATATAATATATATGTGATATATATTATTGTGACATGATATGATTAATTGTTAAACATGTTTAAGGATGATTAAATGAGGTTAGGGTTTGATTAGGGTTAGATGCTTCATGCACCTTCTAGAAGCATTTTCTTTTGTCATGGTTAAGATATTTTTTGATGACACATTCCTAACCAAACCAAACCCTAACTCTAGTTGTTTCTCTACACATTATTAGCCACTCATCCTTGACCATGGTTTATATATCAATCATATACTTTTATTTCTATTCATCACAAAAGGATTTGATCATTATCATTTTCCATTATCATCTTCTTCTCTCTTAAAAAAAAGCTCACTAGAAATTCTTTATGTGATGAATAAATATGAGAAAATGATTTAAAAAGAAAGCAAAAATACTATCTCTCATCCTCATCTCATCTAGCCCATGAGATTAGTGTGTTCATCTCTTTAGAGTGAGAAAGCTTGAGTCTTTGCAACTTCGACGTAGATCATCGGAGATTTGGAACACTTCAAGCTAGCATGGATCGTTCGAGTCGTGGAGCCTCTCATGAGTCCAGGAGATCGTGGATCACGGCAAAGGGACTTCTACTCAGAGCTTGTGAAGCGAAGGAGTGGACTACAAAGGTTGTAATCCCTCACACTTAGATAAAAGTTATCATCTTGCATGTTTAACCCTAATAATCTAGCAAAGATCCCGGCTTTGGGTTGTTCGGCACGTCTAAATTTTTATCCGGGCATGTTTGATGCCTTATGAACCTTCACAAGTGTGCCTAGGAACCCTACAGTGGTATCAGAGCCTAGCTAGAGCATTAGGCGATGTGTTTACGAAGTTAAAACTCCGATCGAACCCGAACCGACAAAATTTAACCCCTCTCTGGAAATTTTTCAAAAACTGGGATTTTCTGAATTAAAAATATGTAAAAAAATCAGCAGGGAATTCTAAGAATTACCATGAAACACGGGCCCATAACTCCACTAAACCGCGGCGGAACCGCGGCGAAAACATGGCTTTCGCGGCGGTTCCGCGGCGGAATTATGGAGTTGTGACACGTGTTTTTCATGGTAATAACCGTAGGTGCTTGTTGATGCTTCTGGGTATTTTTAATCTGTTTCATGTGTTCAATATTCAGGGGTTTGTTTTGTAATAGTAGATTCGATCGGAATATTTAAATTCGTATTTCATTCCGGATATTTAGAAACTGTTAAACTAGTTGAATGGATATCATTAACCCACTTTTTCCCGGCACGTAAAACTTTCAAGTGTTGAATTTTTATCGGGTTTAAATCTTTCGAAAACATTGTACAAGTTAAGCGGTGGACCCTCTAGAAGACAACAAACCTTAACTCGATTATGTGACCGTCTTGAACTGCCTTTTGAACCTTCGGGTTTGGGGCAGTACGGCGTGCCATATGTGAGGCGTTGGCTTGACCCTTCTACGGCTGGATCACTGGTACTTTGACATATTCTGGGATTATTTGAACTCCACTCAAGAGTTGAGCACTTTGGGAAATCTTGGGTTTTTGATTATCTGTTCGGAAAATTTAATACTGTCTATTTATCTGGAATGTAATACAATATGTGGAATTCATAGAGTTAGGCATGAAATGCGAAGTATGTGATACTTCGGATTTACGATGTCTAAAGTGATTGTGGATTCCAAATGTTGTAGTTTTACACTTTCTTTTCTGTGACCGTAAGTGTAATATGTGATATCGCCGGTTTCGTTGCTATATGTCAACGACAATTGGGATGCGCATATTTACTTACGTTGATGATATGTGATATTATGTGTTGCTGTGATATGTTATATTGGATCGTCGTGTTCTGAATAGCCGGGGGTTTTATGTGAGATGAGGGTTTTTATTTTTATTCATGTAAAATTCATTTGTAATGTAATATTCTTTTATTTGGGGCACTTCCAGGTTGAGGTTGATGTCACCAGTGTATATTATTTACTTTTCCGCATTAGGTAGACCCAAGGAGGGGAGCATAAGTAACCGGGTTCTAGGGTCCAGTGGGAGGCCATCTCGAGGAGTCGAGACCGGGTCTCCTAACCCTAGAATTGGCAGTGTTACTTGCCGCTCTCGTAGGGGTCTTGGGATGTGGGTTTGGCTATTCGTCACGACCGTGGAATCCGTGTTTTATACAGGCTCGTATTAAAAACACGGACGTCCTAGTATATCCAATATTTCATATATGTTCTTCTGCTGCAATGTTCTGTGATGAGATCATATTACTGCCTGAGACGAATGCTTATACTATATATATGCTGATATATAAATATTACTGCTTTCGTTTCTTCTGTGATGCTTAGGAAGCATAAGCTGATGGGATTTTATTAATGAGATTAATAAAAAGAAAAGAAACCTAAAGATGTTGTAGAATCAAAACTTTATAAAAGGGGTAGCTACAGTTTTGCTTTGCACAGTGATATATATGATATATCCTGCACCTTATTCGATGGGGAAAGAGCCGAGATCCCTTCACCGGGAGTGACCTCTTTAGCGAAACTGGCAGATGCTACAAAACGCGGTTTGTCTTTTGAATTCTTTTAGTGTTTTGCTTTGCACAGTGCTATATATGATATATCCTGCACCTTATTCGATGAGGAAAGGGCCGACGATCCCTTCACCGGGAGTGACCCCTTTAGCGAAACTAAGAAAAAGCCTCAAAAACACTCCTTTTCAAAAACTACATGATTCTACGACGATATCAAGTTCATTACGCTCAGGGTTTTCTGAAAAACCTGCGTAGCCCTCCGTCATTTCAGATAGAGACTAGTTAAGTATTCGTGCTGCGTTTGTTGACCTTAGCCAAGGCGTGGTGTACGGTAGCTAATTAGTATTTATCTGCTAAAACATGAGATGTGATTGAGTTAGGGTAGTCGTGCGACTTTGTTGACCTTAGCCAAGGGTCGTATGGGTGGGCTTAATTCAATCAGGAAATTACGGGTTGAACTTGACTAGCGCTTATGATTTGTTGACCTTAGCCAAGGTCATAAGTTGCTAGGGGTAAAAGCATTATCGGAAATTTCAAGTGTTGAAATTTGCAATGAGATTGCATACCTTCTATGAGATAGTTGGATCCCGATACCCACTGCGAGTAAGAGTTACTCCTGGGAGAGTTTTACACAGGACAATTAGCCGATCAAGTAGGTGTCTAGAAAAGTGTTAACGGGGTTACGCCTCTGGGAAAACGAGGTTTACTTTAATTAGGTCCGTGCGAAAGCACGGGGAACCTCCCTCAAAGTACCGACACTGATCTGGCTGAAAGATTGACGAAATTGTAGGGTGTAATTAATCCCGGCTAATCTTGCCTTTTAGGGTTTGAAGGAAGATTTGATAAAAACAGTGGGAGACATCCTGATTAGATAAGATAATAACCAATCTAATCTTGAAAGAGCATACGCTAAAGTGTTTTCTTCTCTCTCTCTCCAAGTAGCGACCATGTCAGGCCATAATCAAGATAATAATATGGATGTATTGACTGAACCCAATTATTGTACTGAGCTAGGGAATGTTGGACCCGTTCTTTCTTATAAGAGTTATAAGACTGAACAGGAAACAGGAATATATCTGGATTCTCAAGCCGCCCAAAAAAACATGCATGTTGATGCATCTTCTTCGGGTGTGTTAGTTATTGAGAACTGTTTCTCAGTTCACCCTACGTCCTGGGTATTAGATACCGGATCAGGATCCCACATATGTAAATTGTTACATGGGCTACGTAAAGGTAGAGAACTGAGAAAAGGTGATCATTCCGTTCAAGTAGGGAACGGTGAAAGTATTGTAGCCAAAGCAGTTGGCGAATATCACCTTGTATTGCCGAGTCGTAATACACTGATTCTAAATGAGTGCTATTATATACCGAACATGATGTGCAATATTATATCAGTTTCTTTATTATATAAAGAAGGATATAATTTTGTAGTAAAGAATAATGTTATGAACATATTCCTAGATCAAAAGTTGATTGCATCAGGCTTGTTACATAATGGCATATTCATTCTGAATCAGAATACAGTCCTGAATATACAAAACACACACAAGAGGAAAAGTTCAGATATGAACGAATCCTACTTGTGGCATTGTAGACTTGGTCATATCAATGCGGCACGACTGGCTAAGTTACATAAGGATGGTTATTTGAATCCGTTCGAATTATCATCTTATGATACTTGCCATTCATGTCTCAAAGGAAAAATGACCAAAGCTCCGTTTAGTGGACACGGAGAAAGAGTTACTGAACTCTTAGGACTAATACATAGTGATGTATGTGGTCCCATGTCTACGCATGGCAAGAACGGTTCTTCCTACTTCATTACATTCACTGACGATCTCTCTAGATACGGACATGTGTTTCTGATGAAACACAAGTCTGAAGCTTTTGAGAAATTCAGAGAATATAAGCACGAAGTAGAGAACCAAACGGGCAAAAGTATTAAGATTCTTCGATCTGATCGAGGAGGTGAATACTTAAGTAGTGAGTTCCTAGATTATCTAAAAGAGAATGGGATTCTCTCTCAGCTTACTCCTCCTTATACACCACAGCACAACGGTGTATCGGAGCGGAGGAATCGCACCCTATTAGATATGGTGCGCTCTATGATGAGTACAGCTGAGTTACCTATTTCCTTTTAGGGGTATGCGCTGGAGACAGCCATATACCTATTGAATAGAGTTCTAACTAAATCAGTGCCTACCACTCCATATGAGATATGGAATGGGAAGAGACCATCTCTTAAAAGAGTTAAGATATGGGGTTGTCCGGCCTATGTTAAAAAGCAAAATCCGGACAAACTCGAGGCACGATCAGTTCTTTGTAAGTTTATAGGATATCCAAGCAATTCGTATGGATATCTATTCTACCACAGTGAACAACAAAAGGTGTTTGTTGCTCAACATGCCACCTTTTTAGAAAAGGAATTTCTTGCAAAAGAAATTAGTGGCGATGAGGTAGAACTGGAAGAGGTTCCAGCAACACAAACTACAACTGAAGATTTAGTGGAACTAGAGGATTCAGTAGTACCCGACGAACCCCAGCCTCTCCGCCGATCTAGTAGGGTTTCTCATCCACCTGAGAGATACTACGGTTTTCTCATTGATGGTGGAAGCGAGGATTGCATCATGGATGATGATGACCCGACTAGTTTCGAGCAGGCCATCACGAGTGGTGACTCTGTGAAATGGCTGGATGCAATGCGATCTGAGATGGAATCCATGTACACCAACAAAGTATGGACTTTGGAAAATGCTCCTGAAGGGGTAAACCCATTGGGAGCAAGTGGATCTTTAAAAAGAAATTTGGTGTAGATGGAAAAGTTGAGACTTTCAAAGCTAGACTTGTAGCAAAGGGTTTTCGTCAACGACCAGGTGTGGATTATGACGAAACCTTTTCTCCAGTGGCTATGCTTAAGTCCATCCGGATCTTACTTGCCATTGCTGCATACCATGACTACGAAATCTGGCAAATGGATGTTAAGACCGCCTTTCTAAACGGTGATATAGAAGAGAGCGTGTACATGACTCAGCCAGAGGGCTTCGTAGATAGTGGGAGCAGCGGAAAGGTGTGCAAGCTGCTTAAATCCATTTATGGGTTAAAGCGAGCATCGCTGAGTTGGAACATCTGTTTTGATGTTGTAGTCAAAGAGTTTGACTTCATCAAAAATATAGATGAACCTTGTATCTATAAGAAGGTAGCAGAGGGTAAGGTTGTCTTCCTCGTATTGTACGTGGATGACATACTCTTGATAGGAAATGATATTCCTATGCTGCAATCAGTCAAGCTCTTCTTATCACAGAGATTCTCGATGAAAGATCTAGGTGATGCCTCCTGCATATTGGGAATCATGATCTATAGAGATAGATCTAAACGGATACTGGGATTGTCCCAATTCAGGTACATTGACACTATACTAAAGAGGTTTAGTATGGAAGAATCCAAGAGTGGGAACCAACCCACTATCTCTGGACTCACTCCCTCCAAAGAGATGTCTCCCAAGACTGATTTGGAGAGAGCTCGCATGCAAGGGATACCCTATACTTCGGCAGTAGGCTCTATCATGTATGCGATACTATGTACCAGACCCGATGTAGCATAATCACTAAGTGTAGTGAGTCGGTATCAAGCAGATCCTGGAGAGAGTCATTGGACAGCTGTGAAGAACATTCTCAAGTACTTACGAAGGACTAAGGAGATGTTCTTGGTGTATGGTAACGGAGAACTCCAGGTGGAGTCCTTTACCGATTCCAGCTTCCAAAGTGATAAGGACGACTCTAAGTCACACTCGGGATTTGTCTTTATCCTCAATGGAGGGGCGGTATGTTGGAAGAGTTCCAAACAGGATACCGTTGCAGACTCGACGATAGAGGCTGAATACATCGCTGCCAACGATGCTGCCAAAGAGGCTGTCTGGATCAAGAAGTTCATTAGTGAACTTGGAGTGGTTCCATCCATTGAGCATCCAATACCTCTGTATTGCGATACCAATGGAGCTGTGGCATTGGCCAAGGAACCCAGATCCCATCAAAAGTCCAGACATATTCTGAGGCGGTATCACCTGATCAGGGAGATAGTTGATCGCTGGGAGATCGAGGTCAGGAGAGTAGATACGAAGGACAACTCTGCTGATCCATTCACGAAGCCTATTTCCCAGATACAGTTTGAGAGATTATTCGGGATGCTAGGTATGAGATACTTCAGCAGCTGGCCTTAGTGCAAGTGGGAGATTGTTAGTTATGTATATGCCCTAGAGGCCATTGTTGTACATATGATGTATATTATAATGGATGCTTGGATACATATAGAGATGAATTTCTTGCTCGTCATGATAGTATGCTATTTGGTTTCACTTTATCTTAACATGTTGACTTGTATTGGTTTACTATTTTTCTCTCACATGTTGATAAAGCCCTAAGGATATGTACTCGACTACTGGGACTATGATGAGATCATACTAGTGGGGCCTTGGTAGTCGATGAGTACATCCTATAACTGTTCCTAGTCGAGGGTATATCGAGACAGGGCATCGATACACCAGAGTAGACTAGCGTATACGCATCTTGACCCATATGATGGGCGATGGATGATCCCACATCCATCGGTGTTTGACATCAGAGATGGTGTACGGGTGCTCAGTGGAGACTAGGTACACTGGACGGACTCGCCGAGAACTCCCAGATGGTGATATACCACACGTTAGATGGCAGTTCTCCGGTGACACTGGTACAGGGTAGTCTGTAGACCCGAGATCGTCATAGAGTCTTGTGTGATTCCCACTGTGCTTTGATTTCCACCTTACCACGTCCAAGAGGGCATGCAAAATGGTGGCTTTTGGGTACAGTCCCGAATCACATGGAGGCAATGAGCGATAGGAGGGGATTCGTCTCTCCCGGTATAGGGAGTTGATGTTGTGCTGTGTTCGATTGGCTATAACTGGAAGTCCCTGGCCAGGGCTGATATAGAGATTTACTGGTAAGTGTTACTAGTAGTTTCTCGACCCGTTATGAGCTACACATCGACATGACTTATCGGTTACTGGGGTCTGACGTATACCACCCCTAGACACTATATGCGACATATCAGACGAACAGACCGGACTGTACGGGAGTGTTACTGATTGGATTCACAGGAGAACGCACAGGCTAGCTTGTTGATCTTCTGATCGCTCAATACCTGGGTGGCTGTTACGTTTAGCTGACCGCTTGCAGCTTGTGGGTTTTTGATATGATCATCACCTGCTACCGGCGTATTGACGATTCTTTAGAGTCCTACACAGAGGTTTCTTGGCTCAGGCGAAACGGAGTAGAGGCACATATGTGATATGCGCAGGAACGAGGATAATGCGATATGAGATACTGTATTATATTCTCGCGATATTTAGATATGAACCGGGTCATCGGATCAAGTGTTGGTTCGATGAATCCGTACATGATATATTAGTCGGTAATATTCGATATAGCCGGATCGTTGAATCAAGTGTTGATTCGATGATTTAATGTATAATAATATATATATGATATATTATTACATTATCTAATATTGGCTCACTTTATTATTTCATTTTCTCACTGGATGATACATTGATATATATGCGATATATGTTAATTGTATTATTTTCTTTTGTTGCAAATATATAATATATATGTGATATATATTATTGTGACATGATATGATTAATTGTTAAACATGTTTAAGGATGATTAAATGAGGTTAGGGTTTGATTAGGGTTAGATGCTTCATGCACCTTCTAGAAGCATTTTCTTTTGTCATGGTTAAGATATTTTTTGATGACACATTCCTAACCAAACCAAACCCTAACTCTAGTTGTTTTTCTACACATTATTAGCCACTCATCCTTGACCATGGTTTATATATCAATCATATACTTTTATTTCTATTCATCACAAAAGGATTTGATCATTATCATTTTCCATTATCATCTTCTTCTCTCTTAAAAAAAAAGCTCACTAGAAATTCTTTATGTGATAAATAAATATGAGAAAATGATTTAAAAAGAAAGCAAAAATACTACTCTCTAATCCTCATCTCATCTAGCCCATGAGATTAGTGTGTTCATCTCTTTAGAGTGAGAAAGCTTGAGTCTTTGCAACTCGACGTAGATCATCAGAGATTTGGAACACTTCAAGCTAGCATGGATCGTTCAAGTCGTGGAGCCTCTCATGAGTCCGGGAGATCGTGGATCGCGGCAAAGGGACTTCTACTAGGAGCTTGTGAAGCGAAGGAGCGGACTACAAAGGTTGTAATCCCTCACACTTAGATAAAAGTTATCATCTTGCATGTTTAACCCTAATAATCTTGCAAAGATCCCGGCTTTGGGTTGTTCGGCACGTCTAAATTTTTATCCGGGCATGTTTGATGCCTTATGAACCTTCACAAGAGTGCCTAGGAACCCTACAATCATAATGCAACCTTGGGTTAGTTTAACAAGTGTAGAGACTAAACTAGGGTTTAGGTGAATGGTTAGGTTAAGGAGAGAAACAAAATGGTCAAAGCTTTTCAAAGCTTCAAGAAGCTTCAACTAAAAACCAAAATTAGCCACCATTTCATTTCTTGCCCAAAAATGAATAAAGAAAATAAGTAAAGATAACAAAACCCTAACCATTAATCTAAACATGGTTTAAATCAAACATACACCCAAGTTTGCATGTATCATCAAACATGATACAATCTAGTGCACAAAAAATATACCATATATACAATGTGCACAATCAAGTGAGAAAATCCATCTTAAGTGAACAAATACTAGTTAATGTAAAGTAATATATCTAATATATAATTGTACATTGAATCATTAAATCAACACTTGATTTAATGATTCGTTCATACTGCATATAACCGACTAATATCAAGTGTATCAATGTATCGAATCAACACTTGATTTGGTAACCCGGCTATATCTTATATAACCGTCCAATGATACAAATCGCGAGAATAGAATCCAGTATCTCATACTGGTATTATTCTCGGTCCCGCACATATCTCATATGCGCTCCTATTTCGTTTCGCTTGATCCAGGAAACCTCTGTGTAGGACTCTAAAGACTCGTCAATACGCCGGCAGCAGATGATGATCATATCAAGCACCCACAAGCCGCAAGCGGTCTGCTAAACGTAACGGCCACCCGGGTATTGAGCGATCAGAAGATCAACGAGCAAGCCCGCTAACACTCCTGTGAATCCAACCAGTAACACTTACCGTACAGTCGGTCTGTTCGTTTGATATGTCGCATATCTCGCCCACGGGTGGTAAACGTCAGAACCCCGTAGCTTGATAAGCCATGCCGATATAAGGTCCATAACAAGCGTGAAACTACTGATAACTCTTACCAGTAAATAATTGCAACCCTGGCCAGGGATTTCCAGTTATGTCCAGTCGAGCATAGCGCAACATCAACCCCCAATACCGGGAGAGACGAATCCCCTCCTATCGCTCATTGCCTCCATGTGAATCGGGAATGTACCCAAAAACCACCTGTTTGCATGACTCAATAGAGCCGTGGTAGGGTGGAAATCAAAGCACAGTGGGAGACACACTAGACTCTATGACGATCTAGGATCAACAGACTAAGCTGTACCCGTGTCACCAGAGAACTGCCATCTTACGTGAGGTATAATACTATCTGGGAGTTCTCGGAGAGTCCGTTCAGTATACCCAGTCATCACTGAGCACCCGCATACCATCTCTGATGTCAAACACCAATGGATATGGGATCATCCATAGCCCATCACATGGGTCGAGAAGATATACGCTAGTCTACTCTGGAATATCGATGCCCCGTCTCGATATTCCCATGACTAGGAACATTGAAGGATGTACTCATGGACTTCCCAGGCCCTACTAGTATGATCTTCATCATAGTCCTGGAAGTCGAGCACACATCCTAAGGGCTTTATCAACATGTAATAGAGAGACTGCAAGTATACATGTTAAGATAAAGAGCAACCAGATAGCGTACTATCATGTCGAGCAAGAAAGTCCTACCTATATATGTCCCAGCATCCCTACAATATACATCCTATGTACAGTAATGGCCTCTAGGGCATACATATAACTAACACAGATAAAGCAACCAAAGTCCATACTTTGTTGGTGTATAAGGATTCCATCTCAGATCGCTAAGCATCCAGCCATTCTTATAGAGTCCCACTCCTGATGGCCAGCTTGAAACTAGTTGGGTCATCATCGCATGATGCATTCCTCGCTCCCACTGTCATAGAGAAACTGAAGTATCTCTCAGGTGGGTGAGGAACCCTACTGGATCGGCGGAGAGGCTGAGGTTCGTTGGTCACTATTGAATCCTTTGGTTCTACCAACTCATCTGCTGTAGTTTGTATAACTGGAACTCCTTCCAGTTCAACCTCATGACCACTAATTTTTTTCGCAAGAAATTCCCTTTCACAAAGGTGTCATGCTGAGAAACAAAACATCTTTTATTCTTCGGTTTGGTAGAAGATATTCCCTTGCGAATGCTTAGGATATCCAACCAACTTCCACAGATCTGACTTTGCCTCGAGCTTGTCCGGATTTTACTTTTTAGACATAGGCCGGACAACCCCAAATCTTAACAAACTTAAGATATGGGCTCTTCCCTTTCCATATCACAAATGAAGTGGTAGGCAACTGATTTGATTTGAACCCTATTCAATGCGGCTTCTCAAGCGCATAACTCCCAAAAAGAAATAGGAAACCCAGTAGTACTCATCATAGAGCACACCATATCATATAGGGTGCTATTGCTCCGCCCCGATATACCATCGTGCTATGGTGTATACGGAGGAGTAATATTGAGAGAGAATCTTATTCTCCTTTAGAATAGTTCAAGAATCCCGTGTTCAAGTATTCTCCTCCCTGATCTCATCAAAGGACATAATACTTATACCCATTTGTGGTTCTCTACTTCTAACTTATATTCTGTGAATATCTTAAAAGGTTCGGACTTGTGTTTCAATAGGAACATATGTCTGAATCTTGAGAGGTCATCAGAGAATGTAATGAAGTACAAAGAACCGGTCTTGGCATGTGTAGACAGGGGACCTTCATACATCAACATGTATCATCCCAAAAGTTCACTAACTCTTTCTCCGTTTCCACTAAACAGAGCTATGGTCATCTTATCTCTATGACATGACCAGCAAGTTTCACAAGATGTAAATTAAAACTAATTTAAACATGCATCTTCATGTAACTTCAGCTAGCCGGGTCGCATTGATATGACCTTGTCTACAATACCTTAAGAAGGATTCGTTCATTTCTGAACTCTTCCTCTTGTGTGTGTTCTGTATACTAAGAACTGTAGTTTGATTTAGAACGTCAATGCTTTTAGATAATGTGCCTGAACCGATCAACTCTTGATATAGGAAATGTTCAAAACATTATCCAACAATACAAAATTATATCCTTTCTTTACTAATAAAGAGACTGATATGATTTTGTATATCAGGTTCGGTATCTAATAACATTCGTTCAGAATCAATGTATTTTAGTAATACAGGGTGATAGTGACCAACAGACTTGGCTGCAACACTTGCACCATTTTCTGTCTCATGAAACTTATCACCCGTTCTCAGTTCTCTACCTATCTGTAGCCCATGTAACAAATTACATATGTGGGATCCTGATCTGGTATCACATACCCAAGACGTAAAGGATACTGAGAAATAGTTCTCTGTAATGAACACGCCCAACGAAGATGCATTAGCATGCACTTTCTTCGTTTGGGCGGCACGGGAATTTTGGTAATCCCCAATTTCCTGCTCGGTCTTATAACAGTTATAAGTTTGAGCGGGACCAACGTTCCCCAGCTCAGTATAACAAGCGGGTTCGGTCAATACATCCGTATTATTATCTTGATTAAGGCATGACATGGTCGCTACCTGGAGAGAGAGAGAGAAGAAAACACTCTGCGTGCGCTCTTGGAAGATCAGATTGGTTATTATTTTATCTAATCAGGATGGCTCCCACTGTTTTTATCAAATCTTCCTTCAAACCCTAAAAGGAATGACAAGCCGGGATTAACTACACCTTACACCTTCGCCAATCTTTCAGCCAGGCCAGTGTCGGTACTTTGAGGGAGGTTCCCCGTGCTTTCGCACGGACCTAATTAAAGTAAACCTCATTTTCCCAGAGGCGTAACCCCGTTGACACCTTTCAAGACACCTACTTGATCGGCTAATTGTAATATGTAAAACTCTCCCAGGAGTAACAATTACTCGCAGTGGGTATCGGGATCCAACTATCTCATAGAAGGTATGCAATCTTATTGCAAATTTCAACACTTGAAATTCCCGATAATATTTTGCCTCTAACCTCCTATGACCTTGACAAAGGCCAACAAACCATAGGATGCTAGTCAAGTTCAACACATCATTTCTTGATTGAATTAAACCCACCCGCACGACCCTTGACAAAGGCCAACAAGGTCGTACGACTACCCTAACCCAATCTGCATCATATGCATAAGCAGATAAGCATTATTCAGCTACCGCACACTACGCCTTGACAAAGGCCAACAAACGCAGCACGAATACTAACTACTACTTATCTGAAATGACGGAGGGCTACGACAAGTTTTTTAGAAAACCTATTGCGTAATGAACGTGATATCGTTGTAGAATCAAATGATTTTCAAATGGAGTGTTTTTGAGTTTTTACTAGTTTCGCTAAAGAGGTCACTCCCGGTGAAGGGATCTCGGCTCTTTCCTTATGGAATAAGGTGCAGGATATATCATATATATCGCTATGCAAAGCAAAAAATCCAAAAGCAATCAAAAGACAAACCGAGTGTTGTAGCATCTGCCAGTTATTGCTAAAGGGGTCACTCCTGGTGAAGGGATCTCGGCCATTTCCTTATCGAATAAGGTGCATGATGTTCTACAAGGAACACCGCGATACAAATCAAGAACTGTAGCTACCTGTTCTTGAAAATTCGATTCCACAACATCTTTTAGGTTTCTTTTCTTTCATTAACCATATTAATGAAGTCCCATCATTTAAGTCACCTAAACATCACAGATAAATACGACGTACACTTAAGCCATCCGCATTCGCCTCGATGTCCCCTCGTGCACCGTTAGGTTATGTAACTAACGGCAGAGCGGGGCAGGTCTAGCGCGGGTGTAAAACATAAGTAACGTCTATATAATATATCATATATACTATATACTATATACAGTATTTATCACAACATATCAAATGATCACATCACAGATATCGCAGCAGAAGAAACATATGAAACATTGGATATACTAGGACGTCCGTGTTTTAGTATGAGCTTCTATAAAACACGGATTCCACGGTCGCGATGAATAGCCAAACCCATACCCCTAGACCCCTACGAGAGCGGCAAGTAACCCTACCAATTCTAGTGTTAGGAGACCCGGACTCGACTCTTCGAGTTGGTCTCCCACCGGACCCTAGAACCCGGTTACTTGTGCTCTCCTCCTTGGGTGAATCCTAGTGCGGAAAAGTAAATAATATAAAAATGGTGACATCAAACTCATCCCGGAAGTGCCCTAATAAAAGAATATTACATACATTTAATTTTACATGAATGAAAATAAAAACCCCCATCTCACATAAAACCCCCGGCTATTCAAAACGCGACGATCAATATAACATATCCAGCAACACATAACATCACATGTCATCAACGTAAGTAAATATCCGCATCCCAATTGTCATTGGCATATAGCAACGCAACCGGCGATAACACATATTACACTTACGGTCGCAGAAAAGAAAGTGTAAAACTACAACAGTTGGAATCCGCAACCTCCTTAGACATCGCATGCCTAACAATTATAAACCCCGCATTTTAGTCTCTATATCGAAAACACTTTTCAATATCTAGTCGGGCAATTCAACAAGATTCCCGATATTTTGATCGAATGCTCGTCGCAAACTTTAGTAGACGGCCGCACCCCCGGATGCCATCGACGAAGTGCACTAAGGCGGAACACCGCTGCCGCGAGCACCCAAACGGATGCTTTTGGCGATGGGGTTCTCCTACAATCACTTGGTCGGGGCTATGGGGCATGGCTGTCTATTAAATTTACTCGGCGAGTATCCGCGTACGCTACGTGATTGTGACGGACTTTTGATCGCATCAAAATTCCGTGGCAGCCGATCATTTGAGACTAAACTGCAATGTTTATAACGTTCAAATTAGTTATCTCATAACTACTTGTGGATTCCAAATATTGTATCACATTCCAGATAAATAGACAATGTTAAAATTTTCGATCGAATGATCAAACACCCAAGTTTACCAAATAGTTCTCAACTCTTGAGGGGAGTTTAAAAACATCCATCACATGCCACAGTACCAATGGTCCAGCCGTAGAAGGGTCAAGCCAACGCCTCACATGTGGCACGCCGTACTGACCCAAACCCTAAGGTTCAAAAGGCAGTTCAAGACGGTCACATAATCGAGTTAAGGTTTGTTGTCTTCTAGAGGGTCCATTGCATAACTTGCACGATTTAGACATTCTTAAACAACAGAAAAATCCAACACTTGGAAATTTTCCGGGTCGGGAAAAAGTGAGTTATTGACATCCGTTCGAACTCTTTAATACTTTCTAAATTATCCGGAAAACACAACGAAATTAAATATTCCGATCGAATCAACGAATACAAAATAAACCCCAGAACACTCAACTCTTGAGTCAGATAAAAAATACCCGGAAATTAGATGGAATAGCATAGGATATTACTGCACAAATATCTATCCACATTTCACTTTTTCTGCCGCGGAACCGCCGCCTGAAGTGGGGTGGGACCGCGGTTCCGCGGCGGATGTACGAAAATAGGGGGTCGAATTTTGTTGTAATTTATAGAATTCACTACTGAATTTTTTAGGTATTTTTAATTCCGAAAAATCACAGTTTTGAAAAAAATTCCAGAGAGAGGGTTAACTTTGACATATTGGGGTTCGTACGGAGTTTTAACTTCGTAAACACGTCGCCTAATGCTCTAACTAGGCTCTGATACCGCTGTAGGGTTACTAGGCACTCTAATAAGGTTTTACAAGGCATCAACCATGCCGGATTAAAATTTTAGCCGTGCCAAGTAACTCTAAACAAGATCTTTGCTAGATAATTAGGGAAACACATGCTAGTAAATCACATTTATACTAAGTGAATACGAAATACAACCTTTGTAGATCGGTCCTTCACTTCTTAAGCTCCTTGTAGTAGTCCTTTCACTGCGATCATCGAACTCCCGGACTCTCGGACGGCTCCATGAGAAAATTGCAACGGTATTTCTTGAAGTCTTCGAGGCCGAAGATGATCTACATCGAGGGAATACGAACTCAAGCTTCTACTTCACTGACTAGAGATTTAGTGAAGCAAACACCCTAAACTAAAGTGCTAGTCTAGTAGAGGACGATGAAATAGGAAATGGGTACACTTTAGAATTTCTTTTCTCACTTTAATTCTCTTTCTTTTTCAAACCCTAGAAAGAAATTGAAGGAGGAAGAAGATGAGCTCAAAATGAGAATGAAACTTATCAAGAGAGTGAGAGAGATAACCATAGTGAGTGAGTATCATATACTAACTCATGTAGAGACATAACCATGGCTAAATATATTGGTTAGGTTAGTTAATATCCAAAGCAAAACAAAAAGGGTTGAATTTGTCAAAGCACTTACAAGCTTCTACAAGCTTCATGCATTTAACAAATATCCACTAATTTTATATTTATTTTGATTATTAAAAACCATACCAATATAATTATAATGGTGTAAGTCTCATACGCCCATGATAGTTGTATCAACAACCATGATACAAAATGTACACAAATGAATATATATCACATATATATTAACTTGTGCACAAGTGATTAAAACAAATGCTTAAGTGAACCAATGTTAGTTAATGTAAATTAGTATACCACATATACAATTATACACTAAATTATTAAATCAACACTTGACTTAATAATCCGGTTATATCACATATAACCAACTAACATTCAACGTATCGACTTATCGAATCAACCCTTGATTCGATAACATGGTTATATCGCATATAACCGATCGACACAAACATCACGAGAATAGAATACGGTATCACACACTCGCATTATTCTCGGTCCCGCACATATCACATATGCGCTCTTATTTCGTTTTGCCTGAGCCAGTAAAACCTCTATGTAGGACTCTAAAGACTCGTCAATACGTTGGCAGTAGGTGATGATCATATCAAGCACCCATAAGCCGTCAGCGGTACTAGCTGTGTTAGTGTATATGCCCTAGAGGCCATTACTGTATCATACTAGTTTGTATATTACTTAATGGAAGCTTGGGATATTCACCTTGTATATACAATCTTGCTCAAAATAGTAGTATGCTACTTGGTTTGTTTCTACTTCAATGTGTACATGTGTTTATTTTAGTATATCACTTATGCACATTAGTGGAGCCCTTAGGATCTTTGCTTGATTACCAGCATTGTGATGGCAGTCACACTAGTGGGGCTGGGTAATCTATAAGCACATCCTTATGCAGGTCCCTAGTCGCAGGACTATCGAGACAGGGCATCGATACTCCGGAGTAGACTAGCGCATGCGCTTCTCATCCCAGTGTGGGAGACGGTCTATCCCACAGCCGTCAGTACGTCATACTTGAGATAGTATGCGGGTGCTCGTTGGGTTACGGGTACACTGGACAGGACTCGTCGGGAACTGACTAGTTGGTATTATGCCTATCGTCAGTTATCAGTTCCCAGGTGACATGAGTACAGCTTAGTCCGCTGACTTGACACTGTCACTTCGCCTCGAGTGTGTTCCCACTGTACTTTGATCACTACCCTACCACGGCTCAAAGGAGTCGTACAAACAGGTAGTGGTTGGGTGCAGTCCCGAAGCACTTGGAGGCAGTGACGGTTAGACAGGATTCGTCTCTCCCGGTATTGGGGGTTGACATCGTGCTGTGTCTAGGAGAGCCATTACACGAGTAGTCCCTGGCCAGGGCAAACGAGATATACTGGTAGGCTTCCAGTGTTATCTCAGTGTGTTTTGGGCTTCACTCCGACACGACTTGTACCGCTAGTGGAGGACTGACGTTTACCGCCCCCTAGGCCCGCCATGCGATGTATCAAACGAACAGACCGGACTGTACGGAAAATGTCACATTCAGGCTCAGTAGGAGTTCAGATGGGTTTCGCCTCGTCGGTCTTCTTGTCGGCATTACCAGGGGACCGTTACGCACAGCTAGTGCCGCTTGCGGTCTGTGGTTAAACCCACTGCCAGCGTAGTGTCGAGTCTTTAGAGTCCCACACAGAAAGCTTTTTGCCTTTAGGCAAAAGAGTAGAGGTCGCATGGTTTTGCGACAGGTCGCATGGTTTTGCGACAGCGTTCGCTCACGTCCGTGCACTTGTGCACGTACAGTGTCCGGACAGTTTGCACTAGCGGACTTTGGTTTAAGACAGATCCTAGTGTACGTATTGGGATTGGATTTATCCAGTTTGCATTCGTGTTCCTCGGAACGCGGATGCGGGTGTGTATGCATAGTTGACGGGGAGACAGAGGCAGCGGATTCTCATTAGGGTTGTTGACAGTTGACCGTTGACTATTGACTTTTTGCTCAACCCTAATGAGAATATGATATATGATTAACAATTATATTAATTAAGTATTATGGTGACATGGTTGTTAACTTGTTGACTTTGTTGACTTGTTATTTTTGTTGACTTGTTGACTTTGTTGACCGGTTGACTAGGCTTGACTAGTTGACCATCATGATAACCATAGCCATCATTTCATGGCAAAGACTTTTGCTTGCTTGCTCATTTGTGCAAAATGAGTGCATGAAATGATATGGTTGTGGTTGCTTCAACCATCACATAACACTTGATTGATATGATTGGTTATCATTGTTTTGGATTTTGAGAGTGTGAAAGACAAAAGAAAGGCTCATTCTCACTTGACCATTCTCTCTCTTGTTCTTGAGCTCTCTTGCTCTTGCTTTCACCCTCTTCCTCTTGCTCCCTCTCTTGACTCTATGGTTCATATGTCTCATGAGTTGAGAATCAAGAACCATAGATAAAATCCCATACAAACTCTTCTCTACTCATTCTAGTTCACAAGGTTTAGCAAACCAAGTGAACTAGATTCTTCAAAGAACGAAAAAGGAGCCAAAGGTTGGAGCTCTCAGGTGGATCTATCTTCGGCGTAAGGAGACGACGGGAAGAAGCCGATCCGGACCTCCATTGGAGTTTGAAGACGAAGGAGTTCAAGACAAGCAAGGTATAACCCCCTAACCGAGTAGTTAGCAACTCGTAGTTAGGTTGTTAGTTAGATGTTTAACCAAGATCCGGGTTATAAGTCCATGTTACCACCTCAATAAAAATCGTTTTTTATCAAATTCCGCATGCCCGAAAGTACCGGGAGAGGTAGCATGGACTTACAGTGGTATCAGAGCCTAGTTAAACTCTATCTAACATGTTAGCAAAGTAGCTAGAAGATCGATCAAAGAAAAGTCCCGAAACGAACCCCGGAATTTTAAAGTTTCTATCGATTTTTGAAGTGCTGGAAAATTTTTTTGGGATACACCTAAAATCGACTCAGGGTTTTCTGTGAATACTGTAGAAATTTGGTCCAGTGATCCCATCAAAGAGCCGCGGAAACGCGGCAATAGCTTGCTATTGCCGCGGTTCCGCGGCCGACTTGGCTCCTCTCTGTTCTTTCTTTGCTACAGTATTCTCATAGGGGTATTTTAGGATTTTTGGAATATGTATTTTCAGCCCAGATTTTCCAGAACGAAAATTTTATTTTGGGGTCCTGAAAATCCGTATTTTTGATCGAACTTCTAAAAGACTTAAGCTAACGGGTTTTTCTGTAATGTGATATTTGTATTGAACGTCTGCTAATCGCTATATATCGATTAGTAGGGGTTATACAAATCTGTGATCTGTAATGTTGCTGGAATGTGGATATGAATATGTTGGATTGTCGCGGGTGAATAGCCGGGGGTTGTGAGACGAGAGTTTTCTTTTCTTTCAATTCATGTAAATTTGTAAATTGATGTAATAATTATTTGTATGACCGCACAATCGGGTCGGGGTTGTAGCCGTCATTGTATAATTTCTTTTTACTGTTTTTGCTCCTAGGATAGACCCATGGAGGGGTGCACAAACTACCGGGTATGCCGAAGTGCCGAGAGGCCTACTCACGTGGATGAGGGAGGTTGCTTCGCTTCGGGTACTTGGCGGGTAGTTTGCCGCACCCGTAGGGGTCTTGGGTGGGGTATTGGCTATTCACCGCGACCGTGTAATCTGCTTTTCGTTACAGGATCGTACGAATTGCAGGTTCCTAGTATATCCAATGTATTCATCTGTGATCTGAAATGTTTATCATTGCAGTATATCTATATATGATATTATTTAGGCGTTGCTTATGTTTTACAGCCGCGCTAGCCCAGCCCCCGCTCTGTCGTTAGTTAAGTAACCTAACGGGTAATGACGGGGCCCCGTGGCGAATGCGAATGGCATAAGCGTACGTCATATTTTGGTTGTTTTCTGCAATGGTAGGATTAAATGATGGGACGCATTAAAAGAACTAATGCAAGTATAACACGCATTAAAAGAACTAATGCAAGTAAAACATGCATTAAAAGAACTAATGCAAGAAAATAAACCAAGTATAAATCGTTGGAACACTTTCGAAAAACCACTCGGTTCTTTTCAAAGCTAACTTTTAAAATGCGGAGTTTGAGCCACTCCATTTAAAAGCTATCTCGTTCCATCGACTAAATCAAGTTCACTACGTTTACGGTTTCGCCAAAACCATTCGTAGCCCTCCGTCGTTTCATATGAATATTCAACAGTATTCAAGCTGTGCTTGTTGGCCTTAGTCAAGGCACAGTGATTGGTAGCTGGTGGATGTTCATATGTTGCATAGATAGATGCGTTGGTTTGGGACAGTCGTATTACTTTGTTGGCCATAGTCAAGGGTATATACGGATGGGTTCAAATTAACCTGGACAACGACGGGTAGAACTTGACATGTGACTTATGATTTGTTGGCCTTAGTCAAGGTCATAAGAGCATGGGGCAAAAATCCACATCGGGAGTTTCATAAGTACTGAAACTTGCTAGATTTGCATACCATTTGGAGTGTGATGATTCTGGTAGGATTCCTTCAGTTTCGTCACGCGATGATATTTGGATCCCGATCCTACTGTGAGTATATGCTACTCCTCGGGAAATTTCTCACTAATCGATCAATGCTATAAACCTAGTAGGTGCCTAGAAAGGTGTTAGCGGGGCTACGCCCCCAGGGAAAAGAGGTTATTTAATTAAGGAACTTCGCGAAAGCGTTGGAAAGCCTCCCTCGAAGTACCGACACTGGCCTGGCTGAACGGTTATGCAAGAATTGTGCGGTGGGATTGATCCCGACTAATTCTTCCTTTATGGTTTGAGGAGGGATTCGAGAAACAGTGGGATCCATCCTGTTTAGACAAATTAAAAACCATTCTAAACTTGAAAGAGCATCATGCTGAGTGTTTTCTTCTCTCTCACTTAATTGCAGCGACCCTGTGACCGCACCTAGGTTACATCTAGATAATAATATGACTGAACCTGACTGTTATGACTGGCAAAGGTCTGTCCAGATGTCCATTGCCCATGACAAGCTGGGACACCTCTTAACTAATCAAATCCCTGCCGTCTCAGGTCCAGTTTCCCCTGTCACGGATGTTCACATCCGCAGGACATCGGAAAAGGATTGTGCGAAAGCCAAGTGCCTCGTGTTAGCCTCAGTTGATGGTGCAAACCAGAGGCAGCACGAGAAGATGGACTCAGTTTCTATCTTCCTCCATAACAAAGTTTTATATGGAGAGCAATCTCGTATCGCAAGATATGAGACCTTGAACGAATTGCTTCAAGCGAGGTTGGCTGTCGGGTCATCTGTAAGGGGCAACGTCCTTACAGAGACCAGCTTTTTTGAGCTCATGGACCTGGAGACCACGTTGGAGAATGGGTCAAGTACTGACCTAATTCTACAGTCCCTGCCCTCTGCTTATACCTTGAAGGAAACCAGGGAAGAAAAAGGAAAAGCAAGGGCAAAAGTTTCAGGACTGGATATAGTAAAAGAGGGACGTTCCTATTGTAACGGGAATGAACTATGGCAGAGAGATTGCAAGGCTTGTAAAGCCAGTAGCCAGAATTCGAAGCATGTTGTGGCTTCGGCTTCGAGTGTGTTTGTAATTGAGAACTGTTTGTCAGTTAACCCTACTTCCTGGGTATTGGATACCGGATCAGGATCTCATATCTGTAATTCGTTGCAGGGTCTGAGAAACCGTAGGGTTATTGTAACATTTTAAAAATAATTAAATAAATAATTAAATGAATAAAAGTGTTTAAGTGAATTTTAGGATTTTCGGTAAAGTAAAATGTATTTTTCGTAAAACCAAACCGTGATTGTTTTTCACTATAAATTTAAAAATATCTATTTTAATTATGAAATTACTAGTAAATAGTGTTTATTTAGCCACTTATAAATTTTTGGTTTAATAAAATATTTTTCCTAAATTAATTATTTTAAATATTAACATAAGCTTTATTTTTACACTAAATTAGTGTAAATTACAAATTTAAATGGTTTTAATTTGTAAAAATGAACCATGGCATATTAGAATTTAGTGTGTATCATGCAAAATTTATTTGCAAATTTTTCCTTGTTTCTAGATCTTTCTTGAGTTATTTTAGAAAAGAATTAAAAGAAAATGAATAAAGCATGAAAAGACATTAAGATGATGACATTTTGGAGAAGTTTCTACACCATTTCTCATGTGTTTCTCCCTCTTCCCCTTATTGTGGCCGGCCTCCCCATCACCATAGCTGCCCCCCCCCCCATTTTCCACCTCATTTTTATTCAAAAATCATCAAAAATACTACAAAAATCCAATTTAAATTCCACAAAAACCTAATTATTTCATACCCTTTATTCTCTACTCTTCTCTACATGGATTTTGGAGTGGGAAAGCATGTATTTTTTAGGCTCATTTTCAAGTTTGGACATGAGGTTGTGGAGGTATAAATCCTTCTCTTTTGTTTTATTTCTATTAGATATTTCTTTTAAAGCATAATTAGATTAATTACATTAATTCTTGTTGCAAATTCTAAAATTCAAGTTAGGGTTTGAAAATTCAAGAGGTGGTTTTTGTTAATTAATTAGGGTTATAATAGCTAGTTTAACATCTTTTAGAGTGGAAAATTCTTGAATGGTGGTGGTATAATAAATTGTTGATCGAAATTGTTTAATTTAAACTATTTAGCTAACTAGATTTTTTCTAAAATGTGTTGTGGGTAAAATAAAATTCTTATTAAGGGTGTTATCATTAGATGGTAATTTTAGTGAGAATATTAGCATATTAATTTAATGAAAAACCTAGTTTGATCACTAGATTATTTTGATAATTGGAAAAATAGTAATAAAATGCTATTATTTTGTAAACTAGATTTTAGGAATTTCTAAATAAATGTGATTAAAAATATAATTATAGTTTCATTACATCATTATCATCATAAATTGTGGTTTAAGTGATTAATTTATGCAAAATCATGTTTTGAGGTGGAATTGTGGTATTTTGCTTGGAAAATGTTAAAATTGTTAAAAGTTGCAAACTAGAAATTTCAAATAAATGCAAAATTGTGTAATAAAAATATAGTAATGGTTTGTATAGTCTAGTAATGCCATTTAATGAGTTTTATGACCATTGTTTCATTTAAATGTCAAGTTTCGATGAAAAACGGTAAATTGGCATTTTCGGGTTTTTCGAAAACGGACGATTTGATCGATTTTAGTGTTTCGATGAATTTGATCATGTTTTACAAGATAAGTAATGTGTTTTAAAACTACAAGTTGTTTGATGATGTTATCTCGATCCATCGGAGTTTGTACGCCGATATCGAGCGGTATTTGGTTCTTTTGCGTGGACGGGACATATGTTTTAACCTGTGCTTGCTCTTCGTATCGTTTGACTTTTGTATGTGATTCGGTTTACGATGCTATTTATATGTTTGCGTCTAGGTACCCTCACATGGACTGCGGGCGATGAAGAGGAGGATGGCGACACTGTCTTCGGCAGACATGGACCAGGTGAGTAGATGCATATCTACGGGGGGAAGTCGGGTGGATGGCGTTTAGCACCCCCGCAACGTAGAA
The DNA here is from genome assembly GCA_030015575.1 of Agapanthus africanus. Taxonomy (NCBI): domain Eukaryota; kingdom Viridiplantae; phylum Streptophyta; class Magnoliopsida; order Asparagales; family Amaryllidaceae; genus Agapanthus; species Agapanthus africanus. The sequence goes on along the minus strand of CM057347.1, from coordinate 191,287,982 downwards.
TAGGAATAGTACTTATTGACATTAGGAAACCAGACGTGACCCTAGTAGGACCCTAGTATTGAACCTAGGCAGGACTAGACCGATTTAGGAAAACTATATCAGAGGATGAGTACCTTGGAAGAGGTTCGTAGGTTTCAGATAGAAACACACCAGCGCACACACTGAAAATCGACATGGGGTACGTGTATGTGTATATATATAGAACTAGGTATAGGTATATACATATATATACAACACATATAGGTGATTCAGTGATGTGATATGATATCCGAGGTATGATGAAATAGTATAACTGGGCTTGATGCCGTGATTTTTGACTATACATTCGTAATAAAGTGTTAGCAGATCATTAGGGAATGAGATAATGAACTTGAATATATAAATTACAAAGAGTGGTAGTGATATTGATGTACATGGGACGCTAGAATAGTACTCGGACTGTAACTTGTGACTGATTACGATATGATATATGTATAACTTGATTTCGACATTATATTGGTGTGACCTGATGCCGATATCATATGAGTATGACCTAATCACAATATGATACATACGACATTATACGAATGAGGAGACACCTAGGAGATACTTGACCGTACCCCGACATTGGGATGCCGTACGATGGATTTTATCGTACGAGGCTTAGATTTGATGATTGATCCGCACTCTTGATTCAAGGAAGCCGTACTACGTACGTGACGCTGTTGAGGCGGGATCGCCGACTATTAGAGATATTGATTCAGACCTTAGGTAGACTCTTATTTCTATTGACTAGTTTTTAGGTTTAGTTTTCCTTAGGAGGTTAGATGGACACTAGGTTAGGTTCGAATCATATAGTGATAGTAGTATTAGTATATTAAATGAGTAGGTAATATACATTCGTCTTTACTTTCACACTGTCATCATAATGTTGCATGTTCATACATATGTTGCTATAAATAGTATAAACCTTACCTGTTAGGACACCAGCACCATTACCGATGATGCGCATATTCCACGCACACTTATTTGCCGGCTCACACACATCATCATCGGTAATTGCTATGTCACGTACACTTTAGATCATATTATCTTTTATTGATAGAATCAGTTAACAACTAAACCGATGTAGTATTGTGATCACTCTCTGATGTTAAGTATAAGACATGACATTCATTACTTAGACATTCATGCATTCATATTTTCGTGTTATCATGCAGTATTATGGGCATATGCCGACACTTATCATATAGTACTCATGATTTTGAGATTTGGATTTCTATGAGATTTCTGGATTTTTGGGGAAAACCGCAAAAATATATAAAAACTTCTCTCTCTCTCCTCTTCTCTTTTTTTTAAAATACGATGCGGTTTTCTCGTGATGTATGTGTCGTCCAACATGAGTATTTCATGTTTTCTGATGGATTTCGAGACCCGATTCGAGGAGTGGATGAACCGTCTCGGGTACATGGTGGGCCCGGTATGGTACCCCGGGGCAAGAAGATCGAGTTGTAGACGATGAGCCTGGCAGGGGAAGGCTACCTACCGGTGATGTCTGGCGCGGCGGATATCCGGAGGATACCGACCGTTGTCGTGGGATTTGATGATATGGGCCGATCCGGACTGACGGAGCCCGACATATTGATACTTGAGGATACATGTGTTGTGTCGATGCTTGACACGGATTTTCATGGATTTCATTGTTGAGATTTCAGATGCTTATACACACTTTACTATGATAACGGCTAAAGGTTCTCATACATATATATCTGGATTTCAGGATTTGTGACTTTACATTCATGGTGCATGCATTTCATTTCATATGACTTAGTACTATAAGAGGCACTGACACGACATGGAGTATTTGCACTTACACGTAGTATTACCCTGCTATTACTAGATGTTTGGGATATAGTAGTGTATTATTATGACCTAGGATAGCGTCGTGCATTCGATTTCTTTTCGTAGATGTCTTCTACTCACGAGTTGGCAACTCACCCCCGTTGTGCCAAATTCTTTACAGGTTCGATGTACAGGTTTCCCGTGGCAGCTTGTTGGCACATCTTTTCTTCAGGGCGATTGGCACGGTAGGTTGGTTCACTTGTATCCGAACCACCATTGTACTTTTATTCATTCATTTGTATCTAGTAAGCTCCATCAACCATATTTGTATTACTTGATAAGTTATTGGACCAGTCTTTTACTTCGACCTTAGAGTCGCGCCTGTATTATTCTGATCTGGTGGTTTTGCTTTCTTTTGAGTTTTGAGCCTCGCCCTCTGGCGTTGTATGTTATTGTGCTTGTTTCCGCCTATTGGCGTTGATGCTAGCACCCGTTTGGGGATGCTTTTTATTGTTTATTCATATTATACTTGTTGTACCCGTTTGGGGGCCAGTTTTTACAGAGGAGACTCTGCCGAAATTTTTGGTAAAATTTGCTGATGTTTTTTTTTTCTTGTTTTCTTTTCTTTTCTTCTTTTTCTTCTTTTATGGTTTAGATCTCTGGGCTTCGGCTTACTTAGGTCACGTGGCGCCTCTAGACGCTTCGTAATCTAAGTGCCGGTCACGTTCCGTACTTTCGGGTCGTGACAAAGTTGGTATCAGAGCGCTAGGTTTAACCTTGTATAAGTCTAGGTGACCCTTGGTTGATGGAGTAGGCGAGTTAGGTAGAGTAACGTACCGTGGGTATGATCCGCGGCATACTTACGATACGCTACTCTGCTTAAGGAGCCCTAGGATTTACATTGTTTGCACCGTATTTCATTCGTTCCTTTGATCTATCTTCGTCAATGTCGGATGGTGGTTTCTGTTACCACGGGCAGAGGGAGATGCGGCTCGAATGCAGTAACCAATAGAGTATTGGTTATTCTTGAGGACTGAAGCATTGCTTAGCGTGCGGACGAAGGGTATTCACATGCCGTCCGGATGAAGTTAAAGGGTTCGAACGATTATCAGAAAACCATTTCCTAAGTTTAAAGTATTCGGAAGAACATGCAGGTATTTCGATGGACCCTCTAGAAGAATGAAACCCTAACTCGACATAATGACCACGAGAACGCCCTTGAACCTTAGGGTTTACGGCAGTTCCGCTGTGCCATTAGTGAGGCTTGGGTTTGCCCTTCTACAGCTGGATCATCGATGCTGGGGTATGTACCGGATATTTTTAAACTGTACTTGAGTGTTGAGCTCTCGGGGAATTATGGGATTTTGATGGATCGATCGAGAAGTTTAATGTAGTCCGGATATCAAGTGAAGGGATCGACTATGTGGGAGACTCTAGACATGAGTATTGCCGTTGGTAGCGCAGTCAGCACACCTATGAAAGAACGAGTTCGAAGCGGTCGACATCAGAGGAAAGAGGCGCACATTGACGATAGTATTTACGATTGTGATTTAGTGATTTGAATTTCCTATTTTCGTTGATTGGATTTTTGTATTTTGAGGACTTGTTCTACGATTGGTATTTCCTGTGTGTACCTTCATTCTATCTGTGTTTCTTATGTCAGTTGTATTGATGTGGTTTAGTACGCACCCAGTACACTTGATTTGGTTTTATATATTTTTTTGAGATTTTTGATTTGATTTCGTGCATAGGGGTTACACGTGATTTTGACATATGTTTCGACCTAATTTTCATGCATTTTTGTGCTGTGATTTCGATTTTGATATTCAATGTATGTTTTCATGCTCCATGTGCACCTGATTAGGATTCTTGCGCATACTTGGCGCGCTTGATGCGATTTTATGCACACCAGATGCACTAAATCGGGGTTTTGTGCAGATTAGATGCACCTGATAGTGAGTCGTGCACGCCCGTTGCACTTGACAGATATTTTTGGTGCACACCTGTTGCACTTAGTTTTGTTTTGTGGGTATTCATGGTTTCTGCATTTGGTTTCGATTTCAGTGCGCACCGGACGCACATGACATTTTATTGATGTGATTGGGATTGATTTTAGTTTGAGCGGTATGTCTTCATGATCATTATTATTTGAGTTAGTAACCAGGCGGGACGTGTATGTTAAATAAAAGATATATATGTAGCTATATTTTTAAAAAAATTAAACGTCCGCTACTTAGACCGTGACACGGGCATTGCACGGCGATTTTCAAGAAGGGGTTTTTGTATGCTGCTTTATTATGATGATTCGGCGATTTTACTAGGATTCGAACTATATATAAGTTATAGATTGATGTATATTATGATGGTTTTCACAGTGGGTTATGATATTTCATTATCGCCATAACTCCGATGATTGCGTCATGCTTGACGGAGTTGATTTTCGTTATGTATTAATGATTTCGGAGCCCCGACGATTTGAGTATTTTGCTAAATGTTTTAGTATTTGGAAGGGGAGTGTTAATTTAAATTCGGGGACCGAATTTCTTAAAGGGGGGAAGATTGTAACATTTTAAAAATAATTAAATAAATAATTAAATGAATAAAAGTGTTTAAGTGAATTTTAGGATTTTCGGTAAAGTAAAATGTATTTTTCGTAAAACCAAACCGTGATTGTTTTTCACTATAAATTTAAAAATATCTATTTTAATTATGAAATTACTAGTAAATAGTGTTTATTTAGCCACTTATAAATTTTTGGTTTAATAAAATATTTTTCCTAAATTAATTATTTTAAATATTAACATAAGCTTTATTTTTACACTAAATTAGTGTAAATTACAAATTTAAATGGTTTTAATTTGTAAAAATGAACCATGGCATATTATAATTTAGTGTGTATCATGCAAAATTTATTTGCAAATTTTTCCTTGTTTCTAGATCTTTCTTGAGTTATTTTAGAAAAGAATTAAAAGAAAATGAATAAAGCATGAAAAGACATTAAGATGATGACATTTTGGAGAAGTTTCTACACCATTTCTCATGTGTTTCTCCCTCTTCCCCTTATTGTGGCCGGCCTCCCCATCACCATGGCTGCCCCCCCCCCCCATTTTCAACCTCATTTTTATTCAAAAATCATCAAAAATACTACAAAAATCCAATTTAAATTCCACAAAAACCTAATTATTTCATACCCTTTATTCTCTACTCTTCTCTACATGGATTTTGGAGTGGGAAAGCATGTATTTTTTAGGCTCATTTTCAAGTTTGGACATGAGGTTGTGGAGGTATAAATCCTTCTCTTTTGTTTTATTTCTATTAGATATTTCTTTTAAAGCATAATTAGATTAATTAGATTAATTCTTGTTGCAGATTCTAAAATTCAAGTTAGGGTTTGAAAATTCAAGAGGTGGTTTTTGTTAATTAATTAGGGTTATAATAGCTAGTTTAACATCTTTTAGAGTGGAAAATTCTTGAATGGTGGTGGTATAATAAATTGTTGATCGAAATTGTTTAATTTAAACTATTTAGCTAACTAGATTTTTTCTAAAATGTGTTGTGGGTAAAATAAAATTCTTATTAAGGGTGTTATCATTAGATGGTAATTTTAGTGAGAATATTAGCATATTAATTGAATGAAAAACCTAGTTTGATCACTAGATTATTTTGATAATTGGAAAAATAGTAATAAAATGCTATTATTTTGTAAACTAGATTTTAGGAATTTCTAAATAAATGTGATTAAAAATATAATTATAGTTTCATTACATCATTATCATCATAAATTGTGGTTTAAGTGATTAATTTATGCAAAATCATGTTTTGAGGTGGAATTGTGGTATTTTGCTTGGAAAATGTTAAAATTGTTAAAAGTTGCAAACTAGAAATTTCAAATAAATGCAAAATTGTGTAATAAAAATATAGTAATGGTTTGTATAGTCTAGTAATGCTATTTAATGAGTTTTATGACCATTGTTTCATTTAAATGTCAAGTTTCGATGAAAAACGGTAAATTGGCATTTTCGGGTTTTTCGAAAACGGACGATTTGATCGATTTTAGTGTTTCGATGAATTTGATCATGTTTTACAAGATAAGTAATGTGTTTTAAAACTACAAGTTGTTTGATGATGTTATCTCGATCCATCGGAGTTTGTACGCCGATATCGAGCGGTATTTGGTTCTTTTGCGTGGACGGGACATAGGTTTTAACCTGTGCTTGCTCTTCGTATCGTTTGACTTTTGTATGTGATTCGGTTTACGATGCTATTTATATGTTTGCGTCTAGGTACCCTCACATGGACTGCGGGCGATGAAGAGGAGGATGGCGACACTGTCTTCGGCAGACATGGACCAGGTGAATAGATGCATATCTACGGGGGGAAGTCGGGTGGATGGCGTTTAGCACCCCCGCAACGTAGAATAGGAATAGTACTTATTGACATTAGGAAACCAGACGTGACCCTAGTAGGACCCTAGTATTGACCCTAGGCTGGACTAGACCGATTTAGGAAAACTATATCAGAGGATGAGTACCTTGGAAGAGGTTCGTAGGTTTCAGATAGAAACACACCAGCGCACACACTGAAAATTGACATGGGGTACGTGTATGTGTATATATATAGAACTAGGTATAGGTATATACATATATATACAACACATATAGGTGATTCAGTGATGTGATATGATATCCGAGGTATGATGAAATAGTATAACTGGGCTTGATGCCGTGATTTTTGACTATACATTCGTAATAAAGTGTTAGCGGATCATTAGGGAATGAGATAATGAACTTGAATATATAAATTACAAAGAGTGGTGGTGATATTGATGTACATGGGACGCTAGAATAGTACTCGGACTGTAACTTGTGACTGATTACGATATGATATATGTATAACTTGATTTCGACATTATATTGGTGTGACCTGATGCCGATATCATATGAGTATGACTTAATCACAATATGATACATACGACATTATACGAATGAGGAGACACCTAAGAGATACTTGACCGTACCCCGACATTGGGATGCCGTACGATGGATTTTATCGTACGAGGCTTAGATTTGATGATTGATCCGCACTCTTGATTCAAGGAAGCCGTACTACGTACGTGACGCTGTTGAGGCGGGATCGCCGACTATTAGAGATATTGATTCAGACCTTAGGTAGACTCTTATTTCTATTGACTAGTTCTTAGGTTTAGTTTTCCTTAGGAGGTTAGATGGACACTAGGTTAGGTTCGAGTCATATAGTGGTAGTAGTATTAGTATATTAAATGAGTAGGTAATATACATTCGTCTTTACTTTCACACTGTAATCATAATGTTGCATGTTCATACATATGTTGCTATAAATAGTATAAACCTTACCTGTTAGGACACCAGCACCATTACCGATGATGCGCATATTCCACGTACACTTATTTGCCGGCTCACACACATCATCATCGGTAATTGCTATGTCACGTAAACTTTAGATCATATTATCTTTTATTGATAGAATCAGTTAACAACTAAACCGATGTAGTATTGTGATCACTCTCTGATGTTAAGTATAAGACATGACATTCATTACTTAGACATTCATGCATTCATATTTTCATGTTATCATGCAGTATTATGGGCATATGCCGACACTTATCATATAGTACTCATGATTTTGAGATTTGGATTTCTATGAGATTTCTGGATTTTTGGGGAAAACCGCAAAAATATATAAAAACTTCTCTCTCTCTCTCCTCTTCTCTTTTTTTTAAAATAAGATGCGGTTTTCTCGTGATGTATGTGTCGTCCACCATGAGTATTTCATGTTTTCTGATGGATTTCGAGACCCGATTCGAGGAGTGGATGAACCGTCTCGGGTACATGGTGGGCCCGGTATGGTACCCCGGGGCAAGAAGATCGAGTTGTAGACGATGAGCCTGGCAGGGGAAGGCTACCTACCGGTGATGTCTGGCGCGGCGGATATCCGGAGGATACCGACCGTTGTCGTGGGATTTGATGATATGGGCCGATCCGGACTGACGGAGCCCGACATATTGATACTTGAGGTTACATGTGTTGTGTCGATGCTTGACACGGATTTTCATGGATTTCATTATTGAGATTTCAGATGCTTATACACACTTTACTATGATAACGGCTAAAGGTTCTCATACATATATATCTGGATTTCAGGATTTGTGACTTTACATTCATGGTGCATGCATTTCATTTCATATGACTTAGTACTATATGAGGCACTGACACGACACGGAGTATTTGCACTTACACGTAGTATTACCCTGCTATTACTAGATGTTTGGGATATAGTAGTGTATTATTATGACCTAGGATAGCGTCGTGCATTCGATTTCTTTTCGTAGATGTCTTCTACTCACGAGTTGGCAACTCACCCCCGTTGTGCCAAATTCTTTACAGGTTCGATGTACAGGTTTCCCGTGGCAGCTTGTTGGCACATCTTTTCTTCAGGGCGATTGGCACGGTAGGTTGGTTTACTTGTATCTGAACCACCATTGTACTTTTATTCATTCATTTGTATCTAGTAAGCTCCATCAACCATATTTGTATTACTTGATAAGTTATTGGACCAGTCTTTTACTTCGACCTTAGAGTCGCGCCTGTATTATTCTGATCTGGTGGTTTTGCTTTCTTTTGAGTTTTGAGCCTCGCCCTCTGGCGTTGTATATTATTGTGCTTGTTGTGGTTGTTTCCGCCTGTTGGCGTTGATGCTAGCACCCGTTTGGGGATGCTTTTTATTGTTTATTCATATTATACTTGTTGTACCCGTTTGGGGGCCAGTTTTTACAGAGGAGACTCTGCCGAAATTTTTGGTAAAATTTGCTGATGTTTTTTTTTTCTTGTTTTCTTTTCTTTTCTTCTTTTTCTTATTTTATGGTTTAGATCTCTGGGCTTCGGCTTACTTAGGTCACGTGGCGCCTCTAGACGCTTCGTAATCTAAGTGCCGGTCACGTTCCGTACTTTCGGGTCGTGACAGTTATCAGGAAAGGTGATATGACTCTCAGGGTTGCTAACGGAATGAGCATGGATGCTGTATCCGTAGGGGAATATCACCTAGGACTGACAACTGGGCAGATATTGATTCTGCGTGACTGTTTGTATGTACCAGGTGCGACTTGTAATATCATATCTGTATCCTTACTTTCTAAGGAAGGATATGATTTTGCTTTTGTAAGCGATGTAGTAACATCCACCTAAATCAAGCACTGATTGGGTCAGGTACATTAAATAACGGTATATACGTATTGAATCAAGCTCAGATATTCAGTGTCCAGAACACACTTAAAAGAAAGTCTCCAGAATTAAATCAGGCTTTCTTATGGCATTGTAGACTGGGTCACATCAATGAGACCCGGTGACTAAGTTACATAAAGAAGGATACTTGGATCCGTTCGAGTACCAGTCTTATGCCACTTGTGAATCTTGTCTCATGGGAAAGATGACAAAGACTCCGTTCACTGGACACGGAGAAAGAGCGAGCGAGCTCTTGGGACTTATACACAGTGACGTGTGTGGTCCAATGTCTACACATGCGCGAAGCGGTTATTCATACTTCATTACTTTCACAGATGATTTCTCTAGGTATGGACATGTCTTCTTAATGAAGCACAAATCCGAGGCCTTTGAGAAATTTCGGGAATATAAGAATGAAGTAGAAAAACAAACAGGCAAAAGTATCAAGATCCTAAGATCGGATCGAGGTGGTGAATACTTGAGTGCCGAGTTTCTTGACTACTTAAAAGAGAATGGAATTCTCTCTTAGCGTACTCCTCCATACACACCACAACACAACGGTGTATCGGAAAGGAGGAATCGAACCCTATTAGATATGGTTCGGTCCATGATGAGTAAGGCTGAGTTACCGCGATCTTTCTGGGGTTATGCACTAGAAACAGCTGCACATCTCTTGAACCAAGTTCCTACTAAGACAGTGCCTACCACACCATATCAGATGTGGAGTGGGAAGAAACCCTGTCTTAAATCCTTTAAAACATGGGGATGTCCAGCTTTTGTAAAAAAGCAGCATGCGGACAAGCTCGAGGCACGCTCAGTACAGTGCAAGTTTGTGGGATACCCAAAGAACTCCAAGGGGTATCTTTTCTATTACGCAGAGGAGCAAAAAGTCCTCGTTTCTCGTCATGCCCGCTTCTTGGAAACTGAGTTTTTAAAAAATCAGATAAGTGGGAGCGCAATAGAACTGGAAGAAATTCCAGAACCACAAGCTATTACTGAAACCTTAGTAGAACCAGAAGGTTCAGGGGAACCGGACATTCCTACACCGCTCCGCAGAAGTAGTAGGCAGTCTCATCCGCCCGAGAGATACTTCGGTTTTCTCATAGACGGGGATAGAGAGGATTGCACAGTTAACTATGATGAGCCTACTAGCTTCCAGCAAGCCATTCAGAGCGGTGACTCGGTAAAATGGCTTCATGCAATGCGGACCGAGATGGAGTCCATGCACACCAACAAAGTTTGGACTTTGGACTTTGCTCCAGAAAGGGTAAAACCCGTAGGCTGCAAATGGATCTTCAGAAAGAAGATTGGTGTAGATGGGCAGGTTGAAACCTATAAAGCTAGGCTCGTTGCAAAGGGCTTTCGTCAAAGACCTGGTTTGGAGTATGACGAGACCTTTTCTCCGGTAGCCATGCTTAAATCCATTCGGATCCTTCTTGCCATTGCTGCCTTCCACGATTATGAAATCTGGCAGATGGACGTAAAGACGGCTTTCCTAAATGGAAATTTGGAAGAGTGCGTCTATATGGATCAGCCAGAGGGATTCATTCAGAGTGGGAGCAGCGGTAATGTGTGCAAGTTGCTCAAGTCCATCTATGGACTTAAGCAGGCATCGCGGAGTTGGAACATCTGCTTTGATGATACTGTCAAAGAATTCGACTTTGTCAAAAACCCAGATGAACTATGCATTTACAGTAAGATTGTAGGGAGAAATGTGGTATTCCTCGTCTTGTACGTCGATGACATTCTCCTAATAGGAAATGATATTCCTATGCTACAGTCAGTCAAAGGATTCTTGTCGCAGAGCTTCTCCATGAAGGAGCTGGGCGATGCCAACTACATTCTGGGGATCCAGATCTATCGTGATAGATCTAAGAGGATATTGGGAATTTCACAGTCAATGTACATTGACACCATACTGAAACGATTCAGTATGGAAGATTCCAAGCGCGGTAATCTACCGGCTTGTCACGGAATCACCCTCTCCAAAGGGATGTCTCCCAAGACTGATTTGGAAAGGGCTCGCATGTCATCAATACCCTACGCATCTGTGGTAGGCTCTATTATGTATGCGATGTTATGTACCAGACCAGATGTAGCATACGCATTGAGCGTTGTAAGCCGGTATCAGTCGAACCCAGGGGAGAAACACTGGATAGCAGTAAAGAACATTCTCAAGTACCTACGAAGGACTAAGGAGATGTTCTTGGTATATGGCGGAAAAGACCTCCAGATTGAGGCCTTTGCAGACTCCAGCTTCCAGAGTGACAAGGATGACTCCAAGTCCATGTCGGGTTATGTCTTTACCCTCAATGGAGGGGCGGTTTGCTGGAAGAGTTCCAAGCAGGAAACCGTTGCTGACTCAACCATGGAAGCGGAGTACATAGCTGCTTGCGATGCCGCAAAGGAAGCTGTCTGGATGAAGAAGTTCCTCACGGAACTTCAGGTGGTTCCTACCAGTGTTGATCCAATACCGCTGTATTGTGACAACAACGGCGCTATAGCTTTAGCGAAGGAACCCAGGTCCCATCAGAAGTCCAGGCATATTTTGAGGCGGTTCCACCTGATCAGGGATATCATTGATCGCCGGGAGATCGAGATAAAGAGAGTAAATTCAGAAGATAACACTGCAGATCCACTCACGAAGGCCCTACCCCAGACTCAGTTCGAGCGGCTGATTGAAATGATAGGTCTTCGATACGCCAGTACATGGCCTTAGTGCAAGTGGGAGATTGTTAGTGTATATGCCCTAGAGGCCATTACTGTATCATACTAGTTTGTATATTACTTAATGGAAGCTTGGGATATTCACCTTGTATATACAATCTTGCTCAAAATAGTAGTATGCTACTTGGTTTGTTTCTACTTCAATGTGTACATGTGTTTATTTCAGTATATCACTTATGCACATTAGTGGAGCTATTAGGATCTTTGCTTGATTACCAGCATTGTGATGGCAGTCACACTAGTGGGGCTGGGTAATCTATAAGCACATCCTTATGCAGGTCCCTAGTCGCAGGACTATCGAGACAGGGCATCGATACTCCGGAGTAGACTAGCGCATGCGCTTCTCATCCCAGTGTGGGAGACGGTCTGTCCCATAGCCGTCAGTACGTCGTACTTGAGATAGTATGCGGGTGCTCGTTGGGTTACGGGTACACTGGACAGGACTCATCGTGAACTGACTAGTTGGTATTATGCCTATCGTCAGTTATCAGTTCCCAGGTGACATGAGTACAGCTTAGTCCGCTGACTTGACACTGTCACTTCGCCTCGAGTGTGTTCCCACTGTACTTTGATCACTACCCTACCACGGCTCAAAGGAGTCATGCAAACAGGTAGTGGTTGGGTGCAGTCCCGAAGCACTTGGAGGCAGTGACGGTTAGACAGGATCGTCTCTCCCGGTATTGGAGGTTGACATCGCGCTTTGTCTAGGAGAGCCATTACACGAGTAGTCCCTGGCCAGGGCAAACGAGATATACTGGTAGGCTTCCAGTGTTATCTCAGGGTGTTTTGGGCTTCACTCCGACACGACTTGTACCGCTATTGGGGGACTGACGTTTACCGCCCCTATGCCCGCCATGCGATGTATCAGTCGAACAGACTGGACTGTACGGAGAATGTCACATTCAGGCTCAGTAGGAGTTCAGATGGGTTTCACCTCGTCGGTCTTCTTGTCGGCATTACCTAGGGACCGTTACGCACAGCTAGTGCCGCTTGGGGTCTGTGGTTAAACCCACTGCCAGCGTAGTGTCGAGTCTTTAGAGTCCCACAAAGAAAGCTTTTCGCCTTTAGGCAAAAGAGTAGAGGTCGCATGGTTTTGCGACAGGTCGCATGGTTTTGCGACAGGTCGCATGGTTTTGCGACAGCGTTCGGTCACGTCCGTGCACTTGTGCACGTACAGTGTTCGGACAGTTTGCACTAGCAGACTTTGGTTTAAGCCAGATCCTAGTGTACGTATTGGGATTGGATTTATCCAGTTTGCATTCGTGTTCCTCGGAACGCGGATGCGGGTGTGTATGCACAGTTGACGGGGAGACAGAGGCAGCGGATTCTCATTAGGGTTGTTGACAGTTGACCGTTGACTATTGACTTTTTGCTCAACCCTAATGAGAATATGATATATGATTAACAATTATATTAATTAAGTATTATGGTGACATGGTTGTTGACTTGTTAACTTTGTTGACTTGTTGATTTTTGTTGACTTGTTGACTTTGTTGACCGGTTGACTAGGCTTGACTAGTTGACCATCATGATAACCATAGCCATCATTTCATGGCAAAGACTTTTGCTTGCTTGCTCATTTGTGCAAAATGAGTGCATGAAATGATATGGTTGTGGTTGCTTCAACCATCACATAACACTTGATTGATATGATTGGTTATCATTGTTTTGGATTATGAGAGGGTGAAAGACAAAAGAAAGGCTCATTCTCACTTGACCATTCTCTCTCTTGTTCTTGAGCTCTCTTGCTCTTTCTTTCACCCTCTTCCTCTTGCTCCTTCTCTTGACTCTATGGTTCATATGTCTCATGAGTTGAGAATCAAGAACCATAGATAAAATCCCATACAAACTCATCTCTACTCATTCTAGTTCACAAGGTTTAGCAAACCAAGTGAACTAGTTTCTTCAAAGAACGAAGAAGGAGCCAAAGGTTAGAGCTTTCAGGTGGATCTATCTTCGGCGTAAGGAGACGACGGGAAGAAGCCGATCCGGACCTCCATTGGAGTTTGAAGACGAAGGAGTTCAAGACAAGCAAGGTATAACCCCCTAACCGAGTAGTTAGCAACTCGTAGTTAGGTTGTTAGTTAGATGTTTAACCAAGATCCGGGTTATAAGTCCATGTTACCACCTCTATAAAAATCGTTTTTTATCAAATTCCGCATGCCCGAAAGTACCGGGAGAGGTAGCATGGACTTACAAGCTGGACGTAACAGCTACACGGGTATTGAGCGATCAAAAGATCAGCAAGCAAGCCCGCTCCAACTCTTGCAAAAAGCCTGACAGTGACACTACCGTACAGTCCGATTTCCTCGTCTGATATGTCGCATATTAAGTCTAGGGGTGGTAAAACGTCAGACCCCACTAACCGATAAGTCATGCCGATATGAGGCTCATAACGGGTAGAGAAACTACTGGTAACACTTACCAGTAAATCTTTAAACCAGCCCTGGCCAGGGACTTTCCTGTTATGGCCAATCGAACATAGCGCAAAATCAACCCCCAATACCGGGAGAGACGAAACCCCTCCTATCGCTCATTGCATCCAAGTGACTCGAGACTGTACCCAAAAACCACCGTTTTGCACGCCCTCTTGGACATGGTAAGGTGGAAATCAAAGCACAGTGGGAATCACACAAGACTCTATGACGATCTCGGTTCTACAGATTAACCTGTACCAGTGTCACCAGAGAACTGCCATCTGTCGTAAGGTATAATATCATCTGGGAGTTCTCGGCGAGTCCGTCCAGTGTACCCAGTCTCCACTGATCACCCGTATATCATCTCTGATGTCAAACACCAATGGATATGGGATCATCCATCGCCCATCTATATGGGTCGAGAAGGTATACGCTAGTCTACTCTGGTATATTGATGCCCCGTCTCGATACACCTACGACTAGGGACCTTGAAGGATGTACTTATGGACTACCATGTCCCCACTAGTATGATCCGCATCATAGTCCAGGTAGTCAAGTACACATCCTAAGGGCTTTACCAACATGTAACAGAGAGACAATCAGTATACACGTTAAGGTAAAGAGTAACCAGATAGCATACTATCATGTCGAGCAAGAAAGTCCTCCTTAGATATGTCCAAGCATCCACTACAATATACAACTCATGTATAGTAATGGCCTCTAGGGCATACATATAACTAACAATAATATCTTTGTCTCAGTTGCATTTGTATTCGGTCTAATACAAATGCGGGTATGTTTATACTGATACGGGGTTATCCTAAAATTCGTTTCTGGATCGCTTTTGGAAATTGCCAGTGTCCTGTTTTCTATCACCCGTCTTTTAATATTCGGTTAAAGACGGATTTATCTTTTCTTGAGATAAGTGTGGAAGCTTCTAGATGATGAATTGGATGGTGAGGTGTTATGTGACTCATTAGTGCATTTAATGATTTATTCATGCAAGGATGACTAGGTTAGTGAATCATTATTTTGCATTTATTGTTTAAGTGAGTCATTGTTCTGATAAGCTTTATCTTGTGGTCACCTTCCCCTCTCTTACACTCACCTCCCCCTCTTGTATAAGTGGCCGGCCCCTCCCCTCTTGTGAGGACATGGTTGTTGATTGGAAAAAAAATATAAGTTTTGGTGCATAGAAATTAGATGTGATCAGTTTCTCTTTTCACCCGATCCAAAAGGCAACTTCATTAACCGTTCGTCGATAGCTTTGGACGTAACGAGACAAAGTGTTCTACTCATTCTCTACATCAATTTTGGTCATCTCTTTTAGCAAACTTGATGATCGAGTTGCCTTGGTTCAGAGGCGGGAGCCCGTTTAAAGATCCGTCGACGTGGTGCCACCTGGACGAAGAGACTGGAGATTCAGGAGATCGGAGCAGCCGCAACAAAGCGTCGGATGATAGTTGAAGACCGAAGGACTCGGATCGTTCAGTATAACATTTCTACCCACTTTGTAGTTTGTTAGTTTAGCTTTAATGGCAGATCTGGGTTATAGTACGCGATAGTGCCAGTTGTAAAAAGTTTTTATTCCGCATTTGGCGTCTGTTAGACTGCCGGGTCGCTACCGTGGACTTACAGTGGTATCAGAGCCTCACCATTAAGATTTACTAACTTGTGCTAACACGTTTAAAAACACGTTTAAAAATCGATCGAACGGATTTTCGAAAACTACATTTTTTCAGTTCACAGTTTCTGTCGATTTTAAATCAGGTCCAAAAATTATTTTGCATATCGCAGAAAGTTGTGCAGGGTTTTTTAACCTAACTGTAGAAATTTGGTCAGGTGACCCCACAAGACCACCGGGGATCCGCGGTCAAACCTAAGGTTTGACCGCACGTCCGCGGCCAATCTGTGGGACCAGTGGTCTAAATTTCTACAATGGCTTCTTCAGTGGAAATTGTGGTTTTTGGAATATTTCTTTTGGGCCCAGATTTTATTACTGTACAGCAGATGTACGTAGGGCCCACTTCTGGAAATTTTTTCGATCGATATTTTAAACTTGTTAGTATGAAGTACTTACTTTATATCTCCGACCGGGAATGTCATTTGATCGGTAAACCGCATCTAATTGCTATAGTTCTTTTAGACGGGTTTGCGAACGTGACATTCGCGTTGATGTTTTGTGTTGTGCCTCGCTGTTGCGAATTTGTCGTGGTGGATAGTAGGGTGCAATGATCGTGCAGTTTGGATTTATTTGTACATTTGATATTGCGGGGCGAGCGTCCAACATGTGACTGCCGTCACTGCCTGTTGTATAATATTCTTTTAGGGCACGACCGGGTTGAGGTCGATGTACCCGTTGTACATATTTTCTTTTCTGTACTAGGATTACCTCGTGACGGAGTGCACGGATAACCGGGTTCTGGAGGGCAACGGGTCCGTATCTCATGGCTTTGAGAAGTAAAGGGACCTCACTCTAGAATTGGCAGACTATTCGCCGCACTCGTAGGGGGTACAGGTTGACCCAAGGAGGGGTGCTCAATTTACCTGATTCCGTGAAGTGCCGGGTGTTCCATTCACTATGCTGTGGGGGACTACCTCGCTTCAGGTTTTGGCGGGTAACTTGCCACACCCGTAAAGGTCTAGGTTTCATTGCACAGGCTATCCACACGACTAAAGGAACGTCGGGTTTCAGTAGCGGCTCTGTGAAACCCGGGGATCCCAGATTATATGTATTGTTCTGTGATTCTTATTACTTTTCTGTAATGTTGCATATTATCACGCCTGGAGCGATTATGGTATATTGGTATATATACTATTAGATGTTGTATATGTTTTACACCCGCGCTAGTCCAGACCCCGCTCTGTCGTTAGTTAAGTAACCTAACGGGTGCTGATGGGACCCAGTGACGAATGCGGATGGCATATACGTACATTTTATTTTCGTTCTTTTCTGGTGTGATTGATTGATGGGACTGCATTGATTCTTATCAATGCAAGGATAAAACAAACCTATATTTGATGTTGTTGGAGCAAATTTTAAAAGTGTTATTAAAAAGACGTTTCTTTTTGTTTTGCATAGTGATATTCAGTTTAGAATATACTGCACCTCATTCGACGAGGCAAGGGCCGAGATCCCTTCACCGGGAGTGACCCCTTGGGCAGAAGTTTGCGTCAGGGTAATAACTTCACTATAGTCGATTACATGTTGCTTTGCATAGCGGTATTCAGTTAGAATATCCTGGACCTCATTCCACGAGGAAAGAGCCGAGATCCCTTCACCGGGAGTGACCCATTTAGCAAAAGGTTTTTCGCCACTATATTTCATAAAAAGCTATCAGGTTCCTTCAACGAAATCAAGTTCATTACGTTAAAGGTTTTTTCGCCAAAATCCAGCCGTAGTCCTCCGTCATTTCTTTTGGGTATTTAGTAGTATTCAAGCTATGTATTTTGGCCAAAGTCAAGGCATAGTGTTTGGTAGCTACTGGGTATTCATTTGTTGCATAGATAGATGAGTTGGTTTGGGACAGTCGTTCTGCCATTTTGGCCAAAGTCAAGGGCATGTGCGGGTGGGTTCAAATTGACCTGGATAGTGACAGGTAGAACTTGGCATGTGACTTAGGACATTTTGACCAAAGCCAAGGTCATAAAAGCATGGGGCAAAAATCATATCGGGAGTTTCAAATTTACAGGAAACTTGCCAGGCATGCGCAAACCTTCTGGAGTGTGATAACTTGAGTGGCTTCCATCAAGTTATCATGCGATGATAGTTGGATCCTGATTCCCACTGATAAGTTGGTTTACGCTTCGGGTGATCTCGACTAATTCTTCTTTCAGGTTTGGAGGAGAATTTGAGATTACAGAGGGAGGTTTCCTGATTAGATAAAGTGATAACCATTCTAATCTAGGTTAGAGTGCACGCAGAGTGTTTCTTTTCTCTCTCTCTCTTTGGCAGCGACCTTTGACCGACCCTAGACTATGACTCAGTGACCAAGTTGACCGAACCTTCTTAAAATACTAGCTTTTGGATTGTCTATAGTTGCATAAGTCATTGCCGCTCCTTCATTTACCCTTTTTTTCTCAGAACACCCCGTATTACTACGGATATCCACTTCCAATGGATAGATATCGTATGGTTATATACGAACTTGAAAGGACTTCTTCGAGGGTGGATCCAGGTTCAGGAGAAATAGAATTGGTTTATTCAGTTGTCTTTTATTATCACCTTCTCTCAGGTTGAGAGGGCTCCTTAGTTTAGGAGAGTACACCTATTACGCTTATTGGATAGTCTTATTCCAAACCATAGGCAGGTGCCGAAAGGTAAGGAATGAAGAAAACCAATTAGCCTAAGTAGGGTGTGCAGAAGGTAATATGTAAAGACAAAATAAAGGGATTAGAAAGAGGGCAAAGTAAATTGCGACTGCTAAACATTCATGACCAAACCACGTACTTCTTCGCCACTCCTATTTCACCTTTGTTTTTTCCCCAGTTCGGGAGAAATAGAATAAGGTATTATTCAGTTGTCTTTTATCATCACCTTCTCTCAAGTTGCGAGTACTCCTTGGTTTAGGAGGGCACACCTATTATGCTTACTGAATAGTCTTCTTCCAAACCATAGGCTGGTGCCGAACGGTAGGGAAGGAAGAAAACCATTTAGCCTAACGATGGTGTACAGAAGGTAACGACTAAAGACAAATAAAGGGATTTGGAGAGATGGCAAAGATATATACGGTTAAAGTCATGAAATGGATTATGGAAGAGGCATTACTAGGAATACCAGGATACCCCTACGAAACATTTTCATGTTTGAGTTTCACTGTGCGTTGGTAATTGAAAACTGATTTCCCGATTAGATACTTACTCCAAGGTATGTATTTACCAGGTATGATTATCATATCTGTATGTTTTTACAGATGATGAGTGGGAGTAAGTTATTGGGAATTAGGTGATTATCCTCATTATATCGGAATTCGTTGTAATTGGTGATATTTGAGGAAAACGCCTGGGTATAATTTTTAACCTACGATGCACAGGTTATGAGTTATTCAACTCAGTGGGCTTATACAGAGTATTGTATGTTGTCCAGTGTCCGTCAGGACAGAGGGGTAGGTCCTCGTACTATGTTCTATTTACTTATGACTTCTCTAGTTTTTAGGCAAGTGTTTCGTAGAAATACAATGTCTATGTTTTGAGAAGTTGTGGGTATAAGAAAAAAGTAGAGAACCAGGTATCACAAGTATCGGGATTCTTCAAAGAGATCGAAGATGTAGATTCTTGTGATAGTATTCAGATGATAGTAATGGTTTTGAGAAACTTGTTTCTCTTTTAGGTTACTCATAATTGGATGGATTCCTAAGTTGAGTAATACTGATTAGCCTCTCTCCATTAAGTTGATATGCACTGGAGACAGCTGCATGATTAGAATCTAGTTCCAATTAAATTAGTGGCTCTATTTATATATTGTATATAGAATGGTTCATATCTTAACAATGTTAAAATACGGGGAGTTGTCAAGCTTATGCTTAAAACCAGACACTGGATAACTCAAGGCACGTTTATGTAATGGCAGTTTGTGGGTTAACCCTGGCTTTGACGAGGGTTGACATTTCTACCATCTGGAAGGTCAATAGTGTTATTGTTCTTGACTCGCCACAGTTTTAGTAAAATGGAATTTTTTTTCAGAAAACATAGTGGGAGTATGGTAGAACTGGAAGTGATTCCAGAACCGCAAACGATTACGGAAAATTTAATAGGACCTATATATTCAATCAGGTTTGACATTCCAATAGCCACTCCACAGATATGGTGGGTAACCTCAGACACCCGAGAGGTACTCCGGTAGCCTCAAGGAAGGTGACAGGGATGTTCTTGTTTACCCAGGCTTGACACTATTGTTGTTCCAGACTATGAAACCCGGCAGGAGGATAAGTATAACGTCGTTCTAAACTAGCTTTAGAAGTGTACGTATATATTATTCTGCCAGAGGGTTGTCGTAGTCAGTGGAAGCAGCGGAAGCATAGTAGGCAAGTAGTTTATGTCTATTTATAGGCTTGAGCAAATATACCGGAGATTAGATCATCTAATTTTGATGAGACAGTCAAGGCTTTGACTTCATCAGAATAGGGGATGGATCTGTTGAGACGGTAGTAGGGTGTGATGTCCTAGTATTTGGATGACATACACAGAGTAGGAAGTAAAATTCCTATACTACGATCGATTGTACTGTGGTAGTCACACAGTTGTTTCTCCACAAAGGATATGGATATAATATCTGACATTCTGGTTACTAGATCTATGGTTTTAGATATAGATTTGGGTAGTTTCCCAATATGGGTACTTTGACAATGTTCTAATAGTATTTTAGAATAGATGACTCCTGGCATGGTGGTGTACCTGCAGGTTATGGAGTCACCCTCTCTAAAGGTGTCTTAGAGACTAAAGGAGAGAGGGATGTGCATGATTGGCAGATCACTTGTTTAGGTAATTGAGTCAATCATGAGATGTCAAGTACCACACAAGATGTTGTTTTTGCACTTGATGCGATAAGTTTATATTAATCCAATCCTGAAGAAACATAAGGAAGCAGTTTTAGAACATAAGTGCATGTTCTGCGGATTTGATGACAACAGCATCCTTCGGGAAACGGTTATCATTCCAGGCTTCCAAGGTGACATAGATGACAGAGTGATTGTCAGAGTTATAGTTTTCCCTCTGACGAAGGACAGTATTATGTACAGGTGGTCCAAGAGGATACTTTGGGAGGCATGGTGCTGGATACTGATTATGTTCAGTTATCAATAAAGTCTAAGAAGTTTGGATTTGTAGTTCATTTATGAACTAGGTCCCATTAGATATTCAGACATATTCTAAGATAGGTATTACTCGATTCGGGAGATGGATTTTTCCGCGAACTTAAGATTAAGAGAGACATAGAAAGAAACATCAGGGCGGATCCACTCACTGAGGCTATTTCTCGAACACAAGAGTTTTACAAACTAGCTTTGTGAAACTGATTAGTAGAGGAGTTAGATGTTCGGTATCACACGGGCTGTGAGTATACGACATCGCAATAATTAGACTTAAGTGAAAGTGGGAGATTGTTGGAGATAGTGCCCTCAAAGTCAATTATTGGATCGCAGGCACGTGATTGCAATGATTGAGGCAGGACCTATACCGATATGACAGTCTTGCTCGAGATGATAGTATGCTATCTGGTTTTTCTTTATCATCGTATACATACTTTAGTTCGCTATTGCATGTTGATAGAGCCCATAAGATTCTTGCTTGACTGCCAGCAGTATGATGTCGATCATATACGTGGGAGCTGGGGTCTGTAAGCACATCCTTAAAGTGTCCCTAGTCGTGGGAGTTTCGAGACAGGGCATCGATACTCCAGAGTAGGCTAGTGTATACAGTCGAGACCCCGACGAGGGGCGATGGCCGGTCTCACAAGCTATTGGTGTCAGTTGGTTCACCTAAGATGTATACAGGTGCTCATTGGGTTATGAGTACACCAGACAGGACTCGCCGGGAACATGCTAGTTGGTATTATACATATCGTCAGATAGCAGTTCCCAGATGACATGTGTACAGGTTAGTTTGTCGACCTGAGATCGTCATTTATCTCGTGTGAGTTCCCACTATGCTTTGATTCCTACGCTACCACGGCTCAAAGGAGTCGTGCAAACAGGTATTTTTTTGGTACAATCCCGAGCCCCATGGAGGCAGTGAGCGGATCGTCGGGGATTCGTCTCTCCCGGTATTGGGGGTTGATGTCGCACAGTGCACGGGTGGCCATCACTAGAAATCCTCGGCCGAGGTAGTGGAGAATTACTGATTTGGATCAGTAGTTTCTCAGATGGTGATGGGCTTCATGCCGACACGATTTATCGCGTTATTAGGGGTCTGACTTTATCCACCCCCTAGACTCGATATGCGATACTCTTTAGACGAACCGACCGGACTGTACGGATATTGTCACTGTTAGACTCTGTAGGGTTTATGGATGAGTTCGCTCGTCAACTACCCTTCTAATCAATACATAGGCAACCGTTACGTACAGCTTGTACCTCTGACGTGCTAGAGGTTATACCCAGTGCCAGTGTGTTGATGAGTCATTAGAGTTCCCCACAGACACTTTCCCAAGTTCGGGTGAAACGTTGTAGAGGCCGTATGGTTTTATAGTAGGGTTCGGAAAATGCACGTGCGTTTACGCACGTGTCATATTTCGGGCAGATAATACTGGTAAGCTTTGGTTTAAGCCGAGTCCGAGTATTATACTGTGTAGATATAATATCTTTGTCTCAGTTGCATTTGATTTCGGTCGTAATACAAATGCGGGTATATTTATACTGATACGGGGTTATCCTGAAATTCGTTTCTGGATCGCTTTGGAAGTTGCCAGTTTCCAGTTTTCTATCACCCGTCTTTTAACATTCGGTTAAAAAGGGATTTATCTTTTCTTGAGATGAGTGTGGAAGCTTCTAGATGATGACTTGGATGGTGAGGTGTTATGTGACTCATTAGTGCATTTAATGATTCATTAATGCAAGGATGACTAGGTTAGGGAATCATTGTTTTGCATTTATTGTTTAAGTGAGTCATTGTTATGATAAGCTTTATCTTGTGGTCACCTTCTCCTCTCCTACACTCACCTCCCCCTCTTGTATAAGTGGCCGGCCCCTCCCCTCTTGTGAGGACATGGTTGTTGATTGGAAAAAAGATATATGTTTTGGTGCATAGAAATTAGATGTGATCAGTTTCTCTTTTCTCCCGATCCAAAAGACAACTTCATTAACCGTTCTTCCATAGCTTTGGACGTAACGAGACAAAGTGTTCTACTCATTCTCTACATCAATCTTGGTCATCTCTTTAAGCAAACTTGATGATCGAGTTGCCTCGGTTCAAAGGCGGGAGCCCGTTTAAAGATTCGTCGACGTGGTGCCACCTGGACGAAGAGACTGGAGATTCAGGAGATCGGAGCAGCCGCAACAAAGCATGGGATGATGGTTGAAGACCGAAAGACTCGGATCGTTCGGTAAAACATTTCTACCCACTTTGTAGTTTGTTAGTTTAGCTTTAAAGGCAGATCCGGGTTATAGTACGCGATAGCGATAGTTGTAAAAAGTTTTTGTTCCGCATTTGGCATCTGTTAGACGGCATGGGCACTACCGTGGACTTACAATGCTCTCCTAGACACAACGCGATATCAACCCCCAATACCGTGAGAGACGAATCCTGTCTAACTGTTACTTCCTCCAAGTGCTTCGGGACTGCACCCAACTACTACCTGTTTGCATGACTCCTTTGAGCCGTGGTAGGGTAGTAATCAAAGTGCAGTGGGAACACACTCGAGGCGAAGTCGCAGTGTCAAGTCAACGGACTATACTGTACTCCCGTCACCAGGGAACTGATATCAGACGATAAGTATAGTACCAACCAGCAGTTCCCTACGAGTCCTATCCGGTGTACTCGTAACCTAACGAGCACCCGCATACTATCTCCAGTACGACGTACTAATGGATGTGGGACAGACCATTTCCCCTGCTGGGATAAGAAGCGTATACGCTAGTCTACTCCGGCGTATCGATGCCTTGTCTCGATAATCCTATGTCTATGGACCTGTATAAGGATGTGCTTGTAGATTACCCAGCCCCCACTGGTGTGACAGCCATCACAACACTTGTAATCAAGCAAAGATCCTAAGGGCTCTACTAATATGTATAAGCGATATGCTAAAAGAAACACATGCACATATTAAAGTAGAAACAAACCAAGTAGCATACTACCATTTTGAGCAAGACTATCTATACAACTGTGAATATCCCAAGCTTCCATTTAGTAATATACAAACTAGTATGATACAGTAATGGCCTCTAGGGCATATACACTAACAGCAACAGTCCTACTGTGTAGTGACATGGCAATTATCGATGATGAAGTGTGTGAGCCGGCAAGCAGGTGTACGTGAAACATACGCATCATCGATAATGGTGCTGGTGTCCTGACAGCATGGGTTTAATATAACATAAATCACAAGTATATAAGAATGAAATGCGCTAATAACAACATGAATATATAGACATGAAAAGTAAATGCAACAATAAGGAATCTACAATAGTTATACGACTCATACAGTTTGTCATTTAAAATAACACGAATCGTGGTGTTTAAAAAAAAATAAGGGCTGCGGAGTTTTTAGGAAAAGATGCGTCTTTTGAAAATATCCGTAGAATCCCTTGGCCTCTCTTTAAAATACTCACGATTCGTTAGTTTTGAAATAGGTATGACTCGAGTCTAGTTTAACATCTATAAGTAAACTACATGACTAAACGAACAGTCTAACCCAAAGGGTAAGGGAAAACCGCCTAAATCTGAGTCGATATATGTAAATATAATAGTCGGTGATCCCGCCTCAATAGTATCATATACGATACAATATACAGTATGACATCCTCGACTGAAGAGTGTGGATCTATAATCAATATATAGCCCGTACGGTAAATCCATCATACGGCATCCCAAATCTGGGTACGGGTCGAATATCACATTTAACTCATAATTTATCTGGTATACTTATCATCATATCTTATGAACTGGGATACTGATCTAAGTCTAGTACAAATTGATACCATCTACATATGTGTAAATGTGAGTGTATGAAAATACAACGCCTAAGGCCCGCTAATAATCTCATGTCGTATCTCAAATACCAACCAATCACATCACCGATCTCGTGGCATCAAGCCCAAACTCATCGACTCATCTCCAAGTATCATCCACAATCCTCATTATCCATGGATAGGTATACGTATATATATATATATATGTATGTATGTATGCCTAGTCCCATACCTATGTGTGTGTGTGTGTATACGTATCCCCATATACGCCATATACGCACAAGTAATAATAATAATGCATGCAATGGTGTATGTGCGTGTGTGCAAACCTATTCTATGGTTCGCGACTAAGAAATCAACCACGACACTATCATCCAAATTCACAACACATATGTAAATATATAACATATCATCAACTACACTACGAACTGCGGGGCTGCTATACGCCATCCACCCGACTTACCCCGTTGATATATTCTACTCACCTGCTTCTTGTGTGCCAATGCCGATGTCACCATCTCCATCTTCAATGTTTCGACATCACGTGGGGGTACCAACACATATAATCCAATCGCAATGCGTATTAAAATCCAATCGAAAAAACTAAAACGACACACGTTGCGCTCATAAGTAAAAACCTATAGCCTCGCATGCAAACACGACCAATAACCTTAGTCGTTGACGTTCAAACGCCACACGACGGAAACACAATATCAAATACCAAAAATCAAGTTAACACGAAATCGTAAAACAAGGCCTCAACTCATGAAAAAGATCCCAGATTTTACCCTATATGAAATCAGCCAATTTTGCACATGTAAAGGGTCTATTTTACTGACATAGTGTTAGTGTATATGCCCTAGGGGCCATTATTGTATCATACTAGATTGTATATTACTTAATGGAAGCTTGGGATATTCACAGTTATATATAGAGTCTTGCTAAAAATGGTAGTATGCTACTTGGTTTGTGTCTACTTTAATATGTGCATATGTTTCTTGTAACGTATCACTTATACATATTAGTAGAGCCCATAGGATCTTTACTTGATTACCAGCGTCGTGATGGCAGTCACACTAGTGGAGGGCTGGGTAGTCTGTAAGCAACATCCTATACAGGTCCCTGGTCGCTGGATTATCGAGATAGGGCATCGATATTCCAGAGCAGACTATGTGTGTACGCTTCTCATCCCAGTTGGGGAGATGGTCTGTCCCACAACCATCAGTACGTCGTACTAGAGATAGTATACAGGTGCTCGTTAGGTTACGGGTACACCGGACATGACTCGCCGGGGAACTGATTGGTTGGTATTATACCCATCGTCAGTTAACAGTTCCCAGGTGACATGAGTACAGCATAGTCCGCAGACTTGATACTGCTACTGCGCCTCGAGTGTGTCCCACTATTCTTAGATTGCTACCCTACCACGGCTCAAAGGAGTCATGCAAATAGGTAGCAGTTGGGTGCAGTCCCGAGCACTTGGAGGCAGTGGCGGTTAGATAGGATTCGTCTCTCCCGGTATTGGGAGATGATATCGCGCTGTGTCAGAGAGCCATTACGCAAATTCCCTGGCTAGGGCAAGCGAGATATACTGGTAGGTTCCAGTAGCTTCTCAGGGTGTAATGGGCTTCGCTCTGACACGAATTATACAGCTATTAGGGGACTGCCGCTTGCCGTCCTAGGCTTGATATGTGATAGTCTTAGACGAACAGACCGGACTGTACGGAGATTGTCACATCAGGCTCAGTAGGGGTTCAGATGGTTTTCCTCATCGGCCTTCTTATCGACATCTACCTGGGGACCTTTACGTACTGCTAGTGCCGCTTGCGGTCTGTGGTTAAACCCACTGTGAGCGTAGTGTCGAGTCTTTAGAGTCGCACACAGAGAGTTTCCCTGCTCCAGGCGAAACGATATAGAGGTCGTATGGTTTTACAACAAGGGTTCGGATGCGCACGTGTGTTTACGCATGTACGACTTTTCAGACAGTTTTTACTAGCCGGCTTTGGTTTAAGCCAGATTCTAGTATCAGGTTATTGGATTTATACAGTCTAAAGTTTTTCCGTGTTTTCACGGATTGGAAGGGCATTCTCGTAATTTGTCGGGAAGGTTCTAGAAGAGTGGTGACTAAGGGGTTAAGGTGGCATGAGCATTAATTGCTTAATGACTCATTTGTGTGATTCATGCTTTGTATTAAATGATTCATTAATGAGTTAGTGAGTCTTATGATGAATCACACTAGATGAATGAATCTAACCATGATGATAAATCATTTATATTATTTATTTGATTAATTGTTATGGTTGATATATTCATATGTGTTCATTATTCTTTTCATGATCATTCTCACCTTCTCTCTCCTCAAGCTCAGTCTCTCTTGAAACCCTAACCCTAACCTCTCATGTGTTGAGATCAAGGGTTGGATAGATTAAAACATGCATAACCTCACTCTATATCACCAAGTTAGCTTAGATTAGCGACTTGAGCAAACTAGTTATCTCAAGTTTGAGATTTAGCTTGGCGTAGAATCTTTCGGGTGGATCGTCTTTGATTCGAGGAGGCCGTGAAGTGGCCGATGTTCCAAGGAGCCTACGAGGAGTGGAGGACCGCGGTGAAGACCCGAAGGACAAGTAACGTGAGGTATAACTTCGTATCCTAGTAGTTAAACCTCTAGTACTTTGTTAGCAATGGTTTAGAAACGATTTATGCACTCAAGTCCGTGTTACGAAGCTTTGATAATTGTTTTTCATATATTCCGCCTCCCCGTAAGTTCGTGGGGTGCGTGACATGTACTTACAGTGGTATCAGAGCCAACTAATCCTTTACTAGCTTGTTAGCAACTGATTAGAAGTTCGATCGACGGAAAACGCGGAAAACAAAACCCTAATCCTTAACAGTTTCTGTAAATTTTAAAAGTGTCACAAATTTTTTTTGACATACCTTAAAATTCACAGAAAGGAATTGTAAGAGATCTGGGAAAATTCGAGGTGGCAACTCAACTAAACAGCCGCGGAACCGCGGCCAAATGGTGCTTTTGGCCGCGATTCCGCCGCCGAGTCAACGCCGAGTTGACTCGGAGTTTCACAGTAATTCTTATTTTTTTGTGTTTTGTTTTCCTGTATATACTGTTTCTGCCCAGGTTGCCTCTGTGTTGATTTGCTTTTGGGGTAGACACGGATATAGGTAATCGATCGATGTTCTAAACTATTTGCTAATTGGATCTTTATCTGTAATGTTTTATGTGTTCGTAAACCTCCCCTAACTGCTAGTATGTCGGTTGGCAGGGGGTTGTACATATCTGTGATGTTATATATAACTGTTTGTGTATATGAACTGTGTTGGACTGTTGTGATGATTAGCCGGGGTTTGAGATGTATTTAATATTCATTCAATCTAAATGTAATTTAATGTAGTATTCTTTTGCGGGGCACATCCAGGTTGCGGTTGTAGCCACCGTTGTATTATTTCTTTTTACTGTTTTTGCTCCTAGGAGAGACCCAAGGTGGGATACACAAACTACCGAGTACGTCGAAGTGTTTAGTGGCCTACTCACGTTGTTGAGGGAGACCACTTCACTTCGGGTACTTGGCGGGTAGTTTGCCGTACCCGTAGGGGTCTAGGGTGGGGTAATGGCTATTCATCACAACTGTGTAATCCGTCTTTTATTGCAGGCTCAAAGCAAAATGTGGATTGCTAGAATATCCAATAAAGTTCATCTGTGATCTGGAATACTTATTATTGCGTCTGGCGAATGTACAATATCTATATATGATAGCTATTAGACGTCACTTATGTTTTACACCCGTGCTAGCCAAGCCCCCGCTCTGTCGTTAGTTAAGTAACCTAACGGGTGATGACGGGACCCAGTGGCGAATGCGGATGGCATAAGAGGACGTGGTATTTTCGTTGTTTTCTGCAATGATAAGATTAATGATGGGACGCATTATTATAATGCAAAGAAAATAAACCAAAGTTGAATCGTTGGAACAAATTTAAAAGAAACCACTCGGTTATTTTAAAAGATCAGAATTTTTAATTGCGGAGCTTTAACCACTCCTTTTAAAAAAGTATCAGGTTCCTTCGATTATATCAAGTTCACTACGTTCACGGTTTTGCCAAAACCATTTGTAGCCCTCCGTCATTTCATATAGATAGTCAATAGTATTCAAGCTGTGTTTGTTGACTAAAGTCAAGGCACAGTGTTTGGTAGCTGTTGGATATTTATATGCAGCATAGATAGATGCGTTGGTTTGGGACAGTCGTATTACCTTGTTGACTAAAGTCAAGGGTATGTACAGGTGGGTTCAAATTAACCTGGACAATGACGGGTAGAACTTGACATGTGACTTTTGATTTGTTGACTAAAGTCAAGGTCATAAGAGCATGGGGCAAAAATCCACATCGGGAATTTCTAAAGAAACTGAAATTTGCAGAGAAAGCATACCATTTTGGAGTTTGATGAATGTTGGTAGGATTCCTTCAACATTATCATACGATGATATTTTGGATCCCAATCCTACTGTGAGTACATACTACTTATCAGGAGATTCGTCACTTAACGATCAATGCTATAAACCAAGTAGGTGTGAAGAAAGGTGTCAGCGGGGTTACGCCCCCAGAGAAAAGAGGTTATTTAATTAAGGAACTTCGCGAAAGCGTTGGAAAACCTCCCTCGAAGTATCGACACTGGCCTGGCTGAACGGTTAAGCAAGTATTGTACGGTGAGAATTGTCCTGGCTAATTCTTCTTTTATGGTTTGAGGAAGGATTCGAGAAACAGTGGGAGCCATCCTGTTTAGATTAACTTAAAACCAATCTAAACTTGAAACAGCATCATGCTAAAATGTTTTCTTCTCTCTCTTAATTGCAGCAACCTTGTGACCACACATAGGTTACATCTAGATAACAAATTGACTGAATCTGACTTATATGACTGGCAAAGGTCTGTCCAGATGTCCATTGGCTATGACAAGTAGGACCACCCTATTACTACTCAAGATCCCGCCGTCCCAGGTCCAGTTTCCACTGTCGCGGATAAGGATATCCGTCAGACAAGGCAAAAAGATAAAGCGAAAGCTAAGTGCCTCGTGTTAGCTTCAGTTGATGGTGTATACCAGAAGCAGCACGAGAAGATGGACGTAGTTTCCATCTTTCTCTATAATAAAGATTTATATGGAGAGCAATCTCATATCACTAGATATGAAACCTCGAATGAATTAATTCAAGCGAGGTTAGCTGACGGGTCATCTGTAGGGGACAACGTCCTTACAATGACTAGCTGTATTGATGAGCTCCAGGACCTGGAGACCGCGTTGGGAAACGAGTCAAATACTAACTTGATTCTACAGTCTCTGCCTCCTACCCTGAAGGAAACCAGCGAAGGAGAAGAAAAGAGAAAGGCAAAAGTTTCGGGACTGGATATAGTAAAAGAGGGACATTCCTATTGTTACAAGGATGAACATTGGCAGAATGATTGCAGGGCTTTAGAAACCAGTAACCAGAATGCGAAGCATGTTGTGGCTTCAGCCTCAAGTGTGTTTGTTATTGAGAACTGTATGTCAGTTAACCCTACTTCCTGGGTATTGGATACCGGGTTAGGAACTCACATTTGTAATTCATTACAGACTCTGAGAAACCGTAGGGTTATCGGGATAGGTGATATGACCCTCACGGTTGCTAACAGAATGAGCATGAACGCTGAATCCGTAGGGGAATATCATCTTGGACTGACAACTGGGCAGATATTGATTCTGCGTAACTGTTTTTATGTACCAGGTACGACTTGTAATATCATATCTGTACCCTTACTATCTAAGGAAGGATATGATTTTACTTTTACAAGAGATGTAGTTCACATCCACCTAAATCAAGTTATGATAGGGTCAGGTACATTAGAAAACGGAATATACGTATTAAATCAAGCTCAGATTTTCAGTGTCCAGAACACACTTAAAGAAAGTCTCCGGAAACAAATCAGGCATTCTTATGGCATTGTAGACTAGGTCACATCAATGAGAGAAGGTTGATTAAGTTACATGGAGAAGGATATTTGAATCCGTTCGAATATCAATCTTATGCTACTTGTGAATCTTGTCTCATGGGAAAGATGACAAAGACTCCGTTTACTGGACACGGAGTAAGAGCAAGCGAGCTCTTGGGACTCGTACACAGTGACGTGTGCGGTCCAATGTCTACACATGCGCGAGGTGGTTATTCCTACTTCATTACTTTTACGGATGATTTCTCTAGGTATGGATATATCTTCTTAATGAAGCATAAATCCGAGGCCTTTGAGAAATTCCAGGAATACAAGAATGAAGTGGAAAAACAAACCGGCAAAAGTATCAAGACACTGAGATCGGATCGAGGTGGTGAATACTTAAGTGCCGAGTTCCTAGGTTACTTAAAAGAGAATGGAATTCTCTCTCAGCTTACTCCTCCATACACACCACAACATAACGGTGTATCGGAGAGACGAAACCGAACCCTATTGGATATGGTACGTTCCATGATGAGTAACGCTGAGTTGCCGCGATCATTCTGGGGATATGCACTAGAATCAGCTGCATTTCTTTTAAACCGAGTTCCAACCGAGACTGTGCCTACCACACCATTTCAGATGTGGAGTGGGAAGAAACCCTGTCTTAAGTATCTTATGACATGGGGATGTCCAGCTTTTGTAAAGAAGCAGCATGCGGACAAGCTCGAGGCACACTCAGTACAGTGTAAGTTTGTGGGATATCCAAAGAACTCCATGGGATATTGTTTCTATTACGCAGAGGAACAAAAGGTCTTTGTTTCTCAACATGTCCGCTTCTTGGAAACTGAGTTTTTAGAAAATCAGAAGAGTGGGAGCGCAATAGAACTGGAAGAAATTCCAGAACCACAAGCTATTACTGAAACCTTGGTAGAACGAGAAGGTTCAGGAGAACAGGACATCCCGACACCACTCCGCAGGAGTAGTAGGCAATCTCATCCGCCCGAGAGATACTACGGTTTTCTCATAGACGGGGATAGAGAGGATTGCACTATTGATTATGATGAGCCTACTAGCTTCCAGCAAGCCATTCAGAGCGGTGACTCAGTAAAATGGCTGGATGCAATGCGGACCGAAATGGTGTCCATGTACACCAACAAAGTATGGACTTTGGATATTGCTCCAGATGGGGTAAAACCCGTAGGATGCAAATGGATCTTCAAAAAGAAGATTAGTGTAGATAGACAGGTTGAAACCTATAAGGCAAGACTTGTTGCAAAGGGTTTCCGCCAAAGACCTGGTTTGGACTATGACGAAACCTTTTCTCCAGTAGCTATGCTTAAATCTATTCGGGTCCTTCTTGCTATTGCTGCCTTCCACGATTATGAAATCTGGCAGATGGACGTAAAGACGGCCTTTCTAAATGGTAATTTGGAAGAAAGCGTCTATATGGATCAGCCAAAAGGATTCATTCAGAGTGGGAGCAGCGGTAAAGTATGCAAGCTGCTAAAGTCCATTTATGGACTAAAGCAGGCATCGCGAAGTTGGAACATCTGTTTTGATGATGCTGTCAAAGAATTTGACTTTATCAAAAATCCAGATGAACTATGCATATACAGTAAGATTGTAGGGAGAGCTGTAGTATTCCTCGTCTTGTACGTGGACGGCATTCTCCTAATAGGAAATGATATTCCTATGTTACAGTCAGTCAAAAGATTCTTGTCACATAAATTCTCCATGAAAGACCTGGGTGATGCCACCTATATCCTGGGGATCCGGATCTATCGTGATAGATCAAAAAGGATGTTGGGACTTTCACAGTCCAGGTACATAGAAACCATAGTGAAGAGATTCAGTATGGATGATTCTAAGCGCGGTAACCTACCGGCTTGTCACGGAATCACCCTCTCCAAAGACATGTCTCCCAAGACAGATTTAGAAAGGGATCGCATGTCGATTATACCCTACGCTTCTGCGGTAGGCTCTATAATGTATGCGATGTTATGTACCAGACCAGATGTAGCATACGCATTAAGCGTTGTAAGCCGGTATCAGGCAAACCCAGGGGAGAAGCACAGGATAGCAGTAAAGAACATTCTCAAGTACCTGAGGAGGACTAAGGAGATGTTCTTGGTGTATGGCGGAAAAGACTTCCAGATGGAGGCCTTTGCCGACTCCGGCTTCCAGAGTGACAAAGATGACTCCAAGTCCATGTCGGGTTATGTCTTTACCCTCAATGGAGGGGCGGTCTGTTGGAAGAGTTCCAAGCAGGAGACCATTGCTGACTCAACAATGGAAGCGGAGTACATAGCTGCTAGCGATGCCGCAAAAGAGGCTGTCTGGATGAAGAAGTTCCTCACAGAACTTCAGGTGGTTCCTTCTAGTGTTGGTCCAATACCTCTGTATTGTGACAACAACGGCGCTATTGCTTTAGCGAAGAAACCTAGGTCCCATCAGAAGTCCAGACACATCTTAAGGCGGTATCACCTGATCAGGGAGATCATAGAACGCCAGGAGATCGAGGTGAAGAGAGTAAAGACAGAGGATAACATTGCTGACCCATTCACAAAGGCCATTCCTCAGACGCAGTTCGAGAGGCTATTCGAGATGATAGGTCTACGATATGCCAGCTCATGGCCCTAGTGAAAGTGGGAGATTGTTAGTGTATATGCCATAGGGGCCATTATTATATCATACTAGATTGTATATTACTTAATGGAAGCTTGGGATATTCACAGTTATATATACAGTCTTGCTAAAATTGGTAGTAGGCTAAAAATGGTAGTATGCTACTTGGTTTATGTCTACTTTAATATGTGTATATGTTTCTTGTAACGTATCACTTATACATATTAGTAGAGCCCATAGGATCTTTGCTTGATTACCAGCGTCGTGATGGTAGTCACACTAGTGGGGGGCTGGGTAGTCTGTAAGCAACATCCTATACAGGTCCCTGGTCGTTGGATTTGTAGGGTTCCTAGGAACCCTAATGAGGTCTCACAAGGCATCAACCATGCCAATTTCAAATTTAAACGGTGCCGAGAAACGCTAGAACGGATCGTTGGCTAGATTTCTAGGCGAAAAAGTAAACTAGTTAACATCTTAACTAAAAGGAAACGGAAATACAACCTTTGTAGATCCGGTGCTCCACCTCCATAGCTCCGCAACGAAGTCCCCTCGCTGTCCTAGTGAATTCCCGGGCTCTAGCGTCGGCTTCATCGGAGAATAGGCGAGCTAGGTCGTCGATGTCCATGCCGAAGATGATCTACGTCGAGGCATCGCTAGATCAAGCTCCAACTTCACCAAGTCAAGAAAACTTGTGAAGGAAACACACTCTACTACTTGGCAAGAGGTAGAGGATGAAGAAATAGGAAGTGGGTAGACTTTAGAATTGGATTTCTCACTCATTTCATCAATCCACCATTGATGAAGTGAAGGTTTCTTCATTGAAGAAGATGAAGAAGAAGAAGAAAGTGTTATGATAAGTTAATTAAAAAAGAATAGAAAATCAATACTTATCATAATTCTAACTATGGTTATGTGTAGAGAATTGACCAAGGTTAAAGGAATGGTTAAGGTTAAGGATGAGATAAGAATGGTGGTCAAGGTCAAAGCTTCATGAAGCTTCAGCTAAACAACAAATAAAGCCACCATTCTTTTCTCTTTTCCATTTATTTTCCAAAATGTATAAACAAATAAATAAATGAATAAATAAGTAATGGAAAAATAAAACCCTAATTATATGTTTAACCATGGTTTAATTCTTTACACTTAACCAAGTAAACATGTATCATCAAACATGATACAATCATGTGTACAAAAGTATATCACATATAGAATGTGCACAAACCGAGTGAGAAAATCCATCTTAAAGTGAACCAATACTAGTTAATGCAAAGTAATATATCAAATATATAATTATGCATTAAATCATTAAATCAACACTTGATTTAACGATCAGGTCATATCGCATACAACCGACTAATATCCAATGTATCGGTTTATCGAATCAATCCTTGATTCGATAACTAGGTTATATCGCATACAACCATTCGACATATTTATCGCGAGAATTGAATACGGTATCACATACGCGTATTATTCTCGGTCCTGCACATATCTCATATGCGCTCCTATTTCGTTTCGCTTGAGCCAGGAAACCTCTGTGTAGGACTCTAAAGACTCGTCAATACGCCGGCAGCAGGCGATAATCATATCAAACACCCACAAGCCGCAAGCGGTCTGCTAAACGTAACGGCCACCCGGGTATTGAGCAATCTGAAGATCGACGAGCAAGCCCGCTCACACTCCAGTGAATCCAACCAGTAACACTACCGTACAGTCCGGTCTGATCGTCTGATATGTCGCATATCTCGCCTAGGGGTGGTAAACGTCAGACCCCAATAGCTTGATAAGTCGTGTCGATATGAGGTCTATAACAATTCGAGAAACTGCTGGTAACAATTACCAGTAAATCTCAGCAACCCTGGACAGGGATTTCCTGTTATAGCCAATCGAACACAGCGCAACATCAACTCCCTATACCGGGAGAGACGAATCCCCTCCTATCGCTCATTGCCTCCATGTGACTCGGGACTGTACCAAAAAACCACCGTTTTGCACGCCCTCTTGGACGTGGTAAGGTGGAAATCAAAGCACAGTAGGAACCACACAAGACTCTATGACGATCTCGGGTCAACAGACTACTCTGTACCAGTGTCACCAGAGAACTGCCATCTGACGTAAGGTATAATACCATCTGGGAGTTCTCGGCGAGTCCGTCCAGTGTACCCAGTCTCTACTGAGCACCCGTATATCATCTCTGATGTCAAACACCGATGGATATGGGATCATCCATCGCCCATCTGTATGGGTCGAGAAGGTATACGCTAGTCTACTCTGGTATATCGATGCCCCGTCTCGATATACCCACGACTAGGGACTGTGAAGGATGTACTTATGGACTACCATGTCCCCACTAGTATGATCCGCATCATAGTCCAGGTAGTCAAGTACACATCCTAAGGGCTTTACCAACATGTAACAGAGAGACAATCAGTATACACATTAAGGTAAAGAGCAACCAGATAGCATACTATCATGTCGAGTAAGAAAGTCCTCCCTATATATGTCCCAGCATCCACTACAATATACATCCTATGTACAGTAATGGCCTCTAGGGCATACATATAACTAACAATCTCCCACTTGCACTAGGGCCATCTGTAGCAGTGGTTGCAGTATCTCATACTCAACCATCCCATAAAAGTCTCTCTCTGGGAAAAGGCCTTTCGTGAGTGGATCCGCTGTGTTTGTCCTCTGAGTCTACTCTCCTAACCTCGATCCCTTGGAGATCAACCATCTCCATGATCAGGTGATACTGCCTTAGAATATGTCTGGATCACTGATGGGACGGACGTTCCTTGGCATAAGCCACAACTCTATTGTCACACAATGGGAGGAACATGGTTCATCTTATGAACCAATATATACCCAAACAGCCTCTTTGGTAGCATCTTAAATAGCGATGTATCAAGCCTTTATCGTCTAGTATGCCACGGTATCTAGCTTGGAACTCTTCCAACATACCGTCCCTTTACTGAGGGTAAAGACAATGCCTGCGACTGACATTCAGTCGTCTTTATCACCCTGGAACCCCTCCAGTGATTCTCCCCAGGATCGATTGATACCATCTCACTACAACTAGTGAGAATCCTAACATCCAATTAGATCTATCTCATAGATCCAAACCCAGGATTTAGGAGGTATCACTTTGATCCTTTATGGAGAATCATTGTGATAAGCGGAGATTGACCGAGCGTAGCATAGGAAACTCCTTCCCTATCAAGAGTATGTTATCCACGTACTCTACGAGGATCATCACCATACTCCCTACTACCTTTTTGTATATACAAGGTTCATCTACCATTTTGATGATGTCAAACTCTTTGACTAATCCATCAAAACAGATGTCCCAACTCCGCGATGCCTGCTTTATCACATAAAACATCTTGTACACGTTTCCGCTGCTCCCACTGTCTACGAAGCCCTCTGGCTGTGTACTTATAGACATTCTCTTCTAAAACATCATTTAGAAAAGCTGTCATGACACCCAACCACCAGATATCGTAGTTATGGTATGTAGCCGTGGAAACTAGGATCTGGATGGACTTAAGCATAGTCACTTGAAAAGGTTTCATCATAATCCACGCCTGGTCGATGACGAAAACCTTTAACAAGTATAGCTTTGAAAGTCTCAACTTTTCCATGTACACCAAGTAATCTTCTAAAGATATACTTGCTCCTGATGGGGATTTAACCCTTCAGATATAGCAACCAAAGTCCATACTTTGTTGGTGTATAAGGATTCCATCTCAGATCGCTAAGCATCCAGCCATTCTTACAGAGTCCCACTCCTGATGGCCAGCTCGAAACTAGTTGGGTCATCATCTCATGATGCATTCCTCGCTCCCACTGTCATAGAGAAACAGAAGTATCTCTTAGGTGGGTGAGGAACCCTACTAGATCGGCGGAAAGGCTGAGGTTCGTTGGTTTCTACTGAATTCTTTGGTTCTGACAAATCATCTACTGTAGTTTGTATAGCTGGAACCTTTCCAGTTCTACATAACTGACCTTGCCTCGAGCTTGTCCGGATTTTGCTTTTAGACATAGGCCGGACAATCCCAAATCTTAACTAGCTTAAGACATGGGCTCTACCCTTTCCATATCACATATGAAGTGGTAGGAAACTGATTTGATCGGAACCCTATTCAATAGATATGCAGCTTCTCAAGTGCATAACTCCCAAAAAGAAATAGGAAACTCAGTAGTACTCATCATAGAGCACACCTTATCACATAGGGTGTAATTGCTCCACCCCGATATACCATCGTGCAATGGTGTATTCGGAGGAGTAATTCTGAGAGAGAATCTCATTCTCCTTTAGAATAGTTCAGAAATTCCGTGCTCAAGTATTCTCCTCCTTGATCACATCAACGGACATAATACTTATACCCGTATTGGTTCTCTACTTCTAACTTATATTCTGTGAATATCTCAAAAGGTTCGGACTTGTGTTTCAACAGGAACATAGGTCTGAATCTTGAAAGATCATCAGAGAATGTAATGAAGTACAAAGAACCGGTCTTGGCATGTGTAGACAGGGGACCTGACATACATCAACATGTATCATCCCAAGAGTTCACTAACTCTTTCTCTGTTTCCATTAAACAGAGCTCTGGTCATCTTATCTTTGTGACATGACTGGCAAGTTTCACAAGATGTAAATTCAAACTGATTTAAATATGCATCTACATGTAACTTCAGCTAGTCGGGTCGCATTGATATGACCTAGTCTACAATGCCTCAAGAAGGATTCGTTCATTTCTGAACTCTTCCTCTTGTGTGTGTTCCGTATACTAAAGAACTGTAGTTTGATTTAGAACATCAATGCTTTTAGATAACGTGCCTGAACCGATCAACTTTTGATATAGGAAATGTTCAAAACATTATCCAACAATACAAAATTTTATCATTTCTTTACTGATAAAGAGACTGATATGATTTTGTATATCAGGTTCGGTATCTAATAACATTCGTTCAGAATCAATGTATTGGTAATACAGGGTGACAGTGACCAACAGACTTGGCTGCAACACTTGCCCCGTTTTCTGCCTCATGAAACTTATCACCCGTTCTCAGTTCTCTACCTATCTGTAGCCCTATGTAACAGATTACATATCTGGGATCCTGATCTGGTATCACATACCCAGGACGTAGAGGATACAGAGAAACAGTTCTTTGTAATGAACACACCCGAAGATGATGCATCATATGCACTTTCTTCGTTTGGGCGGCACGGGAATTCTGGTAATCCCCAATTTCCTGCTCTGTCTTATAACAATTATAAGTTGGAGCGGGACCAACGTTCCCCAGCTCAGTATAACAAGCGGGTTCGGTCAATTATCCGTATTATTATCTTGATTAAGGCGTGATATGGTCGCTACCTGGAGAGAGAGAGAAGAAAACACTCAGCGTGCGCTCTTGCAAGAATAGATTGGTTATTATTTTATCTAATCAGGATGGCTCCCGCTGCTTTTTATCAAATCTTCCTTCAAACCCAAAAAGGAAAGACTAGCCGGGATTAATTACACACTACAAGTTCGCCAATCTTTCAGCCAGGCCAGTGTCGGTACTTTGAGGGAGGTCCCCCGTGCTTTCGCACGAACCTAATTAATGTAAACCTCATTTTCCCAGAGGCGTAACCTCGTTAACACCTTTCTAGACACCTACTTGATCGGCTAATTGTAATGTATAAAACTCTCCCAGGAGTAACTCTTACTCGCAGCGGGTATCGGGATCCAACTATCTCATAGAAGGTATGCAATCTCATTGCAAATTTCAACACTTGAAATTCCCGATAATATTTTGCCCCTAACCTCCTATGACCTTGACAAAGGCCAACAAACCATAGGATGCTAGTCAAGTTCAACCCATTATTTCCTGATTGAATTAAACCCACCCGCACGGCCCTTGACAAAGGCCAACAAGGTCGCACGACTACCCTAACTCAATCTGCATCATAT
The DNA here is from genome assembly GCA_030015575.1 of Agapanthus africanus. Lineage (NCBI taxonomy): Eukaryota > Viridiplantae > Streptophyta > Magnoliopsida > Asparagales > Amaryllidaceae > Agapanthus > Agapanthus africanus. The sequence continues at coordinate 191,248,581 of CM057347.1, read as the reverse complement.
GCATAAGCAGAAAAGCACCAGTTAGCTACCGCACACTGCGCCTTGACAAAGGCCAACAAACGCAGCACGAATACTAACTACTACTTATCTGAAATGACGGAGGGCTACGACAGGTTTTTCTGAAAACCTATTGCGTAATGAACTTGATATCGTTGTAGAATCAAATGATTTTAAAATGGAGTGTTTTTGAGGCTTTTCTAGTTTTGCTAAAGGAGTCACTCCCGGTGAAGGGATCGTCGGTCCTTTCCTCGTCGAATGAGGTGCGGGATATATCATATATATCACTGTGCAAAGCAAAAATAGTTAAAAGCAATCAAAAGTCAAACCGAGTGTGTAGCATCTGCCAGTTATTGCTAAAGGAGTCACTCCCGGTGAAAGGATCTCGGTCCTTTCCTTATCGAATAAGGTGCGTGATATATCATATATACCGCTGTGCAAAGCAAGAACTGTAGCTACCTGTTTTATTTTTAAATTTGATTCTACAACATCTTAGGTTTCTTTTATTTCATTAATCATATTAATGAAGTCCCATCATTTAAGTACCTAAACATCACAGATAAATACGACGTACACTTATGCCATCCGCATTCGCCTCGATGTCCCCTCGTGCACCGTTAGGTTAGGTAACTAACGACAGAGCGGGGCAGGGCTAGCGCGGGTGTAAAACATAAGTAATTTCTATATAATATATCATATATACTATATACTGTATCTATCACAGAACATCACATGATCACATCACAGATATCGCAGCAGAAGAATCATATGAAATATTGGATATACTAGGACGTCCGTGTTTTCAATACGAGCCAGTATAAAACACGGATTCCACGGTCGCGATGAATAGCCAAACCCACACCCCTAGACCCCTACGAGAGTGGCAAGCAACCCTACCAATTCTAGAGTTAGGCGACCCGGACTCGACTCCTCGAGTTGGTCTCCCACTGGACTCCAGAACCCGGTTACTTGTGCTCCCCTCCTTGGGTCTATCCTAGTGCGGAAAAGTAAATAATATACAAAAGGTGACATCTTCCGCAACCTGGAAGCGCCCCAATAAAAGAATATTACATACAAGTTTTTACATGAATGAAAATGAAAAACACTCATCTCACATAAAAAAACCCCGGCTATTCAAACACGACGATCCAATATAACATATCCAGCAACACATAACATCACATGTCATCAACGTAAGTAAATATGTCCATCCCAATTGTCGTTGACATATAGCAACGAAACCGGCGATATCACATATTACACTTACGGTCACAGAAAAGAAAGTGTAAAACTACAACAGTTGGAATCCGCAACCACCTCAGACATCGCATGCCTGACCAAATGAATTTCTTTAGACATCGTATGCCTAACAATTATAAACCCCGCATTTTAGTCTCATCATTGAAAACACTTTTCAATATTAAGTCGGGTAATTCAACAAGATTCCCGACATCCTGATCGAATGCTAGTCGCAAACTTCAGTAGACGGCTGCACCCCCGATACCGTCGACGAAGTGCACCAAGGCGGAACACCGCTGCCGCGAGCACCCGAACGGATGCTTTCGGCGACGGGGTTCTCCTACAGTCACTTGGTCGAGGCTATGGAGTGAAGCTGTCTATTAAGTTTACCCGGCGAGTATCCGCGTACGCTACGTGATTGCGACGGACTTTTGATCACATCAAAATTCCGTGGCAACCGATCAAGTGAGACTAAACTGCTATGTTTATAATATTCATTCAGTTATCTCATAACTACTTGTGAATTCCAATTATTGTATCCCATTCCAGATAAATAGAAAATGTTAAACTTTCCGATCGAACAGTCGAACACCCAAGTTTTCCCGATACAGATCAACACATGAAACAAGTCTAACAACATTCAGTTCGTGCCTCAGTACCAACGGTCCAGCCGTAGAAGGGTCAAGCCAACGCCTCACATGTGGCACGCCGTACTGCCCCAAACCCGAAGGTTCAAAGGGCAGTTCAAGACGGTCACATAATCGAGTTAAGGTTTGTTGTCTTCTAGAGGGACCATCGCGTTACTTGCACTACTTAGAACATCGTTAAACTACGGAAAAATCCAACACTTGGAAATTTCCCGACAGGGGAAAAATTGGGTATTTATATCCGGTCAAACTTTTTAACATATTCTAAAATTTATCCGGAAAGCCACACAGACAAAATTTGATAATCCGACTGAACATTCGAATCCCCAAAACAACTCAGAAAATAAAACTCTGGAAAAAATATTAAAAATTCCCAGGAAAACCAGAACTGAAAACTAAGAATTAAGGTGCAAATTTCGAAGCACAAAAAGACAAAGTTGCCGCGGAACCGCCGCATGAGCATGCTCATGCCGTGGATCCGCGGCGAGATTATGGAATTACGCGCTCGAATTTTGCAGTAATCCTTATATCTTCCTGCTGATTTTTCTGAATATTTTTAATCTGGAAAAAATCATGATTTTGAAAATTGTCCAGAGAGCTATTTTTGAGTTGGGTTTCGGGTTCGTTCGGGTTTCAAATTCCGTCTAGACTTCGCCTAAGGCTCTAGCCTGGCTCTGATACCACTGTAGGGTTCCTAGGCACCCTAATGAGGTCTCACAAGGCATCAACCATGCCAATTTCAAATTTAAACGGTGCCGAGAAACCCTAGAACGGATCGTTGGCTAGATTTCTAGGCGAAAAAGTAAACTAGTTAACATCTTAACTAAAAGGAAACGGAAATACAACCTTTGTAGATCCGGTGCTCCACCTCCATAGCTCCACAACGAAGTCCCCTCGCTGTCCTAGTGAATTCCCGGGCTCTAGCGTCGGCTTCATCGGAGAATAGGCGAGCTAGGTCGTCGATGTCCATGCCGAAGATGATCTACGTCGAGGCATCGCTAGATCAAGCTCCAACTTCACCAAGTCAAGAAAACTTGTGAAGGAAACACACTCTACTACTTGGCAAGAGGTAGAGGATGAAGAAATAGGAAGTGGGTAGACTTTAGAATTGGATTTCTCACTCATTTCATCAATCCACCATTGATGAAGTGAAGGTTTCTTCATTGAAGAAGATGAAGAAGAAGAAGAAAGTGTTATGATAAGTTAATTAAAAAAGAATAGAAAATCAATACTTATCATAATTCTAACTATGGTTATGTGTAGAGAATTGACCAAGGTTAAAGGAATGGTTAGGGTTAAGGATGAGATAAGAATGGTGGTCAAGGTCAAAGCTTCATGAAGCTTCAACTAAACAACAAATAAAGCAACCATTCTTTTCTCTTTTCCATTTATTTTCCAAAATGTATAAACAAACAAATAAATGAATAAATAAGTAATGGAAAAAAAAAACCCTAATTATATGTTTAACCATGGTTTAATTCTTTACACTTAACCAAGTAAACATGTATCATCAAACATGATACAATCATGTGTACAAAAGTATATCACATATAGAATGTGCACAAACCGAGTGAGAAAATCCATCTTAAAGTGAACCAATACTAGTTAATGCAAAGTAATATATCAAATATATAATTATGCATTAAATCATTAAATCAACACTTGATTTAACGATCCGGTCATATCGCATACAACCGACTAATATCCAATGTATCGGTTTATCGAATCAATCCTTGATTCGATAACTAGGTTATATCGCATACAACCATTCGACACATTTATCGCGAGAATTGAATACGGTATCACATACGCGTATTATTCTCGGTCCCGCACATATCTCATATGCGCTCCTATTTCGTTTCGCTTGAGCCAGGAAACCTCTGTGTAGGACTCTAAAGACTCGTCAATACGCCGGCAGCAGGCGATGATCATATCAAACACCCACAAGCCGCAAGCGGTCTGCTAAACGTAACGGCCACCCGGGAATTGAGCGATCTGAAGATCGACGAGCAAGCCCGCTCATACTCCAGTGAATCCAACCAGTAACACTACCGTACAGTCCGGTCTGATCGTCTGATATGTCGCATATCTCGCCTAGGGGTGGTAAACGTCAGACCCCAATAGCTTGATAAGTCGTGTCGATATGAGGTCTATAACAATTCGAGAAACTGCTGGTAACACTTACCAGTAAATCTCAGCAACCCTGGCCAGGGATTTCCTGTTATAGCCAATCGAACACAGCGCAACATCAACTCCCTATACCGGGAGAGACGAATCCCCTCCTATCGCTCATTGCCTCCATGTGACTCGGGACTGTACCCAAAAACCACCGTTTTGCACGCCCTCTTGGACGTGGTAAGGTGGAAATCAAAGCACAGTGGGAACCACACAAGACTCTATGACGATCTCGGGTCAACAGGCTACTCTGTACCAGTGTCACCAGAGAACTACCATCTGACGTAAGGTATAATACCATCTGGGAGTTCTCGGCGAGTCCGTCCAGTGTACCCAGTCTCTACTGAGCACCCGTATATCATCTCTGATGTCAAACACCGATGGATATGGGATCATCCATCGCCCATCTGTATGGGTCGAGAAGGTATACGCTAGTCTACTCTGGTATATCGATGCCCCGTCTCGATATACCCACGACTAGGGACTGTGAAGGATGTACTTATGGACTACCATGTCCCCACTAGTGTGATCCGCATCATAGTCCAGGTAGTCAAGTACACATCCTAAGGGCTTTACCAACATGTAACAGAGAGACAATCAGTATACACGTTAAGGTAAAGAGCAACCAGATAGCATACTATCATGTCGAGCAAGAAAGTCCTCCCTATATATGTCCCAGTATCCACTACAATATACATCCTATGTACAGTAATGGCCTCTAGGGCATACATATAACTAACAGGATTACAAGATAGGGCATCGATATTCCGGAGTAGACTAAGTGTGTACGCTTCTCATCCCAGTTGGGGAGATGGTCTGTCCCACAGCCATCAGTACGTCGTACTAGAGATAGTATACAGGTGCTCGTTAGGTTACGGGTACACCGGACATGACTCGCCGGGGAACTGATTGGTTGGTATTATACCCATCGTCAGTTAACAGTTTCCAGGTGACATGAGTACAGCATAGTTCGCAGACTTGACACTGCTACTTCGCCTCGATTGTGTCCCACTGTTCTTAGATTGCTACCCTACCACGACTCAAAGGAGTCGTGCAAAGAGGTAGCAGTCTGGTGCAGTCCCGAGCACTTGGAGGCAGTGGCGGTTAGATAGGATTCGTCTCTCCCGGTATTGGGAGATGATATCGCGCTGTGTCAGAGAACCATTACGCAAATTCCCTGGCCAGGGTAAGCGAGATATACTGGTAGGTTCCAATAGCTTCTCAGGGTGTAATGGGCTTCGCTCTGACACAACTTATACAGCTATTAGGGGACTGACGCTTGCCGCCCCCAAGGCTTGATATGCGATAGTCTTAGACGAACAGACCGGACTGTACGGAGATTGTCACATCAGGCTCAGTAGGGGTTCGGATGGTTTTCCTCATTGGCCTTCTTATCGACATCTACCTGGGGACCGTTACGTACAGCTAGTGCCGCTTGCGGTCTGTGGTTAAACCCACTGCGAGCGTAGTGTCGAGTCTTTAGAGTCCCACACAGAGAGTTTCCCTGCTCCAGGCGAAACGATATAGAGGTCGTATGGTTTTACGACAAGGGTTCGGATGCGTACGTGTGTTTACGCACGTACGACTTTTCGGACAGTTTTTACTAGCCGGCTTTGGTTTAAGCCAGATTCTAGTATCAGGTTATTGGATTTATACAGTCTAAAGTTTTTCCATGTTTTCACGGATTGGAGGGGCGTTCTCGTAATTTGTCGGGAAGGTTCTAGAAGAGTGGTGACTAAGGGGTTAAGGTGGCATGAGCATTAGTTGCTTAATGACTCATTTGTGTGATTCATGCTTTGTATTAAATGATTCATTAATGAGTTAGTGAGTCATATGATGAATCACACTAGATGAATGAATCTAACCATGATGATAAATCATTTATATTATTCATTGATTAATTGTTATGGTTGATATATTCATATGAGCTCATTATTCTTTTCATGATCATTCTCACCATCTCACTCCTCAAGCTCACTCTCTCTTAAAACCCTAACCCTAACCTCTCATGTGTTGAGATAAAGGGTTAGATAGATTAAAACATCCATAACCTCACTCTATATCACCTAGTTAGCTTAGATTAGCGACTTGAGCTAACTAGTTATCTCAAGTTTGAGATTTAGCTTGACGTAGGAGCTTTCGGGTGGATCGTCTTTGATTCGAGGAGGCCGTGATGTTGCCAATGTTCCAAGGAGCCTACGAGGAGTGGAGGACCGCGATGAAGACCCGAAGGACAAGTAACGTGAGGTATAACTTCGTATCCGAGTAGTTAAACCTCTAGTACTTTGTTAGCAATGGTTTAGAAACGATTTATGCGCTCAAGTCTGTGTTACGAAGCTTTGATGATTGTTTTTCATATATTCCGCCTCCCCGCAAGTTCGTGGGGTGCGTGACATGGACTTACAGATAGGAGCTACAGACGAAGCCCGAAGCCAAAATTAGGTACCCAGGCCGCAAATTGTGGCCCAGGGGATTAAATTTGTGGCCTTAATGTTAGGGATTGGTCTCGGGTCTCTACGGTATGCTCCATATCACCTGCACATCTCTCTGTGATCGCTAAATAATTTTCAGGTCACCCGGATTATAGCAGATGTCAATACACCCACAGAATTCACAAAATACGATGTCGGGGATTTCTAAGTTCGCTAGTTGGGGTTCTAGTCTCTACTTTAGGTCTCCAATCAATCACCACAGGGGTTTAAGGTCAATATTAAGCCTCAATTACACTATCTCAATTCAATCAAACCCTAATTCCCAACTTAAGATTCCAAAGTTCACTAAATCGCACAAAAATCGATTTTAAACTTGAATAGAGGCTTAAGCAATTGAAATACTACATTATATGTGAAGGGATTACCTCAATTGGCACCCATGAATCCCCTACAGCGCCAAAACTCAAACTTTCTTGGTCCAAAATGTAGCTTGTAAGCTTGTGCACCTTTTTTGTGAAGTGGGGATGGACTTTTTGTGAGTCTTTAGTGATGAAGTGGGGGTTTGAAGTGGAGGGGAAAGGGGTGTTGCCATGGTTGAGGAAGGACATGAAAATGAAGGAATGATGAAGGAAGAAACAATGGGAGCTTGGTAAAGTTGACCCCTCACCCTCTCTCTCTCTCTCATGCCCATGCTTCACTATTCTATTCTTTAATCCATTTCTTTTTGTTTTCTTTTCTTTTCCTTATCTTTTCTCTTCTCACTTAAAACCCAAAACCAAGAATGAAACATGAAGAGAAAGCCATGTAGGAAAATGTAACACAAGTGTAAAAATGATATGGTGCATGTTTTGCACAAAACACTTTTAAAGCCCGATTAGCGATTTTTAATCACGATCAGCACTAAAATAGTGTCAAATAAATCATAAACTTTCATAATATGCATGAATCTCATAAAGCACCCTCATTTCAGTAATTTCCAAAATTTTTCAAATTTTTCCCTATTTATCGGTATTTAATTATACCACAATATTAAAATATTCATTATTTTTAATATTTAATTATAAATATTCCCAAAAATAATAATTTTTTTTTATTGTTACAATCTTCCCCCTTAAAGAAATTCGGTCCCCGAATTCAAATTTAAAGTCCCCTAATTTCTAAAACATTTCAGTAAAAGATCATGTCGTCGGGGTCCCGTGATCATAAATATATAAGGCACAGTGGAGCAATGCATGCGCATGAAAGATGAGCAGATAACTCAAAATCAAAACTCTGTCAAGCATCCTGCAATCATCGGAGTCATGGTGAAGACACAAATGTCAAATCCAAAATGAAATCAACATGATATATATGTCAAAACTATACATGTAAATATCATTAAAACATTGGAACAAATGCATGCCAAATTTGTTTTTCAAGTCGCAGTGCGATGTACGTATCACTGCACAGTGGCGGATGTCTATCGTAAAAAAATAACTATATCTATATATATCCTTTGTTTAATATGTACGTCACGCCATTTTGAAAACAATTTAGAAGGGTTTCCTTATTTTAAACGTTTCGTATCATCTCAGACACGTAGGTAAATACTGAGACTATAGATCCCTTTTTGGAAATCCCTTCGATAACTATCAATGCATGCAAAATATATCCAGGTACTGTCCTTTGACTAGTCCTGCCCAGCTACTATATCAAATAGTAAATATCATAAAAACGTACTGCTCCATAAGAAATCAATCCCAAAAAGTGCAAATGAATGCTACGTGCGTCCGATGCGCACGGAAATCAAAATCCATGAATGTGCCATACATGTGCATAGAAACAACATCTAAGTGCAACGGGTGTGCACAAAACACCTGTCAGAGGCAACGGTGTGCCTGACGGCAATATCAGGTGCATCTGATATGCACAAGAATCCCGATTTAGTGCATCTGGTGTGCACCAAAATCGCATCTCATAACATGCGCCCAACATGCGCGAAAATCCAAATCAGGTGCATCCCTCATGCATGAATAAAATCTAAATCATGTGTATTCAACATGCACAAAATCACGAAATCCAATATCAAGCGCTGAACATGCGCAAAATCTAATCCGGTGCATAAGGTGCACAAAACAAATATCGAGTATCACAATCGAAATTGACGGTATACAGCACATTTCAATCCAAATCCAAATCATGTATACCGTGGTATATAATCTCACAACCATGTGCATCAGCATGCACAAAAGCAGATCAAATACAAAATGTGCATGAAAACTATGCCGAAAGCATAAGTCAAATCACATGCATACCATAGGTATGAACACAAAAATCAATATCTCAAATGACATCAAATCGAAGTCAGGTGCAACTGAGGTGCACAAAATCTCAACCATGCAAATAAATCGTCCAAAATATCAAATCAAAGATGGCAGAAATAGTCCCGCTCAAGCACATCCTTCAAGAATCCCAGGCCAACTGTCGTGGTCACTCATAACATGTCTCGTCGACGATGCCGAACTCTGGCCTGCTGGGTGTGCGTAATATGACCGCTCCTGGGTCCAAGCCTTCTCGTATAATATTCCAGAAAGGTCCTGTCGAGATCTCTCTCAAATCTCGGTTCTACCGAACTGCCCGGAAGTCATCATCCTTCATTAAATCTGTTTCTTGTTCCAGAACGGCTGCATACTCACCGCGACTCCTTCTGGAAGGTATATACATATACAACGCCTCTGTATGCGTGTCACATCTCTGATGTCGGCGGAGTGGAAAGTCATCTCATCAAGATCTCGTACGAACTTCTTACTCCACTTTTCTCTAATGTCGACTGCTTCGGACTCGTCTCTTCGTGGCTGCATGGACTGTGCTCCAACAACTATACTCGTATCTGGAGTCTCCAAAGCAATGTATCCCATCACATGATATCCGAATGAAGTTGAACTTTCCGATCGATTCGTCAAAGTTCCATAATCCCCCAAGAGCTCAACATCTTGGGCACAGTTTAATAGTATTCCAGTACATGCCACAGTACCTATGGACCAACCGTAAAAGGGCAAACCCAAGCCTCACTTATAGCACTGCTGATCGTCCGCAAAGCCTAAGGTTTCAAAGCGTTCTCAAGGTCATTATGTCGAGTTAGGGTTTCATTCTTCTAAAGGGTCTATAGCATTACTTGCATTTGTCTCCGAATACTTTAAACTTGGAAAATGGGCTTCTGACATTCGATCGTCTCTATCGACTACCAACGTACCTGCGTGAAGTCGTCTCTAGCTGGAATAAATCAATCTGATGACCTCACATCGGGGTAGGCAACAAATCACATGTCCTAGTCCTTCCTCCGTGGGTGTCTAGTGATCTTCTATCATATCTCTAAGTATACTCGTGCGGCAATAGCTCCAAACCTCTGGGGCGATATCTCGTCAATCTCAGCAATTACTGAATCATTCGTTCGCACGCTGAATAGTGCCTCAATCATCAAATAATCGGTGCATCGACGATCATCACATTCTGGCTGGCCTCTAGCAGTAGCCTGATCCTCTAGTGCTGATCTGCACGTCCGAGAAATCTCGTAAAAGCGATCCATCAAACGCTCATTGCGCGAAAACACAATAAAATGACACCTCTGTGAAATCGTGTGTCCCTGGAATCACGCCCTGGTCAGTCCTCGTCCGTGACGAGCTCGTGCTGACGCAACTCTAGCCGTTGCTCTTTCTGCCTATGTAATCATGGCAGCAAAACCATAACTGATATCGATGAGGATAGATCATGAATGAATATATTGCTGTGCAAAGAAATGTACATCCTATGGCTTCTTAAGCGGAGTAGCGTATTGTAAGTATGCCGCGAAACATACACACGGTACGTCACTCTTCTTAAGTCACCTACTCCATCAACCAAGTTCAACCTACGCGACGAAAGTTCGGGTCTACTACCCCCTTGACTAAGTCTAAGTTCCGTAAGGTCAAGCCTAAGTTCTGAATATATACAAACTCTCTAGGCTCCGCATAGTCAAACTTAGACTCGAACCATGGTTAACCTAGCGCTCTGATACCAACTTTGTCAAGACCCAAAATGGTACGTGACTGGCACTTGAATCATATGAAGTCTATAGAACCCCATCTAATTCAAGTAAGCCAAGATATCCCAGAAATCTAAACCATTTTAAGAAAGAAGTGAAGACAACATGTTTTAAAACGAGTGGTTTTAAATAACATACGCCGAATATGCATTTTAAAATCCCAAGTCTTTTCTGAAAATTTCGGCAGAGTTTCCATTATAAATACTGGCCCCAAATGCGGTACAGCATGAATAATATACGCACAATGATAAAAGGTATCCCCAAGCGGGAGCTAGCTCTTCGTCAATCGACGGTCACAACCACGCTAGCAATATAATATACAACGCCGAAAGGCGAGGATCAAAACTCAAAAGGAAACTCAAAACATCATGAAAACCATAATAATATAACACGCGACTCTAAGGTCGAAAGAATAATACACTAGTTTTCTAAGTCTGAAACAATATACAAGTCTGGTTGATGGAATTTTACTTGATACAACTGAAAATAAATAAGTACAATGGTGGTCACGATGCAAGTGAACCCACCAACCCTAGCAAACACCCGGAATGTAGTAATATGCCAACAAGCCGCCAAGGAAAAACTTGTACAGCAAAACCTGCAAGAAACTGTGGCACAACGGGGATGAGTTGCCAACTCGTGAGTAGAAAGCATCACAGAGCAGAAATCGTATGTATGACTCAATCCTAGATCAAAACGATCAGTAGTATATATCCTCAATATGATAAAATCTGAAGCATGATAAGGTGGCAAAGGTAAACATCTATACAAGTGTAATACCAAGTGCTCGTGTCAGTGCCTCAGGTAGCAACATCTCATAAATATGAGGTATGGTCAATGTAATCAATGCTAGTATGCATGTGGATCCCGTCCATGTGTCAACCAATGACAAAACAACATCATGCATGTAAAAGTCATAAAAGCATATGCATGAATGTATGAGGATATAAATCAACGTGTGTCCCTCGCGACACATCAAAATCATGGAACCTGAGTGGTTAGCATCGACACTCGAAAACATCTTGAAATCTGTGCCCAGCATCGGCACGTAAATCCTCATATATCGGGCTCCGTCAGTCCGGATCGGCCCATATCATCTCTCGTCTCCAGTCGGTATCCTCCGGATATCTGCCGAGCCCAAAAACTATCACCGGTAGGTAGTGGTCCCTCTGCCAGGCTCACCGTTTTCAGCACAGCAATCCGTTCTCGTCCCGGGGTACCATACCGGGTCCACCTTGTACCCGCAATCGGCCTCATCCAACTCCTCGAATCGGGTTTCACATGCCATACGTCTCAGAACCGATAAAACACATGATGGACTCATTGAAATATCATATCAAGGGAAACCAGGTTTTTAAAACAATATATACTCTCTTTTGAAATAACCATGGTTCCCAAATCCAGAAATCTCATGAAAACAACATATCTCAATGAGTATGATCATAAAGCATAATGTGTAGGGTTACTAGGCACTCTCACAAGAGTCTACAAGGCATCAACCATGCCCGATTCAAAAATTAGACGTGCCGAACAACCCTAACCAAGATCTTCAAACTAGAGATTAGGCGAAACAAAGCATGTTAAACACTTTAACATCTAAGAGTTTGGGATTACAACCTTTGTAGTCCGGTACTTCACTTCATAAGCTCCGTGTTGAGGTCCCTTCGCTGCAATCATCGATTTCCCGGACTCTAGAGAAGTTCCACGAAGAGAAAGATGTATGCTTGCTTCCGATCTTCGATAACAAAGATGATCTACCTTGAAGTTTCATTAACACAAGCTCTCACTTATAAATGAAGTGAACACCCTAATCTAAATGGCTATGATAGATTAGGATGATGAAGTAGGATTTTAGCTCTCATTTATTTTCATTAACTCACTCATTTTCATCACTTCATAAAAAGCTAGAAAGCTTTTCATGAAAGAAGAAGAATGAATCCTTTTGTGATGAACAATGAATAAAACCTATGGTTACAAATACAACCCTTGAATTACTTTAACTCATGTAGAGATTTAATCTAGGGTGAAGGGTTTGGGTTGGGTTAAATAATATCTTGCAAAAATATCAACACATAATATCTTTGTAAGAAAAAAAAACGTAAGCTTCTAGAAGCTTCAAGAAGAAGTTAACCCAAATCAAAACCTAACCGTGTTTAATCTCCACTAATCATGTTGCATTTGTAAACATAACTTGTTACAATATTATATATCACATATATAATATTTATTGTAACAAAATAAAATAATGCAATTAACATATATCGCATATATATCAATGTATTAACCGAGTGAGAAAAAGAATCTTTTTGTGAGCTTATACTAATTAATGTAATTTAATATATCGAATATATAATTATACATTAAATTATCGAATCAACACTTGATCCGATAATCCGGCAATTTCAGAAATAACCGACTAATATAATCTGCATCAGTTCGTCGAATCAACACTTGATCCGATGACCCGGCTATATCACATATACCCGGCCAATATCTCATATAGCGAGAATCTAATACGGTATCACATACACGTATTGTTCTCGGTCCAGCACATATCACATATGTGCTCCTACTCCGTTTTGCCTGAGTCAAGAAACCTCTGTGTAGGACTCTAAAGAATCGTCAATACACCGGCAGTAGGTGATGATCATATCAAACACCCACAAGCTACAAGCGGTAAGCTAAACGTAACAGCCACCCAGGTATTGAGCGATCAGAAGATTAATAAGTAAGCCTGTACATTCTCCTGCGAATCCAATCAGTAACACTCCCGTACAGTCCGGTCTCTTCGTCTGATATGTCGCATATCTCGTCTAGGGGTGGTAAACGTCAAACCCCAGTAGCTTGATAAGTCATGTCGATATGAGCTCTATAACAGATCGAGAAACTACTGATAACACTTACGAGTAAATCTTAGCAACCCTGGCTAGGAATTTCCAGTTATAGCCAATCAAACACAGCGCAACATCAACTCCCTATACCGGGAGAGACGAATCCCCTCCTATCACTCATTGCCTCCATGTGATTCGGGACTGTACCCAAAAGCTACCTTTTTGCACGCCCTCTTGGACGTGGTATAATGGAAATCAAAGCACAGTGGGAATCACACAAGACTCTATGACGATCTCGGGTCTACAGAATAACCTGTACCAGTGTCACCAAAGAACTGCCATCTGACGTGAGGTATATTACCATTTGGGAGTTCTCGGCGAGTTCGTCCAGTGTACCCAGTCTCCACTGAGCACCCGTATGCTTTCTCTGATGTCAAACACCAATGGATATGGGATCATCCATCGCCCATCATATGGGTCAAGAAGCACATACGCTAGTCTACTCTTGAGTATCGATGCCCTGTCTCGGTACTCCCACGACTAGGAACATTTGAAGGATGTACTAGACGACTACACTGTCCCCACTAGTATGATCCGCGTCATAGTCCCGGTAGTCAAGTACTCATCCTAAGGGCTTTATCAACATGTAACATACAGACAATCAGAGCACATGTTAAGATAAAGAGCAACCAGATAGCGTACTATCATGTCGAGCAAGAAAGTCCTCCTTATATATGTCCAAGCATCCACTACAATATACATCGTATGTACAGTAATGGCCTCTAGGGCATACATATAACTAACAATCTCCCACTTGCACTGGTGCCATCTGTTGTGGTATCACATAACCAACAATTAGCTGTGGTTGAGGTATCTCATACTCAACCATCCCATAAAAGTCTCTACTGGGAAAAATGCCTTTGTAAGTGGATCCGCGCTGTTGTCCTCTGTGTCTACTCTCCTAACCTCAATCTCTCTGGAGATCAACCATCTCCATGATCAGGTGATACTGCCTAAGAATTATATCTGGATTTCTGATGGGACGGGGGTTCCTTGGCATAAGCCACAACTCCATTGTCACACAATGGTAGGAACGAAGTTCATCTCATGAACTTATATATATCCAGACTGCCTCTTTGGTAGAATCCTTGGTAACGATGTATCTTGCCTTTAATTATCTAATAAGTCACGGTATCTAGCTTGGAACTCTTCCAACATACCGTCCCTCCACTGAGGGTAAAGACAATGCCTGCGACTGACATTCAGTCTTCCTTATCACCCTAGAACCTTTTCCGGTGATTCTCCCCAGGATCGATTGATTCCATCTCACTACAACTAGTGAGAATCCTAACATCCAATTACATCTATTTCATAGATCAAAACCCAGGATTTAGGAGGTATCACTTTGATCCTTATAGAGAATCCTTGTGATAAGCGGAGATTGACCGAGCGTAGAATAGGAAACTCTATTCCCATCAAGAGTATGTCATTCACGTACTCTATGAGGATCACCACCATACTCCCTACTACCTTTTTGTGTACATAAGGTTCATTTACCATTTTGATGAAGTCAAACTCTTTGACTATCACATCAAAACAGATGTTCCAACTCCGCGATGCCTGATTTATCTTATAAAACAACTTGCACACGTTTCCGCTGCTCCCACTATTTACGAAGCCCTCTGGTTGTGTACTTATAGAAGCTCTCTTCCAAATCATCATTTAGAAAAGCAGTCATAACACCCAACCGCCAGATATCGCAGTCATGGTATGTAGCTGTGGCAAGTAGGATCTGGATGGACTAAAGCATAACTTTGAAAGCCTCAACTTTTCCATGTACACCAAGTAATCTTCTTAAGATATACTTGCTCTTGATGGGGATTTAACCCTTCAGATAAAGCAACCAAAGTCCATACTTTGTTGGTGTATAAGGATTCCATCTCAGATCGCTAAGTATGCAGCCATTCTTACAGAGTCCCACTCCTGATGGCCTGCTCGAAACTAGTTGGGTCATCATCTCATGATGCAATCCTCGCTCCCACTGTCATAGAGAAAACCGAAGTATCTCTCAGGTGGGTGAGGAACCCTACTAGATCGGCGGAGAGGCTGAGCTTCATTGGAAACTATTGAATCCTTTGGTTCCACCAAATCATCAGCTACAGTTTGTATAGCTGGAACTCTTTCCAGTTCTACCTCATGACCACTAATTTCTTCACAAGAAATTCTCTTTCACAAAGGTGGAATGTTGAGAAACAAAACATCTTTTGTTCCTCGGTTTGGTAGAAGGTATTCCCTTCCTAATGCTTGGGATATCCAACAAACTTCCATAGAACTGACCTTGCCTCGAGCTTGTCCGGATTTTGCTTTTGACATAGGCCGGACAACCCCATATCTTAACATCCTTAAGAGATGGGCTCTTCCCATACCATATCACATATGGAGTGGTAGACATCTGATTTGATTGGAACCCTATTCAATAGGTATGCAGCTTCTCAAGTGCATAACTCCCAAAAGGAAATAGGAAACTCAGTAATACTCATCATAGAGCACACCATATCTAATAGGGTGTGTTTGCTCCACCCCGATACACCGACGTGCTGTGGTGTATACGGAGGAGTGATGCTGAGAGAGAATCTCATTCTCCTTTAGAATAGTCCAGGAATCTCCGTGCTCAAGTATTCTCCTCCCTGATCTCATCAAAGGACATAATACTTATACCCGTTTTGGTTCTCTACTTCTAACTTATATTCATTGAATTTCTCAAAAGTTCCAGACTTGTGTTTTAACAGGAACATATGCACGGATCTTGAGAGATAATCAGTGAATGTAATGAAGTACAAAGAACCAGTCTTGGCATGTGTAGACAGGGGACCTTCATACATCAGCTTGTATCAATCCGAAGAGTTCACTAACTCTTTCTCTATTTCCAATAAACAGAGCTGTGGTCATCTTATCTTTGTGACATGACCGGCAAGTTTCACAAGATGTAAATTCAAACTAATTTAAATATGCATCTAAATGTAACTTCAGCTAGTCAGGTCACATTGATATGACCTAGTCTATAATACCTCAAGAAGGATCCGTTCATTTCTGAACACATCCTCTTGTGTGTGTTCTGTATACTAAGAACTGTAGTTTGATTTAGAACGTCAATGCTTTTATATAACGTGCCTGAACCGATCAACTCTTGATATAGGATATGTTCAAAACATTATCCAACAATACAAAATTATATCCTTCTTTACTAATAAAAAGATTGATATGATATTGTACATCAGGTTCGGTATCTAATAACATTCGTTCAGAATCAATGTATTTGCTAATACAGGGTGATAACTACCAACAGACTTGGCTGTAATACTTGCACCGTTTCTATCTCATGAAACTTATCACCCGTTCTCAGTTCTCTACCTATCTGTAGCCCATATAACAAATTACATATGTGGGATCCTGATCTGGTATCTCATACCCAGGACATATAGGATACTGAGAAAAAGTTCTCGGTAATGAACACACCCAAAGAAGATGCATCAACATGCACTTTCTTCATTTGGGGGGCACGGGAATTCTGGTAATCCCCTATTTCCTGCTCTGTCTTATAACAATTATAAGTTGGAGCGGGACCAACGTTCTCTAGCGCCATACAACAAGCTGGTTCGGCCAATACATCCGTATTATTATCTTGATTAAGGCGTGACATAGTCGCAACCAGGAGAGAGAGAGAAGAAAACACTCAGCGTGCGCTTTTGCAAGATTAGATTGGTTATCAATTTATCTAATCAGGATGGCTCCCACTGTTTTAGTCAAATCTTCCTTCAAACCCTAAAAGGAAAGACTAGCCGGGATTAATTACACTCTAGAAGTTCACCAATCATTCAGCCAGGCCAGTGTCGGTACTTTGAGAGAGGTTCCTCGTGCTTTCGCTCGGACCTAATTTAAATAAACCCTGTTTTCCCAGGGGCGTAACCCCAATGACACCTTTCTAGTCACCTACTTGATCGGCTAATTATAATGTGTAAAACTCTCCTAGGAGTAACTCTTACTTGCAGCGGGTATCGGGATCCAACTATCTCGTAAAAGGTACGCAATATCATTGCAAATTTCAACACTTGAAATACCCAATAATATTTTACCCCTAGCAACTTATGACCTTGGCTAAGGTCAACAAATCATAAGTGCTAGCCAAGTTCAACCCGTCATTTCCCGATTGAATTAAACCCACCCGCACGACCCTTGGCTAAGGTAAACAAAGTCGCACGACTACCCTAACTCAATCGCATCATATGCTTATACAGATAAGCACTAATCAGCTACCGCACACTACGCCTTGGCTAAGGTCAACAAACGTAGCACGAATACTAACCAGTACTTATCTGAAATGACGAAGGGCTACGACAGGTTTTTAAGAAAACCCTTTGTGTAATGAACTTGATATCGTTGTAGAATCGAGTGATTTTGAATGGAGTGTTTTTGAGGCTTTTCTAGTTTTACTAAAGAGGCCACTCCCGGTGAAGGGATTGTCAGCTCTTTCCTTATCGAATAAGGTGCAGGATATTTCGTAAATACCACTATGCAAAGAAAGAACTATAGAAGCAATCAAAAGATAACCCGAGTTTGTAGAATCTGCCAGTTATTACTAAAGAGGTCACTCCCTGTGAAGGGATCTCGGCTCTTTCCTTATCGAATAAGGTGCTGGATGTTCTACAAGGAACACCGCTATGCAAAGCAAGAACTAGAGCTACCTATTTTTAAACAAGTTTCTACAAGATCTTTAGGTTTCTTTTAGTTTCATTAATCTCATTAATGAAGTCCCATTTTATTATGCTTCACAAGCATCACATTTGAAACGAAATCTGCAATATAACATATATCTCATACATATAATATAAACATTCGTCTCAGGCAGTAATATGATCTCATCACAGAACATTGCAGCAGAAGAACATATATGAAATATTGGATATACTAGGAGGTCCGTGTTTTAATACGAGCCTGTATAAAGCACGGATTTTACGGTCGCGATGAATAGCCAAACCCACATCCCTAGACCCCTACGAGAGAGGCAAGCAACACTGCCAATTCTTGGGTTAGGAGACCCGGTCTCGACTCCTCGAGATGGTCTCCTACTGGACCCTAGAACTCGGTTACTTGTGCTCCCCTCCTTGGGTCTACCTAATGCGGAAAAGTAAATAATATATAATGGTGACATCATCCTCAGCCCGGAAGTGCCACAATAAAAGAATATTACATACAAATGAATTTTACATGAATGAAAATGAAAAACTCTCATCTCACATAAGACCCCCGGCTATTCAAACACGACGATCCAATATAACATATCACAGCAACACATAATATCTCATATCATCAACGTAAGTAAGTATGCATACACCGATTGTCGTTGATGTATAGCAACAAAAACCGGCGATACAACTACATACTATACTTATGGTCACAGAAAAGAAAGTGTAAAACTACAACAGTTGGAATCCGCAACCTCCTTAGACACCGCATGCCTAACCAAATGAATTCCTTAGACATCGCATGCCTAACAATTATAAACTCCGCATTTTAGTCTCTTTATCGAAAACACTTTTCAATATCTAGTCGGGCAATTCAACAAGATTCCCGAAAAACTGATCGAATGCTCGTCGCAAACTTTAGTAGACGGCCGCACCCCCGATGCCGTCGATGAAGTGCACTAAAGTGGAACACCGTTGCCGCGAGCACCCGAACGGATGCTTTTGGCGACGGGGTTCTCCTACTGTCACTTGGTCGAAGCTATGGGGTGTGGCTGTCTATTAAGTTTACCCGGCGAGTATCCGCGTAAACTACGTGATTGCGACGGACTTTTGATCGCATCAAAA
Source organism: Agapanthus africanus (assembly GCA_030015575.1). NCBI lineage: Eukaryota > Viridiplantae > Streptophyta > Magnoliopsida > Asparagales > Amaryllidaceae > Agapanthus > Agapanthus africanus. The sequence continues at coordinate 191,229,333 of CM057347.1, read as the reverse complement.
TCCCGTGGCAACCGATCAACTGAGACTGAAGTGCTAGATTTATAACATTCAAATTAGTTATCTCATAACTACTTGTGGATTTCAAATATTGTATCACATTCCAGATAAATAGACAATGTTAAACATTCCGATCGAATAAACAAACACCCAAGATTTCCCAAAAAGTTCTCAACACTTGAAATTAGTTTTAAAACATCCATCACATGCCACAGTACCAATGGTCCAGCCGTAGAAGGGTCAAGCCAACGCCTCACATGTGGCAACGCCGTACTGCCACAAACCCTAAGGTTTAGAGGCGGTTCAGATGGTCACATAATCGAGTTAAGCTTCGTTGTCTTCTTAAGGGTCCACCGCGTTACTTGCACAACTTAGAACGTTCTTAAACAACGGAAAAATCCAACACTTGGAAATTTTCCGGCAGGGGAAAAAGTGAGTTATTGATATCCGTTCCAACTTTTTAACACGTTCTAAAAATTACCCGGACAAAATAAAACGAAGCTAAACTTTCCGATTGAATCAACAAGTTCCCAATACATCCTAGAAAACTCAACACTTGAGTAGAAAAAAAATTCCCAGAACAATCAGGAAATCTGTACGAATATTACTGTGTAAAATGAAACCCTAATGCTACTATTTGGCCACGGAACCGCTGCTCAAGCCAGGTCATTGTCGCGGTTCCGCGGCGCATCAAAGGCATTATAGGGTCGTTTTGCACAGCAATCCATCAAATCACCTGCTAATTTTTCTGAGCATTTTTAATACGAAAAATCAACATTTTAAAAAAAATTTCCAGAATCTAGGTTTTATCGGGTATTCGGAGTTCGATCGGATTTTAAACTTCGCCTAGACTTCGCCTAAAACTCTAGCTTGGCTCTGATACCATTGTAGGGTTACTAGGCACTCTCACAAGGGTCTACAAGGCATCAACAAAGCCCGATTCAAAAATTAGACGTGCCGAACAACCCTAACCAAGATCTTTAAACTAGAGATTAGGCGGAACAAAGCATGTTAAACACTTTAACATCTAAGAGTTTGGGATTACAACCTTTGTAGTCTGGTCCTTCACTTCATAAGCTCCGTGTTGAGGTCCCTTCGCTGCGATCATTTCCCGGACTTTAGAGAGGTTCCACGAAGAGAAAGTTGCATGCTTGCTTCCGATCGTCTATAACAAAGATGATCTACCTTGAAGTTTCATTAACACAAGCTCTCACTTATAAATGAAGTGAACACCCTAATCTAAATGGCTAGGATAGATTAGGTTGATGAAGTAGGATTTTAGCTCTCATTTATTTTCATTAACTCACTCATTTTCATCACTTCAAAAAAAGCTAGAAAGCTTTTCATATAAGAAGAAGGAAGAAGAAGAAGAATGAATCCTTTTGTGATGAACAATGAATAAAACCTATAGTTAAAAATACAACCCTTGAGTTACTTTAACTCATGTAGAGATTTAACCTAGGGTGAAGGGTTTAGGTTGGGTTAAATAATATCTTGCAAAAATATCAACACATAATATCTGTGCAAGAAACAAAACATAAGCTTCTATAAGCTTCAAGAAGAAGTTAACCAAAATCAAACCCTAACTATGTTTAATCTCCACTAATCATGTTTCATTTGTAAACATAACTTGTTACAATATTATATATCATATATACAATATTTATTGTAAAAAAATAAAATAATACAATTAACATATATCGCATATATATCAATGTATTACCCGAGTGAGAAAAAGAATCTTTTTGTGAGCTAATACTAGTTAATGTAATTTAATATATAAAATATATGATTATACATTAAATTATCGAATCAACACTTGATCCGATAATTCGGCTATTTCACAAATAACCGACTAATATAATCTGTATCAGGAATCAACACTTGATCCGATGACCCGGCTATATCACATATACCCGGCCGATATCTCATATCGCGAGAATCTAATACGGTATCACATACACGTATTATTCTCGGTCCCGCACATATCACATATGTGCTCCTACTCCGTTTTGCCTGAGTCAAGAAACCACTGTGTAGGACTCTAAAGAATCGTCAATACGCCGGCAGTAGGTGATGATCATATCAAACACCCACAAGCTGCAAGCGGTCAGCTAAATGTAACAACCACCCAGGTATTGAGCGATCAGAAGATCAACAAGCAAGACTGTACATTCTCCTGCGAATCCAATCAGTAACACTCTCGTACAGTCCGGTCTCTTCATTTGATATGCCGCATATCTCGCTTAGGGGTGGTAAACGTCAGACCCCAGTAGCTTGATAAGTCGTGTCGATATGAGGTCTATAACAGTTCGAGAAACTACTGATAACAGTTACTAGTAAATCTCAGCAACCCTGGACAGGGATTTCTAGTTATAGCCAATCAAACACAGCGAAACATCAACTCCCTATACCGGGAGAGACGAATCCCCTCATATCGCTCATTGCTTCCATGTGATTCGGGACTGTACCCAAAAGCCACCTTTTTGCACGCCCTCTTGGACGTGGTATGATGGAAATTAAAGCACAGTGGGAATCACACAAGACTCTTTGACGATCTCGGGTCTACAGACTAACATGTACCAGTGTCACCAGAGAACTGCCATCTGACGTGAGATATATTACTATCTGGGAGTTCTCAGCGAGTCCGTCCAATGTACCCAGTCTCCACTGAGCACCCGTATACCTTCTCTGATGTCAAACACCAATGGATATGGGATCATCCATCGCCCATCATATGGGTCAAGAAGCGCATACGCTAGTCTATTCTGGAGTATCGATGCCCTGTCTCAGTACTCCCACGACTAGGAACATTTGAATGATGTACTTGATGACTACACTGTCCCCACTAGTATGATCCGCATCATAGTCATGGTAGTCAAGTACTCATCCTTAGGGCTTTATCAACATGTAACATACAGACAATCAGAGTATATGTTAAGATAAAGAGCAACCGGATAGCGTACTATCTTGTCGAGCAAAAAAGTCCTCCCTATATATGTCCAAGCATCTACTACAATATACATCGTATGTACAGTAATGGCCTCTAGGGCATACATATAACTAACATAATGTATGTGACATATAACAGAAATGTAAGCATATCCGTATATCATGCAACATGGAACAACAATATGCACATATCGAGGGAAAACCGCTCTTTTAAAATGAATCCAGTTTTAAATCAAGCCAGAATCATCTATGTATGTGCAAATACGTATGTATGCAAGTATGGGTGTACAATATGTGTATACTCAAGTATGAGTGTACAACATGTGTGTACGCAAGTATGTCATGCAAGGAGTCATATCCTGATGCAACAGTCCTACTGTGTAGTGACATGGCAATTATCGATAATGAAGTGTGTGAGCCGGCAAGCAGGTGTACGTGGAGCATACGCATCATCGATAATGGTGCTGGTGTCCTGACAGCATGGGTTTAATATAACATAAATCCCAAGTATAAAAGCATGCAATGCGCTAATAACCACATGAATATATGGACATGGAAAGTAAATGCAACAATAAGGAATCTACAATAGTTATACGAGTCATACAGTTTGTCATTTAACATAACACGAATCATGGTGTTTAGAAAAAAATAAGGGCTACGGTGTTTTAGGAAAAGATAGGTCTTTTGAAAATATCCGTAGAATCCCTTGGCCTGTCTTTAAAATACTCACGATTCGTTAGTTTTGAAATAGGTATGACTCGAGTCTAGTCTAACATCTACAAGTAAAGTACAGGACTAAACGAACAGTCTAACCGAAAGGGTAAGGGAAAACCGCCTAAATCTTAGTCGATATATGTAAATATAATAGTCGGTGATCCCGCCTCAATAGTATCACATACGATACAATATACAACATGACATCCTCAAGTCAAGAGTGCGGATCTTTCATCAATATATAGCCCGTACGGTAAATCCATCGTACGGCATCCCAAATCTAGGTACGGGTCGAATATCATATTTATCTCATCATTTATCTGGTATCCTTATCATTATATCTCATGAACTGGGGTACTGATCTATGTTTAGTACAAAATGATACTATCTACATATGTCTAAATACGTGTGTATGGAAACACAACGCCTAAGGCCCGCTAATAATCTCATGTCGTATCTCAAATACGAACCAATCACATCACCGATCTCATGGCATGAAGCCTAAACTCATCGACTCATCTCCAAGTATCATCCACTATCCTCATTATCCATGGATAGGTATACACACACACACACACACACACACATATATATATATATGCCTAGTCCCATACCTATGTGTGTGTGTATGTATATATATATATATACGTATCCCCATATACGCATAAGTAATAATAATAATGCATGCAAGGGTGTGTGTGCGTGTGTGCAAACCTATTCTATGGTTCGCGACTAAGAAATCAACCACGACACTATCATCTAAATTCACAAAACTTATGTAAATATATAACATATCATCAACTACACTACGAACTGCGGGGCTGCTATACGCCATCCACCCGACTTCCCCCGTAGATATAATCTACTCACCTGCTTCTTGTGTGCCGATGCCGATGTCGCCATCTCCATCTTCAACATCTCTACATCACGTGGGGGTACCTACAAATATAATTCAATCGCAATGCGTATTAAAATCCAATCGGAAAAACCAAAACGGCACACACTACGCTCATAGGTAAAAACCTATAGCCTCGCATGCAAACACGACCAATAACCTTAGTCGTTGACGTTCAAACGCCACACGACGGAAACACAATATCAAATACGAAAAATCAAGTTAACACGAATTCGTTAAACAAGGCCTCAACTCATGAAAAAGATCCCATATTTTACCTTATATGAAATCAGCCAATTTTGCAAATGTAAAGACATAGGAGCTACAGACGAAGCTTCAAGCCAAAATGAGGTACCAAGGCTGCAAATTGCGGCCCAGCGGATTAAATTTGCGGTCTTTGTGTTACGGTTTGGTCTCGGGTCTCTAGGGTATGCTCCATATCACCTGCACATCTCTCTGTGATCGCTAAATAATTTTCCGGTCACCCGGGTTATAGAATATGTCAAAATACACTCACAGAATTCACAAACTACGATGTCGGGGATTTCTAAGTTCACTAATTGGGATTCTAGTCTCTGGTTTAGGTCTCCAATCAATCACCACAAGGGTTTAAGGTCAATATTAAGCCTCAATTACACTATCTCAATTCAATTCAAACCCTAATTCCCAACTTGAGATTCCAAAGTTCACTAAACCGCACAAAAATCGATTTTAAACTTGAATAGAGGTTTAAGCAATTGACATAATACATTATATGTGAAGGGATTACCTCAATTGCCACCTATGAATCCCCTACAGCGCCAAAACTTAAACTTTCTTCGTCCAAAGTGTAGCTTGTGAGCTTGTGCACCTTTTTTGTGAAGTGGGGATGGAGTTTTTTTAAGTTTTTAGTGATGAAGTGGGAGTTTGAAGTGGAGGGGAAAGGGGGTGCTACCATGGTTGAGGGAGGAGAGTAAAATGAAGGAATGATGAAAGAAGTAACAATGGGAGCTTGGTCAAGTTGACCCCTCACCCTCTCTCTTTCTCATGCCCATGCTTCACTATTCTATTCTTTAATCCATTTCTTTTTGCTTTGTTTTCTTTTCCTTTTCTTTTCTTTTCTCACTTAAAGCCCAAAACAAAGAATGAAAAATGAAGAGAAAGCCATGTAGGAAAATGTAACACAAGTGTAAAAATGATATGGTGCATGTTTTGCACAGAACAAGCTTTAAGCCTGATTAGCGATTTTTAATCGCGATTAGCACTAAAATAGTGTCAAATAAATCATAAACTTTCGTAATTTGCATGAATCTCATAAAGCACCCTCGTTTCAGTAATTTCCAAAAGTTTTCAAATTTTTCCCTATTTACTGGTATTTAATTATACCACAATATTAAAATACAAATTATTTATAATATTTAATTATAAAAATTCCTAAAAATAATATTTTATTTTTTTTGAAATGTTACACAAAATGTGACGGGTAACTCAGCATCACTCATCATGGAATGAACCATATCTAATAGGGTCCGATTCCGTCGTTCTGACACACCATTGTGCTGCGGTGTGTAAGGAGGAGTGAGCTGAGAGAGAATCCCATTCTCATTTAGGAAGTCTGCAAACTCTCTACTGAGATACTCCCCACCTCGATTTGATCGAAACATTTTGATGCTCAAGCCGGGTTGTTTTTCTACTTCGAGTTTATATTCAGTGAATTTCTCGAAAGCTTCGGATTTGTGCTTTAATAAAAATAGATGACCGAATCTTGAGAAATCAACAGTGAAAGTAATGAAGTATGAAAAATCGCCACTAGCCTGTGTAGAAATTAGCCCACATACATCACTATGTATGAGGCCTAAGAGCTCAGTAGCTCTTTATCCGAGTCCTTTAAACGGAGTTTTGGTCATTTTACCCTTGATACAAGACTGGCAAGTCGTATAAGATTTATATTCAAAAAGGGTTTAAATATCCATCTTTGTGTAACTTGTTTAGTCTTGTTTCGTTAATATGAACAAGTCTACAGTGCCAAAGAAAAGCTTCATTTATTTCTGAAAATTTTCTTTTATTAGTAGTGTTGTATGCTGAAAACTTTGTGTTGATTTAGGACGTATATCCCGTTATTAAGTGTACCATACCCAACCAACATTTGATTCAAGTGAATGTTCATAACATTGTTCTGCAATACAAAATTATATCCTTCATTTTCTAACAAAGAAACGGATATTATATTACAAAGCATACTAGGTACATAATAACATGGGTTCAAAACCAATATACATCCAGACGGCAACCCCAAATGATACTCTCCCACTGCAACTGTATGTACATTGGAGCCATTTCCAACCCGGAGAGTATGTTCACCTGTCTTCAAAACCTTGCTATTTCTCAGCCCCTGCATAGAATTGCAAATGTGAGAACCTGAACCGGTATCTAATACCCACGAAGCAGTGTTTATTAAAAAACAGTTTTCTGTCACAAACACACCTGAAGCGGAAGCATCCCCATGCTTCTTCTTCTTGAGCTCCAAGTACTCAGTACAATTGCGCTTCTAGTGTCCCGCTTTGTGTCAGTGATAACATTCCCCTTTCCCCAATTCCCCAGCCGTGGACTTGTCTTTCCCCTTAGCCTTTTTGACTCCACCCTTAGGTTTGGTGGGTTTCTTCTACATCTTTCCCTTGGCCTTAGCATTCGAGCGAGAGGAGGAAGACGGCCCAACACTCAAAACGGGAGTCTTCACTGACTTCAGCGTGCTCTCTGCACTCCTTAACATATTAAGGAGTTCAGGTAGTTCCTTCTCTATGTTTTGCATGTTGAAGTTAACTATAAATTGAGCAAAGGTGGAGGGGAGAGACTGCAGAATATTATCAGTATATTGCTCATTGTCCATTGTCCATACAAGGTCCTCAAGCTCTTCTATGAGAGCTATCATCTTCAGAACATGGTCTCCTACTGGTGTGCCAGGGGCCATCCGCATCTAAAACAGCTTTCTGGATGCTTCGTATCGTAAGACACGAGATTGCTCTCCATACAATTCCTTTGTATGGAGAAATATGGCTTGGACGTCCATATTCTCGTGCTCCTTCTGATGTGTGTTATCCATCGATGCAAGCGCGAGGCAATTGGCCGTCGCACGGTCAGCGTCCCATGTCTTGCGGACTTCAATATCCGTAAGCGAAGATCTAGGACCTCGGACGGGGGGGGCTGGAGCCGTGGGGACATATGATACCTTATCATAAGTCAAGGCAACGTTAAGGTTTCTCAGCCAGTCTTTATAATTGGTCAAATTCAGTTTGTTTTTATCTAGTAGAAGCTTGAGTCCTGTCGTTGGTATCTGCCATTAAGAGAGAGAAAAGAATGTAGGGATTTCCTTAGCACCACTCCTAGGGTTTGGTAGTATCACACAAGCCATATTAAAAATTAAAGGGTGCTAAAGAAACTATCCTAAGGATCACACTTGAAAAGCTAGGGTAACAGTAAACTTTAACACAATCCACATGTAGTAAAAGCTAGGTTTAGAGAATACTGTTAGTGTATATGCCCTAGAGGCCATTACTGTATCATACTAGTTTGTATATTACTTGATGGAAGCTTGGGATATTCACAGTTGTATATACAATCTTGCTCGAAATGGTAGTATGCTTCTTGGTTTGTCTCTGCTTTAATATGTGCATGTGTTTCTTTTAGCATATTGCTGATATACATATTAGTAGAGCCCTTAGGACCTTTGCTTGATTACCAGCGTTGTGATGGCGCTCACACTCGTGGGAGCTGGGTGATCTTTAAGCACATCCTTATACAGGTCCCTAGTCGTTGGACTATCGAGACAGGGCATCGATACTCCGGAGTAGACTAGCGTATGCGCTTCTCATCCCAGCGTGGGAGACGGTCTGTCCCACAGCCGTCAATACGTCGTACTTAAGATAGTATGCGGGTGCTCGTTAGGTTACGAGTACACTGGACAGGACTCGTCGGGGACTGTTGGTTGGTATTATACCTATCATCAGTTATCAGTTCCCAGGTGACATGAGTACAGCTTAGTCCGCTGACTTGACACTGTCACTTCGCCTCGAGTGTGTTCCCACTGCACGTTGATCACTACCCTACCACGGCTCAAAGGAGTCGTGCAAACAGGTGGTTTTTGGGTGCAGTCCCGAAACACTTGGAGGCAGTGACGGTTAGACAGGATTCGTCTCTCCCAGTATTGGGGGTTGACATCGCGCTGTGTCTAGGAGAGCCATTACACGAGTAGTCCCTGGCTAGGGCAAGCGAGATATACTGGTAGGTTTCTAGTGTTATCTCAGGGTGTTCTGGGCTACACTCCGACATGACTTGTACCGCTATTAGGGGACTGACGTTCACCGCCCCTAGGCCCGCCATGCGATGTATCAGACGAACAGACCGGACTGTACGGAGATTGTCACATACAGGCTCAATAGGAGTTCGGATGGGGTTCACCTCGTCAGTCTTCTTATCGACATCTACCTGGGGACCGTTACGTACAGCTAGTGCCGCTTGCGGTCTGTGGTTAAACCCACTGCCAGCGTAGTGTCGAGTCTTTAGGGTCCCACACAGAGAGCTATTCACCTTTAGACAAAATGAGTAGAGGTCGCATGGTTTTGCGACAGGGTTCGTTCACATTCGCGCACTTGTGCACGTTTGCTGTCTGGACAGTTTATACTAGCGGGCTTTGGTTTAAGCCAGATCCTAGTATATGATTTGGGATTGGTTATTCTCATTGTATTCGTGTTCCTCGGATCATGAATACGGGTGCGTATGCACAGTTGCTTGAGACTGAGGGAGAGGACTTTGATTAGGGTTAATGACTATTGTCATTTTATTAACCCTAATGCTTATGTGTGTATTATTGTTAATTGATATTAGTTTAATAATTGTGCATGGTTATGGTTGTTGACCATTTGACCAACCTTGACTTGTTGACCTTGTTGACACTTTGACCATCATCATTTCATTTGGAAGATGCTCTTTGATCCTTGCAATTTGCATTAAAAATTAAATGATAATGGTCATGTCTTGATTTAGCCATAACAATTATCTCACTAATTATCTAATTACAATAATTCACATATATGAGAGATTGCTTCATATTATTCTCTCATTCTATCATATCCTTTCTCTCTCTTGTTCTTCCTCTCCCTCAAGCTCTCTCCCTCTCATGTGTTGAGAAACACTTGAGCTTGAGAAAAACCCTCTCTTGATCATCTTTACTCTCATCTAGGGTTCAAGGACTAGCACTTCTTGCACCCTAGTTACTTCTAGTTTGGAGTTGAAGCCGAAGGTTGAGGCTTTCGGGTGGATCTTTCTTCGACGTGAGAAGACGACCAAGGTGACCTCCTTCCACCACTCCAAGGAGCAAGGAGAGAAGGACTTAAAGCCCAAAGTATAACCTTTCTAGCACTTAGCTAGTTACTAGTTAGCTTTAGCAAGTTTTTGTTTAGCAAAGATCCTTCTAGCTATAGTCCATGTTGCCTAAGCTCATAAAAATCCGATTTTTATTCCGTTTTCCGCCTCCCCGCAAGCACCGGGATGGGCAACGTGTACTTACAGTGGTATCAGAGCCTAACTAAACATAAACTAGCTAGGTAGTGAAGTGTGTCGAAGTTCGAAACGGAAAAATCGAAAAACCAAAATATCAAAACCCTAGTTTTCTGTTAAAATTTTTTCTGGTCAAACCAAAATTTGGTATACTCCAAAAATCATCTCAGGGTTTTGTAAAGATAGCCACCAAAAACGATCAAGTGAATCGACCAAAGTGCCGCGGTTCCGCGGCAATAGCAAGCTATTGCCGCGCAACCGCGGCCGTATTGGCTCTTTACTTGGTCGAGTTTGGTGCAGTGTATCTCTGGCTTGGTTTTAGTATTTTTAAGATGGTTTATATGTGCCCAGATTTTCCAGAATAGAAATTTGTTTTTTGGGGCCTATAAATCCGTATTTTTTTCCCGAACTTCAAAACACTTTGACTAAAAGGTTATATCTGTGATGTTTACATGTATTGAACGTCGGCTAATCGCTATATGTCGATTAGTCGGGGTTATACATATCAGTGATCTGTGATTGATACTGGTTTGTGTATATGAATGGGTTGGATTGTCGCGGATGAATAGCAGGGGTGGATGTGAGATGAGTGTTGCTTTTTCTTTCATTCATTGTAACATGTAATTTGATGTAATATTATTATTTGTTTGGCCGCACAACCGGGTCGGGGTTGTAGCCGTCATTGTATAATTCTTTTTACTGTTTTTGCTCCTAGGATAGACCCATGGAGGGGGTGCACAAACTACCGGGTATCTCGAAGTGACGAGTGGCCTACTCACGGTGGTGAGGGAGGTTGCTTCGCTTCGGGTACTTGGCGGGTAGTTTGCCGCACCCGTAGGGGTCTTGGGTGGGGTATTGGCTATTCACCGCGACCGTGTAATCCGCTTTTCGTTGCAGGCTCGAACGGATTGCGGATTCCTAGTATATCCAATGTATTCATCTATGATCTGTAATGTCTATCATTGCTATATGTTTATATATGATAACTTTTTAGGCGTTGCTTATGTTTTACAGCCGCGCTAGCCCAGCCCCCGCTCTGTCGTTAGTTAAGTAACCTGACTGGTGATGACGGGGTCCCGTGGCGAATGCAAATGGCATAAGCGTATGTCATATTTTGGTTGTTTTCTGCAATGGTAGGATTAAATGATGGGACGCATTAAAAGAACTAATGCAAGAAAATAAACCAAGTAAAAGTCGATTGGAACACTTTGAAAACCACTCGGTTCTTTTCAAAACTAAACTTTTAAACGCGGAGCTTGAACCACTCCTTTTAAAAGCTATCTCGTTCCATCGATTATATCAAGTTCACTACGTTCACGGTTTCGCCAAAACCATCCGTAGCCCTCCATCATTTCAGTTAAATATTCGGTAGTATTCAAGCTATGTATTTTGACCTCACGCCAAGGCATAGTGATTGGTAGCTGCTGGATATTTATCTGTTGCATAGATAGAATGCGTTGGTTTGAGACAGTCGTACTGCCATTTTGGCCTACGTCAATTGTAGGTACGGGTGGGTTCAAATTAACTAGGATAATGATGGGAAGAACTTGACATGTGACTTATGACATTTTGACCTCACGCCAAGGTCATAAGAGCATGGGGCAAAAATCCACATCGGGAGTTTCATAAGTACTGAAACTTGCTAGCGCTGCATACCATTTGGAGTGTGATAATTCTGGTAGGATTCCTTCGGTTTTATCACGCGATGATATTTGGATCCTGATCCTACTGTGAGTATATGCTACTCCTCGGGAAAAATCTCACTTAACGATCAATGCTATAAACTCAGTAGGTGTCTAGAAAGGTGTTAGCGGGGCTACGCCCACAGGGAAAAGAGGTTACTTAATTAAGGAACTTCGCGAAAGCGTTGGAAAACCTCCCTCGAAGTACCGACACTGGTCTGGCTGAACGGTTAAGAAAGTATTGTACGGTGAGATTGATCCTGACTAATCCTTTCTTTACGGTTTGAGAAGGGATTCGAGAGACAGTGGGAGCCATCCAGTTTAGACAAATTAAAAACCACTCTAAACTTGCAAGAGCATCATGCTAAAGTGTTTCTTTTCTCTCTCCTAATTGCAGCGACCATTCAACATGACCGGACTTAAGTTATTACTAGATAAAAACATATTGGCAGGGCCAAACTACAAAGATTGGCTCAGGAATATCAAGATGGCAGTCACTTACGACAAGTTGGGGTATGTCCTTACCACCAAAGCTCCCCCTGTCCCAGGTCCCAAAACCAGTGTCGTAGATAGGGAAATCTACAAGACCTGGGAAATAGATTGCGCGAAGGCCAGATGCCTCGTACTTGCCTCGATGGACAACGAACATCAGAGGAGGCACGAGAATATGGACCTAGGGTCCATATTTCTTCATACAAAAGAACTGTATGGAGAGCAGTCTCGTATCGCAAGATACGAAGTGTCGAAGAAGTTGTTTTCGGCAAGGTTGGTCGTCGGATCATCGGTAGCGGAACACGTGCTTAAGATGATTGGCTACATAGAGGAGCTCGCGGACCTTGGGACCACGTTGGAGAATGAACTCTATACTGATTTGATTCTCCAGTCCCTTCCTTCCACTTACGCCCAGTTTATTCTTAACTTCAACATGCAAGGAAATGAGGTTGAACTTTCCGAGCTTCTGAACATGTTGAGGAGTGCTGAGGGCACCCTACAGAAGGGTAGGGAGACATCCACTTTGTTTGTAGGAGGATCTTCCTCCTCTAGGTCCAGGGCGAAAGCCAAGGGCAAGAAGAAGAAAGCCCCCGCCAAACCAAGAGGCGGTGTCAGTAAAGTGGATACGAAGGGAAAAGGAAAAGCAACAAAGGTAGCGGGAAAGCTGGTGGGGAAGGAAGAATGCTTCTATTGTCACAAAAGTGGTCACTGGAAACAGGATTGCAAGGCTTGGAAAGCCAGAACACAGGATTTGAAGCGAGTTGCAGCTTCAGCTTTAGGTGTGTATGTTATTGAAAATTGTCTATCAATAAACTCTACGTCCTAGGTATTGGATACCGGATCAGGATCTCATATCTGTAATTCTTTGCAGGCGTTAAGATAGCGTAGAGTTTTGAAGGCAGGTGACATGACCCTCAGAGTTGCAAACGGTGCTAGCATGGATGCTGAGGCCGTGGGGGACTATCACCTGGGATTGTCGGATGGACATTTTTTGGTTTTGCGTAGTTGTTATTATGTGCCAAATGCAACCTGTAATATCATTTCTTTATCTTTATTATCTAAAGAAGGTTATGAATTTGCATTTGTAAGTAATGTAGTGAACATTCACCTTAATCAAGTTTTGATTGGGTCAGGTACATTGAACAACAGTATATACGTATTAAACCAGCCACAGATTTTCAATGTCCAGAATACACACAAAAGAAAGTCTCCAGAAATCGATAAAACTTTCTTATGGCATTGTAGACTGGGTCACATCAATGAGAGAAGGTTTACTAAGTTACATGCAGAAGGATATTTGGATTCGTTCGAATATCAATCGTATGCAACTTGTCAATCCTGTCTCAAGGGAAAGATGACAAAGACTCTGTTCACTGGACACGGAGTAAGAGCGAGCGAGCTCTTGGGACTCGTACACAGCGACGTGTGCGGTCCAATGTCTACACATGCACGAAGCGGTTATTCATACTTCATTACTTTTACGGATGATTTCTCAAGGTTCGGACATGTCTTCTTAATGAAGCATAAATCCGAAGCTTTTGATAAGTTCCAGGAATATAAGAATGAAGTAGAAAAACAAACAGGAAAAAGTATCAAGGCACTGAGATCTGATCGAGGTGGTGAATACTTGAGTGCCGAGTTCCTGGGTTACTTAAAAGAGATTGGAATTCTCTCTCAGCTTACTCTTCCTTACACTCCGCAACATAACGGTGTATCGGAGAGACGGAACCGAACCCTATTGGATATGGTACAGTCCATGATGAGTAATGCTGAGTTGCCGCGATCGTTCTGGGGATATGCACTAGAAACAGCTGCATACCTTTTGAACCGTGTTCCCACTAAGACTGTGCCTACCACACCATATGAGTTATGGAGTGGGAAGAAACCCTATCTTCAATACTTGAAGATTTGGGGATGTCCAGCTTATGTCAAAAAGCAGCATGCGGACAAACTAGAGGCACGCTCAGTACTGTGCAAGTTTGTGGGATACCCAAAGAACTCCAGGGGGTATCTTTTCTATTACGCAGAGGAACAAAAAGTCCTTGTTTCTCGTAATGGCTATTTTCTGGAACATCAGTTCTTAGAAAAAGAAATAAGTGGGAGCGCAATAGAACTGGAAGAATTTCCAGAACCACAAGCTATTACTGAAAGCTTAGTAGAACCAGAGGGTTCGAAAGATCAGGACATTCCCATGCCACTCCGCAGGAGTAGTAGGCAGTCTCATCCGCCCGAGAGATACTACGGTTTTCTCATTGACGGGGATAGAGAGTATTGCATCATAGACTTTGATGAGCCTACTAGCTTCCAGCAAGCCATTCAGAGCGTCGACTCGGTAAAATGGCTGGATGCAATGCGGACCGAAATGGAGTCCATGTACACCAACAAAGTATGGACGTTGGACATTGCTCCAGATGGGGTAAAACCCGTAGGATGCAAGTGGATCTTCAAAAGGAAGATTGGTGTAGATGGAGAGGTTGAGACCTATAAAGCTAGACTGGTAGCAAAGGGTTTTCGTCAGCGACCTGGTTTGGACTATAACGAAACCTTTTCTTCAGTAGCTATGCTGAAATCCATTCGGATCCTTCTTGCCATTGCTGCCTTCCACGATTATGAGATTTGGCAGATGGACGTAAAGACGGCTTTTCTAAATGGACATTTAGAGGAGTGTGTCTATATGGATCAGCCAGAGGGTTTCATTCAGAGTGGGAGCAGCGGAAAGGTGTGCAAGTTGCTTAAGTCCATTTATGGACTAAAGCAGGCATCGCGGAGTTGGAACATCTGTTTTGATGAGACGGTCAAGGAATTTGGCTTTATAAAAAATCCAGATGAACCATGCATCTATTATAGATTTGTAGCGAGAACTGTAGTATTCCTCGTTTTATACGTGGATGACATTCTCTTAATAGGAAATGACATTCCTATGCTACAATCTGTCAAGGGGTTCTTGTCACACAGGTTCTCCATGAAAGACCTGGGTGATGCCTCATACATTCTGGGTATCCGGATCTACCGTGACAGATCCAAGAGGATATTAGGACTTTCACAGTCCAGGTACATCGACACCATACTGAAGAGATTCAGTATGGAAGATTCCAAGCGCGGTAATCTACCGGCTTGTCACGGGATCACCCTCTCCAAAGAGATGTCTCCCAAGACTGATTTGGAGAGGGATCGCATGTCTATTATACCCTACGCTTCTGCGGTAGGCTCTATAATGTATGCGATGTTGTGTACCAGACCGGATGTGGCTTATGCACTGAGTGTGGTAAGCAGGTATCAGTCAAACCCTGGGGAGAAACATTGGATAGCAGTAAAGAACATTCTCAAGTACTTGAGAAGGACTAAGGAGATGTTCTTGGTGTATGGCGGAAATGACCTGCAGATTGAGGCCTTTGCTGACTCCAGCTTCCAGAGTGACAAGGATGATTCCAAGTCCATGTCGGGTTTTGTCTTTACCCTCAATGGAGAGGCGGTGTGTTGGAAGAGCTCCAAACAGGAACCGTTGCTGACTCGACTATGGAAGCGGAATACATCGCTGCATCTGATGCCGCAAAAGAAGCTGTCTGGATGAGGAAATTCTTGAGAGAACTTCAGGTGGTTCCGTCCATTGTTGACCCAATACCTCTGTATTGCGACAACAACGGGGCTATAGCTTTAGCGAAGGAACCCATGTCCCATCAGAAATCCAGACACATCTTAAGGCGGTATCACCTGATCAGGGAGATCGTAGATCGCCAGGAGATCGAGGTCCGGAGAGTTGCATCAGAGGATAACACTGCAGATCCATTCACCAAGGCCTTGCCCCAGACTCAGTTCGAGCAGCTGATCGAGATGATAGGTCTTCGATACGCCAGTACATGGCCTTAGTGCAAGTGGGAGATTGTTAGTGTATATGCCCTAGAGGCCATTACTGTATCATACTAGTTTGTATATTACTTGATGGAAGCTTGGGATATTCACAGTTGTATATACAATCTTGCTCAAAATGGTAGTATGCTACTTGGTTTGTCTCTGCTTTAATATGTGCATGTGTTTCTTTTAGCATATTGCTGATATACATATTAGTAGAGCCCTTAGGATCTTTGCTTGATTACCAGCGTTGTGATGGCGCTCACACTCGTGGGAGCTGGGTGATCTTTAAGCACATCCTTATACAGGTCCCTAGTCGTTGGACTATCGAGACAGGGCATCGATACTCCGGAGTAGACTAGCGTATGCGCTTCTCATCCCAGCGTGGGAGAGGTCTGTCCCACAGCCGTCAGTACGTCGTACTTGAGATAGTATGCGGGTGCTCGTTAGGTTACGAGTACACTGGACAGGACTCGTCGGGGACTGTTGGTTGGTATTATACCTATCGTCAGTTATCAGTTCCCAGGTGACATGAGAACAGCTTAGTCCGCTGACTTGACACTGTCACTTCGCCTCGAGTGTGTTCCCACTGCACATTGATCACTACCCTACCACGGCTCAAAAGAGTCGTGCAAACAGGTGGTTTTTGGGTGCAGTCCCGAAACACTTGGAGGCAGTGACGGTTAGACAGGATTCGTCTCTCCCGGTATTGGGGGTTGACATCGCGCTGTGTCTAGGAGAGCCATTACACGAGTAGTCCCTGGCCAGGGCAAGCGAGATATACTGGTAGGTTTCCAGTGTTATCTCAGGGTGTTCTGGACTACACTCCAACACGACTTGTACCGCTATTAGGGGACTGACGTTCACCGCCCCCCAGGCCCGCCATGCGATGTATCAGACGAACAGACCGGACTGTACGGAGATTGTCACATACAGGCTCAATAGGAGTTCGGATGGGGTTCACCTCGTCAGTCTTCTTATCGACATCTACCTGGGGACCGTTACGTACAGCTAGTGCCGCTTGCGGTCTGTGGTTAAACCCACTGCCAGCGCAGTGTCGAGTCTTTAGAGTCCCACACAGAGAGCTATTCGCCTTTAGGCAAAATGAGTAGAGGTCGCATGGTTTTGCGACAGGGTTCGTTCACATTCGCGCACTTGTGCACGTTTGCTGTCCGGACAGTTTATACTAGCGGGCTTTGGTTTAAGCCGGATCCTAGTATATGATTTGGGATTGGTTTTTCTCATTGTATTCGTGTTCCTCGGATCACGAATACGGGTGCGTATGCACAGTTGCTTGAGACTGAGGGAGAGGACTTTGATTAGGGTTAATGACTATTGTCATTTTATTAACCCTAATGCTTATGTGCATATTATTGTTAATTGATATTAGTTTAATAATTGTGATTGATTATGGTTGTTGACCATTTGACCCACCTTGACTTGTTGACCTTGTTGACACTTTGACCATCACCATTTCATTTGGAAGATGCTCTTTGATCCTTGCAATTTGCATTAAAATTGAAATGATAATGGTCATGTCTTGATTTAGCCATGACAATTATCTCACTAATTATCTAATTACAATAATTCACATATATGAGAGAATGCTTCATATTATTCTCTCATTCTATCATATCCTTTCTTTCTCTTGTTCTTCCTCTCCCTCAAGCTCTCTCCCTCTCATGTGTTGAGAAACACTTGAGCTTGAGAAAAACCCTCTCTTGATCATCTTTACTCTCATCTAGGGTTCAAGGACTAGCACTTCTTGCACCCTAGTTACTTCTAGCTTGGAGTTGAAGCCAAAGGTTGAGGCTTTCGGGTGGATCTTTCTTCGACGTGAGAAGACGACCAAGGTGACCTCCTTCCACCTCTCCAAGGAGCAAGGAGAGAAGGACTTAAAGCCCAAGGTATAACCTTTCAAGCACGTAGCTAGTTACTAGTTAGCTTTAGCAAGTTTTTGTTTAGCAAAGATCCTTCTAGCTATAGTCCATGTTGCCTAAGCTCATAAAAATCCGATTTTTATTCCGTTTTCCGCCTCCCCGCAAGCACCGGGATGGGCAACGTGTACTTACAAATACAAGCTTTGTTGCTCCCTTCGCTAGACTCCTTGTCCACTTGAGGGTTGGAAGAAGCTTGCTTGAGATCCTCCAAGTCCACGATGATCCACCCGGAGTCCTCTTTGTCCAAGCCTGAAGCTTCACTTGATCAAGAGAAGAAGTAGAAGCCAACACTCTAAACTAATGGGCAAGAGTAGTGTAGAATGGTGATGTGGTTTGTTTTCTCACTTCAAAGCCCTAACTTGATCACTATCTTACTCACTAATGAAAGCTAGAGAGCAAGAGAGCGGAGGAAGAAGATGATGGCAAATGAGAGCTCAAGAGATAATGATAAAGATGAGGATAAAAATGAGAATAGAAAATATATATATTTTCATCTTCTCACCTTTAACCCAAGTTAATAAATATCTAGATATTTATCTTTGAATCAAAAATGGCCATGGAAAATAACTCATGGTTAACACAAAAGTTAGTGGAGGAATAAAATAATCAACCATGAGTAATTATCCAATTCCATTTATCTCAAAAATAAATATCAAAATATTTACTAGCATGTGAGTCTTATATTGCCACCATCTAATGTATCAACAACCATGATACAAAAGAGTATGCCTGTAAGTGTGCATGCACATCCAAATGTGCATCAATGTAAACATGTGCATACATTCATGCATACACCTAAAGACAAAAGGGTTTAAAGTGAAAATGCAAATGGTCAATGTTAAATCAACACTTGATTTAGCAAACCGGTCATATCTCATACGACCTGACCAATAGCAAACCGCCCGATTAATATACAGTATCACATACGCGCATTTAATCGGGTCCCCGCACATATCTAATATGCTTACCACATCGTTTCGCCTGGGCTAGGTAACTCCATTGTGGGACTCTAAGACTCGTCAAAACACCGGCAGTGAGTGATGATCATATCAAGCACCCCCAAGACGCAAGAGGTCAGCTAAACGTAATAGCCACCCGGGTATTGAGCGATCAGAAGAAAACAAGCGAACCTGTCACAACTCCCGTTGAGCCAACCGGCAACACTACCGTACAGTCCGGTCTCTTCGTCAGATATGCTGCATATCGAGTCTAGGGATGGTAACGTCGACCTCAATAACTCAATAAGTCGTGCCGATGAATGGTCTACAACAGATCGAGAAACTACTGATAACTCTTATCAGTAAATCTCAACAGCCCTGGCCAGTGACTTACTGATATAGCCAATCGAGCACAGCACAGCATAAACTCCCAATACCGGAAGAGACGAAACCCCTCCTATCGCTCATCGTCTCCATGTGTCTCGGGACTGTACCCAAAGCCACCTGTTTTCACGACTCAGTAGAGCCGTGGTAGGGTGGTAATCAAAGTACAGTGGGAGAACACACAAGACTCTATGACAATCTCGGGTCTACAGACTAACCTGTACCTGTGTCACTTGAGAAATGCTATCTGACGATAGATATAAAACCATATAGGAGTTCTCGGTGAGTCCGTCCAGTGTACCCAGTCACCACTGAGCACCCGTATACGATCTTGATGTCAAACATCAATGGATATGGGAACATCCATCGCCCATCATATGGGTCTAGTATCATATACGGTAGTCTACTCTGGTATATCGATGCCCCATCTAGATACACCTACGACTAGGGACATTTTAGGATATTCTTATAAACTACAGACGTCCCACTAGTATGATCTTCATCATAATCACAGTAGTCAAGCAAATATCCTCAGGACTTTATCAACATGTGTAGTTGAATAAAAGCATGATCAAGTCAACATGTCAGATAAAGAAGAACCAGATAGCATACTATCATGTCGAGCAAGAGTGTACACTGAATATATATATATATACACATGTATAAATACATCCACTATGATATAATGGCCTCTAGGGCATATATAAAACCAACAAAGAATACACGCAGCGAAAGCTCTTGCAAAGATCAGATTGGTTATTATCTTATCTAATCGATGTCTCCCACTGTTTTAATCAAGCTTTTCTTTCAAACCTTAAAATGAAAATTAGCCAGGATTAATTACAGTCCACAACTTCGCTAACCGTTCAGCCAGGCCAGTGTCGGTACTTGAGGGAGGTTCCCCATGCTTTCGCACGGACCTAATTAATATAAACCTCGTCTTCCCAGAAGTGTAGCCTCGTTAACACATTTCTAGAGACCTAATGGGTTAGCTAATTGTAAACTGCAAAACTCTCCTGGGAGCAACTATTGTCCACAGTGGGATCGGGATCCAACCATCATATGGAAGGTATGCAATCTCTTTGCAAATTTCAACTATTGAAATTCCCGATGTGGTTTTTACCCCTAGTACCCATGACCCTAACTATGGTTAATAAACAATAAGCACTAGTCAAGTTCTACCCGTCATTTCTTGATTAATTAGACCCACACACATGACCCTTAACTATGGTCAACAAAGTCGCATGAATGTCCTAATTAATCTGCATCATATGCAGTGTAGGAAGACATCACTTAGCTACCGTACACTATGCCTTAACTATAGTCAACAAACATAGCACGAATACTAAGTACTCAACTTCCTAAAATGACGGAGGGTTGCGGATGGTTTTTAAGAAAACCTTTAACGCTTTGAACTTGATATCGTCGTAGAATCAAATGGTTTTCAAAAGGAGTGGCTTAAGCTCCGCAATTTTGAAATGTATCTTTTTCGTAAAAAGCCGTGTGGTTTTCAAATCTGATTCTATGACATCTTTTTAGGCTTATTTTCTTCACATTAACCATATTAATGTTGTCCCATCATTTAAGTTCTTAAGCCAATCCCAGAAAAGAAACGAAAATACAACGTACACTTATGCCATCCACATTCGCCACAATGTTCCGTTATGCACCGTTAGGTTACTTAACTAACGGCATATCGGGACAGGACTAGCGCGGGTGTAAAACATAAGCAGCGTCTATTATATATCTCATATATAATACAGCATTCGTCTCAGATATATTAAGCGATCACATCAAAGAATATAGGCAGCAGAAACACAGATATGATAATATAGGATATACTTGGAAGTCTGTATTTAGTATTTAGCCAACAATAGAAAATACGGATTCCACAGTCATGATGAATAGCCAATCCGACACCCTAGACCCCTACGAGAGCGGCAAGCGACCCTACCAATCCTAGAGTTAGGAGACCCGGTCCCGACTCCTCAAGATGGTCTCCCACTGGACTCTAGAACCCGGTCACTTATGCTCTCCACCTTGGGTCTATCCTAATGCGGAAAAGTAAATAATATACAATAATGGTGACATCATCCTCAACCCGAAAGTATCCCAAATAAAAGTATATTACA
The DNA here is from genome assembly GCA_030015575.1 of Agapanthus africanus. Lineage (NCBI taxonomy): Eukaryota > Viridiplantae > Streptophyta > Magnoliopsida > Asparagales > Amaryllidaceae > Agapanthus > Agapanthus africanus. The sequence continues at coordinate 191,207,826 of CM057347.1, read as the reverse complement.
TTACAAATGAATTTTACATGAATGAAAAGTAAAACTCTCATCTCACATAAAACCCCTCCCCCTGCTATTCAATCACGACAATCTTATACATCACAGCACAGCACAGCAACACATAACATCACATGTCATCAACGTAAGCAAGTATGCGCACCCCAATTGCCGTTGACATATAGCAACGAAACCGGTGATACGCATACTACGCTTACGGTCGCAGAAACAAGTATCACATAATACTAAGCGATGTTAAACCCTTCGATCGAATTAACGAACACTCGCAATCCCCAGCAAGCTCATCACTTGAGCGCCGCTAAACAATACCCAAAATCTATGCCACAGTATTTAATGGACCAGCCGTAGAAGGGCAAACCCAAGCCTCATTTGTGGCGCCACTTACTACGGTAAACCTTAAGTTTTAGTTGCAGTTTGGTGGTCACATCTCGAGTTAGGGTTTCTTTCTTCTAGAGGGTCCATAGGAATACCTGCATTATATATCGAGTACGTTCAACCTGGAAAATACCAGTGTTTGATAATTCGTTCGACCTGTCCAACGTCGCCAAAGTTACCAATACAATACTATAAAAATACGAATACGAAATACTCCGCTAAGAGCCCATTTCCAAACTAACATCACATGGAAATTTGAAATTCAAAACAATACCAGAAACCCCATATCATGATGTACAGAGCACTGGTGCAATACGATGAGGAGAGGAGCAAAATGGGTCGGCGTCGCCGGAAAAATTGCGTTGGTCGCCGGTTTTTTCCGAGCCCCCCCTTCGCATTTCACCAGTGTTCTTATATTATCCTAAATACCACTCTGCAGTTGCTAAAATAATTTTTAGACCACTTTTTAAAATTTTTCCAGAGAGCATTTTCAAGGGTTTCTAAAACCGTATTTTTGCGGAGTTTTTCATTTTCGGATTATCGTAACATCGTCTAGGTTTCTAGTTAGGCTCTGATACCATGAAGCGATTTCCTTAGCACCACTACTAGGGTTTGGTAGCATCACACATGCCATATTAAAAAATTATAGGGTGCAAAAGAAACTATCCTAAGGATCAAACTTGAAAAGCTAGGGTAACACTAAACTATAAAACAATCCACAAGTAGTAAAAGTTAGGTTTAGAGAATATAACCTTTGTAGCTCCCTTCGCTAGACTCCTTGTCCACTTGAGGGTTGAAAGAAGCTTGCATGAGATCCTCCAAGTCCACGACGATCCACCCGATGTCCTCTTTATCCAAGCTTGAAGCTCCACTTGATCAAGAGAAGAAGTAGAAGCCAACACTCTAAACTAATGGGCAAGAGTAGTGTAGAATGGTGATGTGGTTTGTTTTCTCACTTCAAAAACCCAACTTGATCGCTCCATCACTCACTATCAAAACCTAGATATCAAGAGAGAGAGCAATAAGAAGATGGAAAATGAGAGCTCAAGAGATAATGATAAGTCTTGAGATAAAAATGAGAAAAGAATATATATATATATATATATATATATATATATATATTTCTTCTTCTCATTCTTAACCCTAGTTTATAAATATCTAGATATTTTCTTTTGGAGAACTAATGTCCATAGAATAATAACTCATGGTTAACACAAAGGTTAGTGGAGGAATAAAATAATCAACCATGAGTTATTATCCAATTCCATTTATCTCAAAAATAAATATCAAAATAATTACTAGCATGTGAGTCTTATATTGCCACCATCTAATGTATCAACAACCATGATACAAAAGTGTATGCATGTATGTGTGCATGCACATCCAAATGTGCATCAATGTAAACATGTGCATGCATGCATGCATACACCAAAAGGCAAAAGGGTTTAAAGTGAAAATGCAAATGGTCAATGTTAAATCAACACTTGATTTTGCAAACCAGTCATATCTCATATGACCCGACCAATAGCAAACCGCCCGATTAATATACGGTATCACATACGCACATTTAATCGGGTCCCCGCGCTTATCACATATGCACACCACATCGTTTCGCCTGGGCTAGGTAACTCCATTGTGGGACTCTAAGACTCGTCAATACGCCGGCAGTGGGTGATGATCATATCAAGCACCCCCAAGCCGCAAGAGGTCAGCTAAGTGTAACGGCCACCCGGGTATTGAGCGATCAGAAGAAAACAAGCGAACATGTCACAACTCCCGTCGAGCCAACCAGCAACACTACCATACAGTCCGGTCTCTTCGTCAGATATGCTGCATATCGAGTCTAGGGATGGTAACATCGACCCCAATAACTAAATAAGTCGTGCCGATGAATGGTCTATAACAGATCGAGAAACTACTGATAACTCTTATCAGTAAATCTCAACAGCCCTGGCCAGGGACTTACTGATATAGCCAATCGAGCACAGCACAGCATCAACTCCCAATATCGGGAGAGACGAAACCCCTCCTATCGCTCATCATCTCCATGTGTCTCGGGATTGTACCCAAAAGCCACCTGTTTGCCCGACTCAGTAGAGTCGTGGTAGGGTGGTAATCAAAGTACAGTAGGAGAACACACAATTCTCTATGACGATCTTGGGTCTACAGACTAACCTGTACCAGTGTCACCTGAGAACTGCTATCTGACGATAGATATAATACCATATAAGAGTTCTCGCCGAGTCCGTCCTGTGTACCCAGTCACCACTGAGCATCCGAATAAGATCTCGATGTCAAACATCAATGGATGTGGGAACATCCATCGCCCATCATATAGGTCTAGTATCATATACACTAGTCTACTCTGGTATATCGATGCCCCATCTCGATACAACTACGACTAGTGACATTTCAGGATATGCTTATAAACTACAGACGTCCCACTAGTATGATCTCCATCATAATCACAGTAGTCAAGCAAATATCCTCAGGGCTTTATCAACAAGTGTAAATGAATAAAAGCATGATCAAGTCAACATGTCAGATAAAGAAGAACCAGATAGCATACTATCATGTCGAGTAAGAATGTACACTGAATATATATATATATATATATATACACATATAAATGTATAAATACATCCACTATCATATAATGGTCTCTAGGTCATACATATATCCAACACTATTCCTAAAGCCAAACATTTGAACGTTGATACTCTACTATACGCACTTACACACGTCTTGAAACTCGGGATAGTAGAGGATAACTTGAAATGCTATTGTCTAAAAGCCAAAGTACGAAGAAAATAATAATGAAGCTTAAAAGTATAAAATGGTGAAGAGAAATGAACACTGGTTTTGTAATCACCAAGGCAGCATAAAAAATATAGCGAGGGTGCTTCATCATCTAGTGCCTTAGACCAACTGGTTTGGGAGTCACTGCTAAGTTTTAGGTGTTGCAAGACGAGGAAATTATTAACTTCTCCTAATATGTGAGAACATTGAGTAATCGGTCGGTTTGTACCGCAAGAAGTATTAACGGTCGCATGAGAAATGTGTGAGCAATTGCATCCAAAATAATTACGGACTAAAAAGTACTGAGGTAGATGGACAAGAGTATGATTGTTTGAATTGAATTCTCCGAGTGTAGGGATGTCTTTTACACACACGTAAGGGTATATAATCGGTGTTTGGAAGAATGGTAGGGATGAAGAATAAGGCGATGTTTTATTGAGGGATGATGTGATTTCTAACATCTTTTCATGACTAATAAGATAGGGCTCATGACAACCGAAAAGCTAGTGTAGTTGGAAACTCTGATTTTCAAAGTCTTTCTTTTACAATTCTTATCTTTATATGTAACTTTCACGGTCTTCCTTTTATTATAGGATTTTATGGGTGCAATCCGCTGAAAACCCTCTGGAGACAACACTCCTCCTACTAGGGACACCTAGAGGTTTAAAGGCTTGTTGCACGTGCTCGGTGCAATCGTGTTTACCTACGAAAGTGTGCTGGTTAGTTTTTCTTTTTCTTTTCTCCTTCTCTTGAATAAAAGAAGTTTGCTCGAGATGATCAAAGTCAAGTTTGGGGGAATTTGTTCAGTCGAAAATATTGCAATTTTTAACATAACAATTTCCTCACTTTTCTAAACATCTAAGGGTGTTTGTTATAAATATAACACGGATTACAAGTTCGTCTGGAAAATATCAATTACCACGTGTTATACATTATAATCAACATTCTGGAGGGAAATTGTGTGTTTATTACTTCACGCATGATATTGTATATCACAACAATCTTCAGTGAGATTTCGTGCAAAATATTATTTCAGGACAGATATCAAAATCGGAAATTTGCCGACAAAATACAGGAAATCAAAGAGATAAAATCTGGCAGAGATTAAGAAGAAATAAGAAGATTCCAGATATCTCCTGAATACCCATAGACCAACACCAGAATACACAGAGAAAATGAGGCAACAAGCTCAACAAACGGCCGCGGATCCGCGGCCGAGTCAGGCCGATCCGCCGTGGATCCACGGCCGAATTAGGGCATCGGCTGTCAAAAGTTCTCCCGAAGCTTCATCTCAACTCCCTAGATTGTTGAAGACGCTCCATTGTAACAACCTTTTTCTGGAAACTTCCCTACAACAGCCTAGCTTCTTGAGGAAGCTTGATAACTACCTTATTCTAGAAGTTTCCCTACAACTACCTAGCTTCTTAAGGAAGATTGGCCTAGCTTCTAGTGGAAGATTGGTGAAGGACTATAAAAAGGGACCTAAGCCTACATTAATGAGGTTGATTAGTTGTTGTTAATGGTAGTCGATTTCTAGCACACAAACCAAAACCAAATCCAATTCAATTCCTAATCAAGATCCAAATCAAGAATCGTTGAGAACAACATCAAGCGACGACATTCAAGATCATTTACGCAAAACCGATCACCATCAAGAGCGTGAGATCCTCGACAGGTCCAAGTCTCACGGAGATCAAGCAAAGAGAAATTCGACGGAATAGTTACTACTTCAAGGGAGCGATCGAGAGCAATTCTTGTAACCTCGGATTGAAGGAATGTGTAATTAGAAGTTGATTAATAAAGGTGATCAATTGTTAATTCTCGCTTTCTTTATATTTTCGCATTATGAAATTTCTAATTCTTGATTCTTTTATTTTCATGATGCGTGAGTGAAATCTCCGCTTGTTAAGGATTCGAAGGAGTTCGGTAGATCAAATGGTGATGAAATCTTAAACTCGTCTTAAGTCTTATGAGAATTATGAAATTTAGGAAAAAGAATCATCAAAGAAAAAATTTGGAGTGAGATCACCGTTCTTGATAATTTCGTTGCAATTTGGGATTAAATGAGCGATGATTCTCTTTGCTAAAGGTTAGATTTGAATAGTGATAAATGAAAAGACAAGGGATAGTGAAGGAGAAACCCTAGAATCTTCAAAAGATCCTTAATCTTCATTCATCGCTATCGTTCTAGCTATAATTCATCAATAGATAAGATAAGTAATTTTTGGTAATCATCATTGCTACTAATTCTTATCAAATCCTACAAGCTATTCTACATTTTCTTGATAACTAAAATTGAAATTTGACACTTTCTTGATTACTAAATCTTCAATTCTTTCTTGATATTTCTTGAAAATATTTCATCTAATAAATCTTGATTCATCTTCTTGAAATTTTCTTTACTATTTTCTTTTGACTCAACTAAAGCAAGAACGAATAAATACACGAATCTCGGTGGACGATCTATTCTCATTAACGAACTACAACAACACCGTTATTGATTGCGGCTATAAATTCTTTGATTGTGATAACACATTTCAACACATCAAAATAAACATCAATCAACTGTCCTAACCGATCCACATGTCCATGCGACAGAAAAGCATTACAGAGCTACCGCACACTACGCCTCGGCGAATAGCAACAACAAACGTAGCACGAATACTAAGCAATACTAATCTGAAATGATGGAGGGCTACGACTGGTTTTTGGCGAAAAACCATTAACGTAATAAACTTGATATCGTTGAAGGAATTCAAATGGTTTTACAAATATATAGTGGCGCAAACTTTTGCTAAAGAAGTCACTCCTAGTGAAGGGATCTCGGATCTTTCATCACCGAATGAGATGCAAGATATTCCAAACTGAATACCACGATGCAAAGCAAAAGAATTGACTATAGTAAAGTTATTACGTTGACGCAAACTTCTGCCCAACGGGTCACTCCCGATGAAGGGATCTCGGCCCTTGCCTCGTCGAATGAGGTGCAGGATATTACCAATCGAATACCACCGTGCAAAGAAAAAGAAAAGGTCCGTAATGTCTGTTTTTACAAAACTTAGTTCCAACATCATATATATATAGGTTTACTTTCCTTGCATTGATCAGAATCAACGCAGTCCCATCAATTAAACATATCACACGAGAAAATAATGAAAATATGATGTATGTATATGCCATCCGCATTCGACACTGGGCCCCATCATCACCCGTTAGGTTACTTAACTAACGACAGAGCGGGGGCTGGACTAGCGCAGGTGCAAAACATATACACCATCTATTAGTATATATATAAATATATATAACGATCATCCCAGACATGATATAAAGCAACATCATAGAATCTCAGCCAAGCAAAATATAGTGGTGGATAATCCTGGAGCCCCGGGTTTCACTTGAGCCGAAAATGAGACCGGACGTTCCCTTGTCGTGTGAATAGCCTGTGCAATGAAAACCTAGCCCCCTACGAGTGAGGCAAGTTACCCGCCAATCCTAGAAGCGAGGCAACCCCAATCAATAACGTGAATGGGCAACCAAGCACTTCACGGAATCTAGTAACTTGGGCACCCCTCCGTGGGTCAACCTATACCCTCTAAGAGTGCGGAGAATAGCCTGCCAATTCTAGAGTAAGGTCCCCTCCGTCTCAACGCCATGAGATGCGAACCCGTTGCCCTCTAGAACCCGGTTATTCGTGCACTCCACTGCAGGGGTAATCCTAGTATAGAAAGGAAAATAATATATACAAGGGTGACATCGACCTCAACCCAGTCGTGCCCCAGACAAATAATATACAAACTGGCAGTAAAGGTAGTCCACATGTCGGACGCTCGCTCCGTAATATCAAATGTAAAAATGAAACTAAATTGTACTAACATTCCACCCAAGCTATCCACAATGATGATCTAACCACAATCACAGCACAACACAGAACATCAACGTGAATGCCACGTTCGCAAATCCGTCTAAAAGAACATATAGCAATTAGACGAGTTATACCGCTCTAATGACATTCTCGGTTGCAGATAGTAATGTATACTCTGTAAACTTTTAAACGGTTTTAAAATATCGACTTCGAAGCACCACTAATTGCCCCTGAACAAAAGATAACACTATATCCAAAATGGGCAAAATAAGCAATAGCCTTAAACCAATATTCCAGAGACTAGATTACCCTACAAAATTCAAGTCCCAACTCCAAAAAAAAACCGGTGGCACCCATTTTTTTTCACGTCTCACTGGGTCAAAACATGTGAATGGGTCTCGTTTTTGTAGGGTGTTCTAGTTGTCAGAAAAATAGCATTCTCTAATTGCTTAAAAATATTTTTGAAGATTTTGAAAAATCGACAGAAACTGAAATATTCGTGGTATTGTTTCGAAGTTGTTTCGGTTTCGATACTTTAAAATCATCTAAACTAGCTGGCTAAGGGTTTAAGGGTTGGCTCTGATACCATGTTGGGTTAAGGCAGCGTCCCAGCCATCAAACCGTAGCCAAATGCGGAACCAAAATTTTCTAAACTGGCGCTACCACAACTCGATGCCCGGATCTACCCAAAACCATATACTAGCAAGCATATATTATACCGCATGAACCAAGTCCTTTGGGTCTTCAACCATCATCCCAAGCTCCTAGTGGTCGCAGATCAAATTTTGTTGCCGGTCTTCCTCCATCTAGGATGATCCATCCGAGGGAAACGGCGCAAGCTCCAGTCTCGCCTAGCGAGGCAACCGATGCTCCAAGGTTGCTAGCAATGGAGAGTGGAGGTGTAGGATTATCTCACTATTGTTTTTGTATCATCAAAATGCTCCAAGAGCAACTCAAGAAGATCAAGAGGAGGTGAGGAAAACTAGTGGCATGAGCAACCATAAAAAGAAATGCTAAGTCTCTCAAGAGAGAGAGAATGATCAAGTGAACAAAGAATATCAATTGGATGGCAAGTAAAGAATATGGCTACTTTAATTTTGAACCATGCATTCAAAATATCTCCTAAATTTTTCAATAAACAAACGAGAGCCATGCTTCTTTACATGCCAAGCCATGCCCATACCAACTCACCCCTCCACCTCATTTCCAAAATGATTTTCTAAAAAGAAAATCTAATAATGAGGAGGCCATCATCTTGAAGTTATTCCGTATAAATACGGAATACTACCAGGTACACGTATCGAAATACATATACGCGTATTCGTATCAAAATACGAATAGCCAAGAGAGAAAATGAATAGTGAACCGTAATACTAGAATACATATATATAAATTATTAAATCAAAACCTGATTTAATAATCCGGCTTAATCCTAAGCCGCTAGTATTATAAACTGTCCGATTAAAGTGTGTGCAGCCTGTACACATATTTAATCGGACACCTGTATGTACCAACATACGTCATCTATACCATATCGCCTGCACCTGTCACGACCCAAAGTTCAGCCCGTGACTGGCACTTATCCACGTAATGTCTACAGGCGTAACGCGATAAAGTAAGCCGAAACCCAGAAATCAAAAACCATTAAAAGTAGCGAGTGTTGAAAACATTGGTTTAAAACATTTAGAAAACTCGAGTAAAAATCATTAAAGTTTGAGTTATTTTCTTAAAAATTTCGGCAGCACCTCCTTTGTAAAAACTAGCCCCGAAATCGGGTATAAGACATGATATAAGTAAAATGACATACAATAAGAATAAAGCATCCCCAAACGGGAGCAATCACGCCCAACGGTGGAAACAACCACCACAATAATAGTATACGACAACCTAGTAAAGAATGAACAATATAAGTGAAAAAACAGCATAAAAGATAAAACTGCATAAATAAAGCCGGCTCACACGAGCTCGACATCAAGAATACAAAATTATATATGTCGTCCTCACAACTGGTCTCTAAGTCAATACATGAAATGGTAGATGGAGAGTACTAGATACAATAGAGTGTACAGATGGAAAATATATGGATACCGCAAAACCCACCTATAAGCAAATGGCTCACACGCCAACTGCAGTGGTATCCGAAGCAAAAAGATACAATGAAGTAGCCCTGCCGCAACTACTCTGAGGGTCGACCTGCAAACACTGTGGCACAACGGGGGTGAGTTGCCAGCTCGTGAATAGTAAATAACATATAAATGTAATCGCGAGTATGCACGTACTGCGATACTCTAACATGCGCAATCAGATAACATCTATATGATGAGCTGGGTACGCAATAATCATCCATAATAAGTGCAATCTAATAACATCTATATGATGAGCTGGGTACACAGTAATCATGCAAAGTACTCTATCAGGTACTACGACTACATGATACAATGCATAACAATGAATGCTGAGTATGGGATAAAATATCATCTACACGAATCATCATCGTGGAAAAATACCCGGTGTCCACCAAATACACCGCAAATCCCAATAACTCAGACACCGTCACTCTAATCGGCCCTCAAATCCTGTAAATCTCATGGAACCATGAGTGCCCAACATCGGCACTCGTAAATATCATGAAATAATCGTGTCCAGCATCGACACACAAATCCTCAGGTATCGGGCTCCGTCAGTCCGGATCGGCCCACGGGCTCCGTCTGTAGATTCGGCCCTCAGCCCCGGGAGTACGGGTCGGCCCGTATCCATCTCTCGTCTCTGGTCAGTATCCTCCGGATAACCTCCAGATCCAACAAATCACCGGTAGGTAGCAGTCCCTCTGCCAGGCTGACCGTCTGTATACACAGCATCCCTTTCTTGCCCCGGGGTACCATACCGGGTCCACCATGTACCCGCAATCGGCCTCATCCAGCTCCTCGAATCGGGTTCACATGTCACACGTCACAGAACCGAGAAAACACATGGTGGACACACTGAAATATCATATCAAGAGAAACCGGGTTTTTCAAAATAGTGCATACTTTCTGAAAATAATACGACGGTTCTCAAATCCAGAATTCACACGAATCCAAAACTCACTAACAATCCATGCAATGTGTCGTATGCCGCATAAAATCGTACTATGAGTAAAAGGGGAAAACCGCCCTTTTTAAAAGGATCCAGTTGAAACATTTCATGCGGTCCCCAATTTTTCAAATCAAAGTCAGCACCATCTATGTATGTACGAGAGTATGTATGTATCTAGGCATGGATGCACAAAGATATATATATCCGCAAGTATGGATGTACAGTATGTATGTGTGCCAATATGGATGTACAAGTGGTATATACGCAAGCATGAAAGTACAGTATGTATGTGTGCCAATATGGAGTTACAAGTGGTATATACGCAAGCATGAATGTACAGTATGTATGTGTGCCAATATGGATGTACAAGTGGTATATACACAAGCCTTAATGTACAGTATGTATGTGTGCCAATATGGATGTACAAGTGGTATATACGCAAGCATGAATGTACAGTATCTATGTATGCCAATATGGATGTACAAGTGGTATATACGCAAGCTTGAATGTACAGTATGTATGGTTCGTAGCAATCCTATAGTGCAAGTGTCATGGCAATCAGTAACGGTGTGGGTGTAACATACGATTAGTGCTCGTGCAGCTTGAACCGTTAGTGACAGTGCGGTGTTACATAACTACTGTATCTATATGCAACAAGGGAGGGGTACGCTACAATAGTACATATAGACAAACAATATATATATATATATATATATATGCGCGACTACAATATCCTATGAAGCCCTGACGCTTAACGCCATACGGACGATTTCCCCGTTGATGTTAAATCTACTCACCGTGATCTCATGCTAGCCGACTACCTGCATCCCCTTCCTTGCGTTGTCCGAAGTACCCGTCTGCGAACCTAGAATTTACACAAAGAATACACATAAGCTAAAATCCTGCAAAAACACGATATTAAAACTAAACGAGAAACTCGCATCTCGAACTAAACTCGTGTGCATCCGATACGCCAAAACGTGTGTATACGCGTCTGAAACTTCCCTGACACGCCGCGACACACAGGAATCACCAAACCCACTCACAAAACGTACGTGTCGAGTAACTTTAAAAGTATTGAAACAAGGTATTTAGTTCCAGATTTTGATACAAGCTTAACTAGAAAAAATTGCACACACCAAACACCATAAATATGTAGCAGACTCCCCCAGAACAAACCCAGGCACCCAACTCCCCCCTCTGGCCGCAATTTGCGTCTAGAACGAATTTATTTGCCGCCAAGGTTGTGAATTAAGGTCTCGTGCTCCGTGTGTGTGGTCTAGATCTAGTGAACATGCTCCAGTAAACTCAACTTTTCTCTGAAACACCCGGGTGAAAAGAAGATCTCAAAATGGCTCACAATTTACATTAAAACGTTAAATAACACTAATTTGAAACAATATGGTATTTTTGTGAAATCTGGTGCAAAACTTGGTATAAATGGCCTTAAAAACGCTTAGTCAAGTTAAATTAGCCATAAAAATCCTCACTTGGCCAAATCTCCACCTAAATCACAAATCTAGCACTAATGACCACATTAATTAGTAAATTAGCTTAAATAAGCATATTCTTAGCAAAGAAAGAAGTTAAGTTTAAAAAATTATACCTCTAGTGGTCCTAGGGTGCAAGAAGAAGGAGAAGAAGAGGAGGGGGTTCTGCTGCAGCCGCTGCTTGCTGGTGCTGTTGCTGCTTGCTACTGTTGTTGCTGTTGTTGTGTTGTTGTTGTTGCTGTTGCTATTGTTGCTGCTGTTTCTGATGCTGAAGCTGGTGCTCCTGGTGCTGCTTCAGCTGCTGCTGTTGTTGTAGTCGTGTGTGTGTGTGAAAGTGAGAGGGAGAGAGATGTGAGAATGAGTGTGTGAGTGTTTGAGTGTTTTTAAAAAAGAAATGAGAGATATGATAGTCAACCCCCCTTCTCTCTCCTCATTAATTGCCAAGCATGGCTCAAGCCCACCATGCTCTTTCTCTCTCTCTCTCCAACTCAAGTCAACCCCTAACACAAAGCTAATTATAAAAAAAAACTAATACACGAAATTAATTCATATTAACCTAATTAAATAGGTTAGCCCACCATGGTCATCTAAATATGGTTTAACCCCAAACATAGCCCTAGTTAACATGCACATGTGTGTGCAAGCCTAATTAAATTCTAATAAAATATTCATTAATTTTGATAAAATATTTGAAAATCGTTTTGGTAAACTTTTTACTAAAAACCATACATTAAAGCATAATTAGCCACTAATCACATTCTAAGGTGTTACAATCTTCCCCCTTAAAGAAATTCGTCCCCGAATTTAAAAAATAAAAATAAATAGCTGCGCGTACCTTCAAAGAGATGGGGATATTTCTTCCTCATCTCGACCTCGGTCTCATAGGTGACCTCCTCGCCGCTCGGTCCACGCCAAAGGACCTTCACTGACGGTATAACCTTCGATCTCAATTTCTTCACCTGTCGATCCCAGATGACCACCGGCTACTCTGCAAAAGAAAGGTCGTGCTCCAGCTGGATCGTCGGGTGTTGAATCGTATGCGAAGTGTCATGAAGATATCTGCGAAGCATCGAAACATGGAATACGGGGTGAATGTCCGGAAAGTCGGGTGGAAGAGCCAAACGATAAGCAACTGCGCCCACACGCTCGAGGATCTTGAAGGGACCTATAAATCTGGGGATAAGCTTCCCTTTCCGCCCAAATCTCATTACACCTTTCATCGGAGAGACCCTTAGAAAAACGTGATCGCCAACTGCGAACTCTAATCTGCGCCGGCGTCTGTCAGCATACGATTTCTGCCTGCTCTAGGCCACTCTCATCCAATCTCAAATCAGCTGTACCTTCTCGGTCGTCTCTTACACAATCTACGGCCCCAAAATACTGCTCTCGCTGAGCTCTGTCCAACAGACGGGAGATCTGCATCTCCTCCCATACAGGGCCTCAAAAGGTGCCATCTGAATAGTATCCTGGAAACTTTTATTGTAGGAGAACTCCACCAAGGTAAATGATGATCCCATCTACCACCAAAGTCTAAAACGCATGCTCGGAGCATGTCTTCGAGAGTCTGAACAGTCCGCTCTGACTGGCAGTCGGTCTGCGGATGAAATGTTGTGCTGAAACTCAAACGGGTGCCCAAAGCCTCCTAAAGTGTTGGATTACGGCAGCGCCCCGGCCGTCGATCCAAGGCCAATCGCGGAACAAAAAACTTTTCAAAACTTGGTGCTACCTTAACCTTTACCCGGATCGAACCATTAACGCTAAACTAGCAACTAGAGAAGGGTTGGAAAGGCTATACCGATCGATCCGTGTCCTTCGGTCTTTGGCCACCATCCCAAGCTCCTCGCGGCATCTCCGATCTCGATCTCCTCGTCGGAAAGGGCACCACATCATCGAGTCTTTTTACGGGCTCCCGCTTCGTCCGAAGAAACTCGGAAACGAAGTTCGTGTTAGTTATATGTATGCCCTAGAGGCCATTACTGTACATTGGATGTATATTGTAGTGGATGCTGGGACATATATAGGGAGGACTTTCTTGCTCGACATGATAGATGCTATCTGGTTGCTCTTTAACTTAACGTGTATACTGATTGTCTCTCTGTTACATGTTGGTAAAGCCCTTAGGATCTGTACTTGACTACCTGGACTATGATGCGGATCATACTAGTGGGGACATGGTAGTCCATAAGTACATCCTTCAATGTCCCTAGTCGTGGGTGTATCGAGACGGGGCATCGATATACCAGAGTAGACTAGCGTATACCTTCTCGACCCATACAGATGGGCGATGGATGATCCCATATCCATTGGTGTTTGACATCAGAGATGATATACGGGTGCTCAGTAGAGACTGGGTACATTGGACGGACTCGCCGAGAACTCCCAGATGCTATTATACCTCACGTCAGATGGCAGTTCTCTGGTGACACTGGTACAGAGTAGTCTGTTGACCCGAGATCGTCATAGAGTCTTGTGTGGTTCCCACTGTGCTTTGATTTCCATCTTACCACGTCCAAGAGGGCGTGCAAAACGGTGGTTTTTGGGTACAGTCCCGAGTCACATGGAGGCAATGAGCGATAGGAGGGGATTCGTCTCTCCCGGTATAGGGGGTTGATGTTGCGCTGTGTTCGATTGGCTATAACAGGAAATCCCTGGCCAGGGTTGCTGAGATTTACTGGTAAGTGTTACCAGTAGTTTCTCGAACAGTTATAGACCTCATATCGACACGACTTATCGAGCTATTAGGGTCTGACGTTTACCACCCCTAGGCGAGATATGCGACATATCAGACGATCAGACCGGACTGTACGGTAGTGTTACTGGTTGGATTCACTGGAGTGTGAGCGGGCTTGCTCGTCGATCTTCAGATCGCTCAATACCCGGGTGGCCGTTACGTTTAGCAGACCGCTTGCGGCTTGTGGGTGTTTGATATGATCATCGCCTGCTGCCGGCGTATTGACGAGTCTTTAGAGTCCTACACAGAGGTTTCCTGGCTCAAGCGAAACGAAATAGGAGCGCATATGAGATATGTGCGGGACCGAGAATAATGCTTGTATGTGATGCCGCATTCCATTCTCGCGATGAATGTATCGGAAAGGTTGTATGCGATATAACCTAGTTATCGATTCAAGCGTTGATTCGATAAGCCGATACATTGAATACTAGTCGGTTGTGTGCGACATGACCGGATCATTGAATCAAGTGTTGATTTAATGATTTAATGCATAATTATATATTTGATATGTTACATTGCACTAACTAGTATTGGTTCACTTTAAACGGATTTTCTCACTTGGATTGTTCACATTGTATATGTGATATATTTTTGTGCACTTGTATGTATCATGTTTGATGATGCATGCTAACTTGTGTTTGGTGTGAAGATTAAACCATGGTTGTGAGAGTGGTTAGGGTTTTATTTTCCATTACTTATTTATTCATTTATTTATTTGTTTATACATTTTGGAAAATAAATGGAAAAGAGAAACGAATGGTGGCTTTATTTGTTCTTTAGTTGAAGCTTCATGAAGCTTTGATAAAGTCAACCATTCTTATCTCATCCTTAACCCTAACCATTCCCACTAACCCTAGTTTAGTCTCTACACTTGACTCTAGTTATCATTATGATAAGAATTCATTTTCTTTTCTTTTTCAACTTAACTTATCATAACATTTTCTTCTTCTTCTTCCTTGAACTCAAGAAGAAAAAGCTTTCTTCATCAATGGTGAATTGAGCAAACAAGTGAGAAATCCAATTCTAAAGTCTACCCACTTCCTATTTCTTCATCCTCTACCTCTTGCCAAGTAGTAGAGTGTGTTTCCTTCACAAGTTTTAGGGCTTGGTGAAGGTGAGCTTGATCTAGCGATGCCTCGACGTAGATCATCTTCGGCATGGACATCGACGACCTAGCTTGCCCATTCTCCGACCAAGCCGACTCTAGAGCCCGGATTTGATTTGGACAGCGGAGACGACCTCGTTGCGGAGCCGTGGAGGTGGAGGACCGGATCTACAAAGGTTGTATTTCCGTATTCCCTTAGTTAATTGTTAACTATTTATCTTTTCGCCTAGACTTCTAGCCGACGATCCGTAGTTTAGGGTTTGTAGGCACCGTAAAATTTGAAATTGGCATGTTCGATGCCTTGTGAGACCTCTTGGGGGTGCCTAGGAACCCTACAGTGGTATCAGAGCTACTAGGCATTGGATGTCGACCTATGGGGGGTTCTCACTGTGTGACAGTGTGGCGAAGCATAGGCTCTTACCCCCAGGGTGTCCCGAGACCGGAAGGTGTTCCGGTGGGTTGTAGTCCTCGCGAGGGGGCATGCGTAAAAAGTAGCGGCTGAGGGACCCGTTGGTGCCACGGCGACCCCATTGGATGGGGTGGCTGCCTGCCCTACAGTGGTATCAGAGCCTAGCTAGAGCCTTAGGCGAAGTCCAGACGGAAATTGAAGTCCGAACGAACCCGAAACCCCGAACCAATATTGCTCTCTGTCCAATTTTTAAAAACAGGGATTTTTCAGTATTAAAAATATCCAGAAAAACATGCAGGAAAATCTAAGAGTAACTGTGCAATTCGTAACCCTAATTCCATTAAAGCGCCGCGCTTCCGCGGCACGAGCATGGCTCGTGCGGCGGAAACGCGGCCGTTTTGTCGTTTTGTGAGACGAAGTTTACACAGTAACTCCTAATTTCCAGTGTTGGTCTTCCTGGGTATTTTTAATATTTTTCAAGAGTTGAATTTTTCTGGGTTATTTTGGGGATTCGAAGTTCGATCGGATTATCAAATTTTGTCTGTGTGGCTTTCCGGATAAATTTTAGAATATGTTAAAAAGTTCGACCGGATATAAATACCCAATTTTTCCCCTGTCGGGAAATTTCCAAGTGTTGGATTTTTCCGTAGTTTAACAACGTTCTAAGTAGTGCAAGTAACTCGATGGTCCCTCTAGAAGACAACAAACCTTAACTCGATTATGTGACCGTCTTGAACTGCCCTTTGAACCTTCGGGTTTGGGGCAGTACGGCGTGCCACATGTGAGGCGTTGGTTTGACCCTTCTACGGCTGGACCGTTGGTACTGAGGCACGAACTGAATGTTGTTAGACTTGTTTCATGTGTTGATCAGTTTCGGGAAAACTTGGGTGTTAGAATGTTCGATCGGAAAGTTTAACATTTTCTATTTATCTGGAATAGGATACAATAATTGGAATTCACAAAAAGTTATGAGATAACTAAATGACTGTTATAAACATAGCAGTTTAGTCTCACTTGATCGGTTTCCACGGAATTTTGATGTGATCAAAAGTCCGTCGCAATCACGTAGCGTACGCGGATACTCGCCGGGTAAACTTAATAGACAGCCTCACTCCATAGCCCCGACCAAGTGACTGTAGGAGAACCCCGTCGCCGAAAGCATCCCTTCGGGTGCTCGTGGTAGCGGTGTTCCGCCTTGGTGCACTTCGTCGACGGTATCGGGGGTGCAGCCGTCTACTGAAGTTTGCGACGAGCATTCGATCAAAATGTCGGGAATCCTGTTGAATTGCCCGACTTGGTATAGAAAAGTGTTTTCGATAAAGAGACTAAAATGCGGGGTTTATAATTGTTAGGCATGCGATGTCTAAGAAATTCATTTGGTCAGGCATGCGATGTCTGAGGTGGTTGCGGATTCCAACTGTTGTAGTTTTACACTTTCTTTTCTGTGACCGTAAGTGTAATATGTGATATCGCCGGTTTCGTTGCTATATGTCAACGACAATTGGGATGCGCATATTTACTTACGTTGATGACATGTGATGTTATGTGTTGCTGGATATGTTATATTGGATCGTCGTGTTTTAATAGCCGGGGGTTTTTTATGTGAGATGAGTGTTTTTCATTTTCATTCATGTAAAAACTTGTAATGTAATATTCTTTTATTGGGGCGCTTCCAGGTTGCGGAAGATGTCACCTTTTGTATATTATTTACTTTTCCGCACTAGGATAGACCCAAGGAGGAGGGCACAAGTGACCGGGTTCTGGAGTCCAGTGGGAGACCAACTCGAGGAGTCGAGTCCGGGTCTCCTAACTCCAGAATTGGTAGGGTTGCTTGCCGATCTCGTAGGGGTCTAGGGGTGTGGGTTTGGCTATTCATCACGACCGTGGAATCCGTGTTTTATACTGGCTCGTATTGAAAACACGGACGTCCTAGTATATCCAATATTTCATATGTTTCTTCTGCTGCGATATCTGTGATGTGATCATGTGATGTTCTGTGATAGATACAGTATATAGTATATATGATATATTATATAGACGTTACTTATGTTTTACACCCGCGCTAGCCCTGCCCTGCTCTGCCGTTAGTTACCTAACCTAACGGTGCACGAGGGGACATCGAGGCGAATGCGGATGGCATAAGTGTACGTCGTATTTATCTGTGATGTTTAGGTAATTAAATGATGGGACTTCATTAATGTGATTAATGAAATAAAAAGAAACCTAAGATGTTGTAGAATCGAATTTCAAAATAAAACTAGTAGCTACAGTTCTTGCTTTGCACAGCGGTATATGTGATATATCCTGCACCTTATTCGATGAGGAAAGGACCGAGATCCCTTCACCGGGAGTGACTCCTTTAGCAATAACTGGCAGATGCTACACACTCGGTTTGTCTTTTGATTGCTTTTAAGTGTTTTTGCTTTGCACAGCGATATATATGATATATCCCGCACCTCATTCGACGAGGAAAGGACCGACGATCCCTTCACCGGGAGTGACTCCTTTAGCAAAACAAGAAAAGCCTCAAAAGCACTCCATTTCAAAATCATTTGATTCTACAACGATATCAAGTTCATTACGCAATAGGTTTTCAGAAAAACCTGGCGTAGCCCTCCGTCATTTCAGATACGTACTAGTTAGTATTCGTGCTGCGGTTGTTTGGCCTCCGTCAAGGCGTAGTGTACGGTAGCTAACTAGTGCTTATCTGCTAGCATATGATGCGATTGGATTAAGGTATTCGTACGGCGTTGTTTGGCCTCCGTCAAGGGTCGTGCGGGTGGGTTTAATTCAATCAGGAAATGACGGGTTGAACTTGACTAGCGGACTATGGGTTGTTTGGCCTCCGTCAAGGTCATAGCGAGCTAGGGGCAAAACATTATCGGGAATTTCAAGTGTTGAAATTTGCAATGAGATTGCATACCTTCTATGAGATAGTTGGATCCCGATACCCGCTGCGAGTAAGAGTTACTCCTGGGAGAGTTTTATACATTACAATTAGCCGATCAAGTAGGTGTCTAGAAAGGTGTCAACGGGGTTACGCCTCTGGGAAAACGAGGTTTACAGTAATTAGGTTCGTGCGAAAGCACGGGGGACCTCTCTCAAAGTACCGACACTGGCCTGGCTGAAAGATTGGAGAACTTGTAGTGTGTAATTAATCCCGGCTAGTCTTTCCTTTTAGGGTTTGAAGGAAGATTTGATAAAAAGCAGTGGGAGCCATCCTGATTAGATAAAATAATAACCAATCTATTCTTGCAAGAGCGCACGCTGAGTGTTTTCTTCTCTCTCTCTCCTGGTAGCGACCATATCACGCCTTAATCAAGACAATAATACGGAATATTGACCGAACCCGCTTGTTATACTGAGCTGGGGAACGTTGGTCCCGCTCCAACTTATAATTGTTATAAGACAGAGCAGGAAATTGGGGAATACCAGATTTCCCGTGCCGCCCAAACGAGGAGAGTGCATGATGATGCATCATCTTCGGGTGTGTTCATTATACAGAACTGTTTCTCAGTGTCCTTTACGTCCTGGGTATATGATACCGGATCAGGATCCCAGATATGTAATCTGTTACATAGGGCTACATAAAGGTAGAGAACTGAGAACGGGTGATAAGTTTCATGAGGCAGAAAACGGGGCAAGAGTTGCAGCCAAGTCTGTTGGTCACTGTCACCCTGTATTACCAATACATTGATTATGAACGAATGTTATTAGATACCGAACCTGATATACAAAATCATATCAGTCTCTTTATTAGTAAAGAAATGATAAAATTTTGTATTGTTGGATAATGTTTTGAACATTTCCTATATCAAAAGTTGATCGGTTCAGGCACGTTATCTAAAAGCATTAATGTTCTAAATCAAACTACAGTTCTTTAGTATACTGAACACACACAAGAGGAAGAGTTCAGAAATGAACGAATTCTTCTTGAGGCATTGTAGACTAGGTCGTATCTATGCAACCCGACTAGCTGAAGTTACATTTAGATGCATATTTAAATCAGTTTGAATTTACATCTTGTGAAACTTGCTAGTCATGTCACAAAGATACGATGACCATAGCTCTGTTTACTTGAAGCAGAGAAAGAGTTAGTAAACTCTTGGGACTGATACATGATGATGTATGTAGGTCCCCTGTCTACATATGCCAAGACCGGTTCTTTGTACTTCATTACATTCTCTGATAATCTCTCAAGATTCAGACATATGTTCCTGTTGAAACACAAGTCCGAACCTTTTGAGATATTCATAGAATATAAGTAAGAAGTAGAGAACCGAAATACGGGTATAAGTATTATGTCCTTTGATGAGATCAAGGAGGAGAATACTTGAGCACGGAAATACTGGACTATTCTAAAGCAGAATGAGATTCTCTCTCAGCATTACTCCTCCGTATACACCATGGCACGATGGTATATCGGGGCGGAGCAGATACACCCTATTTGATATGGTGTGCTCTATGATGAGTACTACTGAGTTACCTATTTCCTTTTGGGAGTTATGCACTTGAGAAGCTGCATACCTATTGAATAGGGTTCAAATCAAATCAGTTGCCTACCACTCCATATGAGATATGGTATGGGAAGAGCCCATGTCTTAAGTCAGTTAAGATTTGGGGTTGTCCGGCCTGTGTCTAAAAGCAAAATCCGGGCAAGCTCGAGGCAAGGTCTGTTATGTAGAACTGGAAAGGTTCCAGCTATACAAACTGCAGCTGATGATTTGAAAGAACCAAAGGATTCAATAGATTCCAACGAACCTCAGCCTCTCCGCCGATCTAGTAGGGTTCCTCACCCACCTGAGAGATACTTCGATTTCTCGATGACAGTGGGAGCGAGGATTGCATCATGAGATGATGACCCAACTAGTTTCGAACTGGCCATCAAGAGTAAGACTCTGTAAGAATGGCTGGATGCTTAGTGATCTGAGATAGAATCCTTATACACCAACAAAGTATGGACTTTAGTTGCTATATCTGAAGGGTTAAATCCCCATCAGGAGCAAGTATATCTTGAGAAGATTACTTGGTGTATATGGAAAAGTTGAGACTTTCAAAGCTAGACTTGATAAAGGTTTTAATCATTGACCAGGCGTGGATAATGATAAAACCTTTTCCAGTACCTATGCTTAAGTCCATCCAGATCCTACTTGCCACGGCTACATACCATGACTACGATATCTGGCGGTTGGGTGCCATGACTGCTTTTCTAAATGATGTTTTAAAATAGTGCGTCTATAAGTACACAGCCAGAGGGCTTCGTAGACATTGGGAGCAGCGGAAACGTGTGTAAGATGCTTTATATGTTAAAGCAGGCATCGCGGAGTTGGAACATCTGTTTTGATGAATTAGTCAAAGAGTTTGACATCATCAAAATGGTAGATGAACCTTGTATAAACAAAAAGGGAGTAGGGAGTATGGTGGTGATCCTCGTAGAGTACGTGGATGACATACTCTTGATAAGAAAGGAGTTTCTTATGCTACGCTCGGTCAATCTCCGCTTATCACTAGGATTCTCCATATAGGATCAAAGTGATACCTACTAAATCCGAGGTTTTGGACCTATGAGATAGATCTAAATGGATGTTAGGATTCTCACTAGTCATAGTGAGATGGTATCAATCGATCCTGGGGAGAATCACTGGAAGGGTTCCAGGGTGATAATGACGACTGAGTGTCCGTCGCAGGCATTGTCTTTACCCTCAGTAAAGGGACGGTATGTTGGAAGAGTTCCAAGCTAGATACCGTGACATACTAGAAGATAAAGGCTGGATACATCGCTATTTGAGATGCTACCAAAGAGGCAGTCTGGATATATATTGGTTCATGAGATGAACTATGTTCCTCCCATTGTGTGACAATGGAGTTGTGGCTTATGCCAAGGAACGCAGGTCCCATCATTAATCCAGACATATTCTAAGGCAGTATCACTTGATCATGGAGATGGTTGATCTCTAAGGGATCGAGGTTAGGAGAGCAGACTCAGAGGACAACGCGGCGGATCCACTCATGAAAGGCCTATTCCCAGAGAGAGACTATTATGGGATGGTTGAGTATGAGATACTACAACCACTGCTACAGATGGCCCTAGTGCAAGTGGGAGATTGTTAGTTATATGTATGCCCTAGAGGCCATTACTGTACATTGGATGTATATTGTAGTGGATGCTGGGACATATATAGGGAGGACTTTCTTGCTCGACATGATAGTATGCTATCTGGTTGCTCTTTACCTTAACGTGTATACTGATTGTCTCTCTGTTACATGTTGGTAAAGCCCTTAGGATCTGTACTTGACTACCTGGACTATGATGCGGATCATACTAGTAGGGACATGGTAGTCCATAAGTACATCCTTCAATGTCCCTAGTCGTGGGTGTATCGAGACGGGGCATCGATATACTAGAGTAGACTAGCGTATACCTTCTCGACCCATACAGATGGGCGATGGATGATCCCATATCCATTGGTGTTTGACATCAGAGATGATATACGGGTGCTCAGTAGAGACTGGGTACACTGGACGGACTCGCCGAGAACTCCCAGATGGTATTATACCCCACGTCAGATGGCAGTTCTCTGGTGACACTGGTACAGAGTAGTCTGTTGACCCGAGATCGTCATAGAGTCTTGTGTGGTTCCCACTGTGCTTTGATTTCCATCTTACCACGTCCAAGAGGGCGTGCAAAACGGTGGTTTTTGGGTACAGTCCCGAGTCACATGGAGGCAATGAGCGATAGGAGGGGATTCGTCTCTCCCGGTATAGGGGGTTGATGTTGCGCTGTGTTCGATTGGCTATAACAGGAAATCCCTGGCCAGGGTTGCTGAGATTTACTGGTAAGTGTTACCAGTAGTTTCTCGAACAGTTATAGACCTCATATCGACACGACTTATCGAGCTATTAGGGTCTGACGTTTACCACCCCTAGGCGAGATATGCGACATATCAGACGATCAGACCGGACTGTACGGTAGTGTTACTGGTTGGATTCACTGGAGTGTGAGCGAGCTTGCTCGTCGATCTTCAGATCGCTCAATACCCGGGTGGCCGTTACGTTTAGCAGACCGCTTGCGGCTTGTGGGTCTTTGATATGATCATCGCCTGCTGCCGGCGTATTGACGAGTCTTTAGAGTCCTACACAGAGGTTTCCTGGCTCAAGCGAAACGAAATAGGAGCGCATATGAGATATGTGCGGGACCGAGAATAATGCGTGTATGTGATGCCGCATTCCATTCTCGCGATGAATGTATCGGAAAGGTTGTATGCGATATAACCTAGTTATCGATTCAAGCGTTGATTCGATAAGCCGATACATTGAATACTAGTCGGTTGTGTGCGACATGACCGGATCATTGAATCAAGTGTTGATTTAATGATTTAATGCATAATTATATATTTGATATGTTACATTGCACTAACTAGTATTGGTTCACTTTAAACGGATTTTCTCACTTGGATTGTGCACATTGTATATGTGATATATTTTTGTGCACTTGTATGTATCATGTTTGATGATGCATGCTAACTTGTGTTTGGTGTGAAGATTAAACCATGGTTGTGAGAGTGGTTAGGGTTTTATTTTCCATTACTTATTTATTCATTTATTTATTTGTTTATACATTTTGGAAAATAAATGGAAAAGAGAAAAGAATGGTGGCTTTATTTGTTGTTTAGTTGAAGCTTCATGAAGCTTTGATAAAGTCAACCATTCTTATCTCATCCTTAACCCTAACCATTCCCACTAACCCTAGTTTAGTCTCTACACTTGACTCTAGTTATCATTATGATAAGAATTCATTTTCTTTTCTTTTTCAACTTAACTTATCATAACATTTTCTTCTTCTTCTTCCTTGAACTCAAGAAGAAAAAGCTTTCTTCATCAATGGTGAATTGAGCAAACAAGTGAGAAATCCAATTCTAAAGTCTACCCACTTCCTATTTCTTCATCCTCTACCTCTTGCCAAGTAGTAGAGTGTGTTTCCTTCACAAGTTTTAGGGCTTGGTGAAGGTGAGCTTGATCTAGCGATGCCTCGACGTAGATCATCTTCGGCATGGACATCGACGACCTAGCTTGCCCATTCTCCGACCAAGCCGACTCTAGAGCCCGGATTTGATTTGGACAGCGGAGACGACCTCGTTGCGGAGCCGTGGAGGTGGAGGACCGGATCTACAAAGGTTGTATTTCCGTATTCCCTTAGTTAATTGTTAACTATTTATCTTTTCGCCTAGACTTCTAGCCGACGATCCGTAGTTTAGGGTTTGTAGGCACCGTAAAATTTGAAATTGGCATGTTCGATGCCTTGTGAGACCTCTTGGGGGTGCCTAGGAACCCTACAGTTCGTTAGCCGACGTGTCCAAGGTGAAGTAGAGAATGTGTGTGACAACTTTGTCTCTTGCATCCATTGTATGGATGGAGGTTGAAGATGAAGCCATCAATGGAATTGGTGAGCTAGAGGAAGAAGAAGAAAAAGAGAGCACTTTTTGTGTGTGTTATATGATAAAATGAGAGAGTGAGAATGAAATAATACAAGAGCAAACCCTTACCATGCTGCCCTTCTCTCTCTTCTTATCATATCAACACTTAAATCCATCCAATAATGTGACACATGCACAAAGAAAGAGACCATGAGTCACCACTTGTGCATGTGTCACAATTAATGCTCCTAATCATGACTTTTAGCTCATTATTTTCATTTATAAACATTAACCCAAATGTTTACAACAATAAAAAGATACAGCAACATCTAAAGTAAACTCATGACGGATCATAAAGATACCCCTCACCTGTATATACATACCTGCATTCGCATTCCGACTGAATGCGAATGCGATGAGACTAAAGTAATCCAACAAATATAATACTAGGATTCGGCTTAAACCAAAGCCCACTAGTATTATCCACCCGATCATGATACGTGCACTACCGCACGTATATGATCGAACCCTGCCATATATCATACGGCCTTTACAACGTTTCGCCAGAAACTTGAGTAACTGTTTGTGGGGGACTCTAAAGACTCGTCAATACTTTGGCTGTGGATTTAACCACTAGCATGTCAGTGGTACTAGCTGTACGTAACGAGCTACCAGGTATTGACCAAAAAGGGGGTCGATGAGCGAACTCATCCTGGCACCCTACTGAGCCTGTCAGTGACAATATCCGCACAGTCCGGTCCGTTCGTCTATGAGCATCGCATGTCGGGCCTAGGGGGTTGGTAAAAGTCAGACCCCAAAAAGCGGTACAAATCGTGTCGGAGTGTAGCCCAGAAAACCCTGAGATACTACTGGAATACCTACCAGTAAATCTCCTACCTTGGCCAAGGACTTCGTGTAATGGATCTCCTAGACACAGCGCGATCTCACCCCTAATACCGGGAGAGAAAAAAAAACATGCCGATCCGCTTACTGCCTCCATGTTGCTCTGGACTGTACCCAACTAAAACCTGTTTGCACGACTCCTTTGAGCCGTGGTAGGGTAGTAATCAAAGCACAGTGGGAACACACACGAGGCAAATGACGATCTCAAGTCGATGAACTAACCTGTACAAATGTTACCAGGGAACTGCAATCTGACGTCAGGTATAATACCAACTAGTATGTTCCCGGCGAGTCCTGTCCGGTGTACTCATAACCCAATGAGCACCTATATACATCTTAGGTGATCCAACTGACACCAACAGCTTGTGAGACCAGCCACCGCCCCTCGTCGGGGTCTCGACTGTATACACTTGTCTACCAATGGACTATCGATGCCCAGTCTCGAAACTCCTACGACTAGGGACCACTCTAAGGATGTGCTTATAGGCCCCAGCTCCTACGTATATGATCGCCATCAGACTGCTAGCCATCAAGCAAGAATCCTATGGGCTCTATCAACGTGTAATAGTGACCTGTAATGTCACCTAAAGCATATACACGATGATAAAGATAAACCAGATAGCATACTATCATCTTGAGTAAGACTGTCCTACCGGTATAGGTCCTCCCTCAATCATTGCAATCACGTGCATGTGATCCAATAATTGACTCTGAGGGCACTATATCCAACAATCTCCCACTTGCACTCAAGGCTAATTATTGCGATGTCGCATACTCACAGCCCGTGTGATACCGAACACCCAACTCCTCTACTAATCAGTCTCACAAAGCCCATTTGCGAAACTATTGCGTTCGAGGAATAGCCTCGGTAAGTGGATCCGCCCTGATGTTTCTTTCTATGTCTATCTTTATCTCAAGTTCGCGAAGAAAGCCATCTCCCGAAATGAGCAATACCTGTCTTAGAATGTATTTGGATGTCTGATGGGACTTAGTTCATAAATGAACTCCAAATCCAAACTTCTTAGACTGTATCGTCAACTAAACTCAATCAGTATCCTGCGCCATGCCTCCTTCAGTATCCGCTTGGACCTCCTGTCCAAACAACTGCCCCTCGACAGAGGAAAAACTATAACTCTGACAGTCACTCTGTCATCCATGTCACCTTGGAAGCCTGGAATGATAACCGTCTTCCGAAAGAGGCTGTTGTTATTATATCTATAGAACATCCACTTATGTTCTAAAACTGCTTCCGAACATTTCTCCAGGATAGGATTAATATCAACTTATTGCATCTAGTGCAAAAATAACGTCTGGTGTGGTACTTGACATCTCATGATTGACTCAATTGCCTAAGCAAGTGATGTGCCAATCATGCGCATCCCTCTCTCCTTTAGTCTGTAATACACCTTTAGAGAGGGTGACTCCATCATCTGCAGGTACACTACCGTGCCAGGAGTCGCGCATTCCAAAACACCTTTAGAATGCTGTCTAAGTACCCAAATTGGGAAACTACCCAAATCTTGATCTAAAACCATAGATCTAGTAACCAGAATGTCTGATATAATATCTAAGCTTTATGTGGAGAAACCACTGTGTGACAACCAAAGTATAACCGATCGTAGTATAAGAATTTCACTTCCTGCTCTGTGTATGTCATTCAAATACCAGGACATCACACCCTACTACCTTCTTAACAGATCCATCCTTTATTCTGATGAAGTCAAACCTATGACTGTCACATCAGAAATAGATGATCTATCTCCGCTGTATTTGCTTTAGTCCATAAATAGACATAAGCTACTTATCCACTATGCTTCCGCTGCTCCCACTGACCACGACAACCGTCTGGCAGAGTCATATACACATGCACTTCTGAAGCCA
The DNA here is from genome assembly GCA_030015575.1 of Agapanthus africanus. Taxonomy (NCBI): domain Eukaryota; kingdom Viridiplantae; phylum Streptophyta; class Magnoliopsida; order Asparagales; family Amaryllidaceae; genus Agapanthus; species Agapanthus africanus. The sequence continues at coordinate 191,180,773 of CM057347.1, read as the reverse complement.
GTTCAGAACGATGCTATACTCATCCTCCTGCCGGGTCTCATAGTCTGAAAAAACAGTAGTGTCAAGTCTGGGTAAACAAGAACCTCCCTGTCACCGTTTTTGAGCATACCGAAGTACCTCTCGCGTGCCTGAGGTTACCCACCATATCTGCGAAGTGGCCAATGGAATGTCAATCCAGATTGAATCTTTAGGTCCTATTAAATTTTCAGTAATCGTTTGCGCTTCTGGAATCACTTCCAGTTCTACCATACTCCCACTACTGTTTTCTGAAAAATCCATTTTACTAAAACTGTGGCGAGTCAAGAACAATATCACTATTGATCTTCCAGATGGTAGAAAATCAACCCTCTTCATAGCTCGGGTCAACCCAAAAACTGCCATTACAGAAACGTGCCTTGAGTTATCCTGAGTCTGGTTTTAAGCATAAGCCGGATAACTCCCCGTACCTTAACATTGTTAAGATATGAACCGTTCTATATCCAATATAGAAACAGAGGCACTTATTTAATTGGAACCGGATTCAAATCATGCAGCTGCCTCCAGTGCATGTCAACTAAATAGAGAGAGGCCTATCAGCATTACTCAACTTAGGAATACATCCAGATATGAATAACCTGAAAGAGAAGCAAGTTCTCATAATCATTACTATCAATTAAATACCATACACAAGTATCTACATATTCGATCACCTTGAAGAATCCTGATACTTGCAATACCCGGTTCTCTACTTTATTCAGATACCTATAACTTCTCAAAACTTAGACCTTGCATTTCTGCGAAACACATGTCTAAGAACTAGAGAAGTCACAAGTAAACAGAATATAGTACGAGTCCCAACCCCTCTGTTCTAATGGACACTGGACAACATACAATACTCTGTATAATTCCCCTGAGTCTAATAACTCATTCCCTGTGTGTCGTAGGTTGAAAACTGTACTTTTGGTTAAAAAATTTACTTATGGGTTATGGCAGCGCCCCGGCCGTCGATCCGAGGCCAATCGCGGAATAAAAAACTTTTCAAAACTTGGCGCTATCTTAACCTTTACCCGGATCGAACCATTAACGCTAAACTAGCAACTAGAGAAGGGTTGGAAAGGCTATACCGATCGATCCGTGTCCTTCGTTCTTTGGCCACCATCCCAAGCTCCTCACAGCATCTTCGATCTCGATCTCCTCGTCGGAAAGGGCACCACATCATCGAGTCTTTTTACGGGCTCCCGCTTCGTCCGAAGCAACTCGGACATGAAGTTCGCTAGCCGACGTATCCAAGGTGAAGTAGAGAATGTGTGTGACAACTTTGTCTCTTGCATCCACTGTATGGATGGAGGTTGAAGATGAAGCCATCAACGGAAATGGTGAGCTAGAGGAAGAAGAAGAGTGCATTTTTTTGTGTTATATGTACGGTTACTAGGCAATCTCACAAGGGTCTACAAGGCATCAACCATGCCCAATTAAAATTTTAGACATGCCGAGCAACCCTAACAAAGATCGTAGACTAGAGATTATGCGAAAACAATAAGCAAGTAAACAACTTTACTTCTAAGAGTTTGGGATTACAACCTTTGTAGTCCGGTCCTTCACTTCAATAGCTCCGTGTAGTAGTCCCTTTGCTGCGATCACGATCGTCCGGACTCTAGAGAGGCTCCCGCGAAGAAACGAACGTGCTTGTTTCGATGACTTCGAGACCGAAGATGATCTACGTCGACGAGACACTGAATCAAGCTATTCCTTCACTAGGTCATGAACTTTGTGAAGAGAACACACTCTACTACATGGCATGTGGTAGAGGATGAAGAAGTAGGAGGTGGGCTCACTTTAGAATTGATTTTCTCACACTTTTTCTCAAAACTCCATTAGAGATAGCAAGCCTGTACATTCTCCAGCGAATCCAATCAGTAACACTCCCGTACAGTCCGGTCTCTTCATCTGATATGTCACATATCTCGCCTAGGGGTGGTAAACGTCACACCCCAGTAGCTTGATAAGTCGTGTCGATATGAGGTCTATAACAGTTCGAGAAACTACTGATAACACTTACCAGTAAATCTCAGCAACCCTGGCCAGGGATTTCCAGTTATAGCCAATCAAACACAGCGCAACATCAACTCCCTATACCGGGAGAGACGAAAGCCCTCCTATCGCTCATTGCCTTCATGTGATTCGGGACTGTACCCAAAAGCCACCATTTTGCATGCCCTTTCGGACGTGGTATGATGGAAATCAAAGCACAGTGGGAATCACACAAGGCTCTATGACGATCTTGGGTCTACAGACTAACCTGTACCAGTGTCACCAGAGAACTGCCATCTGACGTGAGGTATAATACCATCTGGGAGTTCTCGGCGAGTCCGTTCAGTGTACCCAGTTTTTCACTGAGCACTCGTATACCTTCTCTGATGTCAAACACCAATGGATATGGCATTATCCATCGCCCATCATATGTGTTGAAAAGCGCATACGCTAGTCTACTCTGGAGTATCGATGCCCTGTCTCGGTACTCCCACGACTAGGAACATTTGAAGGATGTACTTGGCGACTACATTGTCCCCACTAATATGATCTGCATCATAGTCCTGGTAGTCAAGTACTTATCCTAAGGGCTTTATCAACATGTAACATAGAGATAATCGGAGTACATGTTAAGATAAAAAGCAACCAGATAGCATACAATCATGTCGAGCAAGAAAGCCCTACCTATATATGTCCAAGCATCCACTACAATATACATCGTATGTACAGTAATGGCCTCTAGGGCATACATATAACTAACAATCTCCCAGTTGCACTAGGGCCATCTGTTGTGGTATCGCATACCCAACAATCAACAGTGGTTGATGTATCTTATACTCAACCATCCCATAAAAGTCTTTACTGGGAAATAAGCCTTTGTGAGTGGATCCGCGCTGTTTTCTTCTGTGTCTACTCTCCTAATCTCGATCACACAGGAGATCAACTATCTCCATGATCAGGTGATACTGCCTAAGAATTATATCTGGATTTCTGATGGGATGGGGGTTCCTTGGCTAAAGCCGCAACTCCATTGTCACACAATGGCAGGAACTGAGTTCATCTCATGAACTATTTTCTATATCCAGATTGCCTCTTTGGTAGCATGTTTTGTAACGATGTATCTAGCCTTTAATCGTCTAGTATATCACGGTATCTAGTTTGGAACTCTTCCAACATACCGTCCCTCCAGTGAGGGTAAAAACAATGCCTGCGACTGACATTCAGTCGTCCTTATAACCTTGGAACCATTCCAGTGATTCTACCCAGGATCGATTGATACTATCTCACTACAACTAGTGAGAATCCTAACATCCATCCAGATCTATCTCATAGATCCATAATCCAGGATTTATGAGGTATCACCATGATCTTATATGGAGAATCATTGTGATAAGCGGAGATTGACCGAGTGTAGCATAGGAAAATCCTTCCCTATCAAGAGTATGTCATCCACGTACTATACGAGGATCACCACCATACTCCCTACTACCTTTTTGTATATACAAGGTTCATCTACCATTTTGATGAAGTCAAACTCTTTGACTACCACATCAAAACAGACGTTCCAACTCCGTGATGCCTGCTTTATCCCATAAAGCAACTTGCATACGTTTTCACTGCTCCCACTGTCTACGAAGCCCTCTGGCTGTGTACTTATAGACATTCTCTTCTAAATTATCATTTTAGAAAAGCTGTCATGACACCCAACCGCCAGATATCATAGTTATGGTATGTAGCAATGGTAAGTAGGATCTGGATGGATTTAAGCATAGCTTTGAAAGTCTTAACTTTTCCATGTACACCAAGTAATCTTCTCAAGATATACTTTCTTCTGATGGGGATTAACCCTTCAGATAAAGCAACCAAAGTCCATACTTTGTTGGTGTTTAAGGATTCCATCTCAGATCGCTAAGCTTCCAGCCATTCTTACAGATTCCCACTCCTGATGGCCAGCTCGAAACTAGTTAGGTCATCATCTTATGATGCAATCCTCGCTCCCACTGTCATAGAGAAACCGAAGTATCTCTCAGGTGGTTGGGGAGCCCTACTAGATCGGCGGAGAGGATGAGGTTCGTTGGAAAATATTCAATCCTTCGGTTCTACCAAATCATCAGCTGCAGTTTGTATAGCTGGAACTCTTTCCAGTTCTACCTCATGACCACTAATTTTTTCACAAGAAATTCCCTTTCACAAAGGTGGCATGTTGAGAAACAAAACATCTTTTGTTCCTCGGTTTGGTATAAGATATTCCCTTGCGAATGCTTGGGATTTTCAACAAACTACTACAGGACTGACTTTGCCTCGAGCTTGTCCGGATTTTGCTTTTGACATAGGCCGGACAACCCAAAATCTTAAAATCCTTAAGAGATGGGCTCTTCCCATACCATATCACATATGGAGTGGTAGGCATCTGATTTGATTGGAACCCTATTCAATAGGTACGCAGCTTCTCAAGTGCATAACTCCCAAAAGGAAATATGAAACTCAGTAATACTCATCATAGAGCGCACCATATCTAATAGGGTGTGATTGCTCCGCCCCGATACACCGACATGCTGTGGTGTATATGGAGGAGTGATGCTGAGAGAGAATCTCATTCTCCTTTAGAATAGTCCAGGAATCTCCGTGCTCAAGTATTCTCCTTCCTGATATCATCAAGGGACATAATACTTATACCCTTTTTTGGTTCTCTACTTCTAACTTATATTCATTGAATTTCTCAAAAGTTTCAGACTTGTGTTTCAACAGGAACATATGTCCAGATCTCGAGAGATAATTAGCGAATGTAATGAAGTATAAAGAACCGGTCTTGGCATATGTAGACAGGGGACCTTCATACATCAGCATGTGTCAATCCCAAGAGTTCACTAACTCTTTCTCTGTTTCCAATAAACAGAGCTCTGGTCATTTTATCTTTGTGACATGACTGGCAAGTTTTACAAGATGTAAATCCAAACTAATTTAAATATGCATCATTATGTAACTTCAGCTAGTCGGGTCGTATTGATATGACCTAGTCTACAATGCCTCAAGAAGGATTCGTTCATTTCTAAACTCTTCCTCTTGTGTGTGTTCTATACGTTAAGAACTGTAGTTGGATTTAGAACGTCAATGCCTTTAGATAACGTGCCTGAACCGATCAATTCTTAATATAGGAAATGTTCAAAACATTATCCAACAATACAAAATTATATCCTTCTTTACTAATAAAGAGACTGATATGATGTTGTATATCAGGTTCGGTATCTAATAACATTCGTTCAGAATCAATGTATTTGTTAATACAGGGTGATAACTACCAACAGACTTGGCTGCAACACTTGCACCGTTTCTATCTCATGAAACTTATAACCCGTTCTCAGTTCTCTACCTATCTGTAGCCCGTGTAACAAATTACATATGTGGAATCCTAATCCGGTATCTCATACCCAGGACGTAAAGGATACTGAGAAACAGTACTCTGTAATGAACACACCTGAAGATGATGCATCAGTATGCACTTTATTCGTTTGGGCGGCATGGGAATTCTGGTAATCTCCTATTTCCTGCTCGGTCTTATAACATTTATATGTTGGAGCGGGACCAACGTTCCCTAACGCAGTATAACAAGCGGGTTCGGTCAATTCATCCGTATTATTATCTTGATTAAGGCGTGACATGGTCGCTACCTGGAGAGAGAGAGAAGAAAACACTCAGCGTGCGCTTTTTACAAGATTAGATTGGTTATCAATTTATCTAATCAGGATGGCTCCCACTGTTTTAGTCAAATCTTCCTTCAAACCCTAAAAGGAAAGACTAGCTGGGATTAATTACACTATACAAGTTTGCCAATCTTTCAGCCAGGCCAGTGCCGGTACTTTGAGGGAGGTTCCCCGTGCTTTCACACGGACCTAATTAAAATAAACCTCGTTTTCCCAGGGGCGTAACCCCGTTAACACCTTTCTAGACACCTACTTGATCGGCTAATTGTAATGTGTAAAATTCTCTCAGGGGTAACTAATACTCGCAGCGGATATCGGGATCCAACTATCCCATAAAAGGTATGCAATCTCATTGCAATTTTCAACACTTGAAATTCCCAATAATATTTTACCCCTAGCAACTTATGACCTTGGCTAAGGTCAACAAATCATAAGTGCTAGCCAAGTTCAACCCGTCATTTCCCGATTGAATTAAACCCACCCGCACGACCCTTGGCTAAGGTCAACAAAGTCGCACGACTACCCTAACTCAATCGCATCATATGCATCATATGCTTAACTAAGGTCAACATATCATAAGCACTAGTCAAGTTCTACCCGTCATTTCATGATTAATCAGACCCACTCTACAAGACCCTCAACTATGGTCGACATAATCACATGAATGTCCTAACTAATCGCATCATATGCTGTGTAGGAAGACATCACAAGCTACCGTACACTACGCCTCAACTAAAGTTGACATACGCAGCATGAATACTAAGTACTCTACTTCTTAAAATGACGGAGGGCTACGACAGGTTTTTATGAAAACCTTTTGCGTAATGAACTTGATATCGTTATAGAATCGAGTGATTTTAAATGGAGTTTTTTAGGCCTTTTCTAGTTTCGCTAAAGAGGCCACTCCCGGTGAAGGGATCGTCGGCTCTTTCCTTATCGAATAAGGTGCAGGATATTTCATAAATACCGATGTGCAAAGCAAGAACTATAGAAGCAGTCAAAAGACAAACCGAGTATGTAGCATATGCTAGTTTCGCTAAAGAGGTTACTCCCTGTGAAGGGATCTCGGCTCTTTCCTTATCGAATAAGGTGCTGGATGTTCTACAAGGAATAACGCTATGCAAAGCAAGAACTAGAGCTACCAGTTTTTGAGACAAGTTTCTTCAACATCTTTAGGTTTCTTTTAGTTTCATTAATCTCATTAATGAAGTCCCATTTTATTATGCTTCACAAGCATCACATTTGAAACGAAATCTGCAATATAACATATATCTCATATATATAATATAAACATTCGTCTCAGGCAGTAATTTGATCTCATCATAGAACATTGCAGCAGAAGAACATATATGAAATATTGAACATACTAGGATGTCCGTGTTTTTAATACGAGCCTGTATAAAACACGGATTCCACGGTCGTGATGAATAGCCAAACCCACATCCCTAGACCCCTGCGAGAGCGGCAAGTAACCTTGCCAGTTCTAGAGTTAGGAGACCCGGTCTCGACTCCTCGAGATGGTCTCCCTCTGGACCCCAGAACCCGGTTACTTGTGCTTCCCGCCTTGGGTCTATCCTACTGCGGAAAAGTAAATAATATACAATGGTGACATCATCCTCAGCCCGGAAGTGCCCCAATAAAAGAATATTACATACAACTGAATTTTACATGAATGAAAAAGAAAAACTCTCATCTCACATAAAACCCCCGGCTATTCAAAACACGACGATCCAATATAACATATCACAGCAACACATAATATCACATATCATCAACGTAAGTAAATATGCGTATCCCAATTGTCGTTGATGTATAGCAACGAAACCGGAGATACACGACATATTACACTTACAGTCACAGAAAAGAAAATGTAAAACTACAACAGTTGGAATCCGCAACCTCCTTAGACATCGCATTCCTAACCAAATGAATTCCTTAGACATCGCATGCTTAACAATTATAAACCCCGCATTTTAGTCTCGATGTCGAAAATACTTTTTAATATCTAGCTGGGCAATTCAACAAGATTCCCGATATCCTGATCGAATGCTCGTCGAAAACTTTAATAGACGGCCGCACCCCCGATGCCGTCGATGAAGTGCACTAAGGCGGAACACCGCTGCAGCGAGCACCCGAACGGATGCTTTTGGCGACGAGGTTCTCCTACAGTCACTTGGTCGGGACTTTGGGGCGTGGCTGTCTATTAAGTTTACCCGGTGAGTATCCGCATACGCTACGTGATTGCGACGGACTTTTGATCGCATCAAAATCCCGTGGCAACCGATCATCTGAGACTAAACTGCTAGATTTATAACATTCAAATTAGTTATCTCATAACTACTGGTGGATTCCAAATATTGTATCACAATCCAGATAAATAGACAATGTTAAACTTTTCGATCGAATAATCAAACACCCAAGTTTTCCCAAATGGTTCTCAACACTTGAGCGGAGTTTAAAAGCATCCATCACATGCCACAGTACCAATGGTCCAGCCGTAGAAGGGTCAAACCAACGCCTCACATGTAGCAACGCCGTACTGCCATAAACCCTAAAGTTTAGAGGCGGTTCAGACGGTCACATAATCGAGTTAAGGCTTGTGTTCTTCTAGAGGGTCCACCGCGTTACTTGCACGACTAAGAACGTTCTTAAACTACGGAAAAATCCAACGCTTGGAAATTTTCCGGCGGGGGAAAATGTGAGTTATTGATATCCGTTCAAACTTTTTAACACGTTTTAAAAAATCCGGAAAAACATAAACGAAGTTAAACATTCCGATCGAATCAACGAGTTCCCAATACATTCCAGAAAACTCAACACTTGAGTAAAATTAAAAATTCGCAGAAGCACTAGGTAACACCTACGGATCAACTGTTGAAACAAGATCCCTTGATCCTCAATTATTGCCGTGGAACCACCGCCAATACCCTGGTTTGGCCACGGTTCCGCGACGCTTTGATGGAATCATGGGGTCATTTTTCATACATATCCATAAAATCACCTGCTAAATTTTCTGAGTATTTTTAATTCGAAAAAATCAACATTTTAAATTTTTTTCCAGAAACTAGGTTTTATCGGGTATTCGGAGTTCGATCGGACTTTAAATTTCGTCTAGACTTCGCCTAAAGCTCTAGCTTGGTTCAGATACCACTCTAGGGTTACTAGGCACTCTCACAAGGGTCTATAAGGGATCAACCATGCCCGATTAAAATTTTAGACATGCCGAACAACCCTAACCAAGATCGTAGACTAGAGATTATGCGAAAACAATAAGCAAGTAAACTACTTTACTTTTAAGAGTTTGGGATTACAACCTTTGTAGTCCGGTCCTTCACTTCAATAGCTCCGTGTAGTAGTCCCTTTGCTGCGATCACGATCGTTCGGACTCTTGAGAGGCTCCCGCGAAGAAACGAACGTGCTTGTTTCGATGACTTCGAGAACGAAGATGATCTACGTCGAGGAGACACTGAATCAAGCTATTCCTTCACTAGGTCATGAACTTTGTGAAGAGAACACACTCTACTACATGGCATGTGGTAGAGGATGAAGAAGTAGGAGGTGGGCTCACTTTAGAATTGATTTTCTCACACTTTTTGTCAAAACTCCATTAGAGATAGCAAGCTTTTTCATGGAGCTTGAAGAAGAAGAAGAAGACTTGTGAATAATTCATCCAAATGAATTATTGCACCCATGGTCGAGTTAACCCCTCATGGCTAACTCTTGTAGAGAATTAACTCATGGCTATGGTTAAAGGTTGGGTTTGAAAAATATCTTAAACTAGACAAAAGGGTTGACTTTGTCAAAGCTTATCCATAAGCTTTCGTGCAAGCTTTAGCATAACAAACTCAATCTCTTTTGAATTAGCTTAACATAAATAGAAACCCTAACTTAACCCTTGCATTGTGTTAATCTCATACACCCTTCTTGCATGTATCATCAAACATGACACAATCCATGTACACAAATGTACATATCGCGTATATATATACAATGTGCACATCATGTTAGAAAAGAAATCAATAGTGAGCTAAATATTAGTTAACGTAATATAATATATCAAATATATATAATTATACATTAAATTATCAAATCAACTCTTGATTTAATAATCCGGCTATATCACATATAACTGACTAATATCAAATGTAACATCTTATCGAGTCAACGCTCGATCCGATAACTCGGCTATATCACATATAACCAATCATGTCACACATCGCGATAATATAATGCGGTATCACATACTCGCATTAATCTCGTTCCCGCACATATCACATATGCACTCCTACTCCGTTTTGCTTGAGCCAGGAAACCTCTGTGTAGGGCTCTAAAGACTCGTCAATATGACGGCAGTAGGTGATGATCATATCAAACACCCACAAGCCGCAAGCGGTCTGCTAAGCGTAACGGCCACACGGGTATTGAGCGATCAGAAGATCAACAAGCAAGCCTGTACATTCTCCAGCGAATCCAATCAGCAACACTCCCGTGCAGTCCGGTCTCTTCGTCTGATATGTCGCATATCTCGCCTAGGGGTGGTAAACGTCAGACCCCAGTAGCTTGATAAGTCGTGTCGATATGAGGTCTATAACAGTTCGAGAAACTACTGATAACACTTACTAGTAAATCTCAGCAACCCCTGGCCAGGGATTTCCAGTTATAGCCAATCAAACACAGCGCAACATCAACTCCCTATACCGGGAGAGACGAAACCCCTCCTATCGCTCATTGCCTCCATGACTTACCAGTAAATCTCAGCAACCCCTGGCCAGGGATTTCCAGTTATAGCCAATCAAACACAGCGCAACATCAACTCCCTATACCGGGAGAGACGAAACCCCTCCTATCGCTCATTGCGTCCATGTGATTCGGGGATAAATCCAAAAGCCACCGTTTTGCACGCCCTTTCGGACGTGGTCTGATGGAAATGAAAGCACACTAGGAATCGCATAAGACTCTATGACGATCTCGGGTCTACAGACTAACCTGTACCAGTGTCACCAGAGAACTGCCATCTGACGTGAGGTATAATACCATCTGGGTGTTCTCGGCGAGTCCGTTCAGTGTACCCAGTTTTTCACTGAGCACACTTATACCTTCTCTGATGTGAAACACTAATGGATATGGGATCATCCATCGTCCATCATATAGGTTGAGAAGCGCATACGCTAGTCTACTCTAGAGTATCGATGCCCAGTCTCGGTACTCCCACGACTAGGAATATTTGAAGGATGTACTTGGCGACTACACTGTCCCCACTAGTATGATCTGCATCATAGTCCTGGTAGTGAAGTACTTATCCTAAGGGTTTTATCAACATGTAACATAGAGACAATCAGAGTACAAGCATCTACTACAATATACATCGTATGTACAGTAATGGCCTCTAGGGCATACATGTAACTAACATTATAAGATAAAATGAGGGAGTGAGAATGAAATAGTATAAGAGCAAACCCTTGCCATGGCTGCCCTTCTCTCTCTTCTTATCATATCAACACTCAAATCCATCCAATAATGTGACACATGCATAAAGAAAGAGACCATGAGTCACCACTTGTGCATGTGTCACAATTAATGCTCTTAATCTTGACTTTTAGCTCATTATTTCCATTTGTAAGAATTAACCCAAATGTTTACAACAATAGAATGATACGGAAACATCTAAAGAAAACTCGTGACGGATCACAAGGATACCCCTCACTTGTATATACATACCTGTATTCGCATTCCTACTGAATTCGAATACGATGAGACGAAAGTAATCCAACAAATCTAATACTAGGATCCGGTTTAAACCAAAGCACACTAGTATGATTCGCACGATCATGATCCGTGCACTACCGCACGTATAAGATCGAACCATGCCATATATCATACGGCCTCTACAACGTTTCGCCCGAAACTTGAGAAACTGTCTGTGGGGGACTCTAAAGACTCGTCAATACTTTGGCTGTTGATTTAACCACTGGCATGTCAGTGGTACTAGCTGTACGTAATGAGCTACCAGGTATTGACCAAAAGGGAGGTTGATGAGCGAACTCATCCTGACACCCTACTGAGCCTGTCAGTTACAATATCCGTACAGTCAGGTCCGTTCGTCTATAAGCATCGCATGTCGGGCCTAGGGGTTGGTAAAAGTCAGACCCCCAAAAGCGGTACAAGTCGTGTCGGAGTGTAGCCCAGAACACCCCGAGATACTACTGGAATACCTACAAGTAAATCTCCTGTCTTGGCCAAGGACTTCGTGTAATGGAACTTCTAGACACAGCGCGATCTCACCCCTAATACCGGGAGAAATGAAACCCCTGCCGATCCGCTCACTGCCTCCATGTGGCTCGGGACTGTACCCAACTAAAACCTGTTTGCATGACTCCTTTGAGCCGTGGTAAGGTAGTAATCAAAGCACAGTGGGAACTCACACGAGACAAATGACGATCTCAGGTCGATGAACTAACCTGTACACATGTCACCAGGGAACTACTATCTGACGCCAGGTATAATACCAACTAGCATGTTCCTGGCGAGTCTTGTCCGGTGTACTCATAACCTAATGAGCACCTGTATACATCTTAGGTGATCCAACTGACACCAATGGCTTGTGAGACCAGCCACCGCCCCTCTTCGGGGTCTTAACTGTATACACTAGTCTACTAATGGAGTATCGATGCCCAGTCTCGAAACTCCTACGACTAGGGACCACTTTAAGGATGTTCTTATAGACCCCAGCTCCTACGTATATGATCGCCATCATACTGCTGGCCGTCAAGCAAGAATCCTATGGGCTCTATCAATGTGCAATAGTGACCTGTAATGTCACCTAAAGCATGTACAGGTTGATAAAGATAAACCGGATAGCATACTATCATCTTAAGTAAGACTGTCCTATCGGTATAGGTCCTCCCTCAATCATTGCAATCACGTGCCAGTGATCCAATAATTGACTCTAAGGCCACTATATCCAACATGAAGTCTCTGCCATAGTCGGCTGGTAAACTGGGTGCCTCGGTCTGACACGATACACGTCGGGATGCCATGTAATCGTATGATCTCATCGATATATATCTGGGCATACTGAGCAAATCCTAAAGTGGTCTTCACCGGCAGGAAGTGAGCCGCTTTCGTCAATCGATCCATGATCACCCAAATGGAGTCATACCCTCGACTAGTCTTGGGTAGACCTACAATGAAGTCCATAGAAATCTGCTCCCATTTCCACTCCGGAATGGGCAACGGCTGTAGCTCTCTCGCTGGCCTCTGGTGCTCGGCCATGACTTGCTGACAAGTCAGGCATCTTGACATAAAGTCTGTGACGTCCCTCTTCATCCCTTCCCACTAGTAAACGCCTCTCAGATTATGGTACATCTTGGTGGAACCTGGATGAACACTGTACACCGATCGATGCGCCTCCTCGAGAATCTCAAGCTTCAGTCCCTCAGAATCTGGTACGCATAGTCGAGTCCCAAATCGCAGTATCCCCTGATCATCGATCACGAACTCGGAGTCCCTTCCCTATCTAATCTGCTCCCTGAAGTTTGAAAGACGGTCGTCACTGGGCTGTGCCTCGCGGATACGGTCAAGCAACTGCGGTGTTAGTGTATATGCCCTAGGGGCCATTATTGTATCATACTAGTTTGTATATTACTTAATGGAAGCTTGGGATATTCACATGTATATAACAGTCTTGCTAAACATGGTAGTATGCTACTTGGTTTTTCTATCTTAATATGTGAGTATACGTATTGATAGAGCTCTTAGGATCTTGCTTGACTACCGGCGTTGTGATGGCAGTCACACTAGTGGGGGCTGGGTAGTCTACAAGCTCATCCTTATTCAGGTCCCTAGTCGTAGGATTATCGAGACAGGGCATCGATACTCCGGAGTAGACTAGTGTGTACGCTTCTCATCCCAGTTGGGGAGATGGTCTGTCCCACAGCCGTCAGTACGTCGTACTGGAGATAGTATGCAGGTGCTCGTTAGGTTACGGGTACACCGGACAGGACTCACAGGGAACTGTTGGATGGTTTTATACCAGTCGTCAGTGAACAGTTCCCAGGTGACATGAGTACAGCATAGTCCTCAGACTTGACACTGCTACTTCGCCTCGAGTGTGTCCCACTGTTCTTAGATTGCTACCCTACCACGGCTCAAAGGAGTCATGCAAACAGGTAGCAGTTGGGTGCAGTCCCGAGCACTTGGAGGCAGTGGCGGTTAGACAGGATTCGTCTCTCCCGGTACTGGGGGTTGATATCGCGCTGTGTCAGAGAGCCATTACGCAAAGTCCCTGGCCAGGGCAAGCGAGATTTGCTGGTAGGTTCCAGTAGTTTCTCAGGGTGTAATGGGCTTTCCTCCGACACGACTTATACCGCTATTAGCGGACTGACGCTTGCCGCCCCCCTAGGCCCGATATGCGATAGTCTTAGACGAACGGACCGGACTGTACGGAGATTGTCACATCAGACTCAGTAGGAGTTCGGATGGGTTTCGTCATCGGCCTTCTTATCGACATCTACCTGGGGACCGTTACGTACAGCTAGTGCCGCTTGCGGTCTGTGGTTAAACCCACTGCCAGCGTAGTAGTCGAGTCTCTAGAGTCCCACACAGAGAGTTTCCCTACTCCAGGCGAAACGATATAGAGGTCGTATGGTTTTACGACAAGGGTTCGGACGCATACGTGTGTTTACACACGTACGACTTTCGGACAGGTTTTACCAGTCGGCTTTGGTTTAAGCCAGTTACTGGTATCCGGTTATTGGATTTATACAGTCTAAAGTTTTTCCGTATTTTTGCGGAAAGGAGGGGCGTTCTCGTAATTGCGCGAGAAGCTTCTAGAAGATGGTGACTAAGGAGGTTTAGGTGGCATATACAATGAATGTGATTAGTGAGTCATATGGATGATTCATCCATGTCATTAATGCATCATAAATGCTTAATGACTCATGGAGATGAATCATCACTAGATATTATCAAGCATGGTTGTTAAATCGTTTTATTTTCTTTTCTTGATAAAAAGAAATGCTTGATATATATTATCATAACTCATTATTCTCACTTCATTATTATGTTCATCTTCTCTCTCCTCAAGCTCTCCCTCTTCAAACCCTAATCCTCCCCTCTCATGTGTTGAGTACAAGGATTAGTTAGACTAATTAAACCATAACCCTCACTCTATATCACCTAGCTTCTTTGATTAGCACTTAAAGAAAGTTAGTTGCCTCAAGTTTAGAGGCTAAGCTTGGAGTAAAGCTCTCGGGTGGATCGTCTACTACTTCGAGAAGGCCGAGGAGGAGGTGGAGTTCGTAAAGACGAAGGACACGATTCGTTAGGTATAATCCCTAAACATAGCAGTATAGAACTTCTATGTTTCTTGTTAGTTATCGTTTAGCTTCGATTCATGCGGTTAGTCGATGTTTAGCATATAAACAAGATCGTTTTTCATATTTCCGCCTCCCCGCAAGTCGTGGGGTGTTGTACATCGACTTACATGCGGATGTGCATGGATATGCTCAAGCTGTCCCCCGGTCGGAGTGAACTCGAACTGCACTCGGCTGTCTCATAAAATCTGCCAATCTGCTGACGACTGCCTCTATACTGCGCTCAAACAAGATAGACTACCTCCGGACCTCCGACTCAAAGCATCCGCCACAACGTTCGCCTTGCCCGGATGATAAAGGATCTCACAATCGTAGTCCTTCACTAGTTCCATCCAACGACGCTGTCTCAGATTCAGGTCTCGCTGCTGAAATATGTACTTCAAGCTCTTGTGATCCGTGAATATCTGGCACGACTCGCCGTATAGGTAATGTCGTCAGATCTTGAGTGCAAAGACCACTGTAGCCATCTCCAAATCATGAGTGGGGTAGTTCTGTTCGTGTTTCTTCAGCTGCCGAGAAGCATACGCGATAACCCTGTCGTGCTGCATCAATATGCACCCTAGCCCCACTCGAGAAGCATCACAATAGACCACAAATTTGTCCGATCCCGAAGGCAATGATAACACCGGCGCCGTAGTCAAACGGGTCTGTAACTGCTCACGCCTCCGTCCAATCAAAAGGCTCCCTTCCGTGTCAACCCGGTCAACGGTGCAGCGATACGGGAGAAGTCCTGAACAAATTGTCGGTAGTAGCCAGCCAGGCATAGGAAGCTACGAATCTCTGTAACTGATGCTTATCTGGGCCAATGCTGAACGGCCTCGATCTTCTTCAGGTCCACACATATACCATCTCGCGTAATAACGTGACCCAAGAAATCTACGCAGTCAAGCCAAAACACGCACTTGGAGAATTTTGCGAATAGCTGGTGCTCCCTCAA
This sequence comes from Agapanthus africanus, assembly GCA_030015575.1. Taxonomy (NCBI): domain Eukaryota; kingdom Viridiplantae; phylum Streptophyta; class Magnoliopsida; order Asparagales; family Amaryllidaceae; genus Agapanthus; species Agapanthus africanus. The sequence continues at coordinate 191,164,751 of CM057347.1, read as the reverse complement.
GGTCTACAATATGATCCGCAGGTGCTGTTCGTACTCCTCTCGGCTCCGGGAATACACCAAAATGTCGTCAATAAATACGATGATGAACAGATCAAGATACGGCCAAAAAATACGGTTCATAAAGTCCATAAACGCTGCTGGGGTATTGGTGAGTCCGAACGACATCACCAAAAACTCATAGTGGCTGTTACGCATGCGAAAAGCCGTCCTCGGAATATCCTCCTGCCGGACTCGCAACTGATGGTAACCCGATTGCAAGTCAATCCTCGAAAAGTATCCCGCACCCTGAAACTGGTCGAACAAGTCATCGATACGTAGTAAGGGATATCTGTTCCGTACGGTAACCCTGTTCAGCATACGGTAATCAATGCACAAGCGCAAACTGCCGTCCTTCTTCTTGATGAACAGGACAGGAGAACCCCATGGAGACATGCTAGGTCGAATAAGCCCTTTATCCAGCAAATCTTGCAACTGACCTTTCAACTCTCTAAGCTCCGCCGGGGCCATCCGATAAGGCGGTATGGAAATAAGCCTCATGCCGGGAATCAAGTCAATGCAGAAAACAATATCGCACTCAGGCGGTAGCCCAGGAAGCTCGTCAAGGAAAACATCAGAGAACTCACTAACAATCGGAACCTGGTCCAACGGAACCTCTGTAGCTCTAGTATCGCAAACATTGGCTAGAAATCGCTGACATCCCTTCCTCAAAAGCTTTCCAGCGCGAAGAGACAAAATCAAACTATGAGGGGCGGCACAACGGTCCCGCTGCATAACAAAAGCTGACTGGCCGGGAAAACAAAACCTAATTGTCTTCTCGCGGCAGTCCATAGACGTGTAGCACGTGGCTAACCAGTCCGTGCCTAAGAGAACGTCGAAGTCCAACCTCTCCAGAAGGATCAAGTCGACGGGAAACTCACTCTCACCAATACGGACAACACACGACCGGAACACGTGTCTAGCAATAAACGACTCGCCCATAGGAGTGGTCACAGCAAGCGGCTGATCAAGCAAGCCAGGCTCTCTACCCAAACTCGGCACGAAGTGTATGGAAACGTACGAATGCGTAGATCCCGGATCAAACAACATGTGTGCGCCAACAGAACATACTGAAAGAGTACCCGAGACTACTGCATTGGACACCTGCACGTCCTGATGCGTCAAAGCGAATACCTGTGCCTGTCCTCTACCTGCGACTGGCGGTCCCCTACCAGCAACTGGCTGTCCCCTGCCGGCAGCTGGCTGTCCTCTGCCTTGGCTACCTCGTCTTCTCTAAGCAAACCCTCCGTGACTACGACCTCTCTGTGCATGAGTCTGACACGGAGCAACAGCAGGTACAATAGGCAACGCCCTCTGGGGTGGAGAAGGTAGAAATGTGACATGTGGTACGGCTGTCTCGCTCTCACGTGGCTCCGGACAATCTCGCACACGATGATAAGTACTCCCGCATCGGAAACATCTAGATGGTGCCGGCTGACCCTCCTAGGGATAAGAGCTGAATAGCCAACCTCGTCCCGATCCTCCGATACCCCCTGTACCTGAACGGAACCTGTCGCAGCGCCTAAACGGCTGTCTCTGTGCTGACGTATCTGTACGAACTCTCTTCGGCCCTCGAACTACTGATGTCCCAGCAAGGCGCTCCTCGACTAATAGGGCTGCGTCTACAGCTGCTGCATAGTATCGCAATGCTGTGCGCTGATTACAAGAAACCGCGGGGTAAGCAAGCCTCGAACAAACCTCTTGACTCGCATCTCCTCAGTAGCTACTAAATATGGGGCGTAAACAGATAGCTCGGTAAACTACACATCATACTCTGCCACCGTCATATCCGGCGTCTGGCGTAATGACTCGAACCGGTGTGCTCGACCATCCCTGACACTCTGTGGAAGGAAAAGGGCTAGAAATACTGTCACAAACTCAGCCCAGGTCATGGGAGGAAGACCTGCTACTCTACCCTTCTCTATCGACTCACACCACTTCTGCGTAAGACCTTCCAGGCGAAAGCTCGCGAACTCCACCCATCTCCCATCTGAGCATCTGAGTGAACGACATATCCGGGCCATCCTATCGATAAATGACTACGGATACTCGGCTGCATCGGTACCTGTGAAGACCGGAGGCTTCAGCCTCATAAACTCTGATAGCGATACTGTGATAACCTATATGGCTGCAGGTGCAACTGCCTGCACCGTAGGTACCATCGCGGTCCCTACAATGGGTGGAACTACCTCTAGTCGCTGCGCTCGAAGTGCCTCAACAAACGACCCCATCATCTAGCGCATCTCCTGCATACTGGCCCCTGGCATAGCGATCTGGTCTGTCGAAGGGGAAACAGCCTGCTGCGGTACAACGGGTGTACTTCCCGGGTCAGTCCTCGTCTCAGACGAGTCAACTCTAATCTCGGCTCTCGCGGCCGCTCTCTGCGCCCTCGTAGTCTTCAGCGGCATAATGGCTGGAAATTAAACAAGATTCGATGAGAGTACGAAAATCGAATTGCAAGAATGTATATAATCACGGGGGAATTTCAACTAATAAGTCCTAAGGTCACTTAGACGGAGTACCGTGTCGTGAGTAAGCCGTGGAACATACACACGCTACGCCACTCTACTTCAGCTATCTACTCCTTCATACCAGGGTCATCCTACACTCCGAAAGGTAAAACCTACGCTCTGATACCAACTTTGTCACGACAAAAAGTTCGGCCCGTGACCGGCACATATCCACGTAACGTCTACAGGCGTAACGCGACTAAGTAAGCCGAAACCCAGAAATCAAAAACCATTAAAAGTACTGAGTGTTGAAAACATTGGTTTAAAACATTTAGAAAACTCGAGTAAAAATCAATAAAGTTTGAGTTATTTTCTTAAAAATTTCGGCAGCACCTCCTTTGTAAAAACTAGCCCCGAAATCGGGTACATGACATGATATAAGTAAAATGACATACAATAAGAATAAAGCATTCCTAAACGGGAGCAATCACGCCCAACGGCGGAAACAACCACCACAATAACAGTATACGACGCCGTAGCGAAGAATGAACAAAATAAGTGAAAAAACAGCATGAAAGATAAAACTGCATAATTAAAGCCGGCTCACACGAGCTCGACATCCAGAATACAAAATAATATACATCATCCTCACAACTGGTCTCTAAGTCAATACATGAAATGGTCGATGGAGAGTACTAGATACAATAGAGTGTACAAATGGAAAATAAACGGATACCGCAAAACCAACCTACAAGTAAAGGGCTCACACGCCAACTGCAGTGGTATCTGTAGCAAAAAGATACAAGGAAGTAGCCCTCCCGCAACAACTCTGAGGGTCGACCTGCAAACACTGTGGCACAACGGGGATGAGTTGCCAACTCGTGAATAGTAAATAATGTATAAAGGTAATCGCGAGTATGCACGTACTGTGATACTCTAACATGCGCAATCAGATAACATCTTTATGATGAGCTAGGTACACAATAATCATGCATAACAAGTGCAATCTAATAACATCTATATGATGAGCTGGGTACACAGTAATCATGCAAAGTACTCTATCAGGTACTACGACTACATGTTGCAAGGCATAACAATGAATGTTGAGCATGGGATAAAATATCATCTACACGAATCATCATCGTGGAAAAATACCCGGTGTCCACCAAATACACCCCAAGTCCCAATAACTCAGGCGCCGTCACTCTAATCGGCCCTCAAATCCTGTAAATCTCATGGAAACATGAGTGCCCAACATCGGCACTCTTAAATATCATGAAATATTCGTGTCCATCATCGACATGCAAATCCTCAGGTATCGGGCTCCGTCAGTCCGGATCGGTCCACGGGCTCCGTCTGCGAAATCGGCCCTCGGCCCCGGCAGTATGGGTCGGCCCGTATCCATCTCTCGACTCTGGTCAGTATCCTCCGGATAACCGCCGGATCCAACTGTGGGGTTCCTAGGCACACCCATAAGGTTCTACAACTGATCAACCATGTCCAATTTAAATTTTTATGTGCCGAGAAACCTTAAATTAAATCGTTAACTAGAGGATAGGCGAAAGACATACAAGTAAACAACTTTACTATAAAGTGAAAGTGACTGACTACAACCTTTGTAGATCCGGTCCTCCACCTCTTTAGCTCCATGATGATGTCCCTCCGCTGCGATCATCGGATCCCGGACTCTAGTGATGGTTTCGTCGGAGAAATGATCGGGCTAAGTCGTTGACTTCGATGCCGAAGATGATCTACGCCGAGGCAACTCAAACTCAAGCTCCATCTTCACTTGGTCATGAAACTTGTGAAGATAACACTCTCTACTACATGGCAAGTGGTAGAGGATGAAGAAATAGGAAGTTTGTTAACTTTGGATTTGGATTTCTCACTTGGATTCATCACTTGTAATTTTCTAGTAAGCTTTCTTCACCTCTTGAAGAAGATGAAGAAGAAGAAAAGAAAAATGAATTATCCTTAAAAGAAAATTCAAGTGATACTTATCATATAGCAACCATGGGTTAGTAAACTCATGTATAGTGTAAACTAGGGTTTAGGCTAATGGTTGGGTTAAGGAATAAAAACAAAATGGTTACTTTGTCAAAGATGCATGAAGCATCAAGAAGCTTCTTGCATAAAGACAAAGAAAGCAACCATTCTATTTTACCAAAATAAATAAATAAATAAATAAGGTAATGGAAACCCTAACCATTAACTAAACATGGTGTATAGCATACACTCACCCAAGTTTGCATGTATCATCAAACATGATACAAACTAGTGCACAAAAATATATCACATATACAACTTGTGCAAATCAAGTGAGAAAATCCATCTTAAGTGAACAAATACTAGTTAATGTAAAGTAATATATCAAATATATAATTATACATTAAATCATTAAATCAACACATGATTTAATGATCCGGTCATACTGCATATAACCGACTAATATTAAGGGTATCAATGTATCGAATCAACACTTGATTCGGTAACCCGACCATATCTTATATAACCGTCCAATGATACAAATCGCGAGAATAGAATACAGTATCACATACTGGTATTATTCTCGGTCCCGCACATATCTCATATGCGCGCCTATTTCATTTCGCTTGAGCCAAGAAACCTCTATGTAGGACTCTAAAGACTCGTCAATACGCCGGTAGCAGGTGATGATCATATCAAACACCCACAAGCCGCAAGCGGTCTGCTAAACCTAACGGCCACCCGGGTATTGAGAGATCAGAAGATCAACGAGCAAGCCCGCTCACACTCCTGTGAATCCAACCAGCAACACTTACCGCACAGTCCGGTCTGTTAGTCTCATATGCTGCATATCTCTCCTAGGGGTGGTAAACGTCAAACCCCAGTAGCTTGATAAGTCATGCCGATATAAGGTCCATAACAAGCGTGAAACTACTGATAACTCTTACCAGTAAATCACTGCAACCCTGGCCAGGGATTTCCAGTTATGGCCAGTCGAGCATAGCGCAACATCAACCCCTAATACCGGGAGAGACGAATTCCCTCCTATCGCTCATTGCCTCCATGTGAATCAGGACTGTACCCAAAAACCACCTGTTTGCACGACTCAGTAGAGCCGTGGTAGGGTGGAAATCAATGCACAGTGGGAGACACACAAGACTCTATGACGATCTCGGGTCAACAGACTAAGCTGTACCAGTGTCACCAGAGAACTGCCATCTGACGTGAGGTATAATACCATCTGGGAGTTCTCGGCGAGTCCGTTCAGTGTACCCAGTCACCACTGAGCACCCGCATACCATCTCTGATGTCAAACACCAATGGATATGGGATCATCCATCGCCCATCACATGGGTCGAAAAGATATACACTAGTCTACTCTGGAATATCGATGCCCCGTCTCGATATTCCCACGACTAGGAACATTGAAGGATGTACTCATGGACTACCCAGGCCCCACTAGTATGATCTACATCATAGTCCTGCAAGTCGAGTACACATCCTAAGGGCTTTATCAACATGCAACAGAGAGACTGAAAGTATACATGTTAAGATAAAGAGCAACCAGATAGCGTACTATCATGTCGAGCGAGAAAGACCATCCTATATATGTCCCAGCATCCACTACAATATACATCCCATGTACAGTAATGGCCTCTAGGGCATACATATAACTAACACCAACAAATCACCGGTAGGTAGCAGTCCCTCTGCCAGGCTCATCGTCTGTAAACACAGCATCCCTTTCTTATCCCGGGGTACCATACCGGGTCCACCATGTACCCGCAATCGGCCTCATCCAGCTACTCGAATCAGGTTCACATGTCACACGTCTCAGAACCGAGAAAACGCATAGTGGACGCACTGAAATATCATATCAAGAGTGTCACGACCCGCAGGGTACGGAACGTGACTGGCACTTAAATTTACGAAACGTCTCAAGACGTCCGTAAAATAAGTAAGCCAAAGCCCAGAAACCAAAACCAAATAAGCAAAAGAGTGAAGAAAACCCAATCAATCGAAAGCGAGTTTATCAAATAAGTCATATAAAACCCTTTTTTTTTTAAACAATACCAATTTTTCCGAAAATTTCGGCAGAGTCTCCTTTGTAAATACTGGCCCCCAAAATGGGTACAACGAGAATATATATGAATCCAACAAATATGGCATCCCCAAGCGGGAGCTAGCTCTTCGCCACAAGGAGGTCACAAATCCCACGCAATATAAAGCAACAACATGCGAAATAACCATAATGAAGCATAAGAAAAACAGCATGTCGACTCAAGTGAGCTCGACCCCAAAATACAGCATAAAAGTCCACAAACCTCACAGTCTCATCTCTAGGTCAATATACAATAATACTGGCAGATACAGTAGATAGAGTGCTCTAGATACAAAGAATGTACAAGGTGGTGCAAAAATAATAATATAACCCACCTAAGAGCAAAACCTCGAGTCCAGGCAAAAGAAGCAAGTACGTCTGCCGCTACTGTACTGACGGAGCGGACCTGAAAAGGGCTATGGCACAACGGGGGTGAGTTGCCAACTCGTGAGTAATAAATAACATCTACACAGGCTATCGTATGCATGCACACAAGTATTCTAGCATCTCTAATACAGGTATGGTAGGACATAATAGCAGGTATGTATGCAATATGAATATACTAGCAGGTATGAATGCAATGTGAATCAACTAATGATCTGAATGTGTAATTATAAGAATCATGTTTTTCCTTTAGAAATCTCTTTTGAAATACCAGCATAATACCACTAGAATCAACAAGAACCTGTGTCCAGCAACGACACCTCAAAACTATCACAAATCTCATGTATCCATGTCATAGTATCTCTGGCCTCAGCCATCCGGCTGACCCAGCTCAATATCAAAATCTCATCATCTCGCGGCCACGGTCGGTATCCTCTGGATATCCGCCGTGCCAAACAGTCCCCGGTAGGTAATCCGTCCCCTGCCAGGCTCAACGTCAACACCACATTCATCTTGCCCCGGGGTACCATACCGGGCCCACCATGTACCCGTGACGGTTCCTCCACTCCTCGACACGGATCTCGAAAACCACAGCAAACTCATGGTGGACAACACTTTACATCACTAGAAAACCGCAATTACATATTTTAAAAACATAATAAGTTTAGAAATTTTGCGGCTTTCTCCCGAAATCCAGAAATATCATAAAATCTCAAGAATCCTCATAAGTGCATATATCAATGGTGATGAATGCATATGGTATCAATAATTAAGCTACGATGTATGATTAATAGACTAGGCATAAACAAATAATATGATGAGGTACATGCACATGAATAGCAATCCTACGATTTCATTTTAAGGAATTAAAAGCAATAGCACAGGTTTAAGCATCAATTAGTAAAAGGTTTCAAATTATAGGTTATCTAGTGTGGTGGCATGGCAATTACCAGGGCGTGTGTGTAAGCATGAATAGTGCTCGTGCTGCATATAAAAACCCTGGCAATGGTGCAGGTGTCCTATAAAATGGTTTCGTATATGTATGTCGATATAGGGCATGAATGTAGCAAATAATCATACAAGTATTACACCCCTAATTACTAACATTACTAAGAATCTTTTTAAGGTACTAAAACTATCGGGCGACTTGCGCCATCCAACGATAGTCTCCCGTAGATGTTACATCTACTCACCGGAATCCCTAGCTAGTCACGTCCAATCACCGCTTTCCCCTTTCGTGCCGCGTCTGACGTCTTCGCGACCGAACCTGGAATTAACATCAATACCAAACATAAGATTACATATCAAGAATGACGCAATTCCCTAACGAAAATACCATAGTTCACAAGCTAGGTACAACGTGCACAAAGTGCGCGGAACACACGCGAAAATCGCAAAAGTCTACAAAAATGTCGATTTGGTCGCCCGGCAAAACTAAAACCCGATTACTCAAAAATCCGCACTCACACATCCTAAAAGTCATAGGATATGCCAACAATATAATCGAGATATCGCAATTAATTCGCCACAATAATATAATAAAAACCTAGTAAGCTAGAAGTTTGCAAATTTGGTGCAAATATCGACAATTAGCGACAAAATTAACACAATCCAACACAACAATCCAAACTAACCCACTAGCTAGCCATTACACTAATTTTAAATCATTAACTATGCATCAAACCATAATTCCATAAACAAAACCTTTCTTGATTTTCATAATTAGCAATTTCAATCCAAAACTAAATATGACAATACCAAATTAACACTAATTTGAAGCCCACACAAATAAAGTAACCTCATTAACCTAGATTAGCAAACAACTAGATAGCTAATTAGCTTTAATTAACTAATTAATGGTTTCAAGAAACCCTAGTTAACTCAACCATTAACTTTAAACAACACTAGAATGAAAATAGCACTAAATTAACACTAAACAACTAGATTAAAGAATTCTAACCATATTAACCTAAAAGAGTAGAAATTATACCTCAAATCTATGGATCTAGCAAGAAGAAATTTGCATCAATTGATGGCCTCATAGCATCATGATTCCAAGCAAGGGAGGTGAAGGAAAAAGGGATGAAGAATGGGTTTAAATTGTGAGTTTTAAATTTAGAATTTTTGAAGCAACTTAATGTGTTTTTTTGAAGAAAATGAAAAGAACAAAGAGATGAAGGGGGGGCTGCTGGAATTCGGCCAGAAATGAGGGAGAGGGGATGGTGTGGGTGTGGGAAAGAGGTCTTGTTCAACTCCTACCAACCACAAAAGACTATACCCAAAAACAAATTCAAACCTTTCTCAAAACAACAATCATTTCCACACAATAAAACAACTCAAGGAGCATGGAATTTTTCTGGACCTGATGGTGGTGGGGCCGGCCTAGAGGTGAGGAATGAGTGAGAGAGAGTGCATAAAAAAATTTATGCAAAAAGACCCCCTACAAGTCCAAAATTGCAAGTTTAAGCTTAAATTCAATAAATTTCGTTTTCTATCATAAAAATTAGTTAAAAATCAAAATAAAATACTAAAAATTCATGTTACAACTAGATTTTAATTAACATAATTTTAAAGATTAAAATTAGCACAGAAAAATTTGTATTTATCGCTAATTTAATGTATTTTCTTACCGGCTTAAAATAATATTAAAAAATTGAAAAATAGGGAAAATTTTTTAAATGACCAAAATTTAATAAGTAACTCATTTGCTACTAAAAACAAGCAAATTCCTATCCAAATTAGGTATAATTAGTCCTAAACTGCAAACTAACAAAAAAGACGGTTTTCGGAAAAATACCGAATTTTCACCGATTTTCAGGAAAACTCCAAAACGACTTTTCAAGACGCTACAAAGAGAAACTGGGTTTTTCAAAACAGTGCATACTTTCATAAAATAATACCATGGTTCTCAAATCCCGAATTCACACGAGTCCAAAACTCACTAACAATCCATGCAATGTGTCGTATGCCGCATAAAATCGTACTATGAGTAAAAGGGGAAAACCGCTCTTTTTAAAAGGATCCAGTTGAAACATTTCATGGGGTCCCCAATTTTTCAAATCAAAGTCAGCACCATCTATGTATGTACGAGAGTATGTATGTATGTAGGCTTGGATGTGCAAAGATATATATATCCGCAAGTATGGATGTACACTATGTATGTGTGCCAATATGAATGTACAAGTGGTATATACGCAAGCATGAAAGTACAGTATGTGTGTGCCAATATGGATATACAAGTGGTATATACGCAAGCATGAATGTACAGTATGTATGTGTGCCAATATGGATGTCCAAGCGGTATATACGCAAGCATAAATGTAGAGTATGTATGTGTGCCAATATGGATGTACAAGTGGTATATACGCAAGCATGAATGTAGAGTATGTATGTGTGCCAATATGGATGTACAAGTGTTATATACGCAAGCATGAATGTACAGTATGTATGTATGCCAATATGGATGTACAAGTAGTATATACGCAAGCATGAATGTACAGTATGTATGTGTGCCAATATGGATGTACAAGTGGTATATACGCAAGCATGAATGTACAGTATGTATCTGTGCCAATATGGATGTACAAGTGGTATATACGCAAGCATGAATGTACACTATGTATGGTTCATAGCAATCCTATAGTGCAAGTGTCATGGAAATCACTAACGGTTGTGGTGTAACATACGATTAGTGCTCGTGCAGCTTGAACCGTTAGTGACAGTGCAGTCTTACATAACTACTGTATCTATATGCAACAAGGGAGGGGTATGTTACAATAGTACATATACACAAACAATATATATATGTATATATACACACGCGACTACATTATCCTATCAAGCCCTGATGCTTAACGCCATACGGGCGATTTCCCCGTAGATGTTAAATCTTCTCACCGTGATATCATGCTAAGTGAAGCCGACTACCTGCTTCCCCTTCCTTGCGGCGTCCGAACTACCCGCCTGCGAATCTAGAATTTACACAAAGAATACACATAAGCTAAAATCCTACAAAAACGCGATATTAAAACCAAACGAGAAACTCGCGTCGCGAACTAAACGCATGTGCATCCGATACGCCAAAACGTGTGTATACGCGTCTGAAACTATCCTAACACGCCACGACACACAGGAATCACCAAACCCACTCACAGAACGTACGTGTCGCGCAAGTTTAAAACTATTGAAACAAGGTATTTAGTTCCAGATTTTGATATAAGCTGAACTAGAAAAAGTTGCACACACCAAACACCATAAATATGTAGCAGACTCCCCCAGAACAAACCCAGGCACCCAACTCCCTCCTCTGGCCACAATTTGTGGCCAGAACAAATTTATTTGAGGCCAGTGTTGTGAATTAGGGTCTCGTGCTCCGTTTGTGTGGTCTAGGTCTAGTGAACATGCTCCAGTAAACTCAACTTTTCTCTGAAACACCCGGGTGAAAAGAAGATCTCAAAATGGCTCACAATTTACATTAAAACGTTAAATAACACTAATTTGAAACAATATGGTATTTTTGTGAAATCTGGTGCAAAACTTGGTTTAAATGGCCTTAAAAACGCTTAGTCAAGTTAAATTAGCCATAAAAATCCTCACTTGGCCAAATCTCCACCTAAATCACAAATCGAGCACTTATGACCACATTAATTACTAAATTAGCTTAAATAACCATATTCTTAGCAAAGAAAGAAGTTAAGTTTAAAAAATTAAACCTCTAGTTATCCTAGGGTGCAAGAAGAAGGAGAAGAAAAGGAGGGGGTTCTGCGACAGCTGCTGCTTGCTGTTGCTGTTGTTGTGTTGTTGTTGTTGCTGTTGCTAGTGTTGCTGCTGCTGCTGATACTGATGCTGGTGCTGCTGCTGTTGCTTCAGCTGCTGCTGTTGTTGTAGTTGTGTGTGTGTGAAAGTGAGAGGGAGAAAGATGTGACAATGAGTGTGTGAGTGTTTTCAAAAAAGAAATGAAAGATATAAGAGTCAACCGCCCTCTCTTTCTCCTCATTAAATACCAAGCATGGCTCAAGCCCATCATGCTCTCTCTCTCTCTCTCTCTCTCTCTCTCTCTCCAACTCAAGTCAACCCCTAACACAAAGCTAATTATAAAAAAAAACTAATACACTAAATTAATTCATATTAACCTAATTAAATGGGTTAGCCCACCATGGTCATCTAAACATGGTTTAACCCCAAACTTAGCCCTAGCTAACATGCACATGTGTGTGCAAGCCCAATTAAATTCTAATAAAATATTCATTAATTTTGATAAAATATTTGAAAATCGTTTTGGTAAAATTTTTACTAAAAATGACACATTAAAGCATAATTAGCCACTAATCACATTCTAAGGTGTTACAGAACCGTGAAAACCCTCTATGTGGGACTCTAAAGACTCGTCAATACGCTGGTAGTGGGTTTAACTACAAGCACGTCAGCAGCACTAGCTGTACATAACGGCTACCTAAGTATTGAGCGAAAGGAAGGCCGACGAGCAAACTCATCTAAACCCCTACTGAGGCTGACAGTGACAATATCCGTAAAGTCCGGTCTGTTCGTCTAAGAGTATCGCATATCGAGTCAAGGGGGTGGATAAAGTCAGACCCCTAATAACGCGACATTTAGTGTCGGTATGAAACCCATCACCACTTGAGAAACTATCGATCCTAGATCAGTAATTCTCGTCCACCCCGGCCGGGGATTTATGGTGATGGCCACCCGTGCACAGCGCGACATCAACCCCCAATAACGGGAGATACGAATCCCCGACGATCCGCTAACTGCCTCCGTGTGGCTCGGGACTGTACCCAACTAAAACTTGTTTGCATGACTCCTTTGAGCCATGGTAGGGTAGTAATCAAAGCACAGCGGGAACACACACGAGACAAATGACGATCTCAGGTCGACAGACTAACCTGTACACATGTCACCAGGGAACTGCCATCTGACAATAGGTATAATACCATCTAGCAGGTTCCTGGTGAGTCCGTCCAGTGTACTCATAATCCAATGAGCACCTGTATCCTATCTTTGGTGAACAACTGACACCAATGGCTTGTAAGACCGGCCATCACCCCTCGTCACGGTCTGGATAAGTATACACTAGTCTACGCTGAAGTATCGATGCCCAGTCTCGATACTCCCACGACTAAGGACATTTAAGGATATGCTTATAGACCACCAGCTCCCACGTATATGATCGCCATCATAATGCTGGTAGTCAAGCAAGAATCCTATTGGCTCTATCAACATGTAATAGTGATCTGTAATACCACCTGAAGCATGTACATGATGATAAAGACAAACCAGATAGCATACTATCATCTCGAGTAAGACTGTCCTTCCAGTATAGGTCCTCCCTCAATCATCACAATCGTGTGCCTGCGATTCAATAATTGACTTGAGTGCACTATAGCCAACACTTTCCTCGTCGAATGAGGTGCTGGATATTCATAACCGAATACCACTGTGCAAAACAAAAGAAAACGTCTTTGTAATTATAGCTTTTGAAAATTGTTCCAACAACATCAAATAGGTTTGATTTCCTTGCATTGATCAGAATCAACGCAGTCCCATCAATTAATCACACCAGAAAATAACGAAAATATGATGTATGTATATGCCATCGGCATTCGCAACTCGGCCCCGTCATCACCCATTAGGTTACTTAACTCACGACAGAGCGGGGGCCGGACTAGCGCGGGTGCAAAAAAATATACAACATCTACAAGTATATATATAACAATATATAATAATCGTTCCAGGCAAGATAAATTCAACATCAGAGATAAGCGATAACCATCTCATAACAAACGGATAATCTGGGAGCCCCGGGTTTTCTTTGAGCCGCAAGTGAAACCGGACGTTCCCCTGGTCGCGTGGATAGCCTGTGCAATGAAAACCTAGACCCCTACGAGCGCGGCAAGTTTCCCGCCAATCCAAGAAGCGAGGCAACCCTAATCAACAACGTGAATGGGCCACCCAGCACTTCACAGAATCCGGTAAGTTGAGCACCCCTCCGTGGGTCAACCAATTGTATATCGATGTACAACACCACACGACTTGCGTGGAGGCGGAAATATGAAAAACGATCTTGTTCTTTGCTTAAACATCGACTAACCGAAGAATCTTTGCTAAACTATAACTAACGATAAACATAGGAGTTCTAAACTACTATGTGAAGTGATTATACCTAATGAACCGTGTACTTCGTCTTTTCGTTCTCCACCTTCTCTCCGGCCTTCTCTATGTAGTAGATGATCCACCCGAGAGCTATACTTCAAGCTTCACCTATAACTTGAGGTAACTAGGTTTCTTAAAGTGCTAATCTAAGTAACCTAGGTAATATAGAGTTGGATTATGGATTGATTAGTCTATTTTAATCCTTGATCTCAACACATGAGAGGGGAGGATTAGGGTTTGAAGAGAGAGAGCTTGAGGAGAGAGAAGGTGAGCATGAGAATGAGAATGAGATAATGATCTATCATAATATATATGAAGCATTATTATTTATCCAAAAAAGAAAATAATGGATTTAACAACCATGCTTCATAAATACAAATGGGTGATTCATCTCCATGAATCATTAAGCATTTATGATGCATTAATGACATGGATGAATCATACAAATGAGTCACTAATCTCATTTAATGCATATGCCACCTACACCCCCAACTCACCAACCTTCTAGATGCTTCTCGTGAAATTACGAGAACGCCCCTCCTATCCGTGAAAACACGGAAAAACTTTAGATTGTATAAATCCAATATCCCGATACTAGAATCTGGCTTAAACCAAAGCCGGCTAGTAAAAACTATCCAAAAGTCGTACGTGCGTAAACACACGTATGCGTCCGAACCCTTGTCGTAAAACCATATGAGCCCTATATCGTTTCGCCTGGAGCAGGGAAACTCTCTGTGTGGGACTCTAATGACTCGACTACTATGCTGGCAGTGGGTTTAACCACAGACCGCAAGCGGCACTAGCTGTACGTAACGGCCCCAGGTAGATGTCGATAAGAAGACCGATGAGGAAACCCATCCGAACTCCTACTGAGCCTGATGTGACAATCTCCGTACAGTCTGGTCTGTTCATCTAAGACTATCGCATATCGGGCCTAGGGGAGGCAAGCGTCAGTCCCCTAATAGCGGTATAAGTTGTGTCGGAGTGAAACCCATTACACCCTGAGAAACTACTGGAACCTACCAGTAAATCTCGCTTGCCCAGGCCAGGGACTTTGCGTAATGGCTCTCTGACACAGCGCGATATCAACCCCCAATACTAGGAGAGACGAATCCTGTCTAACCGCCACTGCCTCCAAGTGCTCGGGACTGCACCCAACTGCTAGCTGTTTGCACGACTCCTTTGAGTCGTGGTAGGGTAGCAATCTAAGAACAGTGGGACACACTCGAGGCGGAGTAGGAGTGTCAAGTCTGCGGACTATGCTGTACTCATGTCATCTGGGAATTGTTAACTGACGACTGGTATAAAACCCAACCAACAGTTCCCTGCGAGTCCTGTCTGGTGTACCCGTAACCCAACGAGCACCTGTATAATGTCACCAGTACGACGTACTGACGGCTGTGGGACAGACCGTCTCCCCAACTGGGATGAGAAGCGTACACACTAGTCTACTCCGGAGTATCGACGCCCTGTCTCGATAATCCTACGACTAGGGACCTGAATAAGGATGTGCTTGTAGACTACCCAGCCCCCACTAGTGTGACGGCCATCACAACGCTGGTAGTCAAGCATGGTCCTAAGAGCTCTATCAATACGTATACTCACATATTAAGATAGAAAAACCAAGTAGCATACTACTATGTTTAGCAAGACTGTTATATACTTGTGAATATCCCAAACTTCCATTAAGTAATATACAAACTAGTATAATACAATAATGGCCCCTAGGGCATATACACTAACAATCTCCCACTTGCACTAGGGCCATGTACCGGCATATCGAAGACCGATGATCTCGAGTAGCCTGTTGAACTGAATCCGAGGTAGGGCATTCGTGAATGGATCGGCGATGTTCTCTTAAGTAGCAACTCTCCGAACCTCGATCTCTCGACGATCAATGATCTGTTGGAGATAGTGCCCTCAGAGTCAATTATTGGATCACAGGCACGTGATTGCAATGATTGAGGGAGGACCTATCCCAGGAGGACAGTCTTACTCAAGATGATAGTATGCTATCTGGTTTACCTTTATCATCGTGTACTGCTTTAGGTGACCTGACATGTCGCTATTACACGTTGATAGAGCCCCTAGGATTCTTGCTTGACCACCAGCAGTATGATGGCGATCATATACGTGGGAGCTGGTAGTCTATAAGCACATCCTTAAAAGGTCCCTAGTCGTAGGAGTTTCGAGACAGGGCATCGATACTCCATTAGTAGACTAGTGTATACAGTCGAGACCCCGACGAGGGGCGGTGGCCGGTCTCACAAGCCACTGGTGTCAGTTGGTTCACCTAAGATGTATACAGGTGCTCATTGGGTTATGAGTACACCGGACAGGACTCGCCGGGAACCTGCTAGTTGGTCTTATACCAGACGTCAGATAGCAGTTCCCAGGTGACATGTGTACAGGTTAGTTCATCGACCTGAGATCGTCATTTGTCTCGTGTGAGTTCCCACTGTACTTTGATTACTACCCTACCACGGCTCAAAGGAGTCGTGCAAACAGGTTTTAGTTGGGTACAGTCCCGAGCCACATGGAGGCAGTGAGCGGATCTTCAGGGGTTCGTCTCTCCCGGTATTGGGGGTGAGGTCGCGCTGTGTCTAGGAGAGCCATTACGCAAAGCCCTCGGCCGAGGCAGGAGATTTACTGGTAGGTATTCCAGTAGTATCTCAGGGCGTTCTGGGCTACGCTCCGACACGACTTGTACCGCTTTTGGGGGTCTGACTTTCACCAACCCCCTAGGCCCGCCATGCGATACTCATAGACGAACGGACCGGACTGTACGGATATTGTCACTGACAGGCTCAGTTGGGTGTCGGGGTGAGCTTCCTCATCGACGTCCATTTTGGTCAATAGCTGGTGGCCCGTCACGTATTGGCTTATACCTCTGACGTGCTAGTGGTTAAATCCACAACCATAGTATTGACGAGTCTTTAGAGTCCACCACACTTTCAGTTACTCAGCTTTCGGGCGAAACGCTGTAGAGGCCGTATGGAGATATGGCAGGGTCCGATCAGATACGTGCGGTATTGCACGTGTCAGGATCGGACAGTTTTGTACTAGTGGCCGTATAGTTATATGGCAGGGTTTGATCTGATACGTGCGGTATTGCACGGATCAGGATCGAACGGATTTTACTAGCCGGCTTTGGCTTAAGCCGGTCCTAGTCTAGTACAGTGTAGATTTTGTCTCATTGCATTTGTATCCGGTCGGAATACAGATGCGGGTGTGTATGCACAGTATCGGGGTTTTCCTGTAATTTATTACGGGACCAGTTTTCTGGAGTTGCCAGTTTGCATTCCGTTCCGGCCGGTTTTCCTTTGTTCTTTCCCGGCCGGACTTTTCCGATGGAGGGGGTAATTTGCAGTTTTGCAAATTACACTTTGTGGAGGGGTTTTATGCAATTGTGTTGATTATGATGGCTTTCATATCTTGCACATTGACTTGATTTAATTGTGATTTGAAATAGGTATGGGTTTGATTTGATATGAGTATGGTTGATGTTTTGTTGACCTTGGATGTGGTCACCTCTTGAATGCTCCTACACTCACCTCCCTTTGCCTTATGTTTTCATTCCTCCACCATTCTCATTCTCACTTGAAGAAAGTCTTTCATGGTTATGAAAAAAAAAGAGAGTAGAAGAAAAAGAAAGAGAGAAAGAAAAAGAATGAGAGAGTTCATTTCATCTTCTTCTTGCTAGAAAATTGAAAGCACCAATTTTCTTTACCTCTTCCTCCATCCATCAATGGCAACTACATAAACTCCAAGAGACATAGTTTCTACACTACTTCCTACAGCTAATCTTGAGCATGTCGAGTTGCCGGCTTCATGCTCGAGTTGCCTCGGTATTGAGGCGGGAGCCCGTAAAAGACGAAGGCGATGTGGTGCCCTTTCCGGCGAGGAGGCGACGATGTGGAGCCAAGCTTTTCCGCGGGAGATCGGGATGATGAAGAGAAGACCGGAGGACTCGGATCACTCGGTATACTTCTCACCCTATCTCTTGATTGCTAGCGTAGGTTAATGGTTAACGATCCGGGTTTTCTTTGTCCGCGGTAGCGCCGGTTTCCGAGTAAGGAAAAATTTTGATTCCGCAATTTGGCCTCGAGTAAGACGGCCGGGGCGCAGCCGTGGCGCAACATGGTATCAGAGCCACGCCATTAACCTTACCTAGCTTCGTTTGATGTGTTTGCGTTTCCGATCGACCGAAATTTCCAAAAACCGTATTTTTATTGCACATCAGTTTCTGTCGAAATTTTTTGAAGTCCAAAAATTTTTCAGGTGATTGCAGAATGATGTACATGGGCATTATAAGACATCTGGGAAATTTTGGTCACGAGTTACTGTAGATCCGCCGCGGAAGCGCGGCGAAACCCTCCTTGGCGCCGCTCTTCCGCGGCGGTTTAGTTTGGTCTCTGGACCAGAATTTTCCAGTGAGGTTTTTAACATTAAAATAGGGTATTTGGAATATTAAAATTAGGCCCAGGTTTTCTGTGAGTGCTACAGTTTTGGTTGGGGGCCCACTTGTTAATTTTTGGTCAATCGGAAAATTTTAAACACATTATTTCACAATATTTACATTATATCTGCGACCGTGAATGTCACTCGATCGGTAAATCCGGTCTAACTGCTATAGCCCGGTTAGACGGATTTGCGAACGTGACTTTCACGTTGATGTTCTTTGTTTATGCTGTGATGTTGCGGATCGGTCGTGGGGGATAGCCTGGATGCAATGCTAGTACAGTTTTGTTGTATTATGTACATTTGATATTGCGGGGCGAGCGTCCGACATGTGGACTGCCGTCACTGCCTGTTTGTATTATTCTTTTGGGGCACGACCTGGTTGCGGTCGATGTACCCGGTGTATGTATATTTTACTTTCTGTACTAGGGTTGCCCCGCGGTGGGGTGCACGGATAGCCGGGTTCTGGAGGGCAACGGGCCCGCATCTCAGGGCATTGAGACGGAGGGGGCTTCAGTCCAGGATTGGCGGGCTATTCGCCGCACTCGTAGGGGGTACAGGTTGACCCAGGAGGGGTGCCCAAGTTACCGGATTCCGTGAAGTGCTGGGTGGTCCATTCACGGTACTGAAGGGGGCTGCCTCGCTTCAGGTTTTGGCGGGTGACTTGCCGCGCCCGTAGGGGTCTAGGATTTCATTGCACAGGCTATCCACACGACCAGGGGAACGTCGGGTTTCAGCAGCGGCTCTGTGAAACCCGGGGTTTCCAGATATCTGTATTGTTCTGTGATGCTGTACATTTCTGCGTTGTTGCATTTTATTCACGCCTTGAGCGAAATACTATATATTGGTATATATATATTAGTAGATGTTGTATATGTTTTACACCCGCGCTAGTCCAGTCCCCGCTCTGCCGTTAGTTAGCTAACCTAACGGGTGATGACGGGACCCAGTGGCGAATGCGGATGGCATATACGTACGTCAGTATATTTTCGTTCTTTGTGGTGTGATCAATTGATGGGACTGCATTGATTCGGATCAATGCAAGTTTAAACAAACCTATTCTGATGTTGTTGGAACACTTTTCAAAAAGCTGTTATTGCAAGGACGTTCATTTTTGTTTTGCATCGTGGTATTCATTTGGAATATCCTGCTCCTCAGTCGACGAGGCAAGGGCCGAGATCCCTTCACCGGGAGTGACCCCTTGGACAGAAGTTTGCGTCAGGGCATTAACTTCACTATAGCCGATTACTTTTGCTTTGCATCGTGGTATTCAGTTGGAATATCCTGCACCTCATTCTACGGGGAAAGAGCCGAGATCCCTTCACCGGGAGTGACCTCTTTAGTAAAGGTTTTCGTCACTATATTTTATAAAAGGCTATGCAGTTCCTTCAACGATATCAAGTTTATTACGTTAAAGGTTTTTCGCCAAAAACCATTCGTAGCCCTCCGTCATTTCCTACAGGTATTATTTGGTATTCGTGCTGCGTTTGTTGACCTAGTCAAGACGTAGTGTTCGGTAGCTAAGTGGTACTTGTTTGTTGCATAAGTGGGATTGGTTAGGACAGTCGTGCGGCCTTGTTGACCTAGTCAAGGGCACGTACGGGTGGGTTTAATGCGATCCAGAACAATGACGGGTTGAACTTGACTGGCGGTTTATGGTTTGTTGACCTAGTCAAGGTCATAAACCGCTTGGGGTAAAAATCACATCGGGAGTTTCAAAAGAACTGAAACTTGCCAGGCATGCGCATACCTTCTGGAGTGTGGTGACTTGAGTGGATTCCGTCAAGTTATCATGCGATGATAGTTGGATCCCGATTCCCACTGATGAGTTGGTTTACTCCTCGGGTGATCCCGACTAATTCTTCTTTCAGGTTTGGAGGAGAATTTGAGGTACAGTGGGAGGTTTCCAGATTAGACAAAGTGGTAACCATTCTGATCTAGGTTAGAGTGCACGCTGAGTGTTTCTTTTCTCTCTCTGGCAGCGACCATTGACCCGACCCTGGACTATGACTCAGTGACCAAGTTGACCGAACCTTCTTAACACTGGCTTTTGGATTGTCAGAGTTGCAGACCTCATTGCCACTCCTACTTTTACCCTTTTCTCCAGGACACCCCGTATTACTACGAACGTCCACTTCCATTGGACAAAACCATCGTATGGTTATATACGAACTCGAAGGACTTCGAGGATGGTTTCTGGTTCTGGAGAAAACGGATAGGATTATTCAGTTGTCTTTTCTTTTCACCTTCTCTCGGGTTGCGAGTACTCCTTGGTTTAGGAGTAGTACACCTATTACGTAAATTGGATAGTCTTCTTCCAAACCATAGGCTGGTGCCGACCGGTAGGGAATGAAGAAAACCAGTTAACCTAGACGGTGTACAGAAGGTATTAAGTTCAGACAAAGAAAGGGATTAGTAGGAGGGCAAAGTAAATTGCGACTGATATTCACGACCAAACCAAGTATTTCTTCGCCAATCCTGAATCACCTTTGTATTTCTCCAGGACACTCCGTATCACTACGAAGATCCACAGTTTATTGGATATTCCATCGTATGGTTATATACGAACTCGAAAGGAACTTGTTCCAGTTCGGGGATGGATTCTGGTTCAGGAGAAATAGGAATAAAGTACATTCAGGTGTCTTTTATCTTCACCTTCTCTCGCATTGCGAGTGTTCCTAGGATTAGGACAGTACACCCTTTATGCTTATTGGATAGTCTTCTTCCAAACCATAGGCTGGTGCCGAACGGTAGGGAAGGAAGAAAACCAATTGGCCTAAAGGGGTGTGCGGACGGTAATGACTAAAGACATATAAAGGGATTTGGACAGATGGCAAAGAGATATACGGTTACAGTTGTGAATCTGGATAATGGAAGAGGCATTACTAAGAATACCAGGATACCCCGACGAAACATTTCAATGTTTCAGTTTCACTGTGTACTGTTAATAGAAAACTGATTTCCCGATTATACACTTACTCCAGGGTATGTATTTACCAGGTATGATTCTCACATCTGTATGGTTTTACAGATGATGAGTGGGAGTAAGTTATTGGGAATTGGGTGATCATCCTCATTATATCGGGATTTGTTGTAATCGGTGATATTTGAGGAAGTCACCTGGGTTGTTTGCCGGTCGGCAAATATTTGGTTTTGAATATCCGCTGTTGTGCACCAATTTCAAATCGATATATCTGTACGTCTATTTTCATAGAGTGAGATATACCTTTTGATATTATGTCGATGACATTTACCTATATCAGTGGATGGTTAGGTAAGGAGCATTGAACAGCGGTGTAATTCTTCTTAACCATAAGTACAGTTTTCAACCTACGACGCACAGTGAAAGAGTTGTTAGACTCAGCGGACTTATACAGAGTATTGTATGTTGTCCAGTGTCCATTAGGACAGAGGGGTTGGTGCTCTTACTATATTCGGTTTACTTATGGCTTCTCTAGATTTTAGACAGCTGTTTCGTGGAAACACAGGGTCTAAGTTTTGAGGAGTTATAGGTATTTGAATAGAGTAGAGTACCAGGTGTAGCAAGTATCGGGATTCTTCAAAGAGATTGAAGATGTAGATACTTGTGTATGATATTCAGTTGATAGTAATGATGAAGACAGATTGCTTCTCTTTCAGGTTACTCATAATTGGAAGCATTCCTAAGTTGAGTAACGCTGATCGACCTCCTTCCATTTAGTTGACATGCACTGGAGATAGTTGCATGATTTGAATCTGGTTCAATTGAATCAGTGCCTCTGGTTCTATATTGGATATAGAACAGTTCATATCTTAACGATGTTAAGGTACGGGGAGTTGTCCGGCTTATGCTTAAAACCAGACTCCGGATAACTCAAGGCACGTTTCTGTAATGGCTGTTTGTGGGTTGACCCAGGCTATGACAAGGGTTGATTTTCTACCATCTGGAAGATCAATAGTGATATTGTTCTTAACTCGCCACAGTTTTATTAAAAATGATTTTTTTTTCAAAAACAGTAGTGGGAGTATGGTAGAACTGGAAGTGATTCCAGAACCGCAAACGATTACTGAAGATTTAATAAGGAACCTAAAGATTCAATCTGATTTGACATTCCATTGGCCACTCCGCAAGATAAGGTGGGTAACTTCAGGCACCCGAGAGGTACTCCGGTAGCCTCAAGGACGGTGACAGGGAAGTTCTTGTTTACCCACACTTGCCATTGTTGTTGTTCCAGGCTGCGAGACCCGGCAGGAGGATGAGTATAGCGTCGTTCTAAACTAGCTTTAGAAGTGCACGTCTATATGACTCTGGCAGAGGGTTGTCGTAGTCAGTGGGAGCAGCGGAAGCATTGGTAGACATCATACTTATGTCTATTTTATAGACTAAAGCAGATATAGCGGAGTTAGATCATCTGTTTCTGATGTGACAGTCATGGGTTTGACGTCATCAGATTAGGGGATGGATCTGTTGAGAAGGTAGTAGGAAGTGATATTCCTATACTACGATCGGTTATACTTTGGTCGTCACACAGTGTTTTCTCCACATGGGACTTGGATATTATATCAGACATACTGGTTACTAGACCTATGGTTTTAGATCTAGATTTGGGTGGTTTCCCAATCAGGGTACCTTGACAGCATTCTATGAGTATTTAGAATGGACGACTCCTGGCATGGTAGTGTACCTGCAGGTAATGGAGTCACCCTCTCTAAAGGTGTCTTACAGACTAAAGGGGAGAGGGATACGCATGATTGACAGATCACTTGCTTAGGAAATTGAGTCAATCATGAGATGTCAAGTACCACACCAGATGTTGTTCTTGCAGCAGGTGCAATAAGTTGATATTGATCCAATCCTGGAGGAACAGTCGGAAGCAGTTTTAGAACATAAGTGAATGTTCTAGGGATATGATAACGGCAGCCTCCTTTAGGAGACAGTTATCATTCCAGGCTTCCAAGGTGACATGGACGACAAGGAGGTTGTCAGAGTTATAGTTCTCCCTCTGACGAGGGGCAGTATTTTGAACAGGTGGTCCAAGGCAATACTGAGGGAGGCATGGCGCAGGATACTGATTAAGTTCAGTTGATGATACAGTCTAAGAAGTTTGGATTTGGAGTTCATTTATGAGCTAGGTCCCATCAGACATCCAGACATTCTAAGACACGTATTGCTCATTTCGGGAGATGGCTTTCTCCGCGAACTTGAGATATAGAGAGACATAGAAAGAAACATCACAGCGGATCCACTCACTGAGGCTATTCCTCGAACGCAATAGTTTCGCAAACAGGCTTTGTGCGACTGACTAGTAGAGGAGTTGGGTGTTCGGTATCACACGGGCTGTGAGTATGCGACATCGCAATAATTAGCCTTGAGTGCAAGTGGGAGATTGTTGGAGATAGTGCCCTCAGAGTCAATTATTGGATCACAGGCACGTGATTGCAATGATTGAGGGAGGACCTATCCCAGGAGGACAGTCTTACTCGAGATGATAGTATGCTATCTGGTTTACCTTTATCATCGTGTACTGCTTTAGGTGACCTGACATGTCGCTATTACACGTTGATAGAGCCCCTAGGATTCTTGCTTGACCACCAGCAGTATGATGGCGATCATATACGTGGGAGCTGGTAGTCTATAAGCACATCCTTAAAAGGTCCCTAGTCGTAGGAGTTTCGAGACAGGGCATCGATACTCCATTAGTAGACTAGTGTATACAGTCGAGACCCCGACGAGGGGCGGTGGCCGGTCTCACAAGCCACTGGTGTCAGTTGGTTCACCTAAGATGTATACAGGTGCTCATTGGGTTATGAGTACACCGGACAGGACTCGCCGGGAACCTGCTAGTTGGTCTTATACCAGACGTCAGATAGCAGTTCCCAGGTGACATGTGTACAGGTTAGTTCATCGACCTGAGATCGTCATTTGTCTCGTGTGAGTTCCCACTGTACTTTGATTACTACCCTACCACGGCTCAAAGGAGTCGTGCAAACAGGTTTTAGTTGGGTACAGTCCCGAGCCACATGGAGGCAGTGAGCGGATCTTCAGGGGTTCGTCTCTCCCGGTATTGGGGGTGAGGTCGCGCTGTGTCTAGGAGAGCCATTACGCAAAGCCCTCGGCCGAGGCAGGAGATTTACTGGTAGGTATTCCAGTAGTATCTCAGGGCGTTCTGGGCTACGCTCCGACACGACTTGTACCGCTTTTGGGGGTCTGACTTTCACCAACCCTCTAGGCCCGCCATGCGATACTCATAGACGAACGGACCGGACTGTACGGATATTGTCACTGACAGGCTCAGTTGGGTGTCGGGGTGAGCTTCCTCATCGACGTCCATTTTGGTCAATAGCTGGTGGCCCGTCACGTATTGGCTTATACCTCTGACGTGCTAGTGGTTAAATCCACAACCATAGTATTGACGAGTCTTTAGAGTCCACCACACTTTCAGTTACTCAGCTTTCGGGCGAAACGCTGTAGAGGCCGTATGGAGATATGGCAGGGTCCGATCAGATACGTGCGGTATTGCACGTGTCAGGATCGGACAGTTTTGTACTAGTGGCCGTATAGTTATATGGCAGGGTTTGATCTGATACGTGCGGTATTGCACGGATCAGGATCGAACGGATTTTACTAGCCGGCTTTGGCTTAAGCCGGTCCTAGTCTAGTACAGTGTAGATTTTGTCTCATTGCATTTGTATCCGGTCGGAATACAGATGCGGGTGTGTATGCACAGTATCGGGGTTTTCCTGTAATTTATTACGGGACCAGTTTTCTGGAGTTGCCAGTTTGCATTCCGTTCCGGCCGGTTTTCCTTTGTTCTTTCCCGGCCGGACTTTTCCGATGGAGGGGGTAATTTGCAGTTTTGCAAATTACACTTTGTGGAGGGGTTTTATGCAATTGTGTTGATTATGATGGCTTTCATATCTTGCACATTGACTTGATTTAATTGTGATTTGAAATAGGTATGGGTTTGATTTGATATGAGTATGGTTGATGTTTTGTTGACCTTGGATGTGGTCACCTCTTGAATGCTCCTACACTCACCTCCCTTTGCCTTATGTTTTCATTCCTCCACCATTCTCATTCTCACTTGAAGAAAGTCTTTCATGGTTATGAAAAAAAAAGAGAGTAGAAGAAAAAGAAAGAGAGAAAGAAAAAGAATGAGAGAGTTCATTTCATCTTCTTCTTGCTAGAAAATTGAAAGCACCAATTTTCTTTACCTCTTCCTCCATCCATCAATGGCAACTACATAAACTCCAAGAGACATAGTTTCTACACTACTTCCTACAGCTAATCTTGAGCATGTCGAGTTGCCGGCTTCATGCTCGAGTTGCCTCGGTATTGAGGCGGGAGCCCGTAAAAGACGAAGGCGATGTGGTGCCCTTTCCGGCGAGGAGGCGACGATGTGGAGCCAAGCTTTTCCGCGGGAGATCGGGATGATGAAGAGAAGACCGGAGGACTCGGATCACTCGGTATACTTCTCACCCTATCTCTTGATTGCTAGCGTAGGTTAATGGTTAACGATCCGGGTTTTCTTTGTCCGCGGTAGCGCCGGTTTCCGAGTAAGGAAAAATTTTGATTCCGCAATTTGGCCTCGAGTAAGACGGCCGGGGCGCAGCCGTGGCGCAACATGATCTCCCTGATCATGTGATACCGCCTTAAGATGTGTCTTGACTTCTGATGGGACCTTGGTTCCTTTGCTAAAGATATAGCTCCGTTGTTGTCACAATACAAGGGTATTGGATCAACCATGGTAGGAACCACCTGATGTTCTGTTAGGAACTTCTTCATCCAGACAGCTTCTTTTGCGGCATCGCAAGCAGCAATATACTCCGCTTCCATAGTCGAGTCAGCAACGGTGTCCTTCTTGGAACTCTTGCAGCACACCGCCCCTCCATTGAGGGTAAAGACATAACCCGACATGGACTTGGAATCGTCTTTATCACTCTGGAAGCCGGAATCAGTAAAGGCCTCTAACTTGAGGTCTTTTCCGCCGTACACCAAGAACATCTCCTTAGTCCTTCTCAGGTACTTGAGAATGTTCTTTACTGCTATCCAATGCTTCACCCCTGGGTTTGCCTGATACCGGCTTACAACGCTCAATGCGTTTGGTACATCTGGTCTGGTACACAACATCACATACATTATAGACCCTACCGCAGAAGCGTAGGGTATAATCGACATGCGATCCCTTTCCAAATCAGTCTTGGGAGACATCACTTTGGAGAGGGTGATTCCGTGACAAGCCGGTAGGTTACCACGCTTAGAATCATCCATACTGAATCTTTTCAATATGGTGTCTATGTACCTGGACTGCGAAAGTCCCAACATTCTCTTTGATCTATCACGATAGATCTAGATCTCCAGAATGTAGGTGGCATCACCCAGGTCCTTCATGGAGAACTTCTGTGACAAGAATCTTTTGACTGACTGTAACATAGGAATATCATTTCCTATTAAGAGAATGTCATCCACGTACAAGACGAGGAATACTACAACTCTCCCTACAATCTTACTGTATATGCATGGTTCATCTGGATTCTTGATAAAGTCGAATTCTTTGACAGTATCATCAAAACAGATGTTCCAACTCCACGATGCTTGCTTTAGTCCATAAATGGACTTAAGAAACTTGCACACTTTTCCACTGCTCCCACTCTGAATGAATCCCTCAGGCTGATCCATATAGACGCACTCTTCTAAATTTCCATTTAGAAAGGCCGTCTTTACGTCCATCTGCCAGATCTCATAATCGTGGAAGGCAGCAATGGCAAGAAGGACCCGAATTGATTTGAGCGTAGCCACTGGAGAAAAGGTTTCGTCATAGTCCATACCAGGCCTTTGACGAAAACCCTTTGCAACAAGTCTAGCCTTATAGGTTTCAACCTGTCCATCAACACCAATCTTCTTTCTGAAGATCCACTTGCATCCTACGGGTTTTACCCCATCCGGTGCAATGTCCAAAGTCCATACTTTGTTAGTATACATGGACTCCATTTCGGTCCGCATTGCATCCAGCCATTTTACCGAGTCGCTGCTCTGAATGGCTTGCTGGAAGCTAGTAGGGTCATAATTATCAATGACGCAATCTTCTCGATCCCCGTCTATGAGAAAACCGTAGTATCTCTCGGGCGGATGAGACTGCCTACTACTTCTGCGGATAGGCGCTGGTATGTCCCTTTTTTCTGAAGCTTCTTGTTCTACCAAACTTTCAATAACAGCTTGTGGTTCTGGAATTTCCTCCAGTTCTACTGCGCTCCCACTCTTCTGATTTTCTAAAAATTCAGTTTCTAAGAAGCAGGCATGACGAGAAACAAAAACCATTTGTTCCTCTGCGTAATAGAAGTAATATCCCATGAAGTTCTTTGGATATCCCACAAACTTACACTCAACTGAGCGTGCCTCGAGCTTGTCCGGATGCTGCTTTTTTACAAAAGCTGGACATCCCCATGTCTTCAGGTACTGAAGATAGGGTTTCTTCCTACTCTACGTCTGATATGGTGTGGTAGGCACAGTTTTGGTTGGAACCTTGTTCAAAAGATATGCAGCTGA
This sequence comes from Agapanthus africanus, assembly GCA_030015575.1. Taxonomy (NCBI): domain Eukaryota; kingdom Viridiplantae; phylum Streptophyta; class Magnoliopsida; order Asparagales; family Amaryllidaceae; genus Agapanthus; species Agapanthus africanus. The sequence continues at coordinate 191,136,637 of CM057347.1, read as the reverse complement.
TTCTAGCGCATAACCCTAGAAAGATCGCGGTAACTCAGCCTTACTCATCATGGAACGAACCATATCCAATAGGGTTCGATTCCTCCTTTCCGATTCACCGTTGTGTTGTGGTGTGTATGGAGGAGTAAGCTGAGAGAGAATTCCATTCTCTTTTAAGAAACCCAGGAACTCGGCACTTAAGTATTCACCACCTCATTCAGATCTCAGTGTCTTGATACTTTTGCCTGTTTGGTTTTCCACTTCATTCTTGTATTCCTAGAATTTCCCAAAGGCCTCGGATTTATGTTTCATTAAAAAGATATGTCCATACCTAGAGAAATCATCCGTAAAAGTAATGAAGTAGGAATAACCACCTCGCACATGTGTAGACATTAGACCGCACACGTCACTGTGTACGAGTCCCAAGAGCTCACTCGCTCTTACTCAGTGTCCAGTAAACAGAGCCTTTGTCATCTTTACCATGAGACAAGATTCACAAGTAGCATAAGATTGATATTCAAACGGATTCAAATTTCCATCTCTATGTAACTTAGTTAATCGTGTTTTATTGATGTGACCTAGTCTACAATGCCATAAGAAAGCCTGATTTATTTCTGGAGACTTTCTTTTAAGTGTGTTCTGGACATTGAAAACCTGAGCTTCACTCAAAACGTATATACCGTCATCTAATGTACCGGACCCAATCAGAACTTGATTTAGGTAGATGTGAACTACATCGCTTACGAATGTAAAATCATATCCCTCTTTTGAAAGTAAGGACACTGATATGATATTACAAGTCAAACTAGGTGCATACAAACAGTTACGTAGAATCAATATCTGCCCACTTGTCAAACCTAGGTGATATTCTCCCACGGATTCAGCGTCCACGCTCATTCTGTTTGCAACTCTGAGAGACAAATCACCTCTCCTTATAACTCTACGGTTTCTCAAAGCATGTAATGAATTACGGATATGAGATCCTGCTCCGGTATCTAGTACCCAGGAAGTAGAGTTAATTGACAAACAGTTCTCAATTACAAACACACTTGAGACCGAAGCTACAACATGCTTCGTATCCTGGCTACTGGCTTCCAAAGCCCTGCAATCCTTCTGCCAATGTCTGTTCCCATAACAATAGGAACATCCCTCCTTACCTACATCAAGTCCCGGAACTTTTGCTCTTCCCTTTCCTTCTACTTTACTGACACCGTATATCGGCTTTATAGAGGTCTTCTTCTTTTCACCCTTTGCTTTCGCCCTGGATGCAGAAGAAGAAGGTCCCCCATTAAGCAGAGCTTGTGTATCCCTGGTTTCTTTCAGGGTGTAAGTAGAGGGTAGGGACTGGGGAAATAAGTCAGCGTATGACCTGTTTCTCAACGTGGTCTCCAGGTCCCTGAGCTCATCAATATAGCTAGTCATCGTAAGGACGTCGTCCCCTACAGATGACCCGACAGCCAACCTCGCTTGAATTAATTCGTTCGAGGTCTTATATCTTGCGATATGAGATTGCTCTCCATATAAATCTTTGATATGGAGAAAGATGGAAACTGAGTCCATCTTCTCGTGCTGCTTCTGGAAGATACCATCAACTGAAGCCAACACGAGGCACTTGGCTCTCGCTTTATCCTTTTCCCTTGTCTGACAGTTATCCATATCCGCGACGGTGGAAACTGGACCTGGGACGGCGGGATCTTGAGTAGCAATAGGGTAGTCTAGCTGGTCATAGGCAATGGACATCTGGACAGACCTTTGCCAGTCAAATAAGTTAGATTCAGTCAAATTGTTATCTAGATGTAACCTAGTCATGGTCACAAGGTTGCGGCAATAAGAGAAAGAGAAGAAAACACTTTAGCATGATACTCTTGTAAGTTTAGATTGGTTTTTAATTTATCTAAACTGGATGGATCCCACTGTTTCTCGAATCCTTCCTCAAACCATAAAAGAAGAATTAGCCAGGACTATTCTCACTGTACAATACTTGCTTAATCGTTCAGCCAGGCTAGTGTCGGTACTTCGAGGGAGGTTTTCCAACGCTTTCGCAAAGTTCCTTAATTAAATACCTTCTTTTCTCTGGGGGCGTAGCCCCGCTGACACTTTTCTTGACACCTACTTGGTTTATATCATTGATCGTTAAGTGACGAATCTCCTGATAAGTAGCATATACTCACAGTAGGATCGGGATCCAAATATCATCGTATGATAATATTGAAGGAATCCTATCAACATTCATCAAACTCCAAATGGTATGCAACACTAGCAAGTTTCAGTTTCTTTACAAACTCCCGATGTGGATTTTTGCCCTATGTTCTTATAACCTTGACGAAAGCCAACTAATCATAAGTCACATGTCAACTTCTGCCCATCATTATCTTGTTAATTTGAACCCACCCGTACATACCCTTAACGAAAGCCAACAAGGTAATACGACTGTCCCAAACCAACTCATCTATCTATGCAACAAATGAATACCCCAGCAGCTACCAAACACTATGCCTTGACGAAAGCCAACCAACATAGCTTGAATACTACTGACCATCCATAAGAAATGACGGAGGGCTACGACTGGTTTTGGTGAAACCATGAACGTAGTGAACTTGATATAATCGAAGGAACCTGTTAGCTTTTAAAAGGAGTGGTTAAAGCCCCGCAATTAAAAATTCTGCTCTTTTAAAATAACCGAGTGGTTTCTTTTAAATTTGTTCCAACGATTCAACTTTGGTTTATTTTCTTTGCATTAAAATAATGCGTCCCATCATTTAACCTATCATTGCAGAAAACAACGAAAATACAACGTCCTCTTATGCCATCCGCATTCGCCACTGGGTCCCGTCATCACCCGTTAGGTTACTTAACTAACGACAGAGCGGGGGCTAGGCTAGCGTGGGTGTAAAACATAAGTGACGTCTAAATAGCTATCATATATAGATATTGTACATTCGTCAGACGCAATAATAGGCATCCCAGATCTCAGATGAACATTATTGGATATACAAGCAATCCGCGTTTACTTTGAGCCTGCAACAAAAGACGGATTACACAGTTGAGATGAATAGCCATTACCCCATCCTAGACCCCTACGGGTACGGCAAACTACCCGCCAAGTACCCGAAGTGAAGCGGTCTCCCTCAACAAAGTGAGTAGGCCACTAAACACTTCAAGGTACCCGGTAGTTTGTGCACCCCACCTTGGGTCTGTCCTATGAGCAAAAAACAGAAAAATGAAATAATACAACGGTGGCTACAACCGCAACCTGGATGTGCCCCGCAAAATAATATTACAACAAATTACATTTACATTGAATGAATTAAAATAATAACCCATTACAAAACCCCGGCTAATCATCACAATAGTCCAATACAGTTTATAATCACAAACAGTAAAATCCATTACAGAAATGTGCAACCCCCTGCCAATCGACATACTAGCAGCTAGAGGAGGTTTACGAACACATTATACTATCATAGATATAATCAAATTAGCAAACATCATATAATTTCGATCGATCAAACATATCAGATTCTACTCCCAAAACTTCTCTGTGCACCAGAGACTTGAGCAGAAAATAAACATTCCAAAAAATACAAAAATATCACAGAAGAGTTACTGGAGCAACCTGGGTCGAATCGGCCCCAACTCGGGCGCGGATCCGCGGCGGATCGGTGGGATCGACCGTGGTTCCGCGGCTGTATGGCCGATTCACAAACCCATTTTCCCCAGTGTTCTTATAATTCTCTGTAGGTCATTCTGCAGCTCCTCGAAAAATTTTTAGAGCCTGTTTTAAATTCGACAGAAACATGGTGATATCGATGTGTTTTCCGGTTCGTTTTGCGTTCGAAATTCATACGACTTTGCTAATGAGTTAATTATTGTTTAGCGAGGCTCTCTGATACCACTGTAAGTCGATGTATAACACCCCACGACTTGCGGGGAGGCGGAAATATGAAAAACGATCTTGTTCTTTGCTTAAACACCGACTAACCGAAGAATCTTTGCTAAACTATAACTAACGATAAACATAGGAGTTCTAAACTACTATGTGAAGTAATTATACCTAATGAACCATGTCCTTCGACTTTTCGTTCTCCACCTCCTTTCCGACCTTCTCTATGTAGTAGATGATCCACCCGAGAGCTATACTTCAAGCTTAACCTCTAACTTGAGGTAACTAGGTTTCTTAAAGTGCTAATCTAAATAACCTAGGTGATATAGAGTTGGATTATGGATTGATTAGTCTATTCTAATTCTTGATCTCAACACATGAGAGGGGAGGATTAGGGTTTGAAGAGAGAGAGCCTGAGGAGAGAGAAGGTGAGCATGAGAATGAGAATGAGATAATGATCTATCATAATATATATGAAGCATTATTACTTATGTCACGACCCGAAAGTACGGAACGTGACCGACACTTAGATTACGAAGCGTCTAGAGGCGCCACGTAACCTAAGTAAGCCGTAGCCCAGAAATCTAAACCATAAAAGAAGAAGAAGAAGAAAAAAGAAAACAAATTTAAAAGCATCAGCAAATTTTCTCAAAAATTTCGGCAGAGTCTCCTCTGTAAAAACTGGCCCCCAAACGGGTACAACAAGTATAATATAAATAAACAATAAAAAGCATCCCCAAACGGGTGCTAGCTCAACGCCAACAGGCGGAAACAACCACAACAAACACAATAATATACAACGCCAAAGGGCGAGGCTCAAAACTCAAAAGAAAACAAAACCACCAGATCAGAATAATACATGCGCGACTCTAAGGTCGAAATAAAAGACTGGTCCAATAAACTTATCAAGTAATACAAGTATGGTTGATGGAGCTTACTAGATACAAATGAATGAATAAAAGTACAATGGTGGTTCGGATACAAGTGAACCAACCTACCGTGCAAATCACCCTGAAGAAAAGATGTGCCAACAAGCTGCCACGGAAACCTGTACATCGAACCTGAAATAAAATTTGGCACAACGGGGGTGAGTTGCCAACTCGTGAGTAGAAGACATCTACGAAAAGAAATCGAATGCACGACGCTATCCTAGGTCATAATAATACACTATAATATCCCAATCATCTAGTAATAGCAGGGTAAAAATACGTGTAAGTGAAGATACTCCGTGCTTGTGTCAGTGCCTCATATAATACTATGTCATATGAAATGAAATGCATGCACCATGAATGTAAAGTAACAAATCCTGAAATCCAGATATATATGTATAAGAAATCTTTAGCTGTTATCATAGTAAAATGTGTATAAGAATCTGAAATCTCAACAATGAAATCCATGGAAATCCGTGTCAAGCGTCGACACAACACATGTAATCTCAAGTCTCAATATCTCGGGCTCCGTCAGTCCGGATCGGCCCAAATCATCAAATCTCACGACAACGGTCGGTATCCTCCGGATATCCGCCGCGCCTGACATCACCGGTAGGTAGCCTTCCCCTGCCAGGCTCATCGTCTACAACTCGATCTTCTTGCCCCGGGGTACCATACCGGGCCCACCATGTACCCGAGACGGTTCATCCACTCCTCGAATCGGGTCTCGAAATCCAATAGAAAACGTAAAATCTCATGGTGGACGACACATACATCACGAGAAAACCGCATCTTATGTTTTTAAAAAGAGAGGAGGAGGAGAGAGAGAAGTTTTTTTTACATATTCTTGCGGTTTTCCCCAAAATCCAGAAATCTCATAGAAATCCAAATCTCAAAATCATGAGTAACTATATGATAAGTGTCGGCATATGCCCATAATACTGCATGATAACATGAAAATATGAATGCATGAATGTCTAAGTAATAAATATAATGTCTATACTAACATCAGAGAATAATTACAATATTATATCGGTCTAGTTGTTAACTGATTCTATCCATAAAAGACAATATGATCTAAAGTGTACGTGACATAGCAATTACCGATGATGATATGTGTGAGCCGGCAAATAAGTGTGCGTGGAATATGCGCATCATCGGTAATGGTGCTGGTGTCCTAATAGGTAAAGTTTATACTGATTATAGCAACATATGTAAGAACATGCAACATTATGATTACAATGTGAAAGTAAAGACGGATGTGTGTTATCCACTCATTTGATATACAATTACCACTACCACTATACGACTCGAACCTAACGTAGTGTCCATCTAACCCCCCCAAGGAAAACTAAACCTAAGAACTGGTCGATAGAAGTATACCTAAAGCCTGAGTCCATATCTCTAATAGTCGGCGATCCTGCCTCAATAGCGTCACGTACATAGTACGACTTCCTCAAATCAAGAGTGCGGATCAATCATCACATCTATGCCTCGTACGGTAAAATCCATCGTACGGCATCCCAATATCGCGGTACGGGTCAAATATCACCTACGTGTCTCATTATTCGTATAATATCATCATCAACACATGTCATGATCGAGGTGCTATGCTGTAATCGCATACATCAATTATATAACATTGCCATCATAAATATACCTCATTAATTTATCCTCAGAAATAGCATGTCATATGTATCATGTTGTGATCGAGTCTTACTGATATCATATCGTCATCAAGTCACACCTATATGATATCGACATCAGGTCACACCTATATGATGTCGTAATCAAGTCATACATATATCATATCGTGATCAGTCACAAGTTACACTTCGGGTTCTATTTTAGAGTCCCATGTACCTCAATATCATCACTACCCATTATAATTTAGGTATACCTGTTCATTATCTCATTCTCTAATGATCCGCTAACACTTTAATACGACTGTATAGTCAAGAATCACGGCATCAAGCCCAGTTATCCTATTTCATTCCTGTGTATCAATGTATCCCACATACGTGTTGTATATATCTATATATATACCTATACCTAGTCCTATATATATATACACATACCCGTATACACCATGTCGAGTTTCAGTGTGTGCGTGTGTATGTTTCTACCTGAAACCTACGAACCTCTTCCAGGGTATTCATCCTCTGGTATGGTCTTCCTAAATCAGTCTGGTCCAGCCTAGGGTCATTACTAGGGTCCTACTCATTAAGAATCTAGGGTCACATCTGGTTTCCTAATGTCAATAAGTACTATTCCTATTCTACGTTGCGGGGGTGCTAAACGCCATCCACCCGACTTCCCCCCGTAGATATGCATCTACTCACCTGGTCCATGTCTGCTGAAGACGGTGTCGCCATCATCCTCTTCATCGCCCGCAGTCCACGTGAGGGGTACCTAAACGCAAACATAAAAATAGTATCGTAAACTGAATCACATACAAAAGCCAAAACGACGCAAGGAACAAGCATAGGTTAAAACCTATGTCCCGTCCACGCAAAAGAACCAAATATCGCTCGATATCGGCGTACAAACTCCGATGGATCGAGATAAACATCAACAAATAACTCGTAGTTTTAAAACACTTTACTTATATTATAAAACATGATTAAATCCATCGAATCCCTAAAATCCATCAAACCGTCCAATTTCGTAAAACCCGAAAATACCAATTTACCGTTTTTCATCAAAACTTGACATTTAAATGAAACCAATGGTCATAAATCTCATTAAATAGCATAACTAGACTATACAAACCATTACTATATTTTTATTACATAAATTTGTATTAATTTGAAATTTCTAGTTTGCAACCTTTAACAATTTTCAACATTTTTAAAGCAAAATACCTAAATTCCACCACAAAACATGATTTTGCATGAATTAATGTACTAAACTACAATTCATGATGATAATTATATGATGAAACCATGATTATATTTTTAATTTCATTTATACAGGAATTTCCAAAATCTAGTTTACAAAATACTAGCATTTTATTACTATTTTCCAATTATCAAAGGAAACTAGTGATCAAACTAAGTTTTTCTTTCCTTTAATATGCTAATATTCTCATTAAAACTACCATCTAATGATAACAAGCTTAATAAGAATTTTATTTTACCCACAAACACATTTTTGAAAAATCTAGTTAGCTAAATAGCTTAATTAAAACAATTTGAATAAACAATTTATTATACAACAACCATGCAATATTTTTCCACTCTAAAAGATGTTAAACTAGCTATTATAACCTTATTTAATTAATAAAAAGCACAACTTGAATTTACAAACCCTAACTTTAATTTTAAAATTTGCAACTAGAATTAATATATTAAATCTAATTATGCTTTAAAAGAAACATCTAATAGAAATAAAACAAAAGAAGGAAATTTATACCTTCAAAATATGAAACCCAAACATGAAAATGAGCCTCCAAAATGCATGCTTTCCATCTCCAAAATCCATGCTAAATAGATCAAAGGAAAATGGTAGAGGTTGAATGTTGATTTTTGAGATTTATTTTGGAATTTTTGATGATTTTTGATGATTTTTATTGCAAAAATGATGGGGGAAAAATTTTGGGGCTACCCATGGAGGGGAGGCCGGCCATGGAGAGGGAGGAGGGTGGAGAGAGAGAGAAAATGTGTGGTATTGTGTAGAAACTTCATAAATAATGCATTTTTTTCACTTAAACCCTTTATTTTCTAACTTTTTCAATTTAACCCTTTTCCTAAAAATTTCTAGAACCATGGAGAGATTTTGGAAAAGATTTTGCATATTACACACTTGATTCTAATATACCATGGCTCATTTTTACAAATTAAAACCATTCAAATTTGTAATTTACACTAATTTAGTTTAAAAAATAAAGCTTATGTTAATATTTAAAATAATTAATTTAGGAAAAATATTTAATTAAAATAAAAATTTATAAGTGGCTAAATAAACATCATTTACTAGTAATTACATAATTAAAATATGTCTTTTGAAATTATAATGAAAAACAATTACGGTTTAATTTTACGAAAAATACATTTTACTTTACCGAAATTCATAAAATTCACTTAAACAATTTTATTCATTTAATTATTTATTTAATTATTTTTAAAACGTTACAATCTTCCCCCCTTTAAGAAATTCGGTCCCCGAATTTAAATTAAAACTCCCCCTCCAAATACTAAAACATTTAGCAAAACACTCAAATCGTCGGGGCTCCGAAATTATCAATACATAACAAAAATCAACTCCGTCAAGCATAACGCAATCATCGGAGTTATGGAGAGAATAAAATATCAAAACCCAATATGAAAACTAATATAATATACATCAATATACAACTTATATATAGTGTGCATCATAGTGAAATCACCTAAATATCATAATAAAGAAGCATACGAAAACCCCTCTTGAAAATCGCCGTGCAATGCACGTGTCACGGCATAAGTAGCGGCCGTTTATTTAAAAAAAATAAAAAATAAAAAATAACTATATATATATATCTTTTATTTAACATACACGTCCTGCCTGGTTACTAAATCAAATAATAATGATTATGAAATATACTGCTCAAACTGAAATCAATCCCAATCACATCAATAAAATATCATGTGCGTCCGGTGCGCACTGAAATCGAAACCAAATACAGATACCATGAATACACACAAAAAAAGAATAAGTGCAACAGGTGTGCACCAAAACATCTGTCAAGTGCAACGGGCGTGCACGACTCACTATCAGGTGCATCTAATATGCACAAAACCCCGATTTAGTGCATCTGGTGTGCACAAAATCGCATCAAGTGCGCCAAGTATGCGCAAGAATCCTAATCAGGTGCACATGGTACACGAAAACATACATCGAATATCAGAATCGAAATCACAATACGAAAATGGATAAAAACTAGGTCGAAGCATATATCAAAATCATGTGTAACCCATATGCACGAAATCAAAAAAAAAAATATCTCAAAATATATAAAACCAAATCAAGTGTACCGGGTGTATACTAAGCAACATCAATACAGCTGATATGTGAAACACGGATAGAATGCAATGAAGGTACACATAAGAAATACCAATCGTAGAACAAAATCCTCAAAATACCAAAATCCAATAACAGAAATATGAAATTCAAATCACCAAGTCACATCGTAATCACTATCGTCAATGTGCGCCTCTTTCCTCTGATGTCGATTGCTTCAAACTTATCTTTTCATAAGTGTGCTGACTGTGCTGTTAGTGTATATGCCCTAGAGGCCATTACTGTATCATACTGGTTTGTATATTACTTAATGGATGCTTGGGATATTCACCTTGTATATACAATCTTGCTCAAAATAGTAGTATGCTACTTGGTTTGTTTCTACTTCAATGTGTACTTGTGTTTATTTCAGTATATCACTTATACGCATTAGTGGAGCCCTTAGGATCTTTGCTTGATTACCAGCGTTGTGATGGCAGTCACACTAGTGGGGGCTGGGTAATCTATAAGCACATCCTTATTCAGGTCCCTGGTCGCAGGACTATCGAGACAGGGCATCGATACTCCGGAGTAGACCAGCGCATGCGCTTCTCATCCCAGTGTGGGAGACGGTCTGTCCCACAGCCGTCAGTACGTCGTACTTGAGATAGTATGCGGGTGCTCGTTAGGTTACGGGTACACTGGACAGGACTCGTCGGGAACTGACTAGTTGGTATTATACCTATCGTCAGTTATCAGTTCCCAGTTGACATGAGTACAGCTTAGTCCGCTGACTTGACACTGTCACTCCGCCTCGAGTGTGTTCCCACTGTACTTTGATCACTACCCTACCACGGCTCAAAGGAGTCGTGCAAACAGGTGGTGGTTGGGTGCAGTCCCGAAGCACTTGGAGGCAGTGACGGTTAGACAGGATTCGTCTCTCCCGGTATTGGGGGTTGACATCGCGCTGTGTCTAGGAGAGCCATTACACGAGTAGTCCCTGGCCAGGGCAAACGAGATATACTGGTAGGTTTCCAGTGTTATCTCAGGGTGTATTGGGCTTCACTCCGGCACGACTTGTACCGCTATTGGGGGACTGACGTTTACCGCCCCCTAGGCCCGCCATGCGATGTATCAGACGAACAGACCGGACTGTATGGAGAATGTCACACTCAGGCTCAGTAGGAGTTCAGATGGGTTTCGCCTCGTCGGTCTTCTTGTCGGCATTACCTGGGGACCGTTACGCACAGCTAGTGCCGCTTGCGGTCTGTGGTTAAACCCACTGCCAGCGTAGTGTCGAGTCTTTAGAGTCCCACACAGAAAGCTTTTCGCCTTTAGGCAAAAGAGTAGAGGTCGCATGGTATTGCGACAGGTCGCATGGTTTTGCGACAGGGTTCGGTCACATCCGTGCACTTGTGCACGTACAGTGTCCGGACAGTTTACACTAGCGGGCTTTGGTTTAAGCCAGATCCTAGTGTACCTTATGGGATTGGATTTATCCAGTTTGCATTCGTGTTCCTCGGAACGCGGATGCGGGTGTGTATGCACAGTTGACAGGGAGGCAGAGGCAGTGGATTCTCATTAGGGTTGTTGACAGTTGACCGTTGACTTTTGACTTTTTGCTCAACCCTAATGAGAATATGATATGTGATTAACTATTATATTAATTAAGTATTATGGTGATATGGTTGTTGACTTGTTGACTTTTGTTGACTTGTTGACTTTGGTGACTTGTTGACTTTTGTTGACTTGTTGACCGGTTGACTAGGCTTGACTAGTTGACCATCATGATAACCATGGTTATCATTTCATGCCAAAGACTTTTTTCTTGCTTGCTTTTTGAGTAAAATGAGTGCATGATATGATAACCTTATGGTTGCTTCTAACCATCACCAAAAGACTTTTTTGATATGATGAGTTATGATCACTTTGGATTATGAGAGGGTGAGAGTGAAAAGTGAGCCTCATTCTTTCTTGCTCATTCTCTCTCTTGTTCTTGAGCTCTCCCCTTGCTCTCACCCTCAACCTCTTGCTCCCTCTCTTGATCTATGGTTCTCTTGTCTCATGAGTTGAGAATCAAGAACCATAGATAAAATCCCATTCTATTTTCCTCTCTACTCATTCTAGTTCACTAGGTTTAGCAAACCAAGTGAACTAGTTTCTTCAAAGACCGAAGAAAGAGCTAAAGGTTGGAGCTTTCAAGTGGATCTATCTTCGGCGTACGGAGACGACGAGAAGGAGCCATCGGACCACCACCGGAGCTTGAAGAGAAGGAGTTCAAGACAAGCTAGGTATAACCATCTCTATCCGAGTAGCTAAATATCTTTAGCTTAGTTTGCTAGTTTTAGTTTAGGTAACGATCCCGACCATAAGTTAGTCCATGTTGCCTCTTGCGATAAAAATTCGTTTTTTATACCGTTTCCGCCTCCCCGTAAGAACCGGGGGTCGCAATATGGACTTACAGTGGTATCAGAGCCTAACTAAACTTAAACTAGCTTGGTAGTGAAGTGTAACGAAGTTCGGAACCGGAAAAATCCAAAAATCAAACTTTACAAAATCTGAGTTTCTGTTGAAATTTTTCCTGGTCAAAATGAAAAACTTTATACTCCTAAATTCGGCTCAGGGTTTTGTGTGAACACCCAAGAAAAACGATACAGTGATTCGCCTAAAGTGCCGCGCTTCCGCCGCGTGATCCTTCTTGGACGCCGCGGAACCGCCGCGACTTGGTTTCTTCTCTGCATCGTTTTTCGTGCAGTGTGTTTGTGTGTTGGTTTTGGGATTTTTAAAATATATTATATGTGCCCAGATTTTCCAGAAAAGAAATTTCCTTTTGGGGTCCTATAATTCCGTATTTTTTCCGAACTTCACTGCACTTTGACTATGATGGTTATATCTGTGATGCTTGCATGTATTGAACGTCGGCTAATCGCTATAAGTCGATTAGTCGGGGTTATACATGATCTGTAATGTGCTGGAATGTGTATATGAATGTGTTGGACTGTCGCGGGTGAATAGCCGGGGTGGATGTGAGATGAGCTTTTGTTTTTCTTTCATTCATTGTAAATGTAAATTGATGTAATAATTATTATTTGTTTGACCGCACAACCGGGTCGGGGTTGTAGCCGTCATTGTATAATTCTTTTTACTGTTTTTGCTCCTAGGATAGACCCATGGAGGGGTGCACAAACTACCGAGTACTTGGCGGGTAGTTTGCCGCACCCGTAGGGGTCTTGGGTGGGGTATTTGGCTATTCACCGCGACCGTGTTATCCGCTTTTCGTTTCAGGCTCGAAAGGATTGCGGATTGCTAGTATATCCAATGCATTCATCTGTGATCTGTAATGTCTATCATTGCTTACTATTTAGGCGTTGCTTATGTTTTACAGACGCGCTAGCCCAGCCCCCGCTCTGTCGTTAGTTAAGTAACCTAACGGGTAATGACGGGGCCCAGTGGCGAATGCGAATGGCATAAGCGTACGTCATATTTTGGTTGTTTTCTGCAATGGTAGGGTTAAATGATGGGACGCATTAAAAGAACTAATGCAAGAATATCACGCATTAAAAGAACTAATGCAAGATAATAAACCAAGTTAAAGTCGTTGGAACACTTTCGAAAAACCACTCGGTTCTTTTCAAAACAAACTTTTAAAATACGGAGTTTGAGCCACTCCATTTAAAAGCTATCTCGTTCCATCGACCATATCAAGTTCACTACGTTCACGGTTTTGCCAAAACCATCCGTAGCCCTCCGTCGTTTCACATGAATAGTCAATAGTATTCAAGCTGTGTATGTTGGCCAAAGTCAAGGCACAGTGATTGGTAGCTATTGGGTGTTCATGTGTAGCATAGATAGATGCGTTGGTTTGGGACAGTCGTACTGCCATTTTGGCCAAAGTCAAGGGTAGGTACGGATGGATCCAAATTAACCTGGATAATGACGGGTAGAACTTGACATGTGACTTATGATATTTTGGCCAAAGTCAAGGTCATAAGAGCATGGGGCAAAAAATCCACATCGGGAGTTTCATAAGTACTGAAACTTGCTAGATTTGCATACCATTTGGAGTGAGATGATTCTGGTAGGATTCCTTCAGTTTCGTCACGCAATGATATTTGGATCCCGATCCTACTGTGAGTATATGCTACTCCTCGGGAAATTTCTCACTTAACGATCAATGCTATAAACCTAGTAGGTGCCTAGAAAGGTGTTAGCGGGGCTACGCCCCCAGGGAAAAGAGGTTCTCTAATTAAGGAACTTCGCGAAAGCGTTGGAAAACCTCCCTCGAAGTACCGACACCGGCCTGGCTGAACGGTTAAGCAAGTATTGTACGGTGGGATTGATCCTGACTAATTCTTCCTTTATGGTTTGAGGAGGGATTCGAGAAACAGTGGGAGCCATCCTGTTTAGACAAACTAAAAACCACTCTAAACTTGCAAGAGCATCATGCTGAGTGTTTCTTCTTCTCTCTCCTAATTGCAGCGACCAATCAACATGACTGGACTTAAGTTACTCCTAGATAAAAACAAACTGACAGGGCCAAACTACAAAGATTGGCTCAGGAATGTCACGATAGCAATCACTTATGACAAGCTGGGGTATCTTCTTACCACCAAAGCTCCCCCTGTCCCTGGTCCAACTTCCAGCGTCGCGGATAAGGAAATCCGCAAGACTTGGGAGATTGATAGCGCGAAGGCCAAGTGCCTCCTGCTTGCCTCGATGGACAACGAACATCAGAGGAGGCATGAGAATATGGACATGGAGTCCATATTGCTCCATACAAAAGAACTGTATGGAGAGCAATCACGTATCGCAAGATACGAAGCGTCGAAAAAGTTGTTTTCGACAAGAATGGCCGTCGGATCATCAGTAGCCGAGCACGTGCTAAAGATGATCGGCTTCATTGAGGAGCTCGCTGACCTAGGGATCACATTGGAGAGTGAGCTATATACGGATATAGTTCTCCAGTCCCTTCCTTCCACTTACGCCCAGTTTATACTGAACTTCAACCTACAAGAAAAAGAGGTTGAACTATCAGAGCTCCTCAACATGCTGAGGAGCGCAGAGGGCACCCTACAGAAAGGTAGGGAAACATCCACTTTGTTTGTAGGAGGATCATCTTCTTCTAGGTCCAAGGCGAAAGCCAAGGGAAAGAAGAAGAAGGCCCCCGCCAAACCAAGGGGCGGTGTTGGTAAAGTGGATACGAAGGGAAAAGGCAAAGCAACAAAGATAGCGGGGAAGCTTGTGGATAAGGAAGAATGCTTCTATTGTCATAAGAAAGGACACTGGAAGAATGATTGCAGGGCCTGGAAGGCCAGAACACAGGAATTGAAGCAGGTTGCAGCTTCAGCTTCAGGTGTGTATGTTATTGAAAACTGTCTTTCAATAAACTCTACTTCCTGGGTATTGGATACCGGATCAGGATCTCATATCTGTAATTCTTTGCAGGCGTTGAGAAACCGTAGGGTTTTGAAGGCAGGTGACATGACCCTCAAAGTTGCGAACGGAGCTAGCATGGATGCTAAAGCCGTGGGGGACTATCACCTGGGAATGTCAGATGGACATGTTTTGGTTTTGCGTAATTGCTTTTTTGTACCCAACGCAACTTGTAATATCATTTCTGTATCTTTAGTTTCTAAAGAAGGTTATGAATTTGCGTTTGTAAGTAATGTTGTAAACATTCACCTTAATCAAGTATTGATTGGGTCAGGTACTCTGAGTAATGGTATATACGTGTTAAACCAACCACAGATTTTTAATGTCCAGAATACACACAAAAGAAAGTCTCCAGAAATAAATCAGACTTTCTTATGGCATTGTAGATTGGGTCACATCAATGAGAGAAGGTTGACTAAGTTACATACAGAAGGATATTTGAATGCGTTCGAATATCAATCGTATGCCACTTGTCAATCTTGTCTCAAAGGAAAGATGACAAAGACTCCGTTTACTGGACAAGGAGTAAGAGCGAGCGAGCTCTTGGGACTCGTACACAGTGACGTGTGCGGTCCAATGTCTACACATGCCCGAAGCGGACATTCTTACTTCATTACTTTTACGGATGACTTCTCAAGGTACGGTTATGTCTTCTTAATGAAACATAAGTCCGAGGCCTTTGGAAAATTCCAGGAGTATAAGAATGAAGTAGAGAAACAGACCGGCAAAAGTATTAAGATTCTAAGATCGGATCGAGGTGGAGAATACTTAAGTGCCGAGTTCCTGGACTATTTAAAAGAGAACGGAATTCTCTCTCAGCTTACTCCTCCATACACCCCGTAACATAACGGTGTATCGGAGAGACGGAACCGCACCCTATTGGATATAGTGCGGTCCATGATGAGTAACGCTGAGTTACCGCGATCATTCTGGGGGTATGCGCTAGAATCAGCCGCATACCTTTTGAACCGAGTTCCCACTAAGACTGTGCCTACCACGCCATTTGAGATGTGGTGTGGGAAGAGACCCCATCTTAATCACATTAAGATATGGGGAAGTCCAGCTTTTTTCAAAAAGCAGCATACGGACAAGCTCGAGGCACGCTCAGTACTGTGCAAGTTTGTGGGATATCCAAAGAATTCCAAGGGATATTTCTTCTACTGTGAAGAGGAACAAAAAGTTCTTGTTTCTCGACATGCCCACTTTCTAGAACACCAGTTCATAGAAAAAGAAATAAGTGGGAGCGCAGTAGAACTGGAAGAAATTCCAGAACCACAGACTGTTACTGAAAGCTTGATGGAACCAGAGGGTTCAACAGAACAGGACATTCCTACGCCGCTCCGCAGGAGTAGTAGGCAGTCTCATCCGCCCGAGAGATACTGCGGTTTTCTCATAGACGGGGATAGAGAGGATTGCATCATAGATTATGATGAGCCTACTAGCTTCCAGCAGGCCGTTCAGAGCGTTGACTCAGTGAAATGGCTGGATGCAATGCGGACCGAAATGGAGTCCATGTACACCAACAATGTATGGACGTTGGACATTGCTCCAGACGGGGTAAAACCCGTAGGATGCAAGTGGATCTTCAAAAGGAAGATTGGTGTAGATGGACAGGTTGAGACCTATAAAGCTAGGCTGGTAGCGAAGGGTTTTCGTCAAAGACCTGGCTTGGACTACGACGAAACCTTTTCTCCAGTAGCCATGCTGAAATCCATTCGGATCCTTCTTGCCATTGCTGCCTTCCACGATTATGAGATCTGGCAAATGGACGTAAAGACAGCTTTTCTAAATGGAAATTTAGAGGAGTGTGTCTATATGGACCAGCCAGAGGGTTTCATTCAGAGTGGGAGCAGCGGAAAGGTGTGCAAGTTGCTTAAGTCCATCTATGGACTAAAGCAGGCATCGCGGAGTTGGAACATCTGCTTTGATGAGACGGTCAAAGAATTTGGCTTTATCAAAAATCCAGATGAACCATGCATCTATAGTAGATTTGTAGCGAGAACTGTAGTATTCCTCGTTTTATACGTGGATGACATTCTCTTAATAGGAAATGACATTCCTATGCTACAATCTGTCAAGGGGTTCTTGTCACACAGGTTCTCCATGAAAGACCTGGGTGATGCCTCATACATTCTGGGTATCCGGATCTACCGTGACAGATCCAAGAGGATATTAGGACTTTCACAGTCCAGGTACATCGACACCATACTGAAAAGATTCAGTATGGAAGATTCCAAGCGCGGTAACCTACCGGCTTGTCACGGGATCACCCTCTCTAAAGAGATGTCTCCCAAGACTGATTTGGAGAGGGATCGCATGTCTATTATACCCTACGCTTCTGCGGTAGGCTCTATAATGTATGCGATGTTGTGTACCAGACCGGATGTAGCTTATGCACTGAGTGTGGTAAGCCGGTATCAGTCTAACCCTGGGGAGAAACACTGGATAGCGGTAAAGAACATTCTCAAGTACCTGAGAAGGACTAAGGAGATGTTCTTGGTGTATGGCGGAAAAGACCTCTAGATCGAGGCCTTTGCTGACTCCAGCTTCCAGAGTGACAAGGATGATTCCAAGTCCATGTCGGGTTTTGTCTTTACCCTCAATGGAGGGGCGGTGTGTTGGAAGAGTTCCAAACAGGAAACCGTTGCAGACTCGACGATGGAAGCGGAATACATCGCTGCATCTGATGCCGCAAAAGAAGCTGTCTGGATAAGGAAGTTCTTGAAAGAACTTCAGGTGGTTCCGTCCATTGTTGATCCAATACCTCTGTATTGCGACAACAACGGGGCTATAGCATTAGCGAAGGAACCCAGGTCCCATCAGAGATCCAGGCACATCTTGAGGCGGTATCACCTGATCAGGGAGATCGTAGATCGCCAGGAGATCGAGGTTCGGAGAGTCGCTTCAGAAGATAACACTGCTGATCCATTCACCAAGGCCCTGCCCCAGACTCAGTTCGAGCGGCTAATCGAGATGATAGGTCTTCGATACGCCAGTACATGGCCTTAGTGCAAGTGGGAGATTGTTAGTGTATATGCCCTAGAGGCCATTACTGTATCATACTGGTTTGTATATTACTTAATGGATGCTTGGGATATTCACCTTGTATATACAATCTTGCTCAAAATAGTAGTATGCTACTTAGTTTGTTTCTACTTCAATGTGTACTTGTGTTTATTTCAGTATATCACTTATACGCATTAGTGGAGCCCTTAGGATCTTTGCTTGATTACCAGCGTTGTGATGGCAGTCACACTAGTGGGGGCTGGGTAATCTATAAGCACATCCTTATTCAGGTCCCTGGTCGCAGGACTATCGAGACAGGGCATCGATACTCCGGAGTAGACCAGCGCATGCGCTTCTCATCCCAGTGTGGGAGACGGTCTGTCCCACAGCCGTCAGTACGTCGTACTTGAGATAGTATGCGGGTGCTCGTTAGGTTACGGGTACACTGGACAGGACTCGTCGGGAACTGACTAGTTGGTATTATACCTATCGTCAGTTATCAGTTCCCAGGTGACATGAGTACAGCTTAGTCCGCTGACTTGACACTGTCACTCCGCCTCGAGTGTGTTCCCACTGTACTTTGATCACTACCCTACCACGGCTCAAAGGAGTCGTGCAAACAGGTGGTGGTTGGGTGCAGTCCCGAAGCACTTGGAGGCAGTGACGGTTAGACAGGATTCGTCTCTCCCGGTATTGGGGGTTGACATCGCGCTGTGTCTAGGAGAGCCATTACACGAGTAGTCCCTGGCCAGGGCAAACGAGATATACTGGTAGGTTTCCAGTGTTATCTCAGGGTGTATTGGGCTTCACTCCGGCACGACTTGTACCGCTATTGGGGGACTGACGTTTACCGCCCCCTAGGCCCGCCATGCGATGTATCAGACGAACAGACCGGACTGTATGGAGAATGTCACACTCAGGCTCAGTAGGAGTTCAGATGGGTTTCGCCTCGTCGGTCTTCTTGTCGGCATTACCTGGGGACCGTTACGCACAGCTAGTGCCGCTTGCGGTCTGTGGTTAAACCCACTGCCAGCGTAGTGTCGAGTCTTTAGAGTCCCACACAGAAAGCTTTTCGTCTTTAGGCAAAAGAGTAGAGGTCGCATGGTATTGCGACAGGTCGCATGGTTTTGCGACAGGGTTCGGTCACATCCGTGCACTTGTGCACGTACAGTGTCCGGACAGTTTACACTAGCGGGCTTTGGTTTAAGCCAGATCCTAGTGTACCTTATGGGATTGGATTTATCCAGTTTGCATTCGTGTTCCTCGGAACGCGGATGCGGGTGTGTATGCACAGTTGACAGGGAGGCAGAGGCAGTGGATTCTCATTAGGGTTGTTGACAGTTGACCGTTGACTTTTGACTTTTTGCTCAACCCTAATGAGAATATGATATGTGATTAACTATTATATTAATTAAGTATTATGGTGATATGGTTGTTGACTTGTTGACTTTTGTTGACTTGTTGACTTTGGTGACTTGTTGACTTTTGTTGACTTGTTGACCGGTTGACTAGGCTTGACTAGTTGACCATCATGATAACCATGGTTATCATTTCATGCCAAAGACTTTTTTCTTGCTTGCTTTTTGAGTAAAATGAGTGCATGATATGATAACCTTATGGTTGCTTCTAACCATCACCAAAAGACTTTTTTGATATGATGAGTTATGATCACTTTGGATTATGAGAGGGTGAGAGTGAAAAGTGAGCCTCATTCTTTCTTGCTCATTCTCTCTCTTGTTCTTGAGCTCTCCCCTTGCTCTCACCCTCAACCTCTTGCTCCCTCTCTTGATCTATGGTTCTCTTGTCTCATGAGTTGAGAATCAAGAACCATAGATAAAATCCCATTCTATTTTCCTCTCTACTCATTCTAGTTCACTAGGTTTAGCAAACCAAGTGAACTAGTTTCTTCAAAGACCGAAGAAAGAGCTAAAGGTTGGAGCTTTCAAGTGGATCTATCTTCGGCGTACGGAGACGACGAGAAGGAGCCATCGGACCACCACCGGAGCTTGAAGAGAAGGAGTTCAAGACAAGCTAGGTATAACCATCTCTATCCGAGTAGCTAAATATCTTTAGCTTAGTTTGCTAGTTTTAGTTTAGGTAACGATCCCGACCATAAGTTAGTCCATGTTGCCTCTTGCGATAAAAATTCGTTTTTTATACCGTTTCCGCCTCCCCGTAAGAACCGGGGGTCGCAATATGGACTTACATGTGCTACCGACGGCAATACTCATATCTAGAGTCTCCCACGTAGTCGATCCCTTCACTTGATATCCGGACTACATTAAACCTTTCGATCGATCCATCAAATCCCATAATTCCCCGAGAGCTCAACACTCAAGTACAGTTTAAAATATCCGGTACATACCCCAGCATCGATGATCCAGCCGTAGAAGGGCAAACCCAAGCCTCACTAATGGCACCGCGGAACTGCCGTAAACCCTAAGGTTCAAGGATGTTCTCGTGGTCATTATGTCGAGTTAGGGTTTCATTCTTCTAGAGGGTCCATCGAAATACCTGCATGTTCTTCCGAATATCTTAAACTTGGGAAAATGGTTTTCTGATAATCGTTCGAACCCTTTAACTTCATCCGGACGGCATGTGAATACCCTTTATCCGCACGCTAAGCAATGCTTCAATCCTCAAGAATAACCAATACTTTAATGGTTATCGCATTCGAGCCGCAGCTCCTTCTGCCAGTATGCCCGTGGTTAACAGAAACCACTCTCCAACATTGACGAAGATAGATCAAAAGAACGAATGGAATACGGTGCAAACAATTGTACATCCTAAGGCTCCTTAAGCAGAGTAGCGTATCGTAAGTATGCCGCGGACCATACCCACGGTACGTTACTCTACCTAAATCGCCTACTCCATCAACCAAGGGTCACCTAGACTTATACAAGGTTAAACCTAGCACTCTGATATTATTTATGTCACGACCCGAAAGTACGGAACGTGACCGACACTTAGATTACGAAGCGTCTGGAGGCGCCACGTAACCTAAGTAAGCCGAAGCCCAGAAATCTAAACCATAAAAGAAGAAGAAGAAGAAGAAAAGAAAACAAATTTAAAAGCATCAGCAAATTTTCTCAAAAATTTCGGCAGAGTCTCCTCTGTAAAAACTGGCCCCCAAACGGGTACAACAAGTATAATATAAATAAACAATAAAAAGCATCCCCAAACGGGTGCTAGCTAAACGCCAACAGGCGGAAACAACCACAACAAACACAATAATATACAACGCCAAAGGGCGAGGCTCAAAACTCAAAAGAAAACAAAACCACCAGATCAGAATAATACATGCGCGACTCTAAGGTCGAAATAAAAGACTGGTCCAATAAACTTATCAAGTAATACAAGTATGGTTGATGGAGCTTACTAGATACAAATGAATGAATAAAAGTACAATGGTGGTTCGGATACAAGTGAACCAACCTACCGTGCAAATCACCCTGAAGAAAAGATGTGCCAACAAGCTGCCACGGAAACCTGTACATCGAACCTGAAATAAAATTTGGCACAACGGGGGTGAGTTGCCAACTCGTGAGTAGAAGACATCTACGAAAAGAAATCGAATACACGACACTATCCTAGGTCATAATAATACACTATAATATCCCAATCATCTAGTAATAGCAGGGTAAAACAACGTGTAAGTGCAGATACTCCGTGCTTGTGTCAGTGCCTCATATAATACTATGTCATGTGAAATGAAATGCATGCACCATGAATGTAAAGTAACAAATCCTGAAATCCAGATATATATGTATAAGAAATCTTTAGCTGTTATCATAGTAAAATGTGTATAAGAATCTGAAATCTCAACAATGAAATCCATGGAAATCCGTGTCAAGCGTCGACACAACACATGTAATCTCAAGTCTCAATATCTCGGGCTCCGTCAGTCCGGATCGGCCCATATCATCAAATCTCACGACAACGGTCGGTATCCTCCGGATATCCGCCGCGCCAGACATCACCGGTCGGTAGCCTTCCCCTGCCAGGCTCATCGTCTACAACTCGATCTTCTTGCCCCGGGGTACCATACCGGGCCCACCATGTACCCGAGACGGTTCATCCACTCCTCGAATCGGGTCTCGAAATCCAACATAAAACATAAAATCTCATGGTGGACGACACATACATCACGAGAAAACCGCATCTTATGTTTTTAAAAGAGAGGAGGAGGAGAGACAGAAGTTTTTTTTTACATATTCTTGCGGTTTTCCCCAAAATCCAGAAATCTCATAGAAATCCAAATCTCAAAATCATGAGTAACTATATGATAAGTGCCGGCATATGCCCATAATACTGCATGATAACATGAAAATATGAATGCATGAATGTCTAAGTAATAAATATCATGTCTATACTAACATCAGAGAATAATTACAATATTATATCGGTCTAGTTGTTAACTGATTCTATCCATAAAAGACAATATGATCTAAAGTGTACGTGACATAGCAATTACCGAAGATGATGTGTGTGAGCCAGCAAATAAGTGTGCGTGGAATATGCGCATCATCGGTAATGGTGCTGGTGTCCTAATAGGTAAAGTTTATACTGATTATAGCAACATATGTAAGAACATGCAACATTATGATTACAATGTGAAAGTAAAGACGGATGTGTGTTATCCACTCATTTGATATACAATTACCATTACCACTATACGACTCGAACCTAACGTAGTGTCCATCTAACCCCCCCCAAGGAAAACTAAACCTAAGAACTGGTCGATAGAAGTATACCTAAAGCCTGAGTCCATATCTCTAATAGTCGGCGATCCTGCCTCAATAGCGTCACGTACATAGTACGACTTCCTCAAATCAAGAGTGCGGATCAATCATCACATCTATGCCTCGTACGGTAAAATCCATCGTACGGCATCCCAATATCGGGGTACGGGTCAAATATCACCTACGTGTCTCATTATTCGTATAATATCATCATCAACACATGTCATGATCGAGGTGCTATGCTGTAATCGCATACATCAATTATATAACATTGCCATCATAAATATACCTCATTAATTTATCCTCAGAAATAGCATGTCATATGTATCATGTTGTGATCGAGTCTTACTGATATCATATCGTCATCAAGTCACACCTATATGATATCGACATCAGGTCACACCTATATGATGTCGTAATCAAGTCATACATATATCATATCGTGATCAGTCACAAGTTACAGTTCGGGTTCTATTTTAGAGTCCCATGTACCTCAATATCATCACTACCCATTATAATTTAGGTATACCTGTTCATTATCTCATTCTCTAATGATCCGCTAACACTTTAATACGACTGTATAGTCAAGAATCACGGCATCAAGCCCAGTTATCCTGTTTCATTCCCGTGTATCAATGTATCCCACATACGTGTTGTATATATCTATATATATACCTATACCTAGTCCTATATATATATACACATACCGTATACACCATGTCGAGTTTCAGTGTGTGCGTGTGTGTGTTTCTACCTGAAACCTACGAACCTCTTCCAGGGTATTCATCCTCTGGTATGGTCTTCCTAAATCAGTCTGGTCCAGCCTAGGGTCATTACTAGGGTCCTACTCATTAAGAATCTAGGGTCACATCTGGTTTCCTAATGTCAATAAGTACTATTCCTATTCTACGTTGCGGGGGTGCTAAACGCCATCCACCCGACTTCCCCCCGTAGATATGCATCTACTCACCTGGTCCATGTCTGCCGAAGACGGTGTCGCCATCATCCTCTTCATCGCCCGCAGTCCACGTGAGGGGTACCTAAACGCAAACATATAAATAGTATCGTAAACTGAATCACATACAAAAGCCAAAACGACGCAAGGAACAAGCATAGGTTAAAACCTATGTCCCGTCCACGCAAAAGAACCAAATATCGCTCGATATCGGCGTACAAACTCCGATGGATCGAGATAAACATCAACAAATAACTCGTAGTTTTAAAACACTTTACTTATATTATAAAACATGATTAAATCCATCGAAACCCTAAAATCCATCAAACCGTCCAATTTCGTAAAACCCGAAAATACCAATTTACCGTTTTTCATCAAAACTTGACATTTAAATGAAACCAATGGTCATAAAACTCATTAAATAGCATAACTAGACTATACAAACCATTACTATATTTTTATTACACAAATTTGTATTAATTTGAAATTTCTAGTTTGCAACCTTTAACAATTTTCAACATTTTTCAAGCAAAATACCTAAATTCCACCACAAAACATGATTTTGCATGAATTAATGTACTAAACTACAATTCATGATGATAATTATATGATGAAACCATGATTATATTTTTAATTTCATTTATATAGGAATTTCCAAAATCTAGTTTACAAAATACTAGCATTTTATTACTATTTTCCAATTATCAAAGGAAACTAGTGATCAAACTAAGTTTTTCTTTCCTTTAATATGCTAATATTCTCATTAAAACTACCATCTAATGATAAAAAGCTTAATAAGAATTTTATTTTACCCACAAACACATTTTTGAAAAATCTAGTTAGCTAAATAGCTTAATTAAAACAATTTGAATCAACAATTTATTATACAACAACCATGCAATATTTTTCCACTCTAAAAGATGTTAAACTAGCTATTATAACCTTATTTAATTAATAAAAAGCACAACTTGAATTTACAAACCCTAACTTTAATTTTAAAATTTGCAACTAGAATTAATATATTAAATCTAATTATGCTTTAAAAGAAACATCTAATAGAAATAAAACAAAAGAAGGAAATTTATACCTTCAAAATATGAAACCCAAACATGAAAATGAGCCTCCAAAATGCATGCTTTCCATCTCCAAAATCCATGCTAAATAGATCAAAGGAAAATGGTAGAGGTTGAATGTTGATTTTTGAGATTTATTTTTGGAATTTTTGATGAATTTTGATGATTTTTATTGCAAAAATGATAGGGGAAAAATTTTGGGGCTACCCATGGAGGGGAGGCCGGCCATGGAGAGGGAGGAGGGTGGAGAGAGAGAAAAAATGTGTGGTATTGTGTAGAAAGTTCATAAATAATGCAGTTTTTTCACTTAAACCCTTTATTATCTAACTTTTTCAATTTAACCCTTTTCCTAGAAATTTCTAGAACCATGGAGAGATTTTGAAAAGATTTTCCATATTACACACTTGATTCTAATATACCATGGTTCATTTTTACAAATTAAAACCATTCAAATTTGTAATTTACACTAATTTAGTTTAAAAAATAAAGCTTATGTTAATATTTAAAATAATTAATTTAGGAAAAATATTTAATTAAAATAAAAATTTATAAGTGGCTAAATAAACACCATTTACTAGTAATTACGTAATTAAAATATGTCTTTTTGAAATTATAATGAAAAACAATTACGGTTTAATTTTACGAAAAATACATTTTACTTTACCGAAATTCATAAAATTCACTTAAACAATTTTATTCATTTAATTATTTATTTAATTATTTTTAAAACGTTACAATTTATCCAAAAAAGAAAATAAAGGATTTAACAACCATGCTTCATAAATACAAATGAGTGATTCATATCCATGAGTCATTAAGCATTTATGATGCATTAATGACATGGATGAATCACACAAATGAGTCACTAATCTCATTTAATGCATATGCCATCTACACCCCCAAGTCACCAACCTTCTAGAAGCTTCTCGTGAAATTACGAGAATGCCCTTCCTATCCGTGAAAACACGGAAAAACTTTAGACTGTATAAATCCAATATCCCGATACTAGAATCTGGTTTAAACCAAAGCCGGCTAGTAAAAACTGTCCGAAAGTCGTACGTGCGTAAACACACGTATGCGTCCGAACCCTTCTCGTAAAACCATACGACCTCTATGTCGTTTCGCCTAGAGCAGGGAAACTCTCTGTGTGGGACTCTAATGACTCGACTACTACGCTGGCAGTGGGTTTAACCACAGACAGCAAGCGGCATTAGCTGTACGTAACGGCCCCCAGGTAGATGTCGATAAGAAGGACGATGAGGAAACCCATCCGAACTCCTACTAAGCCTAATGTGACAATCTCTGTACAGTCTGGTCTGTTCGTCTAAGACTATCGCATATCGGGCCTAGGGGCGGCAAGCGTCAGTCCCCTAATAGCGGTATAAGTCGTGTCGGAGTGAAACTCATTACACCCTGATAAACTACTGGAACCTACCAGTAAATCTCGCTTGCCCTGGCCAGGGACTTTGCATAATGGCTCTCTGACACAGCACGATATCAACTCCCAATACTGGGAAAGATGAATCCTGTCTAACCGCCACTGCCTCCAAGTGCTCGGGACTGCACCCAACTGCTACCTATTTGCATGACTCCTTTGAGCCGTGGTAGGGTAGCAATCTAAGAACAGTGGGACACACTAGAGGCGAAGTAGCAGTGTCAAGTCTGCGGACTATGCTATACTCATGTCACCTGGGAACTGTTAACTGACGACTGGTATAAAACCCAACCAACAGTTCCCTGCGAGTCCTGTCCTGTGTACCCGTAACCCAACGAGCATCTGTATACTATTTCCAGTACGACGTACCGACGGCTGTGGGACAGACCATCTCCCCAACTGGGATGAGAAGCGTACACACTAGGCTACTCCGGAGTATTGATGCCCTGTCTCGATAATCCTACGACTAGGGACCTGAATAAGGATGTGCTTGTAGACTACCCAGCTCCCCCTAGTGTGACTGCCATCACAACGCTGGGAGTCAAGCAAGATCCTAAGAGCTCTATCAATACGTATACTCACATATTAAGATATAAAAACCAAGTAGCATACTACCATGTTTAGCAAGACTGTTATATACATATGAATATCCTAAGCTTCCATTAAGTAATATACAAACTAGTATGATACAGTAATGGCCCCTAGGGCATATACACTAACCCCAATATCCACCACGAGTGCGGCGAATAGCCCGCCAATTCTAGAGTGTGGCCCCTTTCGTCTCAACGCCATGAGATGGAGGCCCGTTTCCTCTAGAACCCGGCTAACCGTGCACTCCACCGCGGGGTAATCCTAGTACAGAAAAGAAAACAATATGTACAACGGTGATATCGACCTCAACCCGGTCGTGCCCCAAACAAATAATATACAAACTGGACGTGACGATAGTCCACATGTCGGACGCTTGCCTCCCAATATCAAATGTACAAATGAAACTAAACTGTACTACCATTGCACAACTGCCTATCCACTATGACGATCCCGCCACAACCACAGCACAACATAAAACATCAACGTGAATGTCATGTTCGCAAACTCATCTAAAAGAGCATATAGCAATTACACGAGTTGTACCGCTCTAATGACATTCACGGTTGCAGATAGTAATGTATGAATAGAAAACTATGACAATAGAATTCTGCGCGCAATTAGCAAACTAACCAATTTCCAAAACCATGAAAAAGCAGTGAAGTAATGTCCCAAAAACCAACCGTTTAAAGACAATTCGGAAGTTCGAATCAAAACAAAACGCGCCCGAACCTTCGCGTGGAGTTAGAGAACGAAATTAACTTTGAGTCGATGGCCTATAGGGGGTATCTTAACCTTAAGGCCACCACGAGGTGGCTAGGGGGTGAGGCAGACCCGAAACTGCCTAAGGTGGGGCAGTTTCGGGTCCCCACCGCAAAGACCACCTTGTGGTGGTCTTGGGTAGTGGGCCCAGCCGTTCGGTCCCCCCGGAGATTCCCTGGGGTGCCTATGCACCTTCACGCGGCTTCTCAGTTCAAACCGTGAACCCGCGGGGTTTGCAAACATCTTAAACTTTCAGTTTTTGGAACTGTTTTTGTCAGCAGTTTTTGCACGACAAAAACGGCGGATTCTAATATCGTAAAGAGTTAACTAAGGCTTATGGAGTGGATTTGATAACTAAGGCTTATGGAGTGGATTTGATACCATGTTGGGTTATGCAAGCACCCCGGCCATCAATCCGTGACCAAATGCGGAACAAAAATTTATAAAACTTGGCGCTACCACAACCAATTACCCGGATCTACCAATAAGCCCTAGATAACAAAACATGTAAAGGAGTTAGAATGGTTATACCGAATGATACGTGTCCTTCGGTGTTGAACCATCTTCCCAAGCTCCAAGAAGCTTCCTTGATCAAGCTTGATCTCCAGTCTCCCTCCATCGAAGATGATCCACCCGAGATTTTATGCAACGAGCTCCAACCTCATATCTAAGGCAACTAGGGCAACTAGATCACTGCTCTAGATACCGTAGATGAAGTAGAGTGTGATGAAGGATTAATTTGTCTCAAGACACCCAAGGATTCTCAACTCATCAGAGGGTTTGGGTGGAGCTAGAGGAAGATGAAGATGCCATGAGAAGGTGTGTAGGATGACCTTGGTATGATGAGTAGGTAGCTTAAACAGAGTGACATAGCGTGTGTATGTTCTGCGGCATACTTACGACACGTTACTCCGCCTACATATTGCTTGTAATTCCTTCCTTGATTCCATGTATCACTATGATTCGATTTCTATGTTCTTATCGAATCCTGTTTTCATTTCCAGCCATTATGCCGCCGAAGACTACGAGGGTGCAGAGAGCGGCCGTGAGAGCCGAGGTCAGGGTAGGCTCGTCAGAGACAAGGACTGACTAGGGCAGTACGCCTATTCCACAGGAGCGGATTGATCCACCATCACTAGATCGTATTACTAGGCTAGTGGCTGGTATGCAGGATTTGCGCTAGATGATGGGGTCGTTGGTTGAGGCCAGTCGAGCGCAGAGACAGAAGGTTGTCCCACCTGTCATGGGGACCATGATGGTGCCTACTATTCAGGCAGTCGTACTTATAGCTACGGAGGTTATCACCGTATCATTATCTGAGTTCATGAGGCTGAAGCCTCCGGTTTTCACCGGCACCGATACAGCTGAGGATCCCCAGTCGTTTATCGATCATATGGCCAAGATCTATCGTTCGCTGATATGCTCCGACGCGAGATGGGTAGAGTTCATGAGTTTTCGTCTGGAGGGTCTTGCCCAGACATGGTGCTAGTCTTTAGAGAGGAGAAGAGCCGCAGGTCATTCCCCTATTACCTGGGCTGAGTTCATGACGGTTTTTCTTGCCCGTTTTCTTCCGCAGAGCGTCAGGGATACTCGAGCTCGCAATTTTGAGTCGTTACGCCAGACTCCGGGTATGACGGTGGCAGAGTACGATGTTCAGTATACCCAGCTATCTGTGTATGCTCCATATTTGGTGGACACTGAGGAGATATGGATCAAGAGATTTGTGCGAGGCCTGATTACCCAGTTGTTCCTCAGTATCAGCGCCCAGCATTTTGACACATATGCAACCGCAGTGGACGCAGCCCTACTGGTTGAGGAGCGTCTTTCCGAGACTTCGGTCATTCCGGAACCGAAGAGGGTTCGTACTGGTGTATCAACCCGGAGTCAGATGTATAGACGCCATGACAGATTTCGTTCAGGTCATGGGAGTAGCAGAGGCTTGGGATGAGGCCAGTTATTTATCTCTTATCCCCAGGAGGGTTAGCAGTCATCGTCTGGATGTTTCCGGTGCGGGAGTTTTTATCATCGCGTTAGAGATTGTACCGAGGCACGTGAGGAGGAGGCAGCTGTATCACATGCTACCTTACTACCTTCTCCACCTCAGAGAGCGTTGCCCCTTATGCCTGTTGTTGCTCCGCGTCAGACTTATGCTCAGAGAGGTCGTGGTCGTGGAGGTTTTGTTCAGAGAGGACAGGGTGGCGGAGGAGGAGGACAGCCAGTCGCCGGTAGAGGGCAGGCTCGAGTATTTGCTTTGACTCATCAGGACGCGCAGGTGTCCAATGCAGTGGCTTCAGGAACACTTTCAGTATGTTCCTTCGATGCACGCGTTTGGTTTGATCCGGGATCTACGCACTCGTATGTTTCTACACACTTCGTGCCGAGGTTGGGCCGAGAGTCGTGTTTGCTAGATCAGCCGTTTTTCGTGACTACTCCTGTTGGCGAGTCTTTTGTTGTGCGATATTTGTTTCAGTCGTGTGCCGTTCGTATTGGAGATAGAGATTCGTTCGTCGACTTGATCCTTCTTAAGATGTTGGACTTCGACGTTCTCCTGGGTATGGACTGGTTATCTACTTGCTACGTGTTTATGGACTTCTGCGAGAAGACAGTCAGGTTTTGTTTTCCAGGCGAGTCGGTTCTTGTTGTGCAGGGGGACCATGGTGCCGCCCCTCACAATTTGATTTTTGCCCTTTGCGCTAGTCGGCTCTTGAGGAGAAGATGTCGGGGATTCTTAGCTTTCATTCGTGATACCGGAGCCACAGTAGATTTGTTGGACCGGGTTCTTATATTAAGAGTGTTCCCGACGTATTTCCTGATGAGTTACCTGGATTGCCGCCAGAGCGTGAGATTGAGTTTTGCATTGATTTGATCCCCGGCACGGGGCCTATTTCTATACCGCCTTACCGGATAGCCCCGGCGGAGCTTAAGGAGCTTAAAGATCAGCTGTAAGAGTTGCTTTATAGGGGACTTGTGCGTCCGAGTGTTTCGCCCAAGGGAGCTCCTGTTCTGTTCGTCAAGAAGAAGGACGACAGTTTGAGATTGTGCATTGATTATCGTCAATTGAACCGAGTTACAGTACGGAATAGGTATCCTTTACCTCGCATTTACGATTTGTTTGATCAGCTCCAGGGTGCATGACATTTTTCTAAGATTGATTTGAGATCGGGTTATCATCAGTTGCTGGTTCGGAATGATGACATTCCGAAGACTGCTTTTCGTACGCGCTACGGGCATTATGAGTTTTTGGTGATGTCGTTCGGACTCACCAATACCCCACCAGCGTTCATGAATTTGATGAACCGGATTTTCAGGCCGTTCCTTAACCAGTTTATTATTGTGTTTATTGATGACATTCTGATTTATTCCATGAGTCGAGAAGAGCATGAGCAACACTTGTGGATTGCTTTGCAGACATTGAGAGAGCACCAGCTGTGTCACGACCCGAAAAGTACCAAGCGTGACTGGCACTTAAATTACGAAACGTCTCAAGGCGTATGTAATCTAAGCAAGCCAAAACCCCAGAAATCAAAACCAAGTAAAGCAGTAGAGTGAAGGAAAAACCAATTTTAAAGCAAGAATTTTAACAACATAAGCCGAAGTATGCATTTTTAAATTATCAAGTCTTTTCTGAAAATTTCGGCAGAGTTTCCTTTGTAAATTCAGACCCCAAACGGGTATAAAACCTGATAAGGCATGTATAATGAATAAAGGTATCCCAAAGCGGGAGCTAGCTCTTCGCTAACCGGCACACAAAACCACACAATGCAATATAATATACAATGCCGAAATGCGAGGATCAAACTCAGGATAAAAATCCAGCATCATCAAGAAAACCAGAGGAAAACCATAATAATAGAGCGCGTGACTCTAAGGTCGAAAGAATATACACTGGTCATCTATCTCTATCAAATATACAAGTCTGGTTGATGGAGTTTTACTAGATACAACTGAAATAACAAATGTACAATGGTGGTCACGATGCAAGTGAACCACCAACCAAAGCAATCATCCGGAAGGGACAGTATGCCAGCAAAGCCGCAACGAAACCTGTACGGCAAAATGTTAGTTATATGTATGCCCTAGAGGCCATTAATACACATAGGATGTATATTGTAGTGGATGCTAGGACAAATATAAGGAGGACTTTCTTGCTCGACATGATAGTATGCTATCTGGTTGCTCTTTACCTTAACGTGTGCACTGATTGTCTCTCTGTTACATGTTGGTAAAGCCCTTAGGATGTGTACTTGACTACCTGGATTATGATGCGGATCATAATAGTGGGGGCATGGTAGTCCATAAGTACATCCTTCAAGGTCCCTAGTCGTGGGTGTATCGAGACAGGGCATCGATATACCAGAGTAGACTAGCGTATACCTTCTCGACCCATACAGATGGGCGATGGATGATCCCATATCCATTGGTGTTTGACATCAGAGATGATATACGGGTGCTCAGTGGAGACTGGGTACACTGGACGGACTCACCGAGAACTCCCAGATGGTATTATACCTCATGTCAGATGGCAGTTCTCTGGTGACACAGAGTAGTCTGTTGAACCGAGATCATCATAGAGTCTTGTGTGATTCCCACTGTGCTTTGATTTCCACCTTACCACGTCCAATAGGGCATGCAAAACGGTGGTTTTTGGGTACAGTCCCAAATCACATGGAGGCAATCAGCGATAGGAGTGGATTCGTCTCTCCCGGTATAGGGAGTTGATGTTGCGCTGTGTTCGATTGGCTATAATCGGAAATCCCTGGCCAGGGTTGCTGAGATTTACTGGTAAGTGTTACCAGTAGTTTCTCGAACTGTTATAGACCTCATATCGACATGACTTATCGAGCTACTGGGGTCTGACATTTACCACCCCGAGGCGAGATATGCGACATATCAGACGAACAGACCGGACTGTACGGTAAGTGTTGCTGGTTGGATTCACAGGAGTGTGAGCGGGCTTGCTCGTTGATCTTCTGATCGCTCAATACCCGGGTGGCCATTACGTTTAGCAGACCGCTTGCGGCTTGTGGGTGTTTGATATGATCGTCACCTGCTGCCGACGTATTGACGAGTCTTTAGAGTCCTACACAGGGGTTTCCTGGCTCAAGCGAAACGAAATAGGAGTGCATATGAGATATGTGCGGGACCGAGAATAATACCAGTGTGTGATACTGTATTCTTTTCTCGCGATTTGTATCATAGGACGGTTATATGAGATATAGCCGGGTTACCGAATCAAGTATTGATTCGATACATTGATACACTTGATATTAGTCGGTTATATGCGTCATGACCGGATCATTAAATCAAGTGTTGATTTAATGATTTAATGTATAATTATATATATGATATATTACTTTACATTAACTAGTATTTGTTCACTTAAGATTATTTTCTCACTTGAATGTGCACATTGTATATATGATATATTTTTGTGCACTTGATTGTATCATGTTTGATGATACATGCAAACTTGGGTGTGTGTATGCTTTGAACCATGTTTAGGTAAATGGTTAGGGTTTTAATTTATTTATTCATTTATTTATTTATTCTTTTTGGCAAGAAATAAAATGGTGGCTTTCTTTGGATTTTATTTGAAGCTTCATGAAGCTTTGAAAAGTTCAACCATTTTGTTTTTTGCTTAACCTAACCATTTTGCCTAAATCCTAGTTTATTCTCTACATTAGTTACACTAACCCATGGTTGCTATATGATAAGTATTCACTTGAATTTTATTTTTAAGAATTTAATTTCATTTTCGTTCTTCTTCTTCATCTTCTTCAAGTGAAGAAAAGAAAAGCTTTCTTGAAATTTCCAAGTGATGAATCCAAGTGAGAAATCCAAATCTAAAGTGAACCCACTTTCTATTTCTTCATCCTCTACCACTTGCCATGTAGTAGAGTGTGTTTTCTTCACAAGTTTTATGACTTAGTGAAGATGGAGCTTGAGTTTGAGTTTCCTCGACGTAGATCATCTTCGGCATCGAAGTCAACGACCTAGCCCACAAATTTCTCCGATGAAACCGATGCTAGACACCGGGATTCCGATGATCGCAACGGAGGGACATCAACACGGAGCTAGAGAGGTGGAGGACCGGATCTACAAAGGTTGTAGTCACTTTCACTTAGTAGCAAAATTGTTTGCTTGCATTTACTTTCGCCTATCCTCTAGTTAACTATCTAGTTTAGGGTTTCTCGGCACCGGAAAATTTGAATTTGGCATGGTAGATGCCTTGTGGAATCTCTTGAGTGTGCCTAGGAACCCTACAGTGGTATCAGAGCCTAGCTAGAGCCTTAGGCGAAGTGTAGACGAAGCTAGAAGTCCGATCGAACCCGATATCCCCCGATTTCAACCCTCTCTGTACAATTTTTCAAATTGTGGATTTTTGTGAATTAAAAATGCTCAGAAAATAGTGCAGGTAAATATAAGGTTAACTGTAGAATGCGAGACTCTAACTCATTCAAACGGCCGCAGAACCGCGGCAATGACATGCCATTGGCAGCGGTTCCGCGGCGGAATTAAAGAGTTAGGGTTTCGGTTTTGTACAGTTTTCCCCGTATGTGATTCTTGATGTTTCTGGGTGCTTTTAAATATACTCAATAGTTGAGTTTTCTGGGTTGTATTGGGAGTTCGTTGTTTCCATCGAAAGTTTAACTTCGTCTATGTGTTTTTCCGGGTAATTTTAGAATATGTTAAAAAGTTCGACCGGATATAAATACCTACTTTTTCCCCTGCCGGGAAATTTCCAAGTGTTGGATTTTTCCGTGGTTTAAGAACGTTCTAAGTAGTGCAAGTAACGCGATGGACCCTCTAGAAGACAACAAACCTTAACTCGATTATGTGACCGTCTTGAACTGCCCTTTGAACTTTAAGGTTTGGGGCAGTACGGCGTGCCACATGTGAGGCGTTGGCTTGACCCTTCTACGGCTGGAACGTTGGTACTGAGGCATGAAGTGAATGTTTTTAAACTTATTTCATGTGTTGAGCTGTTTCGGGAAAACTTGGGTGTTTGATTGTTCGATCGAAAAGTTTAACATTTTCCATTTATCTGGAATGTGATACAATATTTCGAATTCACAAGTAGTTATGAGATAACTAATATGAATGCTATAAACATAGCACTTTAGTCTCACTTGATTGGTTGCCACGGAATTTTGATGCGATCAAAAGTCCGTCGCAATCACGTAGCATACGCGGATACTCGCCGGATAAACTTAATAGACAGCTACACGCCTTAGCCCCGACCAAGTGACTGTAGGAGAACCCCGTCGCCGAAAGCATCCGTTCGGGTGCTCACGGTAGCGGTGTTCCGCCTTGGTGCACTTCGTCGACGGTATCGGGGGTGCAGCCGTCTACTAAAGTTTGCGACGAGCATTCGTTCAGGATGTCGGGAATCTTGTTGAATTGCCCGACTTGATATTGAAAAGAGTTTTCGATAAATGAGATTAAAATGCGGGGTTTATAATTGTTAGGCATGTGAGGTCTAAGGAATTTATTTGATTAGGCATGCGATGTCTAAAGAGTTTGCGGATTCCAATTGTTGTCGTTTTACACTTTCTTTTCTGTGACCGTAAGTGTAATATGTGATATCGCCGGTTTCGTTGCTATATGTCAACGACAATTGGGATGGGCATATTTACTTACGTTGATGACATGTGATGTTATGTGTTGCTGGATATGTTATATTGGATCGTCGTGTTTGAATAGCCGGGGGTTTTTATGTGAGATGAGTGTTTTTCCATTTTCATTCATGTAAAAACTTGTATGTAATATTCATTTATTGGGGCACTTCCAGGTTGCGGATAATGTCACCATTTGTATATTATTTACTTTTCCGCACTAGGATAGACCCAAGGAGGAGGGCACAAGTAACCGGGTTCTGGAGTCCAGTGGGAGATCAACTCGAGGAGTCGAGTCCGGGTCTCCTAACTCTAGAATTGGTAGGGTTGCTTGCCGCTCTCGTAGGGGTCTGGGGGTGTGGGTTTGGCTATTCATCACGACCGTGGAATCCGTGTTTTATACAGGCTCAAAATAAAACACGGACCTCCTAGTATATCCAATATTTCATATGATTTTTTCTACTTCGATATCTGTGATGTGATCATTTGATGTTCTGTGATAAATACTGTATATAGTATATATGATATATTATATAGGCGTTACTTATGTTTTACACCCACGCTAGCCCTGCCCCGCTCTGCCGTTAGTTACCTAACCTAACGGTGCATGAAGGGACATCGAGGCGAATGCGGATGGCATAAGTGTACGTCGTATTTATCTGCGATGTTTAGGTGATTTAAATGATGGGACTTCATTAATGTGATTAATGAAAGAAAAGAAACCTAAAAGATGTTGTGGAATCGAATTTTCAAAAACAGGTAGCTACAGTTCTTGCTTTGCATCGCGGTGTTCCTTGTAGAACATCCTGCACCTTATTCGATGAGGAAAGGGTCGAGATCCCTTCACCGGGAGTGACCCCTTTAGCAATAACTGGCAGATGCTACAACACTCGGTTTGTCTTTAGATTGCTTCTATAGTTTCTGCTTTGCATAGTGGTATATATGATATATCCTGCACCTCATTCGACGAGGAAAGGGACGACGATCCCTTCACCGGGAGTGACCCCTTTAGCAAAACTAGAAAAGCTTCAAAAACACTCCATTTTAAAATCATTTGATTCTACAACGATATCAAGTTCATTACGCAATAGGTTTTCAGAAAAACCTGTCGTAGCCCACCGTCATTTCAGATAAGTTGTATATAGTAATCGTGCTACATTTGTTGGCTTTCGTCAAGGTGTAGTGTGCGGTAGCTATATGCTGCTTATCTGCAGCATACAATGCGATTGGATTAGGGTAGTCGTACGGCTTTGTTGGCTTTCGTCAAAGGTCCTGCGGGTGGGTTTAATTAAGTCAAGAAATGTACGGGTTGAACTTGACTAGCGGGCTATGGTTTGTTGGCTTTCGTCAAGGTCATAGCACGTTAGGGGCAAAATATTATCGGGAATTTCAAGTGTTGCAATTTGCAATGAGATTGCATACCTTCTATGAGATAGTTGGATCCCGATACCCGCTGCGAGTAAGAGTTACTCCTGGGAGAGTTTTACACATTACAATTAGCCGATCAAGTAGGTGTCCAGAAAGGTGTTAACGAGGTTACGCTTCTGGAAAAACGAGGTTTAAATTAATTAGGTCCGTGCGAAAGCACGGGGAACCTCCCTCAAAGTACCGACACTGGGCTGGCTGAAAGATTGGTGAACTTGTAGTGTGTAATTAATCACGGCTAGTCTTTCCTTTTAGGGTTTGGAGGAAGATTTGATAAAAACAGTGGGAGCCATCCTGATTAGATAAAATAATAACCAATATGATCTTGCAAGAGCGCACGCAGAGTGTTTTCTTCTCTCTCTCTCTAGGTAGCGACCATATCACGCCTTAGTCAAGATAATAATACGAATATATTGACCGAACAAGCTTGTTATACTGAGCTGGGGAACGTTGGTCCCGCTCCAACTTATAACTGTTATAAGACAGAGCAAGAAATTGAGGAATACGAGATTTCCCGTGCCGCCGAAACGAAGAAAATACATGCTGATGCATCATCTTCAGGTGTGTTCATTACAGAGAACTGTTTCTCAATGTCCACTACGTCGTAGGTATTAGATACCGGATCAGGATCCCGCAAATGTAATCCGTTACATAGGCTACAGACAGGTAGAGAATTGAGAACGGGTGATAAGTTTCATGAGACAGAAAACGGTGCAAGTGTTGCAGCCAAGTCTGTTGGTCACTGTCACGCTGTATTACCAGTATACATTGATTCTGAACAAATATTATTAGATACCGAACCTGATGTATAAAATCATATCAGTCTCTTTATTAGTAAGGAAAGGATATAATTTTGTATTGTAGGATAATGTTTTAAACATTTCCTATATCAAAATTTGATCGGTTCAGGCACGTTATCTAAAAGCATTGATGTTCTAAATCAAACTACAGTTCTTAGTATACAGAACACACACAAGAGGAAGAGTTCAGAGATGAACGGATCCTTCTTGAGGTATTGTAGACTAGGTCATATCAATGTGATCCGACTAGCTTAAGTTACATTTTAGATGCATATTTCAATCAGTTTGAATTTACATCTTGTGAAACTTGCCAGTCATGTCACAAAGATAAGATGACCATAGCTCTGTTTATTGGAAACAGAGAAAGAGTTAGTAAACTCTTGAGACTGATACATGTTCATGTATAAAGGTCCCCTGTCTACACATGCCAGGACCGGTTCTTTCTACTTCATTACATTCTCTGATAATCTCTCAAGATTCAGATATATGTTCCTGTTGAAACACAAGTCCGAAGCTTTTGAGATATTCACCGAATATAAGTTAGAAGTAGAGAACCAAAAACGGGTACAAGTATTATGTCCTTTGATGAGATCAAGGAGGAGAATACTTGAGCACGGAATTCCTGGACTATTCTAAAGGAGAATGAGATTCTCTCTCAGCATTACTCCACCGTATACACCATAGCATGATAGTATATCGGGGCGGAGCTATAGCACCCTATTTGATATGGTGTGCTCTATGATGAGTACTACTGAGTTTCCTATTTCCTTTTGGGAGTTATGCACTTGAGAAGCTGCATACCTATTGAATATGGTTCAAATCAAATCAGTTGCCTACCACATCATATGTGATATGGAAAGGGAAGAGCCCATATCTTAAGTTTGTTAAGATTTGGGGTTGTCCGGCCTATGTCTAAAAGCAAAATCCGGACAAGCTCGAGGTAAGGTCTGTTATGTAGAACTGGAAATGTTCCAGCTATACAAACTGCAACTGATGATTTGGTAGTACCGAAGGATTCAACAGTTTCCAACGAACCTCAGCCTCTCCGCCGATCTAGTAGGGTTCCTCACCCACCTGAGAGATACTTCTGTTTCTCTATGACAGTGGGAGCGGGGATTGCATTATGAGATGATGACCCAACTAGTTTCGGGCTGGCCATCTGGAGTGGGACTCTGTAAGAATGGCTGGATGCTTAGCGATCTGAGATGGAATCCTTATACACCAACAAAGTATGGACTTTGGTTGCTTTATCTGAAAGGTTAAATCCCCATCAGGAGCAAGTATGTCTTGAGAAGATTACTTGGTGTACATGGAAAAGTTGAGACTTTCAAAGGTAGACCTGTTACAGGTTTGCATCATTAACTAGGTATGGATTATGATGAAACATTTTCTAAGTATCTATGCTTAAGTCTATCCAGATCCTACTTGCCATGGCTACATACCATGACTACGATATCTGGTGGTTGGGTGTCATGACTGCTTTTCGAAATGATGATTTGGAAGAGAGCGTCTATAAGTACACAGCCAGAGGGCTTCGTAAACAGTGGGAGCAGCGGAAACGTGTGCAAGATGTTTTATGTGATAAAGCAGGCATCGCGGATTTGGAACGTCTATTTTGATGTGGTTGTCAAAGTGTTTGACATCATCAAAATGGTAGATGAACCTTGTATAAAAAAAAGGTAGTGGGGAGTATGGTAACGATCCTCGTAGAGTATGTGGATGACACGCTCTTGATAGGGAAGGAGTTTCCTAAGCTACGCTCGGTCAATCTCCGCTTATCACAAGGATTCTCCATAAAGGATCAAAGTGATACCCCCTAAATCCTGAGTTTTGATCTATGAGATAGAAGTAATTGGATGTTAGGATTCTCACTAGTTGTAGTGAGATGGTATCAATCGATCCTGGGGAGAATCACTGGAAATGTTCCAGGGTTATAAGGACGACTGAATGTCGGTGACAGGCATTGTCTTTACCCTTAGTAAAGGGACGATATGTTGGAAGAGTTCCAAGCAAGATGCCGTGGCTTACTAGACGATAAAGGCTGGATACATCGCTACCAAAGATGATACCAAAGAGAAAGTCTGGGTGTATATTGGTTCATGAGATGAACTTCGTTCCTACCATTGTGAGACAATGGAGTTGTGGCTTATGCCAAGGAACGCCCGTCCCATCAGTGATCCAGACATATTCTAAGGCAGTGTCACCTGATCATGGAGATGGTTGATCTCCAGGGGATCGAGGTTAGGAGAGTAGACTCAGAGGACAACACGGCGGATCCACTCACAAAGGCCTTTTCCCAAAGAGAGACTTTTATGGGATGGTTGAATATGAGATACTACAACCACTGCTATCAGATGGCCCTAGTGCAAGTGGGGGATTGTTTGTTATATGTATGCCCTAGAGGCCATTACTATACATAGGATGTATATTGTAGTGGATGCTGGGACAAATATAGGGAGGACTTTCTTGCTCGACATGATAGTATGCTATCTGGTTGCTCTTTACCTTAACGTGTACACTGATTGTCTCTCTGTTACATGTTGGTAAAGCCCTTAGGATGTGTACTTGACTACCTGGACTATGATGCGGATCATACTAGTAGGGGCATGGTAGTCCATAAGTACATCCTTCAAGGTCCCTAGTCATGGGTGTTTCCAGACGGGCATCGATATACCAGAGTAGACTAGCGTATACCTTCTCGACCCATACAGATGGGCGATGGATGATCCCATATCCATTGGTGTTTGACATCAGAGATGATATACGTGTGCTCAGTGGAGACTGGGTACACTGGACGGACTCGCCGAGAACTCCCAGATGGTATTATACCTCACGTCAGATGGCAGTTCTCTGGTGACACTGGTACAGAGTAGTCTTTTGACCCGAGATCGTCATAGAGTCTTGTGTGATTCCCACTGTGCTTTGATTTCCACCTTACCATGTCCAAGAGGGCGTGCAAAACGGTGGTTTTTGGGTACAGTCCCGAATCACATGGAGGCAATGAGCGATAGGAGGGGATTCCTCTCTCCCGGTATAGGGAGTTGATGTTGCGGTGTGTTTGATTGGCTATAACCAGAAATCCCTAGCCAGGGTTGCTGAGATTTACTGGTAAGTGTTACCAGTAGTTTCTCAAACTGTTATAGACCTCATATCGACATAACTTATCGAGCTACTGGGGTCAGACGTTTACCACCCCTATGCGAGATATGCGACATATCAGACGAACAGACTGGACTGTACGGTAAGTGTTGCTGGTTGGATTCACAGGAGTGTGAGCGGGCTTACTCGTTGATCTTCTAATTGCTCAATCCCCGGGTGGCCGTTACGTTTAGCAGACCGCTTGCGGCTTGTGGGTGTTTGATATGATCATCACCTGCTGCCGGCGTATTGACGAGTCTTTAGAGTCCTACACAGGGGTTTCCTGGCTCAAGCTAAACGAAATAGGAGCGCATATGAGATATGTACGGGACCGAGAATAATACCAGTATGTGATACTGTATTCTATTCTCGCGATTTGTATCATTGGACGGTTATATGAGATATAGCCGGATTACCGAATCAAGTGTTGATTCGATACATTGATACACTTGATATTAGTCGGTTATATGCGTCATGACCGGATCATTAAATCAAGTGTTGATTTAATGATTTAATGTATAATTATATATATGATATATTACTTTACATTAACTAGTATTTGTTCACTTAAGATTATTTTCTTACTTGAATGTGCACATTGTATATATGATATATTTTTGTGCACTTGATTGTATCATGTTTGATGATACATGCAAACTTGGGTGTGTGTATGCTTTGTACCATGTTTAGGTAAATGGTTAGGGTTTTAATTTATTTATTCATTTATTTATTTATTCTTTTTGGTAAGAAATAAAATGGTGGTTTTCTTTGGATTTTAATTGAAGCTTCATGAAGCTTTGAAAATTGCAACCATTTTGTTTTTTGCTTAACCTAACCATTTTGCCTAAATCCTAGTTTATTCTCTACATTAGTTACACTAACCCATGGTTGCTATATGATAAGTATTCACTTGAATTTTATTTTCAAGAATTTAATTTCATTTTCCTTCTTCTTCTTCATCTTCTTCAATTGAAGAAAAGAAAAGCTTTCTTGAAATTTCCAAGTGATGAATCCAAGTGAGAAATCCAAATCTAAAGTGAACCCACTTCCTATTTCTTCATCCTCTACCACTTGCCATGTAGTAGAGTGTGTTTTCTTCACAAATTTTATGACCTAGTGAAGATGGAGCTTGAGTTTGAGTTGCCTCAACGTAAATCATCTTCGGCATCGAAGTCAACGACCTAGCCCGCCCATTTCTCCGATGAAACCGACGCTAGAGTCCGGGATTCCGATGATCGCAGTGGAGGGACGTCAACATGGAGCTAGAGAGGTGGAGGACCGGATCTACAAAGGTTGTAGTCACTTTCACTTAGTAGCAAAATTGTTTGCTTGCATTTACTTTCGCCTATCCTCTAGTTAACGATCTATTTTAGGGTTTCTCGGCACCGGAAAATTTGAATTTGGCATGGTAGATGCCTTGTGGAACCTCTTGAGTGTGCCTTGGAACCCTACACAAAACCTGCAAGGAACTGTGCCACAACGGGAGTGAGTTGCCAACTCGTGAGTAGAAAACATCACAGAGCAAAAATCGCATGTATGACGTGTCCTAGGTCATATCAAGTAATATCCTCAAATAATATCCTGATCCATCTACATATAAGTGCAATACTACGTGCTCGTGTCAGTGCCTCAAATAGCAACATATCAGATATATGATGTATGAATGCATTACGAATGGAAACAGAATACATCATGAGTGAGACAACTGTTTTCTTTATTTAATGAGATTCCTGTATGTATATAAATCAAATATCATCAATGAAATCAACAGAGAAATCAGTGTCAAGCATCGACACAAAACATGAATCACAATATCTCAGGCTCTGGCTATCCGGACTGGCCTGTATCATCAAATCTCAAAATCTCAAATCTCAACATCCCAAAATCTCAATACCTTGGGCTCCGTCAGTCCGGATCGACCCATATCATCAATCACACGACCACGAAATGTATCCTCCGGATATCCGTCGCGCCAGACAATCACCGGTAGGCAGTCTGCCCCTTCCGGGCCATCGACTACAACTCGATCTTCTTGTCCCGGGGTACCATACCGGGTCCACCATGTACCCGCAGAAGGTTCATCCAACTCCTCGAATCGG
The DNA here is from genome assembly GCA_030015575.1 of Agapanthus africanus. NCBI lineage: Eukaryota > Viridiplantae > Streptophyta > Magnoliopsida > Asparagales > Amaryllidaceae > Agapanthus > Agapanthus africanus. Next base: position 191,093,797 of record CM057347.1, on the reverse strand, counting down.
GTCTCGAAAACCATCTCATAACCGAGAAAACATCATGGTGGACAAGCCTCATCATATCCAGGAAAACCGCATTTTTCTCTTTAAAATAAATCATCTGTTTATAAAACTTCACATGCGGTTTCCAAATCCAGAAAATCTCGAAAAGGATCCGAAATCATTAAATCACCATGTCAAAAAACAGTGAAAACCGGCATAAATCTCCATAATACTGCATAAGCAATCAATATATAAATGCATTTGATATCATGCAATGAATGCAATAGTAAAACTAGCATATGAAAGCTATAACCTATTGCAACTATCAGCTAGCAAGCTATGTCAATGTAACAGTATTCTCTAAAGTGTACGTGACATGGCAATTACCGATGATGATGTGTGTGAGCCGGCAAGAAAGTGTATGTGAAGCATACGCATCATCGGTAATGGTGCTGGTGTCCTGACCGCATGGTGTCATAATCACTAAGTACACAATAAACATGCAATGAGACGATAATAACATAATAAATGGCAAATGAAAAGTAAATGCAGCAATAATATGCGGAAGATGAATAATAACGTAACAATAAGAAACTGACATTACTATATAAGTGTCTTTCTGTTTTGCCATTTGAAATAACACGAATCGTGGTGTTTTGAAAATGAGGGCTACGGTGTTTTTAAGAAATGATACGTACTTTGAAATATCTGTAGAATCCCTTGTACTGTCTTTAAAATACACATGATTTCTTAGTTTTGAAATATGTATGAATCGAATCTAGTCTAACCTCTACAAATAAACTACAGGACTGAGCTAATAGGCTAATAGAAAAGGGTAAGGAAAACCACCTAAGTCTGAGTCGATATATATATATATATATATATATAATAGTCGGTGATCCCTCCTCAATAGTATCTCACACGATACACTGTATAATATGACATCCTTGAGTCAAGTGTGCAGATCTATCATCAATATAGCTCGTACGGGAAATCCATCGTACGACATCCCAAATCAGGGTACGGGTCAAATATCACATTTATCACATTATTCATCTGGTATCCTCATCATCACCTACCGTGAACTGGGTACTGATCTACGTCTAGTACAATACTGATACCATCTATATATACATATGCATGTGTATGAAACACAACGCCCAAGGACCCACGATAACATCGTGTCGTATCTCATAATACGAACCACGTCACATCACCGATCTCATGGCACCATGCCCAATCTCGTCGACTCATCTCCAAATACCATATACTATCCACAACATCCGTGCATACGTATATGTATATATTTATAAACCACACATCCATATCTATCTATATACATATAACATATACACTCGAACCCATATCCCGTGTGTGTATGTGTATGTGTAACAACCTTACTCTAGGGTTCACGACTATGAAACCAACTAAATCAATTTCCTCAAATCTCGCTAACACTAAGCCATGATCTTCTAAAGCTTAACTTGCTAAGAATTCATATCTCGTCATAACACAAAAATGTATAACTATATCACATCACATCATATTTTACGAAAAAGCGGGGGTGCTATATGGCATCCACCCGACTTCCCCCGTAGATATATATCTACTCACTTTTGCTTGCCGATGCCGATGTCGCCACGCGCTTGCTTGTCATCTCTAAATCTTCATGAGGGTACCTACATATAATAAACAATCGCAATCGCTATTAACATCAAGTCCAGAAACCAAAACGGCACACGGATTGCCTATGGGTCAAAACATATAGCCCATGCGTGCAAAAACGACTAAACAACCCTTGTTGTTGATGTACAAACATGCAACAACCCAATACGAATACAAATATAAAGAATTAGCATTTCAAAATACGGAAAACATAGCCAAAATCACACCAGAATGCTCCCAGATTTTGACTCAGGTCAAATAAAGCTAAAAAAACAAGTCTAGGGTGCTGTATATGATTTATATAAGCTACTGGACCAACCCCGACACCTCATGCCACCAAGTGGCCGGCCCCTACTACTAAAATTCCGGCCAGCTAGGCCCTCCCTGGTCTGTTGGGCTTCGTCTTCGTAGGGTGGTCTCCTGGTGGTGTATCTAGGTCCCTAATATTGTTTGCTACTCTCAAAAACTCCTCGGGTCACTCCAGATTTCTCTGCACACCCCAAACACTCACAAAACCGACATGGATCAATTCTAAAGTTTGTATTCTCTGTTCTAAACTCAGTTTCAGGTCTCTAATTTGATCCCTAGGGTCTTGTATAGCCACCACACATCACTAATTCCCCAAAATCCTCAAACCCTTCTCTTGAATTTTCTAAACACCACACCCCCTAACCAAAAACATTCTAAACTAATCTAGAATACAAGAAATCTAAAACTAAACTAAATGGAAGAATTTATACCTCCTTTAGGACACTCAAGGCATGCCTAGCTCCCTAAAGTTGTCAAAATCCCATTTTGCTTGGTCCAATGTGCTTCCCTTAAGCTTGTGCATGTTTTTAAAGAAATGGTTACGGGGTTTCGGTGAATATTTTGATATGGGTCAATGAAGGTAGAAGATGGAGGGAGATGAGGAAGAAGATGAAGATGAAAATGGTGGAGGAACAATGAAGCAGCACCCTCTTCTCTCTCTCTCAAGCATGGTCTCCTATCATGATTATGTCCCCTTTTCTCTCTCCTCATGTCATCATTACTCCCTTTTTCCATTCTTTTTATTTCTCACCACAATAAAACCAAATACATAACAGAAATGAAATAAACCAACATGTAACATGTCATGGTACAATAGCCATGAAAACTGTAGAAACACGGATTTGGCTTAATCACGATTAGTAGTGCACAAATCGGTTTTTTTTATAATCAAAACTGCAAATAATAAATTTTAAAACTTCCAAATCCTTTAAATATATTTTTAAATGAATAAATAATTTTAATTTTCATTTATTTCATAATTATAGGTATATATTTATACCCTTTTTCGAAAACCCCAATTTCGCAAATCTGGCAGTTTTCGGGAAATATATTATTTTGATATTAAATTCCAAAAATAATATTTTATATTTTCTGAAATGTTACAATCTTCCTCCCTTAAAGAAATTTCGTCCACGAATTTAAATTTAAACCCCTCAAATACTAAAAATTTCAGTAAAAAGTCCAAGCCGTCGGGGCTCCGAAATCATCAATACATAAAACGCATCATAGCGCAATGTCTGTGCATGAACAATGAGCAGATAACACCAAATCAAAACTCCGTCAAGCATCCCAGAATCATCGGTGTCATGGAGAAGACATCAATATCAAAGCCCAAAACGAAACCAATCTTGATATACATCAAAACCATAAATGTAAACATCAAAACTATACAAGTAAACATCAGAAGGAAATGCATGCAAAACCTTTCATGTCGCTGTGCGATGCGCGTATCGCGGCACAATGGCGGACGTCTATTGTAAGAAAATAACTATATATATACTTATCCTTTGTTTAATACGTCCCGCCATTTTGAAATGATTTAGAAGGGTTTCTTTTATAAAATGTTTCTTGTCATCTCAGACACGTAGATAAATACTGAGACTATAGCTCCTTTTTTGGAAATCCCAACGATAGCTATCAATGCATGCAAAACATATCCAGGTACTGTCCTCTGACTAGTCCTGCTCAGTACGAAAACAAATAGTAAATATCATAAAGGCGTACTGCTCCATAAGAATCAATCCCGAAATCTACATATGAATGCTACGTGCGTCTGGTGCGCACGGAAATCACAATCCACGAATATGCCATACATGTGCACAGAACCAACATCTAAGTGCAACGGGTGTGCACGAACACCTGTCAAGTGTAACTAGTGTGCCTGACAGCCAAAACCAGGTGCATCTGATATGCACGAAGAATCTCGATTGAGTGCATCTGGTATGCATCAAAATCGCATCAAGCGCCCAAATATGCGCAAGAATCCAAATCCAGTGCACAAGGTGCACGAAAACAATTTCGAATATCGCAATCGAAATCAACGGTACACAACACATCTCAATCCAAATCAAAATCAGGTATACCGTGGTATATAATCTCACAACCACGTGCATCAGCGTGCACAAAATCGAATCAAAATACTAAAAGTGTATGAAAACTATGCCGAAAGCATAAGTCAAATCACATGCATACCATAGGCATGAAATCAAAATCAACATCTCGAATGATATCTAATCAAAGTCAAGTGCTACTGTGGTGCACAAAATCTCAATCTAGTGCAACTAACATGCACGAATGGAAATCCCAATCGAGTGCATCCGGAGCGCACAAAACCAAATCTCATATCATGCGCTCAATATGCGTGAAAATCCCTAATCAGGTGCATCCGTCCTGCACGAATGAAGGCTAAATCAATTGCATCTAACATGCATAATAAAATCTAAATCAAGTGCATCCAAGGCGCACAAAATCCAATACCAAGCACCTAATATGCGCAAAATCCAACCCAAGCACATCAGTCCGTGAAAAGTATCTAGTGCAGTAACATGCATGAAAACGATCATCAAATACAGACACGCACAAAACACAAATCTGGTAACACAAATACTCAAGACATATATCGGCTGCAACCAAGGTACGGAGTATATGTCCGGTGCAACCAATGCACAAAATACCTAGCTAGTGCAACAAATGCTCGAAATACGAATCCGGTGCATCCAGTGCACAAAATATCAAATACAGTGCATCTAGTGCACAAAATACCAAATACAGCGCATCTAGTGCACAAAATACCAAATCCAGTGCATCCAGTGCACGAAATACTAAATACAGTGCATCCGGTGCATACAATACAAATCGGGTGCAACAAGTGCATGAAGATGCATCAATAACTCAAAGACATATAAAAAGCAACACCGAGTGTGCCATGGTGTATAAAATCATAAACGCGTGCAACTGCGTGCACAAAACACGTATCAATGCACTTCAAGCACATGTAAGCCATACCGAGTGCAAAAACTAAATCGAGTGCATACCATATGCATAAAAATTAAATCAACCGTAGGAAATCCACGAAATCATAAACATATGCAGCCAAGGCACAAACCGATATCAAGTGCAATAAATACGCACAAACCATAAATCAACACAACGGTGTACAAAAACATATCTCAAGTGCAATAACTTTGCACAAAACCGTAAATACCCAGTAGGAGCAGCCATGGTGCACGAAAACCATACCATAAAGCCCAATCATCAAAACACAAATCCAAGCGATAAAAGCGTGATGCTCGGATCACAACGCAAATCGCAACGAAAGACACTAAGGTACGCCTCCTACAACGTCGAAAAGTATCGGTACGTTCAACACTAGCAGAGCAAGAACATCCGCTGCCTCCTGCTCATGGTCTGGCGTCTTCTGTCCCTGGGTCCTCATTCCTCTGTGGATTACCGATCTCCCATTCCATCGGCTCGTCGGCCCGGTCCGGTGTACTAATGGAAATGATCCGCTCTTGTACTCCTCTGGTCCTCCCACGACCAATTAGCATGACCACTCATCAAGAAGCACGTCTCTGACGTCAGCCTCTGGTCCTCTGAATATACGTCACACATCTGATCCTCGGTGCAAATCTCATTGCAGCAGTGTCCTGGAAAGAACCTGCTCAGGGTCTCTTCCGATCTCGCCTATGCCGAACTGTACGGAGGCTATCATCTTTTACTATATCTCTTTCTTGTTCCGGAACGGCTGCATACTCATCACGACTCCTCCTGGAAGATATATCCATTTACAACGCCTATGCATGCTGATTAGTCGAAAATATTGCATATTTTAACCAGCAATTTCCCTATCATTTGCACTCATTTAGAAGTGTACGGTATTCATATTCTACATATTAGCAAAACTGTCACAAAATATCAGATTACATGTATTAGACTCTTAAACCGACACTATAAAGGAAATTGACTGCATTGCATGGCATCGCAATATTTCTATATGTCGCAACCCGTGTTTCAAAGTCTGTGCAGAAAAAGAAGAAGCTCGCTCGAATTTACACCGCTCAAATATACGCCAACTTACTAACTTCAAATCTGGTATCAATCCAAAGGAGAAATCATAAATCAATATATCAGATAAAGCTCCAAATGGCATTACAAGACCACACCAGAGAGCCCAAGGCCCAAGCCCCCTAAAGAGCCGCGGATCCGCGGCAATAGCTTGCTTGTGCCGCGGATCCGCGGTGGGTCCAAGCAGTCAGCCTCTCAATTTTAGTGCAAAACTCCTGTCTCAGCTCCTACAGTTCAGAAAGACACTCCAACTTCCAGAAGACTCCAGAGGTTTCTGCCAGATCAGCAAACAAGGGTTTCTAAAGCTTAATTAAACCTAGCTTAAACCCTAAGCTAGCTCCTAACAAACTCCTTCTAGAAACTCCTCAACAAACTTTTGGAGGGAATGGGAAGTTCAAACTTAGACCTAGGGTTTGGGTGTTCTATAAATAAGACCCTAAGCTCACTAACTATTCATCTTGGAAAAATAAGATCATCAATCCAAAATCTAGTATCAAACTAGGCCCATTCTACCTCTTTCTTCATCCTCTTCTTCCACAAGTCTAGTGACAAGGCTTGTGTGAAACCCTAACCCTAATTCCAATCAAAATCAAGATCCCGAGTACCCATTAAGCAAGAAGCCCTACAACCTTTAGGAGCGGAGCCGATCTTCAACGGTGCAAGCGATCCGAGCCGATCCACGACTCACGAAGCCGAGCGACGCCCGATCAACAATCTAGATTCTTCCTCTTGTAGTTCTTGAAGAGAATGTAATCAAAATTGTTGAGATAAATAAAGGTGATATTCTTTTATCTTGTTTTCTTTAAATTCTGCTTCATGACATCTTTACAATTTATGAATATTTTCTGTGTGATGATGTGTGAATAAAACTCCGCTCGTCAAGGAGTCGAGACGGTCAATAGAATGATGATGTAACATAGCTTTAATCGATTCTTGATTCCTACGAGTTTTGTAAACCCTAGCAAGTTCAAGAACCGACAACCCATTTCGTTACGATGCTTTCTTGAATGATATCGCTCGAAATTGGGGAGTTAGGATCGTTTCTTGAAATTGCTGGAGGCTAGAATGTGAATGATATCGACAAAAGAACAAGGGATAAGATGAAACCCTAGTTTCATGAGAAAGCCCTAACTCTCGTCGATGATCATCGATCTAGTATCAATCCTTCGAAGGACAAGAACACGAAATCTTTAGATTACATCACGTCTATCGATCCGATCGATTCCTACGAGCCTCTTTTAGATTCTTGACTGTTGATTGGAAATATTATCGAAACCCAATTCTTGAGTGTTTATCAGTTTCTTGATTCTTGATTAAACATCGTGACACCTGAATCAATTGATAAATTCTTGAATCTTGTTTTCGTTTATCGTTACTTAACTTTTCAATTCAAACATATTAAAAATATAAATGAATCGTGCAATCCCTGTGGACGATCCGCACTCATTCATGAACTACAATTGACACCGTAGTTTGATTGCGGTCAAAATAATTTTTGGTTGTGATTTCTTTACAATTTTCTACAAACACAATCCGAAATCGTTTACAATCAAAATGGCGCCGTTGCCGGGGATTACGCGCTAATTCGTTTACATTTTATAGTTTGAATTGAAAGAATTATTCCATTGTTATTTTGAGATCAAAATTCGTGCAAACCCTAAACAATTTGTCGTGTTTCATTGCAAGGAGATCTGGAGCTTGCTGGGAATTGAGAAAATTTTTTGGAGAGTACCAGAGAACAGAGGGAAGCAACATAAAGCAGCTGTTGAAATCTTGTGAAGTGAACCCATCAAGAAGCCGCGGAAGCGCGGCATATAGGTGGTAATTGCGGCGGAACCGTGCTCCCACAGAGGGTTCTCTGTACCAACTTTCTGCAGGTAACTTCTTACTCTCTCCCCTCTCCTCTTTTAGCTCCAACGAACACTTTGCTGTAGGATTCTTTGCAAATAATCGCAGCGCCGCAAATTGCAAATTAAATTTGTGCGTGATTTTGTTTCTTGGTTGTTTACATTATAAATACGGAATTTAAGGGGCACGGCCAAATCCAAATTAGGTGGGGATTTCATTACCCTTCCTAGGCCCCGAAAATCGCAAAACTTGCATCCGCATTACCCTCAGTAACTAAAAGAAATCTAGAGAAGACTCTAAGGACTGTCGCGCTCAATTAGGACAAGAGAAGGCCGTGGGTAATTCATTGCTTATCCGCGTTTTCTTGTGGTGCCTAAGGTGAGTGTGTCTAAGGCTAGTGGTTTTTAATTAGGCCCACTACTTACGTAGTGGAGTACCTTCCCACTTATCTGGCACTTATCCGGCCACAGGGGGACAAAGAGGCAGTGGAAGATTCTATCCTGCGACTTGTCTTTTGGCAGCTAGGAGCGGTCTAGAGCCGGACCTAGGTGACCACTAGATTCTAGGGTTTGTGTGCTGCATTTGTTTTGTCGCATCATTTTTTCAAAAATCCGTCCCTTTTTCAAAAGCAAACACCGCATTCATTACCCCTAATTATAAGCCAACACTGCCACTTGTACTAACCCTTTTTACTACAAGATAGGCTGGACACGGGATTCTTGTGCCCGTTTAGTCCGTGTACCCTTTATCGACTCCGAAGTCGATATTTCTCCATTTAACTTTCCTTTACCCACTACCACATCCACACCGATGGATCCGAATCCATCAAACTTCTTTAACCCTAATCTGCCGCCGTCCGTTGGTGCGCAAAATCCACCCCGCATCTCTCTTCAGGAGAGGTGCTACCCTATACGAGGTCCTCTTTCGACCTGCTTATCCACACCACCAGCCAATGGGGATAACTTTGAGATTAAGCCCCAGTATATCAATCTTTTACCCAAATTCCACGGACTCGAGACTGAGGACGCTTACGTTTTCATTACCAAATTAGAAAACGTATGCGCAATGATGGATACGTCACAACTTTCAGTGGATGCAATGCGTCTACGACTTCTCCCATTTACCTTGTGCGATATAGCCGAGAAGTGTCTATACAACACTACAGCACATTCTATTACGAATTGGGAAGAATTCGTCGCGGCATTCCTTAAGAAATTTTACCCAATACAAAAGACAGCTCGAATCCGTAGCGAACTGAATCAATTTGCCCAGCTCCCTGCTGAACCATTTTCAAAATGCTTTGAACGTTTCAAGGATCTATTGGTTCAATGTCCTCATCACGGCATCCCGAGATGGGAACTTTGCCGAATCATATATGAGGGCAGTAACCCTAACACTAAACAGAGCCTTGAAAACATGTGTCAAGGTACCTTCATGTCCAAGGATGATGGGGAAGCTTAGCGATATTTAGAAGAGTTCGCCGAAAAGTCTTTACAGTGGGAAAGTCCATCATTTAGGAGTGGCAACAACCAATCAGATATTTCCATAGGAGTTAGAGCTGGCATTTCAGCCATACAAAAGAAACTCGAGACTATGGAAAACAAATTTTTAGCCGCCTCCCTTAATCAAATGTCACTTTCCAAAACTGTATGTGGCTGCTGTTCTGATCCGTCTCACTTGACGGAAGAATGTCCGTTTCAAGGTCGTGAGCATGCCAATGCCACATTTCAAAGACCGAGAAACGATCCTTTTTCTTCCACATATAATCAGGGTTGGAGGAATCACCCTAATTTTGCTTGGAACCAATCACACTCTCAAAATACGGTTCCAAACCAAAACAATTTCCAAAGGGTCCCTCCACCACAACAGCAACCACAACTTCAATTGAGTCAGCACCCCTTTCAAGCACATAATTTTCAAAATCCGGTCAACACACCTGCACTGTCTAGTCCTTTACAGTTGACCGGAACTGATGAATCCTCTTCTTTTGCACAATACATGAATTTGGTCTTAACAAATATCATGCAAGTTTCGGCTGAAATGAAGTCTTCTGTCGATAAAATTGAGAAAAACTCTGCGTCCCAAAACGAGAGTATTAAATCGATGGAAGAAGAAATTGCACGATTAAAAGCTGAAATGAGTGCAAGAGAGAAAGGGAAACTTCCAGCTCAACCCTTACCCAATCCTGGCTATTCACATCATGTGAATGCAATCACCACGTTGAGATCTGGACGAGTGCTTGACAATCATGTTGGGGAAGAAGTTGATGATACTGACAATCCTATCAACACCCCGGCTGAGACCTTTCCACACACACACACTTCTAATTCTGACCCCAGTTCTTCTACCCAACCACCTTCTTCCGAGCCTATTCTCAATTTCCCAAAAGGCTCGCCACTACAGCCCACCTCTTTTACCCCTCCACGGACGATACCCAATTCTATTCTGGGATTGGTTCCATACACACTTCCTTTTCCTATGATGGACCCAGCGCTTATTGCTAAAGCACCTTATCCTAATCGGTTAAGGGCTAACACACCAAGTCCACAAATGGAGAAGATCACTGAGATGTTTAAACAGTTTAACATCAATATCCCTCTTCTAGATGCTATCCAACAAGTCCCTGCATATGCTAAAGTTCTTAAAGAATTTTGCACTAGAAAGAGGAAGAAACAAATGCCCAAGAAGATATTCATGGCAAAGACAGTAGACACAGCTTTCCCCCAGCAATTACCGAGGAAACGTAAGGATCCTGGCTATCCTACGATTTCCATCTCTATTGGGAAGAAACACATTAACCATGCTCTACTAGATCTTGGGGCAAGTGTTAACCTGCTTCCTTTCTCAGTTTATGAGCAGTTAGGGATCGGAGAGTTAAAACCATCTCCATGCACTCTCCAGATGGCTGACCGATCAATCACCAGACCTAGGGATGAACTAGAGGATGTGTTAATAAAAATCGGGGAATTTATATTCCCTGTAGACTTTATTGTACTTGATACACAGCATGTAGCGAACTCACGGAATCAAATTCCGGTGATTTTAGGTCGCCCCTTTTTGGCCACTTCCAACGCTATCATCAATTGTCGTAACGGTTCTATGACCCTATCTTTCGGGAATAGGTCAATAGAACTAAACATTTACAAGTTGGGAAGTGTACCCTCCGAACGTACTGCTTAGGTCTGTTCTGTCGACTTAATGGATGTCGACAGTAGCGAATTTGATGATCCTCTTTATACTGATCTTGACTCTTTTCATACGTTGTTGTTTGACCCAACTATGTATCATACACATACGGACTCTTCCACCGAGATGTCCGGGTCAACAACTAACACTGATTATGAACTGCTTTTAGAGTCTGAAGATCACCCCGCACTTTGTGATGACATTATTCTTCGGGGTATTGATGAAACTTTTGAGGAGATCTTCGCTGATGAACTCGCATTTCTGAATAACACGGGTGTTGAGATGAATCATCTTCCACTCACTGAAATTGAACCTCCACCCCTTCTTCTGAATTGTAAGAAGAATGCGAGCAATCCATCACATACACTGCATCGTCTCTCCAAAATGAGACGCACACACATTCTCTTCCACCACTTACCTTTTCCCCACATTTTCTTCCACCAACCCGAGCACTGCATTGATAAATTTTTTGAATGGTTGGTATTGACATTCGGTCTTTGCAAAGCTTGGCATCGACCACTGATTTTTGACCCCCTCTTGTGATTTTCAAAGTTTAGCATTGCATAACTCAAGTTTGGGGGGGTATTATTTTCCGGCTCTTGAAAAGAAAATTTTTACAAAATGATGAGCCAAAAATAAGTTTGGGGGAGGTTCTTCACTTAAATATTTTTCCCCCACTAATAAATTCCTCCCAAGCTTACAGGTTTTTCGAGATTTAGCTGATGGCAACAGTGAGGACACTGTTGAAAACAAGTTTGGGGGAGGTTTGTGCTTATTTTTTGCATCATTTGCATATCATTTGCATAAGCACAAAACATTTTTGAAAAACCTATAAAAATTTAAAAATTTTCAAAACTATAAAAAGTTTTTGTACATAAATAAGATAATGAAAGTTTAGATAGTGAAAAATTACATCCATGAGATTAGAAAAATTTAAGAAAACCAAGAAAATTAGAAGTTTTCTGATACGAACTAGTAATAAGTAGTTATGAGCCGTTGTCCCAAGGGTTAGTAAGATGAAAGGCGTCACTAATCTGAGGATAAAACTAAGTCTGAAAAATAGTTTCTATTCTGGAAGCCAAATATTTTGAACGTTGATACCCTGCTATTCGCACTTACACACGTCTTGAAGCCTGGGATAGTAGAGGATACCTTGAAATGCTCTTGTCTTAAAGCCGATGTATGAAGGAAATAAAAAAAAAGTGAATAAAAAAATATAAAGTGGTGAGAAAAATGGACACTGGTTTTGTTATCGCCAAGGGCAATAAAAAAATATATAGCGAGGGTGCTTCTTCACCTAGTGCTCTAAGGCCAACTGGTCTGGGAGTCACTGCTATGCCTGAGGTGGTGCAAGACGAGGAAAATACACCAAATAAGCAAGCACATGAGTAATCGTTCGGTTAGTACCTCAAGAAGTATTAACGGTCGCATGAAAGTGTGTGAGCACATCTAAATATTCATTAATTAAAAAGTACTGAGGCTGATGGGCAAGAGTATGATAGCTTGAATTGAATTCTCCGGGTGTAGGGATGTCTTTACACACACGCAGGGTGATATGATCGATGTTTGGAATAAAGATAGGAATGAAGAATAAGACGATGTTTTATTGAAGGAGGACGTGATTTCTGACATCTTTTCATGACCATTAAGATAGGGCTCATGACAACCGAAAAGCTAGCTTAGTTGGAAACCCTAATTTTCAAGGCTTTTCTTTTACAATTCTTTTCTTTAAATGTAATATTCATGATCTTCCTTTTATTATTGGATTTTGTGGGTGCAATCCGCTGAAAACCCTCAGGAGACAACACTCCTCCTACTAGGGACACCTAGAGGTTTAAAGGCTTGTTGCACGTGCTCAGTGCAATCGTGTTGCCTACGAAAGTGTGCTAGTTAGTTTTTCTCTTTCTTTATTTTCTCCTTCTCTTTTTAATAAAACATTCGCTCGAGACGATCGAAATTAAGTTTGGGGGTATTTAATCAGTCGAAAATATTGCATATTTTAACCAGCAATTTCCCTATCATTTGCACTCATTTAGAAGTGTACGGTATTCATATTCTACATATTAGCAAAACTGTCACAAAATATCAGATTACATATATTAGACTCTTAAACCGACACTATAAAGGAAATTGACTGCATTGCATGGCATCGCAATATTTCTATATGTCGCAACCCGTGTTTCAAAGTCTGTGCAGGAAAAGAAGAAGCTCGCTCGAATTTACACCGCTCAAATATACGCCAACTCACTAACTTCAAATCTGGTATCAATCCAAAGGAGAAATCACAAATCAATATATCAGATAAAGCTCCAAATAGCATTACAAGACCACACCAGAGAGCCCAAGGCCCAAGCCCCCTAAAGAGCCGCGGATCCACGGCAATAGCTTGCTTGTGCCGCGGATCCGCGGTGGGTCCAAGGAGTCAGCCTCTCAATTTTAGTGCAAAACTCCTGTCTCAGCTCCTACAGTTCAGAAAGACACTCCAACTTCCAGAAGACTCCAGAGGTTTCTGCCAGATCAGCAAACAAGGGTTTCTAAAGCTTAATTAAACCTAGCTTAAACCCTAAGCTAGCTCCTAACAAACTCCTTCTAGAAACTCCTCAACAAACTTTTGGAGGGAATGGGAAGTTCAAACTTAGACCTAGGGTTTGGGTGTTCTATAAATAAGACCCTAGGCTCACTAACTATTCATCTTGGAAAAATAAGATCATCAATCCAAAATCTAGTATCAAACTAGACCCATTCTACCTCTTTCTTCATCCTATTCTTCCACAAGTCTAGTGACAAGGCTTGTGTGAAACCCTAACCCTAATTCCAATCAAAATCAAGATCCCGAGTACCCATTAAGCAAGAAGCCCTACAACCTTTAGGAGCGGAGCCGATCTTCAACGGAGCAAGCGATCCGAGCCGATCCACGACTCACGAAGCCGAGCGACGCCCGATCAACAATCTAGATTCTTCCTCTTGTAGTTCTTGAAGCGAATGTAATCAAAATTGTTGAGATAAATAAAGGTGATATTCTTTTATCTTGTTTTCTTTAAATTCTGCATCATGACATCTTTACAATTTGTGAATATTTTCTGTGTGATGATGTGTGAATAAAACTCCGCTCGTCAAGGAGTCGAGACGGTCAATAGAATGATGATGTAACATAGCTTTAATCGATTCTTGATTCCTACGAGTTTTGTAAACCCTAGCAAGTTCAAGAACCGACAACCCATTTCGTTACGATGCTTTCTTGAATGATATCGCTCGAAATTGGGGAGTTAGGATCGTTTCTTGAAATTGCTGGAGGCTAGAATGTGAATGATATCGACAAAAGAACAAGGGATAAGATGAAACCCTAGTTTCACGAGAAAGCTCTAACTCTCGTCGATGATCATCGATCTAGTATCAATCCTTCGAAGGACAAGAACACGAAATCTTTAGATTACATCACGTCTATCGATCCGATCGATTCCTACGAGCCTCTTTTAGATTCTTGACTGTTGATTGGAAATATTATCGAAAACCAATTCTTGAGTGTTTATCAGTTTCTTGATTCTTGATTAAACATCGTGACACCTGAATCAATTGATAAATTCTTGAATCTTGTTTTCGTTTATCGTTATTTAACTTTTCAATTCAAACATATTAAAAATATAAATGAATCGTGCAATCCCTGTGGACGATTCGCACTCATTCATGAACTACAATTGACACCGTAGTTTGATTGCGGTCAAAATAATTTTTGGTTGTGATTTCTTTACAATTTTCTACAAACACAATCCGAAATCGTTTACAATCACATGCGTCTCACTTCTATGATGTCAGCGGAGTGGAACGTCCTCTCGTCACGATCTCATACGAACCTCTTACTCCACCTTTCTCCAATGTCGACTGATTCAGACTCGTCTCTTCGTGGCTGCATGGACTGCGCTCCAATGGCTATACTCGTATGGAGTCTCCCAAGCAATGTATCCCATCACATGATATCCGAAGGATGTCGAACTTTTCGATCGATTCATCGATGTTCCATAATCCCCCAAGAGCTCAATATCTTGGGTACAGTTAAATAGTATCGAATATATGCCACAGCACTTATGGACCAACCGTAGAAGGGCAAACCCAACCCACACTAATGGCACCGCTGAACTTCCGCAAACCCTAAGGTTCATCGGCGTTCCATGGTCATTATGTCGAGTTAGGGTTTCATTCTTCTTGAGGGTCCGTAGAATAACTTGCATTGTTTTCCAAATACTTTAAACATAGAAAATGGCCTGACATTCGATCGTCTATATCGACACTCAACGTATCAGCGTGAAGTCGTCTCTAGCTGGAATCAATCAATCTGATGACCTCATATCGGGGTAGGCAATGAATCACATGTCCTAGTCCTTCATCTTTGGTGACTAGCGATCTTCTATCATATCTCGAAGTATAACTCGTGCGACATTAACTTCAAACATTTGGGGTGAAATCTTTTCATTTTCTGAAGTTGCTGGCTCATTCGTCGGCATGCTGAACAGTGCCTCAATCATCAAAATATCTGTGTTTTGACGGTCATCACAATCTGGCTGTCCTCTGGAGTTAGCCCAATCCGCTGGTGCTAATCTGCAAGTCCAAGAAATCTCGTAAAGGCGATCCATCAAACGCTTATGGCGCAAAAACATTATAGAATGACACCTCTATGCAATCGTATGTCCCTGCAATCACGCCCTGGTCAGTCCTCGTCCGTGACGAGCTCGTGCTGACTGCAACTCTAGCCGTAGCTCTCTACGCCCGTACAACCGTGATAACAAAACCATAAACTGGTACCGATGAGGATAGATCATAGGAATGAATATAATGCTGTGCAAAGAAATGTACATCCTAAGGCTCCTTAAGCGGAGTATCGTATCGTATGTATGCCGCCGAACATACACACGATACGTCACTCTCCTTGAGTCACCTACTCCATCAACCAAGGATCATCCTACACTCCGAAGGTAAAACCTAACGCTCTGATACCAACTTTGTCACGACCCGAAAAATACCGAGCGTGACTGTCACTTAAATTACGAAACGTCTGAAGGCGTATGTAATCTAAGTTAGCCAAAACCCAGAAATCAAAACCAAGTAAAGCAGTAGAGTGAAGGAAAAACCAATTTTAAAGAAAGAAGTTTAACAACATAAGTCGAAGTATGCATTTTTCAAATGTCAAGTCTTTTCTGAAAATTTCGGCAGAGGTTCGTTTGTAAATTCAGTCCCCAAACGTGTACAAAAACCTGATAAAGCATGTATAATGAATAAATGCATCCCCAAGCGGGAGCTAGCTCTTCGCCAACCGGCGGACAAAACCACACAATGAAATATAATATACAACGCCGAAAGGCGAGGATCTAACTCCGGATAAAAATCCAACATCATCAAGAAAACCAGAGGAAAACCATAATAATACAGCGCGCGACTCTAAGGTCGAAAGAATATAAACTGGTCATCTATCTCTATCAAATATACAAGTCTGGTTGATGGAGTTTTACTAGATACAACTGAAATAACAAATATACAACGGTGGTCACGATGCCAGTGAACCACCAACCAAAGCAATCACCTGGAAGGGACAGTGTGCCAGTAAAACCGCAACGAAACCTGTACGGCCAAACCTGCAAGGAACTGTGGCACAACGGGGGTGAGTTGCCAACTCGTGAGTAGAAAACATCACAGAGCAGAAATCGCATGTATGACGCATCCTAGGTCATATCAAGTAATATCCTAAAATAATATTCTGATCCATCAATATATAAGTGCAATACTACGTGCTCGTGTCAGTGCCTCAGATAGCAGCATATCAGATATATGATGTATGAATGCATTACGATTGGAAACAGAATACATCATGAGTGAGACAACTGTTTTCTTTATTTATTGAGATTCCTGTATGTATATAAATCGAATATCATCAATGAAATCAACAGAGAAATCAGTGTCAAGCATCGACACAAAATATGAATCTCAATATCTCAATATCTCAGGCTCCGGCTATCCGGACTGGCCTGTATTATCAAATCTCAATATCTCAAATCTCAACATCCCAATATCTCAATACGTCGGGCTCTGTCATTCCGGATCGGCCCATATCATCAATCACACGACTACGAACGGTATCCTCCAGATATCCGTCGCGCCAGACAATCACCGGTAGGCAGTCTGCCCCTGCCGGGCTCATCGACTACAACTCGATCTTCTTGCCACGGGGTACCATACCGGGTCCACCATGTACCCACAGATGGTTCATCCAACTCCTCGAATCGGGTCTCGAAAACCATCTCAGAACCGATTCAAGTTATTTAGTGTACCACACCCAATCAACTCTTAATTCAAGTTAATGTTCATAACATTATTTTGCAACACAAAATGATATCCTTCATTGTCCAACAAAGAAATGGATATTATATTACATAGCATACTTGGCACAAAATAACAAGGGTTCAAAACCAAAATACAACCCAAAGGCAACCCAAGATGATACTCTCCTACGGATACAGCATGTACATTGGAATCATTTTCAACCCGCAGAGTATGGTCTCCAGTCTTCAAAACTCTACTGTTTCTCAGCCCCTGCATACAATTGCAGATGTGATAACCAGAACCGGTATCTAATACCCAAGATGCAGAGTTAATTAAAAAACAGTTCTTAGTTACAAATACACCTGAAGTGGAAGCATCAGGAGCAAGTATGTCTTGAGAAGATTACTTGGGGTACATGGAAAGTTGAGACTTTCAAAGCTAGACCTGTTACAGGTTTGTATCATTAACCAGGTATGGATTATGATGAAACATTTTCTAAGTATCTATGCTTAAGTCCATCCAGATCCTACTTGCTACGGCTACATACTATGACTACGATATCTAGTGGTTGGGTGTCATGACTGCTTTTCTAAATGATGATTTGGAAGAGAGAGTCTATAAGTACACAGCCAGAGGGCTTCGTAGATAGTGGGAGCAGCGGAAACGTGTGCAAGATGTTTTATGTGATAAAGCAGGCATCGCGGATTTGGAACGTCTATTTTGATGTGGTTGTCAAAGTGTTTGACATCATCAAAATGGTAGATGAACCTTGTATAAACAAAAAGGTAGTGGGGAGTATGGTAACGATCCTCGTAGAGTATGTGGATGACACGCTCTTGATAGGGAAGGAGTTTCCTAAGCTACGCTCGGTCAATCTCCGCTTATCACAAGGATTCTCCATAAAGGATCAAAGTGATACCCCCTAAATCCTGAGTTTTGATCTATGAGATAGAAGTAATTAGATGTTAGGATTCTCACTAGTTGTAGTGAGATGGTATCAATCGATCCTGGGGAGAATCACTGGAAATGTTCCAGGGTTATAAGGACGACTGAATGTCAGTCACATGCATTGTCTTTACCCTTAGTAAAGGGACGATATGTTAGAAGAGTTCCAAGCTAGATGCCGTGGCTTACTAGACGATAAAGGCTGGATACATCGCTACCAAAGATGATACCAAAGAGGAAGTCTGGGTGTATATTGGTTCATGAGATGAACTTCGTTCCTACCATTGTGAGACAATGGAGTTGTGGCTTATGCCAAGGAACGCCCGTCCCATCAGTGATCCAGACATATTCTAAGGCAGTGTCACCTGATCATGGAGATGGTTGATCTCCACGGGATCGAGGTTAGGAGAGCAGACTCAGAGGACAACACGGCGGATCCACTCATAAAGGCCTTTTCCCAGAGAGAGACTTTTATGGGATGGTTGAGTATGAGATACTACAACCACTGCTATCAGATGGCCCTAGTGCAAGTGGGGGATTGTTTGTTATATGTATGCCCTAGAGGCCATTACTATACATAGGATGTATATTGTAGTGGATGCTGGGACAAATATAGGGAGGACTTTCTTGCTCGACATGATAGTATGCTATCTGGTTGCTCTTTACCTTAACGTGTACACTGATTGTCTCTCTGTTACATGTTGGTAAAGCCCTTAGGATGTGTACTTGACTACCTGGACTATGATGCGGATCATACTAGTGGGGGCATGGTAGTCCATAAGTACATCCTTCAAGGTCCCTAGTCATGGGTGTTTCGAGACGGGGCATCGATATACCAGAGTAGACTAGCGTATACCTTCTCGATCCATACAGATGGGCGATGGATGATCCCATATCCATTGGTGTTTGACATCAGAGATGATATACGTGTGCTCAGTGGAGACTGGGTACACTGGACGGACTCGCCGAGAACTCCCAGATGGTATTATACCTCACGTCAGATGGCAGTTCTCTGGTGACACTGGTACAGAGTAGTCTGTTGACCTGAGATCGTCATAGAGTCTTGTGTGATTCCCACTGTGCTTTGATTTCCACCTTACCATGTCCAAGAGGGCGTGCAAAACGGTGGTTTTTGGGTACAGTCCCGAATCACATGGAGGCAATGAGCGATAGGAGGGGATTCCTCTCTCCCGGTATAGGGAGTTGATGTTGCGCTGTGTTTGATTGGCTATAACCGGAAATCCCTGGCCAGGGTTGCTGAGATTTACTGGTAAGTGTTACCAGTAGTTTCTTGAACTGTTATAGACCTCATATCGACATGATTTATCGAGCTACTGGGGTCTGACGTTTACCACCCCTATGCGAGATATGCGACATATCAGACGAACAGACTGGACTGTACGGTAAGTGTTGCTGGTTGGATTCACCGGAGTGTGAGCGGGCTTGCTCGTTGATCTTCTGATCGCTCAATACCCGGGTGGCCGTTACGTTTAGCAGACCGCTTGTGGCTTGTGTGGGTTTGATATGATCATCACCTGCTGCCGGCGTATTGACGAGTCTTTAGAGTCCTACACAGGGGTTTCCTGGCTCAAGCGAAACGAAATAGGAGCGCATATGAGATATGTACGGGACCGAGAATAATACCAGTATGTGATACTGTATTCTATTCTCGCGATTTGTATCATTGGACGGTTATATGAGATATAGCCGGGTTACCGAATCAAGTGTTGATTCGATACATTGATACACTTGATATTAGTCGGTTATATGCGTCATGACCGGATCATTAACAAGTGTTGATTTAATGATTTAATGTATAATTATATATATGATATATTACTTTACATTAACTAGTATTTGTTCACTTAAGATTATTTTCTTACTTGAATGTGCACGTTGTATATATGATATATTTTTGTGCATTTGATTGTATCATGTTTGATGATACATGCAAACTTGGGTGTGTGTATGCTTTGTACCATGTTTAGGTAAATGGTTAGGGTTTTAATTTATTTATTCATTTATTTATTTATTCTTTTTGGTAAGAAATAAAATGGTGGTTTTCTTTGGATTTTAATTGAAGCTTCATGAAGCTTTGAAAATTTCAACCATTTTGTTTTTTGCTTAACCTAACCATTTTGCCTAAATCCTAGTTTATTCTCTATATTAGTTACACTAACCCATGGTTGCTATGATAAGTATTCACTTGAATTTTATTTTCAAGAATTTAATTTCATTTTCCTTCTTCTTCTTCATCTTCTTCAAGTGAAGAAAAGAAAAGCTTTCTTGAAATTTCCAAGTGATGAATCCAAGTGAGAAATCCAAATCTAAAGTGAACCCACTTCCTATTTCTTCATCCTCTACCACTTGCCATGTAGTAGAGTGTGTTTTCTTCACAAGTTTTATGACCTAGTGAAGATGGTGGTTGAGTTTGAGTTGCCTCGACGTAAATCATCTTCGGCATTGAAGTCAACGACCTAGCCCACCCATTTCTCCGATGAAACCGACGCTAGAGTCCGGGATTCCTATGATCGCAGCGGAGGGACGTCAACACGGAGCTAGAGAGGTGGAGGACCGGATCTACAAAGGTTGTAGTCACTTTCACTTAGTAGAAAAATTGTTTGCTTGCATTTACTTTCGCCTATCCTCTAGTTAACGATCTAGTTTAGGGTTTCTCGGCACCGGAAAATTTGAATTTGGCATGGTAGATGCCTTGTGGAACCTCTTGAGTGTGCCTTGGAACCCTACACAAAACCTGCAAAGAACTGTGCCACAACGGGAGTGAGTTGCCAACTCGTGAGTAGAAAACATCACAGAGCAAAAATCGCATGTATGACGCATCCTAGGTCATATCAAGTAATATCCTCAAATAATATCCTGATCCATCTACATATAAGTGCAATACTACGTGCTCGTGTCAGTGCCTCAAATAGCAACATATCAGATATATGATGTATGAATGCATTACGAATGGAAACAGAATACATCATGAGTGAGACAACTGTTTTCTTTATTTAATGAGATTCCTGTATGTATATAAATCAAATATCATCAATGAAATCAACAGAGAAATCAGTGTCAAGCATCGACACAAAACATGAATCTCAATATCTCAGGCTCTGGCTATCCGGACTGGCCTGTATCATCAAATCTCAAAATCTCAAATCTCAACATCCCAAAATCTCAATACCTTGGGCTCCGTCGGTCCGGATCGACCCATATCATCAATCACACGACCACGAAAGGTATCCTCCGGATATCCGTCACGCCAGACAATCGCCGGTAGGCAGTCTGCCCCTGCCGGGCCATCGACTACAACTCGATCTTCTTGCCCCGGGGTACCATACCGGGTCCACCATGTACCCGCAGAAGGTTCATCCAACTCCTCGAATCGGGTCTCGAAAACCATCTCATAACCGAGAAAACATCATGGTGGACAAGCCTCATCATATCCAGGAAAACCGCATTTTTCTCTTTAAAAAAAATCTTCAGTTTATAAAACTTTCACATGCGGTTTCCAAATCCAGAAAATCTCGAAAAGGATCCGAAATCATTAAATCACCATGTCAAAAAACAGTGAAAACCGGCATAAATCTCCATAATACTGCATAAGCAATCAATATATAAATGCATTTGATATCATGCAATGAATGCAATAGTAAAACTAGCATATGAAAGCTATAACCTATTGCAACTATCAGCTAGCAAGCTATGTCAATGAAACAGTATTCTCTAAAGTGTACGTGACATGGCAATTACCGATGATGATGTGTGTGAGCCGGCAAGAAAGTGTATGTGAAGCATACGCATCATCGGTAATGGTGCTGGTGTCCTGACCGCATGGTGTCATAATCACTAAGTACACAATAAACATGCAATGAGACGATAATAACATAATAAATGGCAAATGAAAAGTAAATGCAGCAATAATATGAGGAAGATGAATAATAACATAACAATAAGAAACCGACATTACTATATAAGTGTCTTTCTGTTTTGCCATTTGAAATAACACGAATCGTGGTGTTTTGAAAATGAGGGCTACGGTGTTTTTAAGAAAATATACGTAATTTGAAATATCTGTAGAATCCCTTGTACTGTCTTTAAAATACACAAGATTTGTTAGTTTTGAAATATGTATGAATCGAATCTAGTCTAACCTCTACAAATAAACTACAGGACTGAGCTAATAGGCTAATAGAAAAGGGTAAGGAAAACCACCTAAGTCTGAGTCGATATATATATATATATATATATATATATATATATATATATATATATAATAGTCGGTGATCCCTCCTCAATAGTATCTCACACGATACACTGTATAATATGACATCCTTGAGTCAAGTGTGCAGATCTATCATCAATATAGCTCGTACGGGAAATCCATCATACGCCATCCCAAATCAGGGTACGGGTCAAATATCACATTTATCACATTATTCATCTGGTATCCTCATCATCACCTACCGTGAACTGGGTACTGATCTACGTCTAGTATAATACTGATACCATCTATATATACATATGCATGTGTATGAAACACAACGCCCAAGGACCCACTATAACATCGTGTCGTATCTCATAATACGAACCACGTCACATCACCGATCTCATGGCACCATGCCCAATCTCGTCGACTCATCTCCAAATACCATATACTATCCACAACATCCGTGCATACGTATATGTATATATTTATAAACCACACATCCATATCTATCTATATACATATAACATATACACTCGAACCCATATCCCGTGTGTGTATGTGTAACAACCTTACTCTAGGGTTCATGACTATGAAACCAACTAAATCAATTTCCTCAAATCTCGCTAACACTAAGCCATGATCTTCTAAAGCTTAACTTGCTAAGAATTCATATCTCGTCATAACACAAAAATGTATAACTATATCACATCACATCATATTTTACGAAAAAGCAGGTGTGCTATATGCCATCCACCCGACTTCCCCCGTAGATATATATCTACTCACTTTTGCTTGCCGATGCCGATGTCACCACGCGCTTGCTTGTCATCTCTAAATCTTCATGAGGGTACCTACATATAATAAACAATCGCAATCGCTATTAACATCAAGTCCAGAAACCAAAACGGCACACGGATTGCCTATCGGTCAAAACATATAGCCCACGCGTGCAAAAACGACTAAACAACCCTTGTTGTTGATGTACAAACATGCAAAAACCCAATACGAATACAAATATCAAGAATTAGCATTTAAAAATACGGAAAACATAGCCAAAATCACACCAGAATGCTCCCAGATTTTGATTCAGGTCAAATAAAGCTAAAAAAACAAGTCTAGGGTGCTGTATATGATGTATCTGAGCTACTGGACCAACCCCGACACCTCATGCCACCAAGTGGCCGGCCCCTACTACTAAAATTCCGGCCAGCTAGGCCTTCCCTGGTCTGTTGGGCTTCGTCTTCGTAGGGTGGTCTCCTGGTGGTGTATCTAGGTCCCTAATATTGTTTGCTACTCTCAAAAACTCCCCGGGTCACTCCAGATTTCTCTGCACACCCCAAACACTCACAAAACCGACATGGATCAATTCTAAAGTTTGTATTCTCCGTTCTAAACTCAGTTTCAGGTCTCTAATTTGATCCCTACGGTCTTGTACAGCCACCACACATCACTAATTCCCCAAAATCCTCAAACCCTTCTCTTGAATTTTCTAAACACCACATACCCTAACCAAAAACATTCTAAACTAATCTAGAATACAAAAAATCTAAAAATAAACTAAATGGAAGAATTTATACGTCCTTTAGGACACTCAAGGCATGCCTAGCTCCCTAAAGTTGTCAAAATCCCATTTTGCTTGGTCCAATGTGCTTCCCTTGAGCTTGTGCATGTTTTTAAAGAAATGGTTATAGGGTTATGGTGAATATTTTGATATGGGTCAATGAAGGTAGAAGATGGAGGGTGATGAGGAAGAAGAAGAAGAAGAAAATGGTGGAGGAACAATGAAGCAGCACCCTCTTCTCTCTCTCTCACGCATGGTCTCCTATCATGATTATGTCCCCTTTTCTCTCTCCTCAAGTCATCATTACTCCCTTTTTCCATTCTTTTTATTTCTCACCACAATAAAACCAAATACATAACAGAAATAAAATGAACCAACATGTAACATGTCATGGTACAATAGCCATGAAAACTGTAGAAACACGGATTTGGCTTAATCACGATTAGCAGTGCACAAATCGGGTTTTTTTTAATCAAAACTGCAAATAATAAATTTTAAAACTGCCAAATCCTTTAAATATATTTTTAAATGAATAAATAATTTTAATTTTCATTTATTTCATAATTATAGGTATATATTTATACCCTTTTTCGAAAACCCCAATTTCGCAAATCTGGCAGTTTTCGGGAAATATATTATTTTGATATTAAATTCCAAAAATAATATTTTATATTTTCTGAAATGTTACAATCTTCCTCCCTTAAAGAAATTCTGTCCCCGAATTTAAATTTAAACCCCTCAAATACTAAAACATTTCAGTAAAAAGTCCAAGCCGTCGGGGCTCCGAAATCATCAATACATAAAACGCATCATAGCGCAATGTCTGTGCATGAACAATGAGCAGATAACACCAAATCAAAACTCCGTCAAGCATCCCAGAATCATCGGTGTCATGGAGAAGACATCAATATCAAAGCCCAAAACGAAACCAATCTTGATATACATCAAAACCATACATGTAAACATCAAAACTATACAAGTAAACATCAGAAGGAAATGCATGCAAAACCTTTCATGTCGCTGTGCGATGCGCGTATCGCGGCACAATGGCGGACGTCTATTGTAAGAAAATAACTATATATATACTTATCCTTTGTTTAATATGTACGTCCCGCCGTTTTGAAATGATTTAGAAGGGTTTCCTTTATAAAATGTTTCTTGTCATCTCAGACACGTAGGTAAATACTGAGACTATAGCTCCTTTTTTGGAAATCCCATCGATAGCTGTCAATGCATGCAAAACATATCCAGGTACTGTCCTCTGACTAGTCCTGCTCAGTACGAAAACAAATAGTAAATATCATAAAGGTGTATTGCTCCATAAGAATCAATCCCGAATCTACATATGAATGCTACGTGCGTCTGGTGCGCACGGAAATCACAATCCATGAATGTGCCATACATGTGCACAGAACCAACATCTAAGTGCAACGGGTGTGCACGAACACCTGTCAAGTGCAACTAGTGTGCCTGACAGCCAAAACCAGGTGCATCTGATATGCACGAAGAATCTCGATTGAGTGCATCTGGTATGCATCAAAATCGCATCAAGCGCCCAAATATGCGCAAGAATCCAAATCCAGTGCACAAGGTGCACGAAAACAATTTCGAATATCGCAATCGAAATCAACGGTACACAACACATCTCAATCCAAATCCAAATCAGGTATACCGTGGTCTATAACTCACAACCACGTGCATCAGCGTGCACAAAATCGAATCAAAATACTAAAAGTGTATGAAAACTATGCCGAAAGCATAAGTCAAATCACATGCATACCATAGGCATGAAATCAAAATCAACATCTCGAATGATATCTAATCAAAGTCAAGTGCTACTGTGGTGCACAAAATCTCAATCTAGTGCAACTAACATGCACGAATGGAAATCCCAATCGAGTGCATCCGGAGCGCACAAAACCAAATCTCATATCATGCGCTCAGTATGCGCGAAAATCCCAAATCAGGTGCATCCGTCCTGCACGAATGAAGGCTAAATCAAGTGCATCTAACATGCATAATAAAATCTAAATCAAGTGCATCCAAGGCGCACAAAATCCAATACCAAGCACCTAATATGCACAAAATCCAACCCAAGCACGTCAGTCCGTGAAAAGTATCTAGTGCAGTAACATGCATCAAAACGATCATCAAATGCAGACACGCACAAAACACAAATCTGGTAACACAAATACTCAAGACATATATCGGCTGCAACCAAGGTACGGAGTATATGTTCGGTGCAACCAATGCACAAAATACCTAGCTAGTGCAACAAATGCTCGAAATACGAATCCGGTGCATCCAGTGCACAAAATATCAAATACAGTGCATCTAGTACACAAAATACCAAATACAGCGCATCTAGTGCACAAAATACCAAATCCAGTGCATCCAGTGCACGAAATACTAAATACAGTGCATCCGGTGCACACAATACAAATCGGGTGCAACAAGTGCATGAAGATACATCAATAACTCAAAGACATATAAAAAGCAACACCGAGTGTGCCAAGGTGTATAAAATCATAAACGCGTGCAACTGCGTGCACAAAACACGTATCAATGCACTTCAAGCACATGTAAGCCATTCCGAGTGCAAAAACTAAATCGAGTGCATACCATATGCATAAAAATTAAATCAACCGTAGGAAATCCACGAAATCATAAACATATGCAGCCAAGGCACAAACCGATATCAAGTGCAATAAATACGCACAAACCATAAATCAACACAACGGTGTACAAAAACATATCTCAAGTGCAATAACTTTGCACAAAACCGTAAATACCCAGTAGGAGCAGCCATGGTGCACGAAAACCATACCATAAAGCCCAATCATCAAAACTCAAATCCAAGCGATAAAAGCGTGATGCTCGGATCACAACGCAAATCGCAACGAAAGACACTAAGGTACGCCTCCTACAACGTCGAAAAGTATCGGTACGTTCAACACTAGCAGAGCAAGAACATCCGCTGCCTCCTGCTCATGGTCTGGCGTCTTCTGTCCCTGGGTCCTCATTTCTCTGTGGATTACCGATCTCCTAATCCATCGGCTCGTCGGCCCGGTCCGGTGTACTAATGGAAACGATCCGCTCTTGTACTCCTCTGGTCCTCCCACGGCCAATTAGCATGACCACTCATCAAGAAGCACGTCTCTGACGTCAGCCTCTGGTCCTCTGAATATACGTCACACATCTGATCCTCGGTGCAAATCTCATTGCAGCAGTGTCCTGGAAAGAACCTGCTCAGGGTCTCTTCCGATCTCGCCTATGCCGAACTGTACGGAGGCTATCATCTATTACTATATCTCTTTCTTGTTCTGGAACGGCTGCATACTCATCACGACTCCTCCTGGAAGATATATCCATTTACAACGCCTATGCATGCGTATCACTTCTATGATGTCAGCGGAGTGGAACGTCCTCTCGTCACGATCTCATACGAGCCTCTTACTCCACCTTTCTCCAATGTCGACTGATTCAGACTTGTCTCTTCGTGGCTGCATGGACTGCGCTCCAATGGCTATACTCGTATCTGGAGTCTCCCAAGCAATGTATCCCATCACATGATATCCGAAGGATGTCGAACTTTTCGATCGATTCATCGAGGTTCCATAATCCCCCAAGAGCTCAATATCTTGGGTACAGTTAAATAGCATCGAATATATGCCACAGCACTTATGGACCAACCGTAGAAGGGCAAACCCAAGCCTCACTAATGGCACCGCTGAACTTCCGCAAACCCTAAGGTTCATCGGCGTTCCATGGTCATTATGTCGAGTTAGGGTTTCATTCTTCTTGAGGGTCCGTAGAATAACTTGCATTGTTTTCCGAATACTTTAAACAAAGAAAATGGCCTGACATTCGATCGTCTATATCGACACTCAACGTATCAGCGTGAAGTCGTCTCTAGCTGGAATCAATCAATCTGATGACCTAATATCGGGGTAGGCAATGAATCACATGTCCTAGTCCTTCATCTTTGGTGACTAGCGATCTTCTATCATATCTCGAAGTATAACTCGTGCGACATTAACTTCAAACATTTGGGGTGAAATCTTTTCATTTGCTGAAGTCGCTGGCTCATTCGTCGGCATGCTGAACAGTTCCTCAATCATCAAAATATCTGTGATTTGACGGTCATCACAATCTGGCTGTCATCTGGAGTTAGCCCAATCCGCTGGTGCTGATCTGCAAGTCCGAGAAATCTCATAAAGGCGATCCATCAAACGCTTATGGCACAAAAACACAATAGAATGAAACCTCTATGCAATCGTATGTCCCTGGAATCACGCCCTGGTCAGTCCTCGTCCGTGACGAGCTCGTGCTGACCGCAACTCTAGCCGTAGCTCTCTACGCCCGTACAACCGTGATAACAAAACCATAAACTGGTACCGATGAGGATAGATCATAGGAATGAATATAACGCTGTGCAAAGAAATGTACATCCTAAGGCTCCTTAAGCGGAGTATCGTATCGTATGTATGCCGCCGAACATGCACACGATACGTCACTCTACTTGAGTCACCTACTCCATCAACCAAGGATAATCCTACACTCCGAAGGTAAAACCTAACGCTCTGATACCAACTTTTTCATGACCCGAAAAATACCGAGCTTGACTGTCACTTAAATTACGAAACGTCTCAAGACGTATGTAATCTAAGTTAGCCAAAACCCAGAAATCAAAACCAAGTAAAGCAGTAGAGTGAAGGAAAAACCAATTTTAAAGCAAGAAATTTAACAACATAAGCCGAAGTATGCATTTTTCAAATGTCAAGTCTTTTCTGAAAATTTCGGCAGAGGTTCGTTTGTAAATTCAGTCCCCAAACGTGTACAAAACCTGATAAAGCATGTATAATGAATAAATGCATCCCCAAGCGGGAGCTAGCTCTTCGCCAACCGGCGGACAAAACCACACAATGCAATATAATATACAACGCCGAAAGGCGAGGATCTAACTCAAGATAAAAATCCAACATCATCAAGAAAACCAGAGGAAAACCATAATAATACAGCGCGCGACTCTAAGGTTGAAAGAATATAAACTGGTCATCTATCTCTATCAAATATACAAGTCTGGTTGATGGAGTTTTACTAGATACAACTGAAATAACAAATATACAACGGTGGTCACGATGCAAGTGAACCACCAACCAAAGCAATCACCCGGAAGGGACAGTATGCCAGCAAAGCCGCAACGAAACCTGTACGGCAAAACCTGCAAGGAACTGTGGCACAACGGGGGTGAGTTGCCAACTCGTGAGTAGAAAACATCACAGAGTAGAAATCGCATGTATGACGCATCCTAGGACATATCAAGTAATATCCTCAAATAATATCCTGATCCATCAACATATAAGTGCAATACTACGTGCTCGTGTCAGTGCCTCAGATAGCAGCATATCAGATATATGATGTATGAATGCATTACGAATGGAAACAGAATACATCATGAGTGAGACAACTGTTTTCTTTATTTATTGAGATTCCTGTATGTATATAAATCGAATATCATCAATGAAATCAACAGAGAAATCAGTGTCAAGCATCGACACAAAATATGAATCTCAATATCTCAATATCTCAGGCTCCGGCTATCCGGACTGGCCTGTATTATCAAATCTCAATATCTCAAATCTCAACATCCCAATATCTCAATACGTCGGGCTGTGTCATTCCGGATCGGCCCATATCATCAATCACACGACTACGAACGGTATCCTCCAGATATCCGTCGCGCCAGACAATCACCGGTAGGCAGTCTGCCCCTGCCGGGCTCATCGACTACAACTCGATCTTCTTGCCATGGGGTACCATACCGGGTCCACCATGTACCCGCAGATGGTTCATCCAACTCCTCGAATCGGGTCTCGAAAACCATCTCAGAACCGATTCAAGTTATTTAGTATACCACACCCAATCAACTCTTAATTCAAGTTAATGTTCATAACATTATTTTGCAACACAAAATGATATCCTTCATTGTCCAACAAAGAAATGGATATTATATTACATAGCATACTTGGCACAAAATAACAAGGGTTCAAAACCAAAATACAACCCAAAGGCAACCAAAGATGATACTCTCCTACGGATACAGCATGTACATTGGAATCATTTTCAACCCGCAGAGTATGGTCTCCAGTCTTCAAAACTCTACTGTTTCTCAGCCCCTGCATACATTTGCAGATGTGATAACCAGAACCGGTATCTAATACCCAAGATGCAGAGTTAATTAAAAAACAGTTCTCAGTTACAAACACACCTGAAGTGGAAGCATCAGCATGCTTCTTCTTCTTGAGATTTGCAAGATACAGAGCACGGTTCCGTTTCCAATGACCCGTCTTGTGGCAGAAAAAACATTCCCCTTTTCCACTTCCCGCGGCCCCGGTTTTGTCTTTCCCCTTCGCCTTTTGGACTCCACCTTTCGGTTTGATGGACTTCTTCTTCTTCTTTCCCATGGCCTTGGCTTTTGGGATGGAAGAAGAAGATGGTCCAGCAAGCAGAGCGGGAGTCTTCGATGTTTTCAGCGTGCTCTCTGCACTTCTTAATATATTGAGAAGTTCGGGCAATGATTTCTCTAAATCGTTCATATTGAAATTCACTATGAACGGAGCAAAGGCGGGGGAGATAGACTGCAGAACAACATCCATATATTGCTCATTATCCATAGTCCATCCCAGTTCCTCAATTTCTTCTATAAGACCAATCATCTTCAGGACATGGTCTCCTACTGATGCACCGGGGGCCATCCGCATCTGAAACAGCTTTCGAAATGCTTCATATCGCAAAGTACGAGATTGCTTTTCATACAACTCTTTTGTATAAAGAAAGATGGATTGTACATCCATCTTCTCGTGTTGTTTCTGATGGATGTTGTCCATAGAAGTATGCGTGAGGCACCTGGCTGTGTTGCAATCAATATCCCTTATTTTTCGGATCTCCCTATCCGAAACAGATGAATCAGGTCCTGGGACGGGTGGGGCTTTGGTAGTTAAAACATATGATACTTTATCATATGCAAGTGCAATGTTCAAGTTCCTCTTCCAACCTTTATAATTCGGCCCAGTCAATTTGTTTTTCTCTAGTAAAAGCTTATGTCACGTCATCGGTATCTGCCATTAGGAGAGAGAAAAGAATACACTCAGCGAAATGCTCTTGCAAAGAATTAGATTGGTTATTATCTTATCTAATCGATGTCTCCCACTGCTTTAATCAAATTTTCGTTCAAAACCTGAAAAGAAAACTAGCCAGGATTAATTATATTCTACAGTTTCGCTAACTGGTCAGCCAGGCCAGTTTCGGTACTTTGAGGGAGGTTCCCCGTGCTTTTGCACGGACCTAATTAAAATAAACCTCGTTTTCCTAGAGTTCATACCCCGTTAACACCTTTCTAGACACCTACTGGATTAGCTAATTGTAAAGTGCAAAACTCTCCTGGAAGTAACACTTACTCACAGTGGGATAGGGATCCAACTATTATATAGATGGAATGCAATCTTACTGCAAATTTCAACTCTTGAAACTCCCGATATAGTTTTTACCCCTAGATGCTTATGACCTTGGCTATGGTCAAAATATCACAAGCACTCGTCAAGTTCTACCCTTCATTTCGAGATTAACTAGACCCACCCATATGACCCTTGACTATGATCAACATAATCACATGAATGTCCTAACTGATTGCATCATATGCTTTGTAGGAAGACATCACTTAGCTACCACACACTACGCCTTGACTATGATCAAAATACGCAGCACGAATACTAAGTACTCTGCTTCCTAAAATGACGGAGGGTTGCGGATGGTTTTTATGAAAACGTTTAAAATTTTGAACTTGATCTCGTTGTAGAATCAAAACAGCTTAGAAAAGGAATAGCTTAAGCTCCGCAAATTTTGAAACTTGCATTTTTCATTATAAGGCCGAGTGGGTTTCAAATCCGATTCTACAACATCTTTAGGTTTCTTCTACTTTACATTAATCTCATTAATGTAGTCCCATCATTTAAGTTCCTAAGCCATCACAGAAAAGAAACGAAAATAGAACGTTTACTTATACCACCCGCATTCGCCACAGTGTCCCGTTATGCACCGTTAGGTTACTTAACTAACGGCATAGCGGGACGGGACTAGCGCGGGTGTAAAATATAAGCAACGTTTATTATATATCATATATATAATAATAATCCATTCGTCTCAGATACTAAGTAATCACATTACAGAATATCAACAGCAGCAGAAGCACATTTGAAAATAAAAAGGATATCTAGGAGGTCCGTATTTTGTATTCAGCCAGTAATAGAAAATACGGATTCCATGGTCGCGATGAATAGCCAAGCCCACACCCCTAGACCCCTACGAGAGCGGCAAGTGATCCTGCCAATTCTAGAGTTTAGGAGACCCGGTCTAAACTCCTTGAGATGGCCTCCCACTGAACCCTAGAACCCGATCACTTTTGCTTTCCTCCTTGGGTCTATCCTAATGCGGAAAAGTAAATTATATTCAATAAAAGTGACATCATCCTCAACCCGGAAGTTCCCCAAATAAAAGAATATTACATACAATGGACTCTTACATGAATGAAATTAAACACTCTCATCTCACATAAAACTCCCGGCTATTCGATCGCGACAATCCTGCATCATATCTCAGCAACACATAATATCTCATATC
The DNA here is from genome assembly GCA_030015575.1 of Agapanthus africanus. Lineage (NCBI taxonomy): Eukaryota > Viridiplantae > Streptophyta > Magnoliopsida > Asparagales > Amaryllidaceae > Agapanthus > Agapanthus africanus. The sequence goes on along the minus strand of CM057347.1, from coordinate 191,061,038 downwards.
ATCAACGTAGGCAAGTATGCGTATCCCGATTGTTATTGATGTATAGCAACGAAGCCGACGATACATCACATACTACGCTTACGATCATAGAAAAGAAAGCGAAAAACAACAATTGCAATCACAGATATCAAGACGATGTTTAACGTTTCGATCAAATCAACAAACACCCACGTTTTACCCCTAAAGCTCAACACTTGTGTAAAGTTACAAATACTCAAAATCGCGCCACAGTGTCTTATGATCCAGCCGTAGAAGGAGTTAACCAACGCCTCACCTATGACATCACGGCACTACGGCAAACTCAAAGGTTCGTTCGCGGTTCCATGGGCATAAAAGCGAGTTAAGGTTATTATGATCTTCTAGAGGGTCCATAGGATACTTGCGCTACTATAGAATATAAAGTTAACTTTGGAAAAACACAACACTTGGAAATTTCCGCGGGCTAGAAAGTGGGGTGTCCTAAAAATAGTCTAGGTTACCAATTTAGTGTTAAAAAATATGATTACGAATCTCTAGGAAATAACCCAAGGTCAATATAATCATCACATGAAAAATTGGACTAAATAAACAATACTAGAAACCCTAACTTGCAAACAACAGAGCACAGGTGAAACAGGGGGTGCATAGGGGATGGGGAGGCCGGCCTGGCTGCAATTTGTGGGGATGTTGTTAGTGTATATGCCCTAAGGGCCATTATTGTATCATATTAGTTTGTATATTACTTAATGGAAGCTTGGGATATTCACATGTATATAACAGTCTTGCGAAACATGGTAGTATGCTACTTGGTTTTTCTATCTTAATATGTGAGTATACGAATTGATAGAGCTCTTAGAATCTTGCTTGACTACCAGCGTTGTGATGGCAGTCACACTAGTGGGGGCTGGGTAGTCTACAAGCACATCCTTTTTCAGGTCCCTAGTCGTTGGATTATCGAGACAGGGCATCGATACTCCAGAGTAGACTAGTGTGTACGCTTCTCATCCCAGTTGGGGAGATGGTCTGTCCCACAGCCGTCAGTACGTCATACTAGAGATAGTATACGGGTGCTCGTTGGGTTACGGGTACACCAGACAGGACTCGCAGGGAACTGTTGGTTGGTTTTATACCAGTCGTCAGTTAACAGTTCCCAGGTGACATGAGTACAGCATAGTCCGTAGACTTGACACAGCTACTTCGTCTCGAGTGTGTCCCACTGTTCTTAGATTGCTACCCTACTACGGCTCAAAGGAGTCGTGCAAACAGGTAGCAGTTGGGTACAGTCCCGAGCACTTGGAAGCAGTGGCGGTTAGACAGGATTCGTCTCTCCCGGTATTGGGAGTTGATATCGCGCTGTGTCAGAGAGCCATTACGCAAAGTCCCTGACCAGGGCAAGCGAGATTTACTGGTAGGTTCTAGTAGTTTCTCAGGGTGTAATGGGCTTCACTCCGACACGACTTATACCGCTATTAGGGCACTGACGCTTGCCACCCCCTAGGCCCGATATGCTATAGTCTTAGACGAACAGACCAGACTGTACGGAGATTGTCACATCAGGCTCAGTAGGAGTATGGATGGGTTTCCTCATCGGCCTTCTTATCAACATCTACCTGGGGACCGTTACGTACAGCTAGTGCCGCTTGCGGTTTGTGGTTAAACCCACTGCCAGCGTAGTAGTCGAGTCATTAGAGTTCCGCACAGAGAGTTTCCCTGCTCCAAGCGAAACGATATAGAGGTCGTATGGTTTTACGACAAGGGTTCGGACGCATACGTGTGTTTACGCACGTATGACTTTCGGACAGTTTTTACTAGCCGGCTTTGGTTTAAGCCAGTTTCTAGTATCGGGATATTGGATTTATACAGTCTAAAGTTTTTCCGTGCTTTCACGGATAGGAGGGGCATTCTCATAATTTCGCGAGAAGCTTCTAGAAGGTTGGTGACTTGGGGGTTTAGGTGGCATATGCATTAAATGAGATTAGTGACTCATTTGTGTGATTCATCCATGTCATTAATGCATCATAAATGCTTAATGACTCATGGAGATGAATCACTCATTTGTATTTATGAAGTATGGTTGTTAAATCCTTTATTTCATTTTTGGATAAATAATAATGCTTCATATATATCATGAGAGATCATTATCTCATTCTTATTCTCATGCTCACCTTCTCTCTCCTCAAGCTCTCTCTCTTCAAACCATAATCCTCCCCTCTCATGTGTTGAGATCAAGGATTAGAAAGACTAATCAATCCATAATCCAACTCTATATCACCTAGGTTACTTAGATTAGCACTTTAAGAAACCTAGTTACCTCAAGTTTGAGGTGAAGCTTGAAGTAAAGCTCTCGGGTGGATCGTCTACTACTTGGAGAAGGCCGAGGAGGAGGTGGAGAACGTAAAGACGAAGGACACAGTTCATTAGGTATAATCATTTCACATAGTAGTTTAGAACTCCTATGTTTATCGTTAGTTATAGTTTAGCAAAGATTCTTCGGTTAGTCGATGTTTAAGCAAAGAATAAGATCGTTTTTTCATATTTCCGCCTCCCCGCAAGTCGTGGGGTGTTGTACATCGACTTATGGTGGTATCAGAGCCTCGCTAAACAATAATTAACTCATTGGCAAAGTCGTAAGAATTTCAAAAGCAAAACGAACCGGAAAATACTTCGAAATCATATAGTTTCTGTCGAATTTAAAACAGGCCCTAAAAATTTTTCAGGTAGCTGCAGTATAACCTACAAAGAAATATAAGAACACTGGAGAAAAATGGGTTCCTGAATCGGCCATACAGCCGCAGAACCGCGACCGATCCCACCGATCCGCTGCGGATCCGCTGCTGAGTTGGGGCCGATTCAACCCAGTTTGCTCTAGTAACTCTTCTGTGATATTTTTGTATTTTCTGGAATGTTTATTTTCTGCTCAAGTCTCAGATACATAAAGTAGTTTTGGGAGTAGAATCTAATTTGTTTGCTCGATCGAAATTATTCGATGTTTGCTAATTTGATTATATCTGTGTTTGTATAATGTGTTCGTAAACCTCCCCTAACTGCTAGTATGTCGGTTGGCAGGGGGTTGCACATTTCTGTAATGGATTTTAATGTTTGTGATTATGAACTGTATTGGATTGTTGTGATGATTAGCCGGGTTTTGAGATGGGTTATTATTTTAATTCATTCAATGTAATTATAATATGTTGTAATATTATTTTGCGGGGCACATCCAGGTTACGGTTCTAGCAACCGTTGTATTATTTCATTTTACTGTTTTTGCTCCTAGGACAGACCCAAGGTGGGGTGCACAAACTACCGGGTACTTTGAAGTGTTTAGTGGCCTACTCACTTTGTTGAGGGAGACCGCTTCACTTCGGGTACTTGGCGGGTAGTTTGCCGTACCCGTAGGGGTCTAGGGTGGGGTAAAGGCTATTCATCACAACTGTGTAATCCGTTTTTCGTTGCAGGCTCAAAAGAAATGCGGATTGCTTGCATATCCAATAATGTTCATCTGAGATCTGGAATGCCTATTATTGCGTCTGACGAATGTATAATATCTATATATGATAGCTATTTAGACGTCACATATGTTTTACACCCGCGCTAGCCCAGCCCCCGCTCTGCCGTTAGTTAAGTAACCTAACGGGTGATGACGGGACCCAGTGGCGAATGTGGATGGCATAAGAGGACATTGTATTTTCGTTGTTTTTAGCAATGATAGGTTAATGATGGGACGCATTATTATTAATGCAAAGAAAATAGACCAAAGTTTAATCGTTGGAACAATTTTAAAGAAACCACTCGGTTATTTTTAAAACAGAAGATATTTTTTAATTGCGGAGCTTTAACCACTCCTTTTAAAAGCTATCAGGTTCCTTCGGTTATATCAAGTTCACTACGTTCACGGTTTCGCCAAAACCATTCGTAGCCCTCCGTCATTTCATTTGGGTATTCAGTAGTATTCAAGCTATGTATTTTGACCAACACCAAGGCATAGTGTTTGGTAACTGCTGGGTATTCATTTGTTGCATAGATAGATGAGTTAGTTTGGGATAGTCGTATTATCATTTTGGCCGAACGTCAAGGATATATACGGATGGGTTCAAATTAACAAGATAATGATGGGTAGAACTTGACATGTGACTTATGACATTTTGACCTAACGCCAAGGTCATAAGAGCATGGGGCACAAAAATTTATCGGGAATTTCTAAAGAAACTGAAATTTGTAAAGAGATGCATACCATTTGGAGTTTGATGAATGTTGGTAGTATTCCTTCAACATTATCATACGATGATATTTGGATCCCGATACTACTGTGAGTATATGCTACTCATCAGGAGATTCGTCACTTAATGATCAATGCTATAAACCAAGTAGGTGCCGAGAAAGGTGTCAGCGGGGCTATGCCCCCAGAGAAAAGAGGTTATTTAATTAAGGAACTTCGCGAAAGCGTTGGAAAACCTCCCTTGAAGTATCGACACTGACCTGGCTGAACGGTTAAGCAAGTATTGTACGGTGAGAATAGTCCTGGCTAATTCTTCTTTTATGGTTTGAGGAAGGATTCGAGAAACAGTGCGAGCCATCCAGTTTAGATAAACTAAAATCCACTCTAAACTTGCAAGAGCATCATGCTAAAGTGTTTTCTTCTCTCTCTCCTAATTGCAGCGACCCTGAAAATGACTGGACTCAAGTTACTTTTAGAGAAAAATATACTGACAGGGCCAAACTATAAATATTGGCTGCGGAATGTCAAAATGGATTCGACATATGACAAATTGGGGTACGTCCTCACCGCTAAGGCACATGCAGTCCCAGGTCCCTAATCCAGTAATGCGGATAAGGAAATCCGCAAAACCTGGGAGTATGATTGCGCGAAGGCCAAGTGCATCATGCTTGCCTCGATGAACAATGAACATTAGAGGAGGCACGAGGATATGGAACTAGATGCCATATTTCTCCATACAAAGGAACTTTATGGAGAGCAATCTCGTATAGCAAGATACGAGACCTCAAAGAACTTGTTTTGAGCGAGGTTGGCCGTCGGATCATCGGTAGGAGAACATGTCCTAAAGATGATATGCTATATAGAAGAGCTCGCAGACCTTTGGACGACTTTGGATAATGAGCTCTATACAGACCTAATTCTCCAGTCCCTTCCTTCCACCTACGCCCAGTTTATTCTGAATTTCAATATTCAAACAAAAGAAGTTGAACTTCCAGAACTCCTTAACATGTTGAGGAGTGCAGAGGGCACCTTGCAGAAGGCAAGGGAAACACCCGCTATGTTTGTTAGCGGTGCTTCTTCTTCCGGGTCCAAGGCTAGGGCCAAAGGAAGGAAGAAGAAGGCCGCCACCAAACCTAGAGGAGGTGTTAGTAAGGTGGGAGGAAGGGAAAGAAAAAGATTGCAGTGCCAGTAGTGGCCCAGGATGAGTGCTTCCATTGTCACAGGAAAGGGCACTAGAAGAAAGATTGCAAGGCGTGGAACGCCAAGAACCAGGGACCGAAGCAAGCTGTTGCTTCGACTTCAGGTGTGTTTGTAATTGAGAATTGTCTGTCAATCAACTCTACTTCCTAGGTATTGGTTACCAGATCAGGATCTCATATATGCAATTCATTGTAGGCACTGAGAAACCGTAGAGTGCTGAAAGATGGTAATATGACCCTAAAGGTTGCTAACGGAGCTAGCGTGGGAGCTGTGTCCGTAGGGGATTATCACCTGGGATTGACGAGTGGACATATTTTGGTTTTACATAACTGTTTTTGTGTACCTAGTATAACATGTAATATCATATCAGTTTCCTTGTTATCAAATAAAGGTTATGATTTCACGTTTGTAAGCGATGCTGTTAACATCCACCTTAATCATGGTTTGATTGGGTCCGGTACACTGAATAACGGTATATATGTCTTAAACCAACTCCAGATTTTCAATGTCCAGAACACACTAAAAAGAAAGTCTCGAGATTTAAATAAGGCTTTCTTATGGCATTGTAGACTAGGTCACATCAATGAGACAAGGTTAACTAAGTTACATAAAGAAGAATATTTGGACTCGTTCGAATATCAAACTTATGCCACTTGTTAATCATGTCTCAAAGGAAACATGACAAAGACTCCATTCACTGGACATGGAGTAAGAGCGAGCGAGCTCTTAGGACTCATACACAGTGATGTATGCGGTCCAATATCTACATATGCAAGAGGTGATTTTTCCTATTTCATTACTTTTACGGATGATTACTCAAGGTACGGATTCATTTATCTGATGAAACATAAATCCGGGGCTTTTGAGAAATTCCAGGAGTATAAGAATGAAGTAGATAACCAAACCGGCAAAAGTATCAAAACACTAAGATCTGATCGAGATGGTGAATACTTAAGTGCCGAGTTCCTAGGTTACCAAAAAGAGAAAGGAATTCTCTCTCAGCTTACTCCTCCATACACTCCACTGCATAACGGTGTATCGGAGAGACGGAATCGAACCCTATTGGATATGGTACGTTCCATGATGAGTAATGCTGAGTTACCGTGATCTTTCTGGGGTTATGCGCTAGAATCAGCGGTACATCTTTTGAACATGGTTCCTACCAAGACTATGCCTACCACCCCATCTCAGATGTGGAGTGGGAAGAAACCCTATCTTCAGTATCTGAAAATATGGGGATGTCCAGCTTTTATTAAAAAGCAGCATGTGGACAAGCTCGAGGCACGATCGGTACAGTGTAAGTTTGTGGGATATCCAAAGAACTCCAAGGGGTATCTATTCTATTATGCAGAGGAACAAAAGGTTTTTGTTTCTCGTAATGCCCATTTTCTAGAATATAAGTTTTTAGAAAAGGAAATAAGTGGGAGCGAAATAGAACTGGAAGAAATTCCAGAACCACAAACTACTACTGAAAGTTTGGTAGAACCAGTAGTTCAAGAAGAACAGGACATTCCCGCACCCCTCCGCAGGGGTAGTAGGCCGTCTCATCCTCTTGAGAGATACTACGGTTTTCTCGTAGATGGGGATAGAGAGGATTGCATCATTGATGATGATGAACCTACTAGCTTCCAGCAGGCCATCCAGAGCGGCGACTCGGTACGATGGCTAGATGCAATGCGGACCGAAATGGAGTCCATGTACACCAACAATGTATGGACTTTGGACTTTGCTCCAAATGGGGTAAAACCCATAGGATGCAAATGGATCTTCAAGAAAAAGATTGGTGTAGATGGACAGGTGGAAACCTAGGCTAGACTTGTTGCAAAGGGTTTTCGTCAAAGACCTGGTTTGGACCATGACGAAACTTTTTCTCCAGTGGCTATGCTCAAATCCATTCGGGTCCTTCTTGCTATTGCTGCCTTCCATGATTATGAAATCTGGCAGATGGACGTAAAGACGGCTTTTCTGAATGGTAATTTAGCAGAGTGCGTCTATATGGATCAGCCAGAGGGTTTCAATCAGAGTGGGAGCAGCGGTAAAGTATGCATGTTGCTTAAGTCCATTTATGGACTAAAGCAAGCATCGCGGAGTTGGAACATCTGTTTTGATGAAACAGTCAAAGAATATGACATTATCAAAAATCCAGATGAACCATGTATATATAGTAAAGTTGTAGCCAGAAGTGTCGTATTCCTCGTCTTGTACGTAGATGACATTCTATTGATAGGAAATGACATTCCTATGCTACAATCTGTCGAAGGATTCTTGTCACACAGGTTCTCCATGAAAGTCCTGGGTGATGCCTTTTACATTCTGGGGATCCGGATCTATCGTGATAGATCTAAGAGGATGTTGGGACTTTCACAGTCCAGGTATATCAACACTATACTGAAAAGATTCAGTATGGAAGATTCTAAGTGCGGTAATCTACCGGCTTGTCACGGAATCACCCTCTCCAAAGAGATGTCTCCCAAAACTGATTTGGGAAGGGAACGCGTGTCTATTATACCCTACGCTTCTGCGGTAGGCTCTATAATGTATGCGATGTTCTGCACCAGACCAGATGTAGCTTACGCACTGAGTGTGGTAAGTCGGTATCAGTCAGACCCAGGGGAGAATCACTGGATAGCAGTAAAGAACATTCTCAAGTACCTGAGAAGGACTAAGGAGATGTTCTTGGTTTACAGCGGAAAAGACCTCAAGTTTGAGGCCTTTGCTGATTCCGGTTTCCAGAGTGATAAGGACGATTCCAAGTCCATGTCGAGTTATGTCTTTACCCTCAATGGAGGGGCGGTGTGCTGGAAGAGTTCCAAGCAGGACACCGTTGCTGACTCGACGATGGAAACGGAGTATATTGCTACTTGCGATGCCGCAAAAGAAGCGGTCTGGATGAAGAAGTTCCTAACAGAACTTCAGGTGGTTCCTACCATAGTTGATCCAATACCTTTGTACTGTGACAACAACGGAGCTATAGCTTTAGCAAAGGAACCAAGGTACCATCAGAAGTCCAGACACATCTTAAGGCGGTATCACCTGATCAAGGAGATCATTGATCGTCGGGAGATCGAGGTTCGGAGAGTTGCTACTGAAGAGAACATTGCTGATCCAATCACGAAGGCCCTACCTCAGATTCAGTTCGAGAGGCTACTCGAGATCATCGGTCTTCGATATGCCAGTACATGGCCCTAGTGCAAGTGGGAGATTGTTAGTGTATATGCCCTAGGGGCCATCATTGTATCATACTAGTTTGTATATTACTTAATAGAAGCTTGGGATATTCATATGTATATAACAGTCTTGCTAAACATGGTAGTATGCTATTTGGTTTTTCTATCTTAATATGTGAGTATACGTATTGATAGAGCTCTTAGGATCTTGCTTGACTACCAGCGTTGTGATGGCAGTCACACTAGTGGGGGCTGGGTAGTCTACAAGCACTTCCTTTTCCAGGTCCCTAATCGTAGGATTATCGAGACAGGGCATCGATACTCCGGAGTAGACTAGTGTGTACGCTTCTCATCCCAGTTGGGGAGATGGTCTGTCCCACAGCCGTCAGTTTGTCGTACTGGAGATAGTATACAGGTGCTCGTTGGGTTACGGCTACACCAGACAGGACTCGCAGGGAACTGTTGGTTGGTTTTGTATCAGTCGTCAGTTAACAGTTCTCAGGTGACATGAGTACAGCATAGCCCGCAGACTTGACATTGCTACTTCGTCTTGAGTGTGTCCCACTGTTCTTCGATTGCTACCCTACCACGGCTCAAAGGAGTCGTGCAAACAGGTAGCAGTTGGGTGCAGTCCCGAGCACTTGGAGGCAGTGGCGGTTAGACAGGATTCGTCTCTCCCGGTATTGGGAGTTGATATCACGCTGTATCAGAGAGCCATTACGCAAAGTCCCTGTCCAGGGCAAGCGAGATTTACTGGTAGGTTCCAGTAGTTTCTCAGGATGTAATGGGCTTCACTCCGACACGACTTATACCGCTATTAGGGGGCTGACGCTTGCCACCCCCTAGGCCCGATATGCGATAGTCTTAGACGAACAGAACGGACTGTACGGAGATTGTCACATCAGGCTCAGTAAGTGTTCGGATGGGTTTCCTCATCGGCCTTCTTAGCGACATCTACCTGGTGACCGTTACGTACAGCTAATGCCGCTTACGGTCTGTGGTTAAACCCACTGCCAGCGTAGTAGTCGAGTCATTAGAGTCCCACACAGAAAGTTTCCCTACTCCAGGCGAAACGATTTAGAGGTCGTATGGTTTTACAACAAGGGTTCGGACGCATATGTGTGTTTACGCACGTACGACTTTCGGGCAGTTTTTACTAGCCGGCTTTGGTTTAAGCCAGTTTCTAGTATCGGGATATTGGATTTATACAGTCTAAAGTTTTTCCGTGTTTTCACGGATAGGAGGGGCGTTCTCCTAATTTCGCGAGAAGCTTCTAGAAGATGGTGACTTGGGGGTTTAGGTGGCATATGCATTAAATGAGATTAGTGACTCATTTGTGTGATTCATCCATGTCATTAATGCATCATAAATGCTTAATGACTCATGGAGATGAATCACTCATTTGTATTTATGAAGCATGGTTGTTAAATCCTTTATTTCATTTTTGGATAAATAATAATGCTTCATATATATGATGAGAGATCATTATCTCATTCTTATTCTCATGGTCACCTTCTCTCTCCTCAAGCTCTCTCTCTTCAAAACCTAATCCTCCCCTCTCATGTGTTGAGATCAAGGATTAGAAAGACTAATCAATCCATAATCCAACTCTATATCACCTAGGTTACTTAGATTAGCACTTTAAGAAACCTAGTTACCTCAAGTTTGAGGTGAAGCTTGAAGTAAAGCTCTCTGGTGGATCGTCTACTACTTGGAGAAGGCCGAGGAGGAGGTGGAGAACGAAAAGATGAAGGACACGGTTCATTAGGTATAATCACTTCACATAGTAGTTTAGAACTCCTATGTTTATCGTTAGTTATAGTTTAGCAAATATTCTTCGGTTAGTCGATGTTAAGCAAAGAACAAGATTGTTTTTTCATATTTCCGCCTCCCCGCAAGTCGTGGGGTGTTGTACATCGACTTACAGATGTGCTCGGCCAAAATCCGAGCACACCGCCCCCGTATTTCACCTGGGTTGTTAGGATTGCTTGCACTGCATTCTGTACATGCTTGAAAAATTTTTAGAGCAACTTTTTAAAAATTTCCAGAGAGCATATATTTGGTTCCGTAATACCGTATTTTTCGGAGTCGGATTCGTTTTCGTATTTGTTATAACACCAAGTCCAGAATTCTAGCTTGGCTCTGATACCATTGTTACGTTTCCCTAACACCTACTTATGAGTATGGAAGCATCACACATGCCACTTTAAAATTTCTAGAGGTGCTAAGCAAACAAAGCATGGATCTTTAACTAGAATTTCTAGGGTAACATCACAAGCATCACATACAAGAACTATATTGACACTAAGTGAAAGGAATACAACATTTGTAGTCCTCTTGGTAGTGACTCCTAGGATCGTTGAGAGTTGGAAAAGCTTGCAAGTGAGCTCCTTTATCCATGATGATCCACCCGAAGTTTACTAGCTCCAAGCTTGTAGCTCCACTTGATGCAAGAAGAAGATGAAGCTGAACACTCTAAACTAATTGGCTAGATTAGAGTAGAATGATGAAGTGGTGTATTTTCTTTTATCAAAACTCTTTCTTTTTATCTCTCACTCACTTTGGAAAAACCTAGAGAGTAAGGAGGAAGAAGAAGATGAAGGCAAAAGGTTTTGATAATGATAAAGCTTAATGAATAATAGAGAAGATAGGTATATATATTTTCTATTCTTTATCTCAAACCATGGTTACATAATATTGATATTATTGCACTTGAGTTAAAAGACAAAAGGAAAATTAACTCATGGTTAAAAAGTGGGTGAACAAAGGTTAGTTCAAGTAGAGTGTAGAAGATAACCATGGATTAATTTTTTTTTTGTTTGAAAACAAATGCATATATATATCATATATAATAGTTCCATATGAGTCTTATACTGCTTTCATAGCTGTATCATCAACCATGATACTTTTCATGTATGTTCTTATGCACATCAACATATGCATACATGCACATCAACATGTGCATGCATGCATGTATTCTTCCTTTTTAATAAAAAGGGTTTGAATAAAGAATAAGAATAAAACTAAAAGTCAAAATGTTAAATCAACAATTGATTTTACAATCCGTTCATATCACATGTGACCCGACCAATAGAAAAACGCCCGATTAACATACGGTATCACATAGTCGTATTCAATCGGGTCCCCGCGCATATCTCATATGCACACCACATCTTTTTGCCTGGGCTAGGAAACTTCTTTGTGGGACTCTAAGACTCGTCAATACGCCGGCAGTGGGTGATGATCATATAAAACACCCACAAGCCGCAAGCGGTCAGCTAAACGTAATGGCTACCCGGGTATTGAACGATCAGAAGAAAACCAGCAAAGCTGTCAAAACTCCCGTCGAGCTATCTGGCAACACTTACCGTACATTCCGGTCTCCTCGCCAGATATGTTGCATATCGAGTCTAGGGATGGTATCGTCAACCCCAATAACTCAATAAGTCATGCTGGTGTATGGCTTATAACAGATCGAGAAACTACTGATAAAAATTATCAGTAAATCTCAGCAGCCCTGGCCAGGGAATTCCTGTTATAGCCAATCGAGCATAGCACAACATCAACTCCCAGTACTGGGAGAGACGATACCCGTCCTATCGCTCATCTCCTACATGTGCCTCGGGACCGTACCCAAAGACCACCTATTTCCATGAATCTGTAGAGCCGTGGTAGGGTGGAGATCAAAGTATAGAGGGAGGACATACAAGACTCAATGACGATCTTGGGTCTACAGACTAACCTGTACCAGTGTCACCTGAGAACTGCTATCCTGTTGGATCTATATGCCCTAGAGGCCTTCATCGTATAGGATGCTAGGGATATATATGTACATGACAGTCTTGCTTGATATGATAATACGCTATTTGGTTTGTCTTTGTCTTAACGTACGATATATTTTACTTGGTATTTATATATATATGTTGATAAAGCCCATAGGGTGTTTGCCTGACTACCGACGTTGTGATGGCAGTCATACTTGTGGGAGCTGGATAGTCAATAGGCACATCCTTAGATGTTCCTGGTCGCAGGAGTATCGAGATTGGGTATCGATACTCCGGAGTAGACTAGTGTATACATATCTAGACCCTGAGAAGGGGCGCTGGACTTGACCCGCAGCCATAGGTGGAGTGCACCTAAGATTGTATACAGATGCTCACTGGGTGTGAGTACACCGGACAGGACTCGCCGAGAACTGACTGGATGGTATTTTACCTAACGTCAGATAGCAGTTCTCAGGTGACATGTGTGCAGATAGTCCGTTGACTTAAGTTCGTCATTTGTCTCATGTGAGTTCACACTGTGCTTTGATTACTACCCTACCACGATTTAAAGGAGTCGTGCAAACAAGTTTTAGTTGGGCACAGTCCCGAGCCACGTGGAGGCAGTGAGCGACTGTTAGGGATTCGTCTCTCCCGGTATAGGGAGTTGATATCGCACGGTGATCGGTTGGTCATTACCATAAGTCCCTGGCCAGGGATGATTGACAATTACTGATGGACTGATCAGTAGATTCTCGGATGGTCTTGAGCCATGCCGACACGACTTGTACGGTTATTAGTGGTCTGACATCCACCATCTCCCTACACCATACATGCGATACTCTTAGACGAACTGACCGGACAGCGCAGATATTGTCACGGACAGGCTCAGTAGGATTTCGGATGGGTTACCTCATCGGCTTTCTTATCGACAACTACCTGGGGACCGTTACGTAGAGCTAGTGCCGCTTGCGGTCTGTGGTTAAATCCACTGCCAGCGTAGTAGTCGAGTCTTTAGAGTTCCACACAGAGATTTCCTAAACCCAGGCAAAAAGATATAGAGGTCGTCCGGTTTGACGACAAAGGTTCGAGCGCATACGTGTTTAAACGCACGTACGACATTCGGACAGTTTTTACTAGCCGGCTTTGGTTTAAGCCAGATTCTAGTATCAGGTTATTGGATTTATACAGTCTAAAGTTTTTCCATGTTTTCACGGATGCGAGGGGCGTTCTCGTAATTTTCCGAGAAGCTTCTAGAAGGATGGTGACATGAGGGGTTAAGGTGGCATTTTCATTACTTGCTTTTGTGACTCATTTGTGTGATTCATCATATCATTAAATGCATCATTAATGCATCATTAATTACTTAATGACTCACATGATGAATCACTCATGTTGAATAAATGAAGCATGGTGAATAATCATTTAATTGATTTTATTTGATAATTCATTATGCTTTATATATTCAAGTGAGAAGCTTTTTTCTTCTGATTATCATCTCCACCTTCTCTCTCCTCAAGCTCACTCTCTTTTCAAACCCTAATCCTACCACTCAAGAGTTGAGACCAAGGATTAGTATAGACTAAACACTTCATAACCTAACTCTATATCATATTAGTTAGTTTGATTAGCAACTAGAGAAACTAAGTAACCTCAAGTTTAGAGGTTATAGCTTGGATTAGGGTTCTCGGGTGGATCATCTATCAGGGATAGGAGGCCGAGGAGGACTTAGAGATCATAAAGACGAAGGACTAGAGTCATTTGGTATAATCTCTTTACATAGTAGCTTAGAACTCTATGCTTGATGTTAATTATCGTTTAGGAAAGATCTTCGGTTAGTCGATGTTTACATATAAAACAAGGTCGTTTTTCATATTTCCGCCTCCCCGCAACTTGTGGGGTGTTGTACATCGACTTACAGTGGTATCAGAGCCTCACTAAACAATAATTAACTCACTTGCAAAGTCGTATGAATTTCGAACGGAAAACAAACCGGAAAATACACCGATATTGCATAGTTTCTGTCAATTTTAAATTGAAGTCCTAAAATTTTTCAGGTTCCTCCAGAACACCCTACATGAAAATATAAGAACACAGAAGAAAAATGGGCTCCCTAATCGACCACTGAGCCGCGGAACCGCGGACGATCCCACCGATCCGCCGCGGATCCGCGGCCGAGTTGGGGCCGATTCAGCCCAGTTTTCCTCTATGCATCTTATGTGATATTTTGTATTTTCTGGTATTGATTATTTTCTGCTCAGGTTTCAAATTTACAGAGAAGATTTGGAGTAGAATTTAATGTGTTTAATCGATTGAAATTATACGATGTTTGCTTGTTTGATTATATCTGTGAACTGTATTATGTGTTCGTAAACCTCCCCTAACTGCTAGTATGTTGGTTCGCAGGGGGTTGCACATATCTGTAATGTTTTTTTAACTGTTTGTGGATATGAACTGTGTTGGATTGTTGTGATGATTGGCCGGGTTTTGTGATGGGTTATTGTATTAATTCATTCGATGAAATTGTAATAAGTTGTAATATTATTTTGCGGGGCACATCCAGGTTGCGGTTGTAGCCTCCGTTGTATTATTTCTTTTTACTGTTTTTGCTCCTAGGATAGACCCAAGGTGGGGTGCACAAACTACTGGGTATTTTGAAGTGTTGAGGTAGACCGCTTCACTTCTGGTACTTGGCGGGTAGTTTGCCGTACCTGTAGGGGTCTGGGGTGGGGTAATGGCTATTCATCATAACTGTGTATTCCGTCTTTCATTGCAGGCTCAATTGAAACGCGGATTGCTTGCAAATCCAGTATTGTTTATCTGTGATCTAGAATGCCTATTATTGCGTCTGACGAATGTACAATATCTATATATGATAGCTATTTAGACGCCACTTATGTTTTTTACACCCGCGCTAGCACAGCCCCCGCTCTGCCGTTAGTTAAGTAACCTAACGGGTGATGACGGGACCCAGTGGCGAATGCGGATGGCATAAGAGGACGTTGTATTTTCGTTGTTATTTGTAATGATAGGTTAATGATGGGACGCATTATTATTAATGCAAAGAAAATAAAACCTAAACTGAATCGTTGGAACAATTTCTAAAAAAAACCACTCGGTTTTCTTGAAAAAGCAAATTTTAAATGCGGAGCTTAAACCACTCCTTTTAAATAAAAGCTATCTTTGTTCCTTCGATCTTATCAGGTTCATTACGTTAACGGTTTTTTGCCAAAAAACTACCCGTAACCCTCCGTCGTTTCTGATAGACAGCACATCGTATTCATGCTATGCTTGTTGGCCTACGTCAAGGCATAGTGTATGGTAGCAGTGTGTGTGCCTGTTTGTTGCATAGATAGATGCATTAGTTTAAGACAGACGTACACCTTGTTGGCCTACGTCAAGGGCATGTACGATGTACTTAAATTGATCAGGACAATGACGGGTAGAACTTGACTTGCGTCTTATGATTTGTTGGCCTACGTCAAGGTCATAAGAGCTTGGGGTAAAAATCACATCGGGAGTTTCAAACATAAAGGAAACTTGCAGATTTAGCATACCTTCTGGAGTATGGTGACTAGAGTGGCTTCCATCTAGGGCACCATGCAATGATAGTTGGATCCCGATCCCACTGATGAGTAAGATTACTCTCGGGATTTTTTCTCACTTAACAATCAATGCTATAAACCAAGTAGGTGACTAGAAAGGTGTTAGAGGGGCTACGCCTCCAGGGAAAAAATGTTATTTAATTAAGGAACTTCGCGAAAGAGTTGGAAAACCTCCCTCGAAGTACCAACACTAGCCTGGCTGAATGGTTAAGCAAGTATTGTGACATGTGATTAAATTCTGACTAGTTCTTCTTTTAGGTTTTGAAGAAGGATTTAAGGAAACAGTGGGAGCCATCCTGTTTAGATATATTAATGAACCAATCTAAACTTGCAAGAGAATATGCTGAGTGTTTTCTTTTCTCTCTCTCTGGCATCTACCATGACTGGACTAAAACTATTACTTGAAAAAAATATACTGACCGGGCAGAACTATAAAGACTGGCTAAGGAACGTCAATATTGCACTGACTTATGACAAAGTAGCATATGTTACCACTGCTGTTCCTCCCCTTATTCCAGGACCAGATTCCTCTGTTGTGGACAGGGAAGTCCGCAAAACCTGGGATCTAGATTGTGAGCGAGCTAAGTGTATCGTGCTGGCGTCCATGAACAATGAACTCCAGAAACAGCACGAGAGTTTGGATATTGTATCCATCTTTCTCCATGTCAAAGAATTGTATGGGGAGCACTCCCGTATCGCGAGGTACGAAACCTCAAGGAAACTCTTCCAGATGAGGTTAGCTCCAGGATCGCCTGTAGGAGAGCACGTCCTCAAAATGATCATCCTCATTGAGGAACTCGCAAACCTGGGAAGCGTGCTAGAGAACGATTTGTATATCGACTTGATTTTGCAGTCCCTTCCCCACACCTTTTCTCAGTTCGTGCTGAACTTCAACATGCACGAAATGGAAGCTGATCTTCCAAAGCTCCTCAATATGTTGAAGGTAGCAGAGACCTCCTTGAAAAAGGAGAAGACCCCCGTTCTGTATGTTGGTCAATCATCTTCATCTAAATCTAAAGCGAAAGCTAAAGGGAAGAAGATGAAAGCCACAAAACCGAAAGATGGGGTCATGAAGGTGCAGGGAACGAACAAAGCAGGAAGGGTGAAGACAGAAAAGAAGGAGCACTTCTATTGTCACAAGCAAGGGCACTGGAAGAAGGATTGTCAGGCCTTCAAGCCAAGGACATGAAGCAAGCGGTTGCTTCTACTTCAGGTGTGTTTGTAATCGAAAATTGTCTTTCAGTTAACTCTACATCATGGGTACTTGATACCGGTTCTGGTTCTCATATCTGTAATTCATTGCAGGATCTGAGAAATAGTAGAGTGCTGGGGACAGGTGATATGACTCTCCGGATAGGCAATGGAATGCATGTAGATGCAATTGCAATAGGGGAATATCACCTAGGGTTGACTAGTGGGCACATTTTGGTGTTGTACAACTGTTTTTGTCTTCCCAGTATGTTGTGTAATATTATATCAGTATCTTTGTTATCGAATGAAGGATATAGTTTTGCGCTTGAAAGAAATGTTATGAACATTCACCTAAATCAAGAACTGATTGGGTTTGGCACACTGGAAAACGGCATATACATACTTAATCAACCTCAAATTTTCAATATTCAAAACACGCGTAAAAGAAAGGCTCCAGATTCAAATCAAGCCTTCCTATGACATTGTAGACTTGGTCATATAAACGAAATAAGGTTGACTAAGTTGCATAAAAATGGATATTTAGATCCGTTTGAATATTCATCATATGGAACTTGTCAATCATGTATCAAAGGAAAAATGACCAAATCTCCGTTCACCGGACACGGAGAAAGAGCCACTAAACTCTTGGGACTAGTACACAGTGATGTATGTGGTCCGATATCTACGCATGCACGAAGTGGTCACTCATACTTCATCACTTTTACTGATGACTTCTCTAGGTATGGACATGTGTTCTTAATGAAGCATAAATCCGAGACTTTTGAGAAGTTTAAGGAGTATAAAATGAAGTAGAGAAACAAACTGGTAAAAGCATCAAGACACTTCGATCTGATCGAGGTGGAGAATACTTATGTACCAGTTTCCTTGAATGCTTAAAAGAGAATGGAATTTTCTCTCATCTTACTCCGCCTTATACACCTCAGCATAATGGTGTATCAGAAAAGAGGAATCGCACGCTATTAGATATGGTGCGTTCAATGATGAGTAGTGCTGAGTTGCCACTTTCCTTCTGGGGATTTGCTCTAGAATCAGCCGCATACCTATTGAATAGAGTTCCAACTAAGTCTGTACCTACCACTCCATATGAAATGTGGAGCGGGAAGAGACCATATCTCAAGTATATAAAGATATGGGGGTGTCTGACATATGTTAAAAAGCATAATCCGGACAAGCTCGAGGCACGATCGGTTTTGTGCAAATTTGTAGGATACCCTAAGCATTCAAGGGGGTATATGGTCTACCACACTGAAGAACAAAAGGTGTTTGTCGCCCGTCACATTGTCTTCTTAGAAAGCGAATTTCTTGCAAAAGAAATTAATGGGAGCGCGGTAGAGCTGGAAGAAATTCCAGAACCTCAAACTGCTACCGAGGACTTAGTAGAACCTCAGATTTCAATAGAACATGACGAACCAATGCCACTCCGCAGATCTAGCAGGCTTTCTCATCCTCCTGAAAGATACTATTGTTTTCTTCTAGATGGGGATCGAGAGAATTGCATCATCGATGATGATGAGCCTACTAGTTTTCAGCAGGCTATTACGAGTAGTGACTCGATGAAATGGCTGGATGCTATGAGATCTGAAATGGAATCCATGTACACCAATAAAGTATGGACTTTAGAAGTTGCTCCTCCTGGAGTAAAACCAGTTGGATGCATATGGATCTTCAAAAAAAAGATTGGTGCATTTGGACAAGTGGAAACCTACAAAGCTAGACTCGTAGCAAAAGGTTTTCGTCAAAGACCAGGATTGGACTATGATGAAACCTTTTCACCTGTAGCTATGCTTAAATCCATTCGGATCCTGCTTGCGATTGCTGCCTTCCATGACTATAAAATCTGGCAGATGGACGTAAAAATAGTTTTTCTAAATGGATATTTAGAAGAGAGTGTTTACATGGATCAACCAAAAGGTTTCTTAGACAGTGGGAGCAGCGGAAGAGTCTGCAAGTTGCTTAAATCCATTTATGGATTAAAGCAAGTATCGCGGAGTTGGAACATCTGCTTTGATGAGACAGTCAAAGAATTTGACTTTATCAAAAATATAGATGAACCATGTATTTATAGGAAGATTGTGGAAAGAGCAGTAGTCTTCCTCGTTTTGTACGTCGACGACATACTACTGATAGGGAATGATATCCCTATGCTATAATCAGTAAAGCTCTTCTTGTCACAGAAATTCTCTGTTAATGACTTGGGAGATGCATCATACATTCTGGGCATTAAGATCCATCGTGATAGATCTAATAGAATGTTGGGACTTTCGCAGTCCAGGTATATTGGCACTATACTAAAGAGATTTAGTATGGAAGATTCCAAGCGTGGTAATATGCCCGCTTGTCACAGAATCACCCTCTCCAAAGACATGTCTCCAAAGACTAATGAAGAGAGGGCTTGCATGGGCATTATACCATACGCTTCGGCGGTAGGATCTATAATGTATGCGATGTTATGTACAAGACCGAATGTAGCTTACACACTAAGTGTGGTAAGCAGGTATCAGTCTGTCCCAGGTGAGAAACATTGGATAGCGGTGAAGAACATTCTCAAATACCTGAGAAGGACTAAGGAGATGTTCTTAGTTTACGGTAATAAGGACCTCCAGGTAGAGGCTTTTACCGACTCCGGCTTCCAAAGTGACAAGGATGATTCTAAATCCATTTCGGGTTTTGTGTTTACCCTCAATGAAGGGGCGGTATGTTGGAGGAGTTCTAAACAGGATACCGTCGCAGACCCAACGATGGAGGCTGAGTATATAGCTGCTAGTGAAGCCGCAAAAGAGGCTGTCAGGATGAGGAAGTTCATTTCTGAACTTCAGGTGGTTCCGTCCATTGCCAATCGAATACCTTTGTATTGTGATAACAATGGCGCTGTAGCTTTAGCGAAGGAACCAAGGTGCCATCAGAAATCCAGGCATATCTTAAGGCGGTTTCACCTGATCAGGGAGATCGTGGATCGTCGGGAGATCGAGATACGGAGAGTGGACACAAAAGACAACACGGCAGATCCATTCACCAAGGCCATCCCTCAAGTGCAGTTCGAGAGGCTGTTTGAGATGTTGGGCATGCGGTACGCCAGCAATTGGATCTGGTAGAGACAGTGGGTACTCATTGCGCCAATTATAGGCCTTAGTGCAAGTAGGAGATTGTTGGATATATATGCCCTAGTGGCCTTCATTGTATAGGATGCTAAGGATATGTACGTACATGACAGTCTTGCTTGATATAATAGTACGCTATTTGGTTTGTCTTTGTCTTAACGTATGATATATTTTACTTGGTATTTATATATATATGTTGATAAAGCCCATAGGGTGTTTGCCTGACTACCTGCGTTGTGATGGCAGTCATACTTATGGGAGCGGGATAGTCAATAGGCACATCCTTAGATGTCCCTGGTAGCAGGAGTATCGAGATTGGGCATCGATACTCCGGAGTAGACTAGTGTATACATATCTAGACCCTGAGAAGGGGCGATGGACTGGTCCCGCAGCCATTGGTGGAGTGCACCTAAGATTGTCTACAGATGCTCACTGGGTGTGAGTACACCGGACAGGACTCGCCGAGAACTGACTGGATGGTATTATACCTAACGTCAGATAGCAGTTCTCAGGTGACATGTGTGCAGATAGTCCGTTGACTTAAGGTCGTCATTTGTCTCGTGTGAGTTCCCACTGTGCTTTGATTACTACCCTACCATGATTCAAAGGAGTCGTGCAAACAGGTTTTAGTTGGGCACAGTCCCGAGCCACGTGGAGGCAGTGAGCGACTGTTAGGGATTCGTCTCTCCCGGTATATGGAGTTGATATCGCACGGTGATCGGTTGGTCATTACCATAAGTCCCTGGCCAGGGCTGATTGAGAATTACTGATGGACTGATCAGTAGATTCTCGGATAGTCTTGAGCCATGCCGACACGACTTGTACGGTTATTAGGGATATGACGTCCACCACCTCCCTAGACCATACATGGGATACTCTTAGACGAACAGACCGGACTGCGCGGATATTGTCACGGACAAGCTCAGTAGGATTTCGGCTGGGTTACCTCATTGGCTTTCTTATCGACAACTACCTGGGGACCGTTAAGTACAGCTAGTGCGGCTTGCGGTCTATGGTTAAACCCACTGCCAGCGTAGTAGTCGAGTCTTTAGAGTCCCACACAGAGATTTCCCAAACCCAGGCTAAAAGATATAGAGGTCGTATGGTTTTACGACAAAGGTTCGAGCTCATACGTGTTTAAACGCTCGTACGACATTCGGACAGTTTTTACTAGCCGACTTTGGTTTAAGCCAGATCCTAGTATCAGGTTATTGGATTTATACAGTCTAAAGTTTTTCCATGTTTTCACGGATGCGAGGGGCATTCTCGTAATTTTCCGAGAAGTCTCTAGAAGGATAGTGACATCAGGGGTTAAGGTGGCATTTTCATTAATTGCTTTTGTGACTCATTTGTGTGATTTATCATATCATTAAATGCATCATTAATTACTTAATAACTCACATGATGAATCACTCTTGTTGAATAAATGAAGCATGGTGAATAATCATTTAATTGATTTTATTTGATAATTCATTATGCTTTATATATTCAAGTGAGAAGCTTTTTTCTTCTGATTATCATCTCCACCTTCTCTCTCCTCAAGCTCATTCTCTCTTCAAACCCTAATCCGACCACTCATGAGTTGAGACCAAGGATTAGTATAGACTAAACACTTCAAAACCTGACTCTATATCATGTTAGTTAGTTTGATTAGCAACTAGAGAAACTAAATAACCTCAAGTTGAGAGGTTATAGCTTGGATTAGGGTTCTCGGGTGGATCACCTATCACGGATAGGAGGCTGAGGAGGACTTAGAGATCATAAAGACGAAGGACTAGAATCATTTGGTATAATCTCTTTACATAGTAGCTTAGAACTCTATGCTTGATGTTAATTATCGTTTAGCAAAGATCTTCGGTTAGTCGATGTTTACATACAAAACAAGATCGTTTTTTATATTTCCGCCTCCCCGCAACTCGTGGGGTGTTGTACATCGATTTAAAAATCCAACGATAGATATAATACCATATAGGAGTTCTCTGTGAGTCCGTTCAGTGTACCCAGTCTCCACTGACCACCCGCATACATTCTTTAGTGTCACCTCACCAGATGGATATGGGAACATCCATCGCCCATCGTATGGGAACATCCATCGCCCATCGTATGGGACAAGAATGGTATACGCTAGTCTACTCTGGAATATCGATGCCCCGTCTCGATACACCCACGACTAGGAATAGTTCTAGGATATGCTTATAAACTACACGTGCCCCACTAGTATGATCTGCATCATAGTCACAGTAGTCTAGGATATATCCTGAGGGCTTTATCAACATGTGCAAATGAATAAAAACTTGATCAAATCTACATGTTAGATAAAGTAAACTAAGTAGCATACTATCATGTCGAGCAAGAAAGTAATCTATATATATATATACATGTCCAAGCATCCACTATACATATAATGGCCTCTAGGGCATACATATATCCAACAATCTCCCACTTACACTAAGGCCAGTTATTGGCGTATCTCATACCCAACATCTCAAAAAGTCGCTCATGCTGCGGCTGTAGAAAGGCCTTGGTGAGTGGATCCGCTGTGTTATTCTTTATATCTACTCTCCGAATCTCGATCTCGTGGCGATCTACTATCTCCTGGATCAAATGATATCGCCTTAGGATGTGTCTGGACTTCTGATGGGATCTTGGTTCTTTGGCTAACGCCATAGCCCCATTATTATCACAATACAATGGTATTGGATCAATAATGGTTGGAACTACTCTTAGTTCCGTGACGAACTTCTTCATCCAGACGGCTTCCTTGGCAGCATCATTTGCAGCAATATACTCAGCTTCCATCGTTGAGTCTGCAACGGTATCCTATTTGGAACTCTTCCAACTTACAGCCCCTCCATTGAGGGTAAATAAAAACCCTGAGATAGATTTGTTGTCATCCTTATCACTTTGGAAGCTGGAATCGGTAATAGCCTCCATCTGGAGATCTCCATTACCATACACCAAGAACAATTCTTTAGTCCTTCACAAGTACTTAAGAATGTTCTTCACTGCTATCCAATGTTTTTCCCCTGGGTTGGATTGATATCTGCTTAATACAGCTAGTGCATAAGCTACATCAGGGCGTGTACATAACATCGCATACATTATAGATCCTACGGCTGAAGCGTAGGGTATAATGCTCATGCGAGCTCTCACTTCATCAGTCTTCGGACAGAAGTCCTTGGAGAGAGTGATTCCATGACAAGCGGCCAAGGCACGACGCTTGGAATCTTCCATACTAAACCTTTTTAGGATAGTGTCTATGTATTTTGATTGGGATAATCCCAATAACCTCTTGGATCTATCTCTATAGATCCTTATGCCCAAAATGCATGAGGCATCACCCAGTTCCTTCATGGAGAACCTTTGTGATAAGAATAGTTTGACCGATTGTTGCATAGGAGTATCATTTCCTATCAAGAGAATGCCATCCACGTACTTTACGAGGAATGTGACAGTACTCCCTACAATCTTCTTATAAATGCAAGGTTCATCAATATTTTTGATAAAATCAAACTCTTTGATTGTATCATCAAAACAGATGTTCCAGCTCCGTGAGGCCTGCATTAATCAATAAATGGATTTAAGCAATCTAGATGCTTTCCCGCTGCTCTCACAGTCAATGAAGCCCTCTGGCTGATCCATATAAACGCATTCTTCTAAATCACCATTTAGAAATGCAGTTTTAACGTCCATCTGCCAGATTTCATAATCATAGTGAGCAACAATAGAAAGTAGGATCCTAATGGATTTAAGTATTGGTACTGGAGAGAAAGTTTCATCATAGTCCAATCCTGGTCTTTGACGAAAACCTTTCGCTACAAGTTTTGCTTTAAAGGTCTCTTCCTGTCCATCTACACCAATCTTTGTCTTAAAGATCCATTTGCACCTAACGGGTTTTATCCCAGGAGGTGCAACGTCCAAAGTCCATACTTTGTTGGTGTACATGGACACTATTTCGGATCTCATGGCTTCCAGCCACTTCACCGAGTTTCCACTCGTTATAGCTTGCTGAAAACTAGTAGGGTCAACATCATCCATGATGCAATC
Source organism: Agapanthus africanus (assembly GCA_030015575.1). Classification (NCBI taxonomy): domain Eukaryota; kingdom Viridiplantae; phylum Streptophyta; class Magnoliopsida; order Asparagales; family Amaryllidaceae; genus Agapanthus; species Agapanthus africanus. Next base: position 191,036,753 of record CM057347.1, on the reverse strand, counting down.
TTCTCTATCACCATCAATGAGAAACCCATAGTATCTCTCTGGTGGGCGAGAAGTTCTACTAGATCTCCGGAGTGGCAGAGGTTCTTGAAGTTCTACTGTAACATCAGTTTCAACCAATTCGTCCTGAGTAATTTGTGTCTCTAGAACCTCTTCTAGTTCTACCGCATTGCCATCAGTACTATCTGTAAAGATTTCATTTTCCAAAAATATGGCTTGCTGAGTAACAAACACCTTTTGTTCCTCCTTGTGGTAGAATAGATTGTTAGTTATATGTATGCCCTAGAGGCCATTACTATACATAGGATGTATATTGTAGTGGATGCTTGGACATATATAGGGATGACTTTCTTGCTCGATATGATAGTATGCTATCTGGTTACTCTTTACTTTAACGTGTACACTGATTGTCTCTCTTTTACATGTTGGTAAAGCCCTTAGGATGTGTACTTGACTACCTGGACTATGATGCGGATCATACTAGTGGGGACATGGTAGTCCATAAGTACATCCTTCAAAGTCCCTAGTCGTGGGTGTATCGAGACGGAGCATCGATATACCAGAGTAGACTAGCGTGTACCTTCTCGACCCATACAGATGGGCGATGGATGATCCCATATCCATTGGTGTTTGACATCAGAGATGATATACTGGTGCTCAGTGGAGACTGGGTACACTGGACAAACTCGCCGAGAACTCCCAGATGGTATTATACCTCACGTCAGAAGGCAGTTCTCTGGTGACACTGGTACAGAGTAGTCTATTGACCCGAGATCGTCATAGAGACTTGTGTGATTCCCACTGTGCTTTGATTTCCACCTTACCACGTCCAGGAGGGCGTGCAAAACGGTGTTTTTTGGGTACAGTCCCGAATCACATGGAGGCAATGAGCGATAGGAGGGGATTCATCTCTCCCGGTATAGGGAGTTGATGTTGCGCTGTGTTCGATTGGCTATAACCGAAAATCCCTGGCCAGGGTTGCTGAGATTTACCGGTAAGTGTTATCAGTAGTTTCTCGAACTGTTATAGACCTCATATCGATACGACTTATCGAGCTGCTGGGGTCTGACGTTTACCACCCCTAGGCGAGATATGCGACATATCAGACGAACAGACCGAACTGTACGGTAAGTGTTACTGGTTGGATTCACAGGAGTGTGAGCGGGCTTGCTCGTCGATCTTCTGATCGCTCAATACCCGGATGGCCGTTACGTTTAGCAGACCGCTTACGGCTTGTGGGTGTTTGATATGATCATCACCTGCTGCCGGAGTATTGACGAGTCTTTAGAGTCCTACACAGAGGTTTCCTGGCTCAAGCGAAACGAAATAGGAGCGCATTGTTGGAGATAGTGCCCTCAGAGTCAATTATTGGATCACAGGCACGTGATTGCAATGATTGAGGGAGGACCTAACCCGGTAGGACAGTCTTACTCAAGATGATAGTATGCTATCTGGTTTATCTTTATCATCGTGTACTGCTTTATGTGGCCTTACGAGTCGCTATTACACGTTGATGGAGCCCCTAGGATTCTTGCTTGACTACCTGCAGTATGAGGGCGATCGTATACGTGAGAGCTGGAGTCTATAAGCACATCCTTAAAAGGTCCCTAGTCGTGGGAGTTTCGAGACTGGGCATCGATACTCCATTAGTAGACTAGTGTATACAGTCAAGACCCCGACGAGGGGCGGTGGCCGGTCTCACAAGCCACTGGTGTCAGTTGGTTCACCTAAGATGTATACAGGTGCTCATTGGGTTATGAGTACACCGGACAGGACTCACCGGGAACCTGCTAGTTGGGATTATACCAGACGTCAGATAGCAGTTCCCAGGGGACATGTGTACAGGTTAGTTCATCGACCTGAGATCGTCATTTGTCTCGTGTGAGTTCCCACCGTGCTTTGATTACTACGCTACCACGGCTCAAAGGAGTCGTGCAAACAGGTTTTAGTTGGGTATAGTCCCGAGCCACATGGAGGCAGTGAGCGGATCTGCAGGGGTTCGTCTCTCCCGGTATTGGGGGTGAGGTCGCGCTGTGTCTAGGAGAGCCATTACACAAAGCCCTCGGCCGAGGCAGGAGATTTACTGGTAGGTATTCCAGTAGTATCTCAGGGTGTTCTGGGCTTCACTCCGACACGACTTGTACCGCTATTGGGAGTCTGACTTTTACCAACCCCCTAGGCCCGCCATGCGATGCTCATAGACGAACGGACCGGACTGTACGGATATTGTCACTGACAGGCTCAGTAGGGTGTCAGGATGAGTTCGCTCATCGACGTCCCTTTTGGTCAATAGCTGGTGGCCCGTCACGTATGGCTAATACCTCTGACATGCTAGCGGTTAAATCCACAGCCATAGTATTGACGAATTTTTAGAGTCCACCACACACTCAGTTACTCATGTTTCGGGCGAAACGCTGTAGAGGCCGTATGGAGATATGGCAGGGTTCGATCAGATACGTGTGGTATTGCACGGATCGTGATCGGACGGTTTTTACTAGCCGGCTTTGGCTTAAGCCGGATCCTAGTATTAGACAGTGTAGATTTTGTCTTTTTGCATTTGTATTCAGTGGGAATACAAATGCGGGCATGTATTTGCAGTAGCGGGGTTTTTCCTGTAATTTATTACGGGATCAGTTTTCTGAAGTTGCCAGTTTGTATTCCGTTCCGGCCGGTTTTTCTTTGTTCCTTCACGGCCGGACTTTTGTGATGGAGGGGGTTATTTGCATGTTTGCAAATAACTTGTTGTGGAGGGGGTTTCTTGTATTTGTGGCTTCTATCATCATGAGATGCTTTATACATCATTTCTTTGTGATTAGAGTTGATCTTGAGTTGATATGAATTTGTTATCATGGATTTTGGGTATGGTCACCTTTCACCTTTTCCCACTCTCACCTCCCTTCTTGTGTTAGTTTTTTTTTTCCTCCACCATTTGGTTGAGGGAGGGGCCGGCCACATAGGAGTGGAGAGAATGAGAGAGTTGTTTTTCTATGTGAGGAAAATTATTCATCTCTCATTTTTCATGCTTCACAAATACACCTTCCTCCTCTCCAAAGTTCACTCTCTTCTCCAACATCAAAGGCAACTTCATAAACCCCAAGAGACAAGGTTCTACACTACAACCTACAATACCCTTGGACGCGTCGGCTAGCCAACTTCACGCCCGAATTGTCTCGGTTCAGAGGTGGGAGCCCGTAAAAGAATCCGGCTACGTGGTGCCCTTTCCGGCAAGGAGATGAAGACCGGAGTTTCCACTGGAGATCGGGACGACGACGAGAAGACCGGAGGACACGGATCACTCGGTATATCTCTTACTCATTCTCTTGATTTTTAGGATTAGGTTAATGGTTACGATTCGGGTTTATTGTCCACGGTAGCGCCGGTTCCAAGTAAAGAAAATTTTTGATTCCGCATTTTGGCCTCGAGTAGACGGTCGGGGCGCTGCCGTGGCACAACATGATATCAGAGCCACGCCATTAACCTAGTCTAGATTGCTCTAACATGTTTACAAGTTCGATCGATCGGAATTTCCAAAAACCGTGTTTTTGTCGCATCAGGTTTCTGTCGAAATTTTTTAGGCTCTAAAATTTTTCCAGTACATTGCAGAGACATGTTTAGGGAACTCTAAGCATTCTGTGAAAATTTGGTCGCGTGATCTCACTATTCCACCGCGGAATCGCGGCCAAAGCCACGTATTTGCCGCGGTTCCGCGGCCATTTTAACTAGTCATTGGACCAAATTTTTTCAGTGAGCTTTTGAGTTGGAAATAGGGTTTTTGGAACATTCTTTTTGGGCCCAGATTTTCTGTGAGTGCTACAGTAGTGCTTGGGGCCCACTTGGGTATATTTGATCGATCGAAAATTTTAAACATGTTAGTTCACAGTATTTACATTATATCTGCGACCGTGAATGTCATTTGATCGGTAAATCCTGTCTAACTGCTATAGCCCGGTTAGACGGATTTGCGAACGTGACATTCACGTTGATGTTCTGTGTTGTGCTGTGATGTTGCGGATCGGTCGTGGGGGATAGCCTGGATGCAATGTTAGTACAGTTTTGTTTTATATGTACATTTGATATTGCGGGGCGAGCGTCCGACATGTGGACTGCCGTCACTGCCTGTTTGTATTATTCTTTTGGGGCACGACCAGGTTGCGGTCGATGTACCCGTTGTATGTATATTTTACTTTCTGTACTAGGATTACCCCAAGGTGGGGTGCACGGATAGCCGGGTTCTAGAGGGCAACGAGCCCGCATCTCATGGCATTGAGACGGAGGGGGCTTTACTCTAGAATTGGCGGGCTGTTTGCCGCACTCGTAGGGGGTACAGGTTGGCCCAAGGAGGGGTGCCCAAGTTACCGGATTCCGTGAAGTGCTGGGTGGTCCATTCACGTTGCTGATGGGAGCAACCTCGCTTCAGGTTTTGGCGGGTAACTTGCCGCACCCATAGGGGTCTAGGATTTTCATTGCACAGGCTATCCATACGACCAAAGGAACGTCGGGTTTCAGTAGCGGTTCTATGAAACCCGGGGATCCCAGATATCTGTATTGTTCTATGATGCTGGTTACTTTTCTGTGATGTTGCATTTTATCACGCCTTGAGCGAAAATTATATATTATATATATACTAGTAGATGTTGTATATGTTTTTCATCCGCGCTAGTCCAGTCCCTGCTCTGTCGTTAGTTAAGTAACCTAACGGGTGATGACGGGACCCAGTGGCGAATGCGGATGGCATATACGTACATCATTATTTTCGTTCTTTTGTGGTGTGGTCAATTGATGGGACTGCGTTGATTCAGATCAATGCAAGATAAACAAACCTATTCTGATGTTGTTGGAACATTTTTCAAAAAGCTGTTATTGCAAGGGGGTTCTCTTTTGTTTTGCATAGTGGTATTCAGTTGGAATATCCTGCTCCTCAGTCGACGAGGCAAGGGCCGAGATCCCTTCGCCGGGAGTGACCCCTTGGACAAAAGTTTGCGTCAGGGCAATAACTTCACTATAGCCGATTACTTTTGCTTTGCATCGTGGTATTCAGTTGGAATATCTTGCACCTCATTCTACGTGGAAAGAGCCGAGATCCCTTCACTGGGAGTGACCTCTTTAGCAAAGGTTTTCGTCACTATATTTTTATAAAAAGTTATCCGGTTCCTTCAACGATATCAAGTTCATTATGTTAAAGGTTTTTCGCCAAAAACCAGCCGTAGCCCTCCGTCATTTCAGATTAGTATTGCTTGGTATTCGTGCTACGTATGTCGTGCTCAGCCGAGGCGTAGTGTGCAGTAGCTCTGTAATGCTTTTCTGTCTTATGGATATGTGATTGGTTAGGACAGTCGTACGGTCATTTTGGCTCAGTCAAGGACTCGTGCGGGTAGGTTTAATGCAATCAAGATAATGACGGGTTGAACTTGACTAGGATCCTTTGATATGTTGGCTCAGTCATGGTCACTTGGGTCCTAGGGGTAAAAACACACATCGGGAGTTTCTAAAGAAACTGAAACTTGCCAGGCATGCGCATACCTTCTGGAGTGTTGTGACGTGAGTGGATTCCGTCACGTTATCATGCGATGATAGTTGGATCCCGATTCCCACTGATGAGTTGGTTTACTCCTCGGGCGATCCCGACTAATTCTTCTTTCAGGTTTGGAGAAGAATTTGACGTTACAGTGGGTGGTTTCCAGATTATATAAAGTGATAACAATTCTGATCTAGGTTAGAGTGCACGCTGAGTGTTTCTTTTCTCTCTCTCTTTGGCAGCGACCATTGACCCGACCCTAGACTATGACTCAGTGACCAAGTTGACCGAACCTTCTTAACACTGGCTTTTGCATTGTCAGAGTTGCAAACCTCATTGCCACTCCTACTTTTACCCTTTTCTCCAGGACACCCCGTATTACTACGAACGTCCACTTCCATTAGACAAAACCAGCGTATGGTTATATACGAACTCGAAGGAATTCGAGGATGTTTTCCGGTTCTGGAGAAAACGAATAGGACTATTCAGTTGTCTTTTCCTTTCACATTCTCTCACGTTGCGAGTACTCCTTGGTTTAGGAGATAGTACACCTATTACGCAAATTGGATAGTCTTCTTCCAGACCTTAGGCTGGTGCCGACCGGTAGGGAATGAAGAAAACCAATTAGCCTAAATCGTGTACAGAATGTATTAAATTAAGACAAAGCAAGGGATTCGTAAGAGGGCAAAGTAAACTGCGACTACTATTCACGACCAAACCAAGTATTTCTTTGCCAATCCTAAATCATCTTTGTATTTCTCCAGGACACTCCGTATCACTACGAAGATCCCAAGTTTATTGGATACTCCATCGTATGGTTATATACGAACTCGAAAGGAACTTGTTCCAGTTCGGGGATGGATCCTGGTTCAGGAGAAATAGGAATAAGGTTCATTCGGTTGTCTTTTATCTTCACCTTCTCTCGCATTGCGAATGCTCCTGGGATTAGGACAGTACACCCATTATGCTTATTGATAGTCTTCTTCCAAACCATAGGCTGGTGTCGAACGGTAGGGAAAGAAGAAAACCATTTGGCCTAAAGGGGTGTGCAGAAGGTAATGACTAAAGACATAAAAAGGGATTTGGAGAAGTGGCAAAGAATTATACGGTTACTGTTGTGAATCTGGACAATGGAAGAGGCATTACTAGGAATACTAGGATACCCCATCGAAACATTTCAATGTTTCAGTTTGACTGTGTACTGTTAAAAGAAAACTGATTTCCCAATTAGACACTTGCTCCAGGGTATGTAATTACCAGGTTTGATTCTCACATCTGTATGGTTTTACAGATGATGAGTGGGAGAAAGTTATTGGAAATTAGGTGATCATCCTCATTATATCGGAATTCGTTATAATTGGTGATATTTGGGGAAGTCACCTGGGTTGTTTGCCGGACGGCAAATATTTGGTTTTGAATATCCGTTGTTATGCACCGATTTCAAATTGATATATCCGTACGTCTATTTTTATAGAGTGAGATGTACCCTTTTGAAATTATGTCTATGACATTTACCTGTATCAGTGGATGGTTAGGTAAGGAGCATTGAACAGCGGTGTAATTCTTCTTAACCATAAGTACAGTTTTCAACCTACGACACACAGTGAATGAGTCACTAGACTCATAGGACTTATACAGAGTATTGTATATTGTCCAGTGTCCATTAGGACAGAGGGGTTGGTCCTCGTACTATATTCGGTTTACTTATGACTTCTCTAGTTCTTATACAGGTGTTTCGTAGAAACACAGGGTCTGAGTTTTGAGAAGTTATTGGTATATGAGTAAAGTAGAGAACCAGGTATTGCAAGTATCGGGATTCTTCAAAGTGATCGAAGATGTAGATACTTATATATGGTATTCAGTTGATAGTAATGATTAAGAGAACTAGCTTCTCTTTTAAGTTACTCATAATTGGAAGTACTCCTAAGTTGAGTAACGCTGATCGGCCTCTCTTCCATTTAGTTAACATGCACTGGAGACAGCTGCATGATTTGAATCTGGTTCAATTAAATCAGTGCCTCTATTTCTATATTGGATATAGAACAGTTCATATCTTGACATTGTTAAGATACGGGAAGTTTTCCGTCTTATGCTTAAAACCAGACTCTGGATAACTCAAGGCACGTTTCTGTAATGGCTGTTTGTGGGTTGACCCGGGCTATGACGAGGGTTGACTTTCTACCATCTGCAAGATCAATAGTGGTATTGTTCTTAACTCTCCACATTTTTAAAAGAAATGGATTTTTTCAGAAAACAGTAGTGGGAGTATGGTAGAACTGGAAGTGATTCCAGAACCGCAAACGATTACTGAAGATTTGATAAGAACCTAAAGATTCAATCTAATTTGACATTCCATTTTCCACTCCGCAGATATGGTGGGTAACCTCAGGCACCCGAGTGGTACTTCGGTAGCCTCAAGGACGGTGACAGGGAGGTTCTTGTTTACCCAGACTTGCCATTGCTGTTGTTCCAGACTGTGAGACCCGGCAGGAGGATGAGTATAGCGTCGTTCTAAACTGGCTTTAGAAGCGTACGTCTATATGACTCTGCCAGAGGGTTGTCGTAGTCAGTGGGAGCAACGGAAGAATAGTGGGCAAGAGGCTTATGTCTATATATAGACTAAAGCAGATATAGCGGAGATAGATCATCTATTTCTGATGTGACAGTCATAGATTTGACTTCATCAGAATAGGGGATGGATCTGTTAAGAAGGTCGTAGGGTGTGATGTCCTGGTATTTAGATGACATACACAGAGTAGGAAGTGATATTCCTATACTACGATCGGTTATTCTTTGGTTGTCACACAGTGGTTTCTCCACAAAGGACTTGGATATTATACATTCTGGTTACTAGATCTATGGTTTTAGATCAAGATTTGGGTGTTTTCCTAATCTGGGTACTTAGACAGCATTCTATAAGTATTTAGAATGGACGACTCCTGGCACGGTAGTATACCTGCAGGTGATGGAGTCACCCTCTCTAAAGGTGTCTTACAGACTAAAGGGGAGAGGGATGCGCATGATTGGCAGATCACTTGCTTAGGCAATTAAGTCAATCATGAGATGTCAAGTACCACACCAGATGTTGTTCTTGCAGTAGATGCAATAAATTGATATTAATCCAATCCTGAAGAAACGATCGGAAGCAGCTTTAGAACATAAGTGAATGTTCTAGGGATTTGATAACGGCAGCCTCCTTTAGGAGACAGTTATCATTCCAGGCTTCCAAGGTGACCTGGATGGCAGAGTGGCTGTCAGAGTTATAGTTTTCCCTCTGACGAGGGGCAGAATTTTGGACAGGTGGTCCAGGTGGATACTGAAGGAAAGGCATCGCGCAGGATACTGTTTAAGTTCAGTTGTCGATACAGTCTAAGAAGTTTGGATTTGGAGTTCATTTATGAGCTAGGTCCCATCAGATATCCAGACATATTCTAAGACAGGTATTGCTTATTTCGGGAGATGTTTTTCTCCGCGAACTTGAGATATAGAGAGACATAGAAAGAAACATCACAGCGGATCCATTCACTGAGGCTATTCCTCGAACGCAATATTTTCGCAAACGAGCTTTGTGAGACTGACTAGTAGAGGAGTTGGGTGTTCGGTATCACACGGGCTGTGGGTATGCGACATCGCAATAATTAGCCTTGCGTGCAAGTGGGAGATTGTTGGAGATAGTGCCCTCAGAGTCAATTATTGGATCACAGGCACGTGATTGCAATGATTGAGGGAGGACCTATCCCGGTAGGACAGTCTTACTCGAGATGATAGTATGCTATCTGGTTTATCTTTATCATCGTGTATTGCTTTAGGTGACCTTACGAGTCGCTATTACACGTTGATAGAGCCCCTAGGATTCTTGCTTGACTACCAGCAGTATGAGGGCGATCATATACGTGAGAGCTGGAGTCTATAAGCACATCCTTAAAAGGTCCCTAGTCGTGGGAGTTTCGAGACTGGGCATCGATACTCCATTAGTAGACTAGTGTATACAGTCGAGATCCCGATGAGGGGCGATGGCTGGTCTCACAAGCCACTGGTGTTAGTTGGTTCACGTAAGATGTATACAGGTGCTCATTGGGTTATAAGTACACCGGACAGGACTCGCCGGGAACCTGCCAGTTGGGATTATACCAGACGTCAGATAGCAGTTCCCAGGTGACATGTGTACAGGTTAGTTCATCGACCTGAGATCGTCATTTGTCTCGTGTGAGTTCCCACTGTGCTTTGATTACTACCCTACCACGGCTCAAAGGAGTCGTGCAAACAAGTTTTAGTTGGGTACAGTCCCGAGCCACATGGAGGCAGTGAGCGGATCTGCAGGGGTTCGTCTCTCCCGGTATTGGGGGTGAGGTCGCGCTGTATCTAGGAGAGCCATTACACAAAGCCCTCGGTCGGGGCAGGAGATTTACTGGTAGGTATTCCAGTAGTATCTCAGGGTGTTCTGGGCTTCACTCCGACACGACTTGTACCGCTATTGGGGGTCTGATTTTTACCAACCCCCTAGGCCCGCCATGCGATGCTCATAGACGAACGGACCGGACTGTACGGATATTGTCACTGACAGGCTCAGTAGGGTGTCAGGATGAGTTCGCTCATCGACGTCCCTTTTGGTCAATAGCTGGTGTCCCATCACGTATGGCTAATACCTCTGACGTGCTAGTGGTTAAATCCACAGCCATAGTATTGACGAGTCTTTAGAGTCCACCACACACTCAGTTACTCAAGTTTTGGGCGAAACGCTGTAGAGGCCGTATGGAGATATGGCAGGGTTCGATCAGATACGTGCGGTATTCCACGGATCGTGATCGGACGGTTTTTACTAGCCATCTTTGGCTTAAGCTGGATCCTAGTATTAGACAGTGTAGATTTTGTCTTTTTGCATTTGTATTCAGTGGGAATACAAATGCGGGCATGTATATGCAGTAGCGGGGTTTTTGCTGTAATTTATTACGGGATCAGTTTTCTGAAGTTGCCAGTTTGTTTTCCGTTCTGGCCGGTTTTTCTTTGTTCCTTCACGGCCGGACTTTTGTGATGGAGGGGGTTATTTGCATGTTTGCAAATAACTTGTTGTGCAGGGGGTTTCTTGCATTTGTGGCTTCTATCATCATGAGATGCTTTATACATCATTTCTTTGTGATTAGAGTTGATCTTGAGTTGATATGACTTTGTTATCTTGGGTTTTGGGTATGGTCACCTTTCACCTTTTCCTACACTCACCTCCCTTTTCGTGTTAGTTTTTTTTCCTCCACCATTTGGTTGAGGGAGGGGCCGGCCACATAGGAGAGGAGAGAATGAGAGAGTTGTTTTTCTATGTGAGGAAAATTATTCATCTCTCATTTTTCATGCTTCACAAATACACCTTCCTCCTCTCCAAAGTTCACTCTCTTCACCAACATCAAAGGCAACTTCATAAACCTCAAGAGACAAGGTTCTACACTACAACCTACAGTACCCTTGGACGCGTCGGCTAGCCAACTTCGCGCCCGAGTTGCCTCGGTCCAGAGGTGGGAGCCCGTAAAAGAATCCGGCTACGTGGTGCCCTTTCCGGCAAGGAGATGAAGACCGGAGTTTCCGCGGGAGATCGGGACGACGACGAGAAGACCGGAGGACACGGATCACTCGGTATATCTCTTACCCATTCTCTTGATTGCTAGGATTAGCTTAATGGTTACGATCCGGGTTTATTGTTCGCGGCAGCGCCGGTTAAAAGTAAAGAAAATTTTTGATTCTGCATTTTGTCCTCGAGTAGAAGGCCAGGGCGCAGCCGGGGCGCAACACGCATATGAGATATGTGCGGGACCGAGAATAATACCAGTATGTGATACTGTATTCTATTCTCGCGATATGTATCATGGGACGGTTATATGTTATATACCCGGATTACCGAATCAAATGTTGATTCGATACATTGATACACATGATATTAGTCGGTTATATGCAGTATGACCGGATCATTAAATCAAGTGGTGATTTAATGATTTAATGTATAATTATATATTTGATATATTACTTTGCATTAACTAGTATTAGTTAACTCAAGATTAATTTTCTCACTTGAAATGCACAAGTTGTATATGTGATATATTTTTGTGCACTTGTTTGTATCATGTTTGATGATACATGCAAACTTGGGTTTGTGTTTACTTTAAACCATGTTTAAGGGAATGGTTAGGGTTTTATTATCTTCTCTTGATTATTTATTTTATTTATTCTTTATAGCAAGAAAAGAAATGGTTGCTTCTGTTAGATTTATTTCAAAGCTTCATGAAGCTTCAAAGTAAATCCAACAGAAGCAACCATTTCTTTTCTTGCTATAAAGAATAAATAAAATAAATAATCAAGAGAAGATAATAAAACCCTAACCATTCACTTAAACATGGTTTAAAGTAAACACAAACCCAAGTTTGCATGTATCATCAAACATGATACAAACAAGTGCACATAAATATATCACATATACAACTTGTGCATTTCAAGTGAGAAAATTAATCTTGAGTGAACCAATACTAGTTAATGCAAAATAATATATCAAATATATAATTATACATTAAATCATTAAATCACCACTTGATTTAATGATCCGGTCATACTGCATATAACCGACTAATATCATGTGTATCAATGTATCGAATCAACATTTGATTCGGTAACCCGGCTATATCACATATAACCGTCCCATGATACATATCGCGAGAATAGAATATAGTATCACATACTGGTATTATTCTCGGTCCCGCACTTATCTCATATGCGCTCCTATTTCGTTTCGCTTGAGCCAGGAAACCTCTGTGTAGGACTCTAAAGACTCGTCAATACTCCGGCAGCAGGTGATGATCATATCAAACACCCACAAGCCGCAAGCGGTCTGCTAAACGTAACGGCCATCCGGGTATTGAGCGATCTGAAGATCGACGAGCAAGCCCGCTCACACTCCTGTGAATCCAACCAGTAACACTTACCGTGCAGTCCGGTTTGTTCGTCTGATATGTCGCATATCTCGCCTAGGGGTAGTAAACGTCAGACCCCAGCAGCTCGATAAGTCGTGTCGATATGAGGTCTATAACAGTTCAAGAAACTACTGATAACACTTACCAGTAAATCTCAGAAACCCTGGCCAGGGATTTCCGGTTATAGCCAATCGAACACAGCGCAACATCAACTCCCTATACTGGGAGAGACGAATCCCCTCCTATCGCTCATTGCCTCCATGTGATTCGGGACTGTACCCAAAAACCACCGTTTTGCACGCCCTTTTGGACGTGGTAAGGTAGAAATCAAAGCACAGTAGGAATCACACAAGACTCTATGACGATCTCGGGTCAACAGATTATTCTGTACCAATGTCACCAGAGAACTGCCATCTGACGTGAGGTATAATACCATCTGGGAGTTCTCGGTGAGTCTGTCCAGTGTACCCAGTCTCCACTGAGCACCCGTATATCATCTCTGATGTCAAACACCAATGGATATGGGATTATCCATCGCCCATCTGTATGGGTCGAGAAGGTACACGCTAGTCTACTCTGGTATATCGATACCCCGTCTCGATACACCCACGACTAGGGACTTTAATGGATGTACTTATGGACTACCATGTCCCCACTTGTATGATTCGCATCATAGTCCAGGTAGTCAAGTACACATCCTAAGGGCTTTATGATTAGTAGAGATTCTGCGTGTTCAAGTTTAGTTAATTACCGCAATCAAAACGGTTTCGCTTGTAGCTAGCCGGTTGAGTACGGGTCGTCCGCAGGGAGATGGGAATCTTTTTCTATGTGCTTTAACGAGTTAAGTCCAGTTTTCCAGATTTAATTGTGATTAACTAAGTGTTAAAATGATATGTAAAGAGAGCTTGTTAGGGTTAGGATTAGGTTAGTTTGAGTTAGGAGTCCCTCACTTCTTTCATTGCCACTCTTAATATCGGTGTTACGGTAATCGGCAACAACGGGGATTAGCACGACTAGGAAGGAACTTGCGAGTATAAGCTAGGCTTTCCAACGTTTAATTTCTTCCTTTTGGTGCTTGTCCGTCCGTTCTTGGCTCTTAGCCATAACCTCCGGTTAATTCAACCACAACCGGTCTCACTACGGAATCACCGCTATCATGTAGGATAGGGTGCCGTAAGGAGCGGATTGTGGTTCAATTAACGGGAGTCGATTCAAGATGTTGGGCAAGGAAAGAGTGAGAGAGATTTCCTTCTCTCAAACTTCCCTTATCCTACCCTAACAAGTATAAAACTACTCTCACATCATAATGAAAAGAAAACAAAACAAAAGAGGAAGATAGAAAGAAGGAGATTAGAAGATAACAACTAGCTATTTGCGACCTCACCTTAGCAAGGATCAAGCGTAAGCGTCATGGTTGTTTAAAGATAAAGGAAAAGAGAAAAGAAAGAACAACAAGAAATAACAACAACTACTTATCAATTAACGATTACAAGCGATTAACATAAAAAGAGAAAGACAAGTATAATAACAAAATGAACTTCTTTATTCATCATTCTTCACTCACAAAAGCTCACTACAAGTTTTTCAATGGAGAAGAGATGAGAAGAGGAAGAAGAACAAGTATTCTAAACCCAAAAAAATACAAGATTATCCACCATTGGCTTCACAAGGTTCTGGGCTATTTATAGGCAGGGAACTGGAAATCTAGGGCAAAATCCTGCCTCTACATGCAAATACCAAAATACCCCCAAAGTTTGACATTCTGCCGCCACAGTACGGCCGCGGTTCCGCGGCCTAAGCCTGCTATTGCCGCGGAAACGCGGCACTTTGTTGGAGTTGGTCCATCGTTTTTTGTGGCTTTTCCTGTTCTGCTGTGCCCATTAGTCTGGTATATGACTTTTCTCAGAATTGCTTCACGATTTTTCCAGAATTTCTGTTGATCAAAAGGTGATTGGATATGGATCTTTTTGTCATGATTTTCTCGAGCTCCGCGTAGATTTCTTGGATCTTATGTTGCCATTGAACCTTGTGCATGAAAGTGACATTGATTTGCCATTTTGTCTCTTAAACTGGTGTGTGGCAACAGACGGATAAAGAGCGAAGACCCGTGTTTTATCTGTGGTTGGCAGGAACCCAGATTTTGTCGTGTTTTTCCATGAATTTCATTGTTAAGAGCCGAGAACCTGTATCCTGCAATTGACTAGCAAACACGGCTCAAAAGTACCTACCGATAAGCAATATAATAAAAATTGGGCAGTATAAAAATGCACTAATCTGATATGAACACTTTACCAACATGTAACAGAGAGACAATCAGTGTACACGTTAAAGTAAAGAGTAACTAGATAGCATACTATCATATCGAGCAAGAAAGTCATCCCTATATATGTCCAAGCATCTACTACAATATACATCTTATGTATAGTAATGGCCTCTAGGGCATACATATAACTAACAATCTCCCACTTGCACTAGGGCCATCTGATAGCAGTGGTTGTAGTATCTCATACTCAACCATCCCATAAAAGTCTCTCTCTGGGAAAGGCCTTCATGAGTGGATCCGCCGTGTTGTCCTCTGAGTCTACTCTCCTAACGTCGATCCCCTGGAGATCAACCATCTCCATGATGAGGTGATACTTCCTCAGAATATGTCTGGATCACTGATGGGACAGGCGTTCCTAGGCATAAGCCACAACTCCATTGTCTCACAATGGGAGGAACGATGTTCTTCTCATGAACTAATATACATCCAGACTGCCTCTTTGGTAGCATCTTAAGTAGCGATGTATCCAGCCTTTATCGTCTAGTAAGACACGGTATCTAGCTTGGAACTCTTCAAACATACCGTCCCTTTACTAAGGGTAAAGACAATGCCTGTGACTGACATTCAGTCGTCCTTATCACCCTGGAACCTTTCCAATGATTCTCCCCAGGATCGATTGATACCATCTCACTACAACTAGTGAGAATCCTAACATCCAATTAGATCTATCTCATAGGTCCAAAACCCATGATTTAGGAGGTATCACTTTGATCCTATATGGAGAATCCTTGTGATAAGCGGAGATTGACTGAGCGTAGCATAGGAAACACCTTCCCTATCAAGAGTATGTCATTCACGTACTCTACGAGGATCACCACCATACTCCCTACTACCCTTTTTGTATATACAAGGTTCATCTACCATTTTGATGAAGTCAAACACTTTGACTACCACATCAAAACTGACGTTCCAACTCCGCGATGCCTGTTTTATCCTATAAAGCAACTTGTGCACGTTTCCGCTGCTCCCACTGTCTACGAAGCCCTCTGGCTGTGTACTTATAGACGCCTTCTTCTAAAATATCATTTAGAAGAGCAGTCATGACACCCAACCGCCAGATATCGTAGTCATGGTATGTAGCCGTGTCAAGTAGGATCCGGATGGACTTAAGCATGGCCACTGGAAAAGGTTTCATCATTATCCACACCTGGTTGATGACGAAAACCTTTAACAAGTCTAGCTTTGAAAGTCTCAACTTTTCCATCTACACCAAGTAATCTTCTCAAGATATATTTGCTCCTGATGGGGATTTAACCCTTCAGATATAGCAACCAAAGTCCATACTTTGTTAGTGTACATGGATTCCATCTCAGATCGCTAAGCATCCAGCCATTCTTACAGAGTCCCTACTCTCGATGGCCTGCTCGAAACTAGTTGGGTCATCATCTCATGATGAAATCCTCGCTCCCACTGTCATAGAGAAACCAAAGTATCTCTCAGGTAGGTGAGGAACCCTACTAGATCGGCGGAGAGGCTGAGGTTCGTTGGTTACTGTTGAATCCTTCGGTCCTACCAAATCATCTGTTGTAGTTTGCATAGCTGGAACTGCTTCCAGTTCTACATAACAGACCTTGCCTCGAGCTTGTCCGGATTTTGCTTTTAGACATAGTCCGGACAACCCCCAAATCTTAACCAACTTAAGATATGGGCTCTTCCCTTTCCATATCACATATGAAGTGGTAGGCAGCTGATTTGATTTGAACCCTATTCAATAGGTATGCAGCTTCTCAAGTGCATAACTACCAAAAGGAAAATAGGAAAATCAATAGTACTCATCATAGAGCGCACCATATCGAATAGGGTGCAATTGCTCGGCCCCGATATACCATCGTGCTATGGTGTATACGGAGGAGTAAGCTGAGAGAGAATCTCATTCTCCTTTAGAATAGTCCAGGAATTCTATGCACAAGTATTCTCCTCCTTGATCTCATCAAAGGACATAATACTTATACCCGTATTGGTTCTCTACTTCTAACTTATATTCTATGAATATCTCAAAAGGTTCGGACTTGTGTTTCAACAAGAACATATGTCTGAATCTAAAGAGATCATTAGAGAATGTAATGAAGTACAAAGAACCGGTCTTGGCATATGTAGATAGGGGACCTTCATACATCAGCATGTATCAAACCCAAGAGTGCACTAACTCTTTCTCTGCTTCCAATAAACAGAGCTGTGGTCAACTTATCTTTGTGACATGACCGGCAAGTTTTCGAAAGATGTAAATTCAAACAGATTTAAATATGCATCTATGTGCAACTTAGCTAGTCAGGTCGCATTGATATGACCCTGTCTACAATACCTCAAGAAAGATCCGTTCATTTCTGAACTCTTCCTCTTGTGTGTTCTGTATACTAGGAACTGTAGTTTGATTTAGAACATCAATGCTTTTAGATAACGTGCCTGAACCGATCAACTTTTGATATAGGAAATGTTCAAAACATTATCCAACAATACAAAATTATATCCTTCTTTACTAATAAAGAGACTGATATGATTTTGTATATCAGGTTCGGTATCTAATAACATTCTTTTAGAATCAATGTATTCAGGTAATACAGGGTGACAGTGACCAACAGACCTGGCTGCAACACTTGCACCGTTTTCTGCCTTATGAAACTTATCACCCGTTCTCAGTTCTCTACCTTTCTGTAGCCCAATGTAATAGATTACATTTCTGGGATCCTGATTCGGTATCAAATACCCAGGATGTAGAGGATACAGAGAAATAGTTCTATGTAATGAACACACCCGAAGGAGATGCATCAGCATGCACTTTCTTCGTTTGGGTGGCATGGGAATCCTGGTATTCCCCTATTTCCTGCTCTGTCTTATAACAATTATAAGCTGGAGCGGAACCAACGTTCCCCATCTCAGTATAACAAGCGGGTTCGGTCAATACATCCGTATTATTATCTTGATTAAGGCGTGATATGGTCGCTACCTGGAGAGAGAGAGAAGAAAACACTCAGCGTATGCTCTTGCAAGATCAGATTGGTTATAATTTTATCTAATCAGGATGGCTCCCATTGTTCTTATCAAATCTTCCTTCAAACCCTAAAAGGAAAGACTAGCCGGGATTAATTACACGCTACAAGTTCGCCAATCTTTCAGCCAGGCCAGTGTCGGTACTTTGAGGGAGGTCCCCCGTGCTTTCGCACGAACCTAATTAATGTAAACCTCGTTTTCCCAGAGGCGTAACCTCGTTAACACCTTTTTAGACACCTACTTGATCGGCTAATTGTAATGTGTAAAACTCTCCCAGGAGTAACTCTTACTCCCAGCGGGTATCGGGATCCAACTATCTCATAGAAGGTATGCAATCTCATTGCAAATTTCAACACTTGAAATTCCCGATAATTTTGCCCCAAGCCTCCTATGACCTTGATAAAGGCCAACAAATCATAAGCTGCTAGTCAAGTTCAACCCGTCATTTCTTGATTGAAATAAACCCACCCGCACGGCCCTTGACAAAGGCCAACAAGGTCGCACGACTACCCTAATCCAATCTGCATCATATGCATAAGCAGATAAGTACTACTCAGCTACCGCACACTACGCCTTGACAAAGACCAAAAAACGCAGCACGAATACTAACTACTACTTATCTGAAATGACGGAGGGCTACGACTGGTTTTTCTGAAAACCTATTGCGTAATGAACTTGATATCGTTGTAGAATCAAATGATTTTGAAATGGAGTGTTTTTTAGGCTTTTCTAGTTTTGCTAAAGGGGTCACTCCCGGTTAAGGGATCGTCGGCCCTTTCATCGTCGAATGAGGTGCGGGACATATCATATATATCACTGTGCAAAGCAAGAACTATAGAAGCAATCAAAAGACAAACTGAGGGGTGTAGCATCAGCCAGTTATTGCTAAAGGGGTCACTCCCGGTGAAGGGATCATCGGCCCTTTCCTCATCGAATAAGGTGCAGGATATATCATATATACCGCTGTGCAAAGCAAGAACTGTAGCTACCTGTTTTATTTTTGAAATTCGATTCCACAACATCTTAGGTTTCTTTTTCTTTCATTAATCAAATTAATGAAGTCCCATCATTTAAGTCCACCTAAACATCACAGATAAATATAACGTACGCTTATGCCATCCGCATTCGCCTCGATATCCCGTCTGCACCGTTAGGTTAGGTAACTAACGCCAGAGCGAGGCAGGGCTAGCACGGGTGTAAAACATAAGCAACGTCTATATAATATTTGATATATACTATATATAATATCTATCTGAACATATCACATGTTCATATCACAGATAACGCAGCAGAAAATATCATATGAAATATTGGATATACTAGGACGTCCCTGTTTTATTTTGAGCCAATATAAAACACGGATTCCACAGTCGTGATGAATATCCAATCCCACACCCCTAGACCCCTACGAAAGCGGCAAGCTACCCTACAAATTCTAGAGTTAGGAGACCCGGACTCGACTCCTCGAGATGGTCTCCCACTGGACCCTAGAATCCGGTTACTTGTGCTCCCTTCCTTGGGTCTATCCTAATGCGGAAAAGTAAATAATATACAAAAGGTGACATCTTCCGCAACCTGGAAGTGCCCCAATAAAATAATATTACATACAAGTTTTTACATGAATGAAAAATGAAAAACACTCATCTCACATAAAAAAAACCCGGCTATTCAAACACGACGATCCAATATAACATATCCAGCAACACATAACATCACATGTCATCAACGTAAGTAAATATGCGCATCCCAATTGTTGTTGACATATAGCAACGAAACCGGCGATATCACATATTACACTTACGGTCACAGAAAAGAAAGTGTAAAACTACAATAGTTGGAATCCGCAAACTCTTTAGACATCGCATGCCTAATCAAATGAATTCCTTAGACATCGCATGCCTAACAATTATAAACCCCGCATTTTAGTCTCATTTATAAAAAACTCTTTTCAATATCTAGTCGGGCAATTCAACAAGATTCCCGGCATCCTGACCGAATGCTCGTCGCAAACTTTAGTAGACGGCCGCACCCCCGATACCGTCGACGAAGTGCACCAAGGCGGAACACCGCTACCGTGAGCACCCGAACGGATACTTTCGGCGACGGGGTTCTCCTACAGTCACTTGGTTGGGGCTTTGGGGCATGGCTATCTATTAAGTTTACCGGCGAGTATCCGCGTACGCTACGTGATTGCGACGGACTTTTGATCGCATCAAAATTCCGTGGAAACCGATCAAGTGAGACTTAAAGTGCTGTGTTTATAACATTCATTCAGTTATCTCATAACTTTTTGTGAATTCCAATTATTGTATCACATTTCAGATAAATAGAAAATGTTAACCTTTCCGATCGAACAATCAAACACCCAAGTTTTTCTGAAACAGCTCAACACTTGAAATAAGTTCAAAAACATCCACTTCATGCCTCAGTACCAACGGTCCAGCCGTAGAAGGGTCAAGCCAACGCCTCACATGTGGCACGTCGTACTGCCCCAAACCCTAAGGTTCACAGGGCAGTTCAAGACGGTCACATAATCGAGTTAAGGTTTGTTGTCTTCTAGAGGGTCCATCGCGTTACTTGCACTACTTAGAACATTCTTAAACTACGGAAAAATCCAACACTTGGAAATTTCCCGGCAGGGGAAAAAGTGGGTATTTATATCCGGTCAAACTTTTTAAAAGTTTCTAAAATATCCGGAAAAAGATAAACGAAGTTAAATTATCCGATCAAATTAACGAGTCCCCAATAAAATCCTAGAAAACTCAACACTTGAGTGGAATTAAAAAATTCCCTTAAAAAATTGCCAAGAAAGTACCTAAGAATAAATATATGAAATTTCAGGGACTAAGTCCAAATTTTGGCCGCGGAAGCGCCGTCAAACCCATGGTTTCGCCGCGGTTGCGCGGTCAAATTATTGACTTAGTGGAACATACTGCACAGTAATTCTTAGTTTTTCCTTCTTGTTTTTCTAAGAATTTTTAATTCACAAAAATCCACTGTTTTGGAAAATGTACAGAGAAGGGTTTAGTCGGGGTTTACGGGTTCGATCGGACTTCTAACTTCATCTACACTTCGCCTAAAGCTCTAGCTAGGCTCTGATACCACTGTAGGGTTCCTAGGCACACTCAAGAGGTCTCACAACGCATCAACCATGCCAAATTCAAAATATTCCGGTGCCGAGAAACCCTAATACAGATCGTTAACTAAAGAATAAGCGAAACTACAAGCTAGTAAACAACTTTACTGCTAAGTGAAAGAGACTACAACCTTTGTAGATCCGGTCCAAGCTTTGAAAAGTTCAACCATTTTTGTTACTTTTGCTTAACCTAACCATTCACCTAACCCTAGTTTATTCTCTACACTTAACCATGGTTGCATTATGATAACCATCACTTGTTTTTCTATTATTGATATTTCTTTTTCCATTCTTCTTCTTCATCTTCCTCATGAAGAGAAAAAGAAAAACCTTTGCTTGAAATTTCTAAGTGATGATTCCAAGTGAGAAATCCAAATCAAAAGTGAACCCACTTCCTATTTCTTCATCCTCTACCACTTACCATATAGTATAGGGTGTTTTCTTCACAAGTTTCATGACTTGGTGAAGTTGGAGCTTGATCTTGAGTTGCCTCGACGTAGATCATCTTCGGCATCGAAGTCGACGACCTAGCCCGATCATTTCTTCGACGAAACCATCGCTAGAGTCCGTGATCCGATGATCGCAGCGGAGGGACATCATCACGGAGCTAAGGAAGTGGAGGACCGGATCTACAAAGGTTGTAGTCTCTTTCACTTAGCAGTAAAGTTGTTTACTAGCTTGTAGTTTCGCCTATTCTCTAGTTAACGATCCGTATTAGGGTTTCTCGGCACCGGAAAATTTTGAATTTGGCATGGTTGATGCGTTGTGAGACCTCTTGAGTGTGCCTGGGAACCCTACATAGATATCCATACGAGTGTTTTGGATACCTCACAAATTTACACATGACCGATCGTGTCTCGAGTTTATCTGGATTCTGCTCTTTAACAAAAGCCGGACAACCCCGAATCCTAACTCTTTTAAGAGATGGTCTCTTTCCACACCATATCTCATATGGAGTGATAGACACGGTCTTGGTTGGAACCGTGTTTAACAGATACATTGCTGTATCCAATGCATGCCCCCAAAAGGAAAGCGGTAACTCAGCATCACACATCATGGACCGTACCATATCTAATAGGGTACGATTCCTCCGTTCCGACACACCGTTGTGCTGTGGTGTGTAAGTAGGAGTGAGCTGAGAGAGAATCCCATTCTCTTTTAAGAAGTCTGAAAACTCTGTACTTAAGTACTCTCCACCTCGAACTGATCGAAGTTTCTTGATGCTCAAGCCTGTTTGTTTTTCTACTTCAAGTTTGTACTCCTTGAATTTCTCGAAAGCTTCGGATTTGTGCTTTATCAAAAACACGTGTCCGAATCTTGAGAAATCATCAGTAAAAGTGAAGAAGTATGAAAAACCACCTCGTCCATGTGTAGACATCGGTCCTCATACATCACTATGTATCAGGCTTAAGAGTTCCACAGCTCTTTCTCCGTGTCCAGTAAACGGAGTTTTGGTCATTTTACCTTTGATACTGGACTGGCAAGTTGCATAAGATTTATATTCAAAAGGATTTAAATATCCATCTTTAAGTAACTTGTTTATTCTTGTTTCATTAATATGACCAAGTCTACAATGCCAAAGAAAAGTTTCATTTATATCAGAAAATTTTCTTTTATTAGTATATTGTATGTTGAAAACTGTTTGTTGGTTCAGGACTTAAATACCGTTATTTAGTGTACCATACCCAATCAACTCTTGATTCAAGTTAATATTCATAACATTATTTTGCAACACAAAATGATATCCTTCAATGTCCAACAAAGAACCGGATATTATATTACATAGCTTACTTGGCACAAAATAACAAGGGTTCAAAACCAAAATATAACCCGAAGGCAACCCAAGATGATACTCTCCTACGGATACAGCATGTACATTGGAACCATTTCCAACCCGCAGAGCATGGTCTCCAGTCTTCAAAACTCTATTGTTTCTTAGCCCCTGCATACAATTGCAAATGTGAGAACCAGAACCGGTATCTAATACCTAAGATGCAGAGTTAATTGAAAAACAGTTCTCAGTTACAAACACACCTGAAGTGGAAGCATCAGCATGCTTCTTCTTCTAGAGATCTGCAAGATACAAACCACAGTTCCGTTTCCAATGTCCTGTCTTGTGGCAGAAAAAACATTTCCCTTTTCCACTTCCCGCGGCCTCGGTTTTGTCTTTCCCCTTCGCCTTTTAGACTCCACCTTTCGGTTTGATGGACTTCTTCTTCTTCTTCTTTCCCTTGGCCTTGGCTTTTGGGACAGAAGAGGAAGATGGCCCAGCAAGCAGAGCGGGAGTCTTCCCTGTTTTCAGCGTGCTCTCTGTACTTCTCAACATATTGAGAAGTTCAGGCAATGATTTCTTTAAATCGTTCATATTGAAATTCACTATGAACGGAGCAAAGGCGGGGGAGAGAGACTGCAGAACAACATCCGTATATTGCTCATTATCCATAGTCCATCCCAGTTCCTCAATTTCTTCTATAAGACCAATCATCTTCAAGACATTGTCTCCAACTGATGCACCGGGGGCCATCCACATCTGAAACAGCTTTGGTAGTGAGAACATATGATACTTTATCATATGCGAGTGCAATGTTCAAGTTCCTCATCCATTCTTTATAATTCGGCCCAGTCAGTTTGTTTTTCTCTAGTGGAAGCTTATGTCCCATCATCGATATCTGCCATTACGAGAGAGAAAAGAATATACTCAGCGAAATGCTCTTGCAAAGAATTAGATTGGTTATCATCTTATCTAATCGATGTCTCCCACTGCTTTAATCAAATTTTCTTTCAAAACCTGAAAAGAAAACTAGCCAGGATTAATTACATTCTACAGTTTCGTTAACCGGTCAGCCAGGCCAGTGTCGGTACTTTGAGGGAGGTTTCCGGTGCTTTCGCACGGACCTAATTAAAATAAACCTCGTTTTCCCAGAGGTCATACCCTGTTAACACCTTTTTAGACACCTACTGGATTAGCTAATTGTAAAGTGCAAAACTCTCCTGGAAGTAACACTTACTCACAGTGGGATCGGGATCCAACTATCATATAGATGGAATGCAATCTTATTGCAAATTTCAACTCTTGAAACTCCCGATATGGTTTTTACCCCTAGATGCTTATGACCTTGGCTATGGTCAAAATATCACAAGCACTAGTCAAGTTCTACCCGTCATTTCGAGATTAACTAGACCCTCCCATATGACCCTTGACTATGATCAACATAATCACATGAATGTCATAACTGATCGCATCATATGCTTTGTAGGAAGACATCACTTAGCTACCGTACACTACGCCTTGACTATGATCAAAATACGCAGCACGAATACTAAGTACTCTGCTTCCTAAAATGACAGAGGTATGCGGATGGTTTTTATGAAAACCTTTAACGCTTTGAACTTGATCTCATTGTAGAATCAAAACAGTTTAGAAAATGAGTTGCTTAAGCTCCGCATCTTTTGAAACTTGCAGTTTTCATAAAAAAGCCGAGTGGGTTTCAAATCCGATTCTACAACATCTTTAGATTTATTTTAATTTACATTAATCTCATTAATATAGTCCCATCATTTATGTTCCTAAGCCATCATAGAAAAGAAACGAAAATAAAACGTTTAGTTATACCACGCGCATTCGCCACAGTGTCCCGTTATGCACCGTTAGGTTACTTAACTAACGGCATAGCGGGACGGGACTAGCGCGGGTGTAAAATATAAGCAACGTTTATTATATATCATATGTATAATAATAATCTATTCGTCTCAGATACTAAGTAATCACATTACAGAATATCAACAGCAGCAAAAGCACATATGAAAATAAAAAGGATATCTTGGAGGTCCGTATTTTGTATTCAGCCAGTAATAGAAAATACGGATTCCACGGCCGCGATGAATAGCCAAGCCCACACCCCTACACCCCTACGAGAGCGGCAAGTGATCCTGCCAATTCTAGAGTTTAGGAGACCCGGTCTCGACTCCTCGAGATGGCCTCCCACTGAACCCTAGAACCCGATCACTTGTGCTCCCCTCCTTGGGTCTATCTTAATCCGGAAAAGTAAATAATATACAATAATGGTGACATCATCCTCAACCCGGAAGTGCCCCAAATAAAAGAATGTTACATACAATGGACTTTTTCATGAATGAAAATAAACACTCTTATCTCACATAAAACCCCCGGCTATTCGATCGCGACAATCCTGTATCATATCTCAGCAACACATAATATCTCATATCATCAACGTAAGCTGGTATGCGTATCCCGATTGTCGTTGATGTATAGCAACGAAGCCGGCGATACACCACATACTACGCTTATGGTCACAGGAAAGAAAGTGAAAAACAACAATTGCAATCACAGATATCAAGACGATGTTTAACGTTTCGATCAAATCAACAAACACCCACGTGTTTTACCCCTAGAGCTCAACACTTGAGAAAAGTTACAAATACTCAAAATCGCGCCACAGTGTCTTATGATCCAGCTGTAGAAAGAGTTAACCAATGCCTCACCTATGACACCACGGCACTACGGCAAACCCGAAGTTCGTTCGCGGTTCCGTGGGCCTAAAATCGAGTTAAGATTATTATGATCTTCTAGAGGGTCCATAGGATACTTGTGCTACTATTGAATATAAATTTAACTTTGGAAAAACACAACACTTGGAAATTTCAGCGGGGTAGAAAGTGGGGTGTTCGATGATCGTTCGAAATGCTAAAAATAGTCTAGGTTACCAATTTAGTGTTAAAAAATACGATTACGAATCACTAAGAAATAGCCCCAGGTCAATATAATCATCACATGAACAATTGGACTAAATAAAGAATACTAAACCCTAACCTGCAAACAACAGAGCACAGGTGAAACAGGGGGTGCGTAGGGGGTAGGGGGGCCGGCCTGGCCGGAATTTGTGGGGATGTGCTCGGCCAAAATCCGAGCCCCCCCCCCCCCGTATTTCACCTGGGTTTTTAGGATTGCCAGCACTGCATTCTGTACATGTTTGAAAAATTTTTGGAGCACCTTTTAAAAAATTTCCAGAGAGCATATATAGGGTTCCGTAATACCGTATTTTTCGGAGTCGGATTCGTTTTCGTATTTTTTATAACACAAAGTCCAGAATTCTATCTTGGCTCTGATACCATTGTTCG
This sequence comes from Agapanthus africanus, assembly GCA_030015575.1. Lineage (NCBI taxonomy): Eukaryota > Viridiplantae > Streptophyta > Magnoliopsida > Asparagales > Amaryllidaceae > Agapanthus > Agapanthus africanus. Next base: position 191,010,708 of record CM057347.1, on the reverse strand, counting down.
GTTTCCCTAGCACCTACTTATGAGTATGGAAGCATCACACATGCCACTTTAAAATTTCTAGAGGTGCTAAGCAAACAAAGCATGGATCTTTAACTAGAATTTCTAGGGTAACATCACAAGTATCACATACAAGAACCATATTAACACTAAGTGAAAGGAATACAACCTTTGTAGTCCTCTTGGTAGTGACTCCTAGGATCGTTGAGAGTTGGAAAAGCTTGCAAGTGAGCTCCTTTGTCCACGATGATCCACCCGAAGTTCACTAGCTCCAAGCTTGTAGCTCTACTTGATGCAAGCAGAAGATGAAGCTAAACACTCTAAACTAATTGGCTAGATTAGAGAAGAATGATGATGTGGTGTGTTTTCTTTTATCAAAACTCATTCTTTTTATCTCTAACTCACTTTGGAAAAACCTAGAGAGCGAGGAAGAAGAAGATGAAGGCAAAAGCTTTTGATAATGATAAAGATTAATGAATAATAGAAAAGATAAGTATATATATTTTCTATTCTTCATCTCAAACCATGGTTACATAATATATATATTATTGCACTTGAGTTAAAAGACAAAAGGAAAATTAACACATGGTTAAAAAGTGGGTGAACAAATGTTAGTTCAAGAAGAGTGTAGAAGATAACCATGGATTAATCTTTATCTTTTTCTTTTGTTTTAAAACAAATGCATATATATATCATATATAATAGTTCCATGTGTGTCTTATACTGCCTTCATAGTTGTATTATCAACCATAATACTTTTCATGTATGTTCTTATGCACATCAACATGTGCATACATGCACATCAACATGTGCATACATGCATGCATTCTTCATCTTTAATAAAAAAGGTTTGAATAAAGAATAAGAATAAAACTAAAAGTCAAAATGTTAAATCAATAATTGATTTAACAATCCGGTCATATCACATACGACCCGACCAATAGAAAAACACCCGATTAACATACGGTATCACATAGTCGTATTCAATCGGGTCCCCGCGCATATCTCATATGCACGCCACATCTTTTTTTCTGGGCTAGGAAACTTCTATGTGGGACTCTGAGACTCGTCAATACGCCGGCAGTGGGTGATGATCATATCAAACACCCACAAGCCGCTAGCGGTCATCGAAACGTAACGGCTACCCGGGTATTGAACGATCAGAACAAAACCAGCAAAGCTATCAAAACTCCCGTCGAGCCATCTGGCAACACTTACCATACAGTCCGGTCTCCTCGTCAGATATGTTGCATATCGAGTCTAGGGATGGTATCGTCGACCCTAACAAATCAATAAGTTATGCTAGGGTATGGCTCATAACAGATCGAGAAACTACTGATAACATTTATCAGTAAATCTCAGCAGCCCTGGCCAGGGACTTCCTGTTATAGCCAATCGAGCATAGCACAACATCAACTCCTAATACCGGGAGAGATGAAACCCCTATCTATCGCTCATCGCCTCCATGTGCCTCGGGACTATAACCAAAGACCACTGTTTGCACGACTCAGTACAGCCGTGGTAGGGTGGAGGTGGAGATCAAAGTACAGTGGGAGGACACACAAGACTCTTTGACGATCTTGGGTCTACAGACTAACCTGTACCAGTGTCACCTGAGAACTGCTATCCGACGATAGATATAATACCACATAGGAGTTCTCTGTGAGTCCGATCAGTGTACCCAGTCTCCACTGAGCACCCGCATACATTCTTTAGTGTCACCTCACCAGATGGATATGGGAACATCCATCGCCCATCATATGGGACAAGAATGGTATACGCTAGTCTACTCTGGAATATCGATACCCCGTCTCGATACACCCACGACTGGGAACAGTTCTAGGATATGCTTATAAACTACACGTGCCCCACTAGTATGATCTGCATCATAGTCACAGTAGTCTAGCAAATATCTTGAGGGCTTTATCAACATGTGCAAATGAATAAAAACATGATCAAATCTACATGTCAGATAAAGTAAACCAGATAGCATACTATCATGACGAGCAAGAAAGTAATCTATATATATATATATATATATATATATATATATATATATACATGTCCAAGCATCCACTATACATATAATGGCCTCTAGGGCATACATATATCCAACAATAGCACCATGCCCAATCTCATCGACTCATCTCCAAATACCATATACTATCCACAACATCCGTGTATACGTATATGTATATGTATATATATATATATATATATATATATATATAAACCCACACATCCACATCTATCTATATACATATAACATATACACTCGAACCTATATCCCGTGTTGTGTGTGTATGTGTAACAACCTTAATCTAGGGTTCGCGACTATGAAACCAACTAAATCACTTTCCTCAAATCTCTCTAACACTAAGCCATGATCTTCTAAAGCTTTTCTTGCGAAGAATTCATATCTCGTCATAACACAAAAATGTATAACTATATCACATCACAACTTATTTTACGAAAAAGCGGGGGTGCTATACACCATCCTCCCGACTTCCCCCGTAGATATATATCTACTCACTTTTGCTTGCCGATGCCGATATCGGCACGCGCTTGCTTGTCGTATCTAAATCTTCACGAGGGTACCTACATATAATAAACAATCGCAATCGCTATTAACATCAAGTCTAGAAACCAAAACGGCACACGGATTGCCTATGGGTCAAAACCTATAGCCCACGCGTGCAAAAACGACTAAACAACCCTTGTTGTTGATGTACAAACATGCAACAACCCAATACGAATCCAAATATGAAGAATTAGCATTTCAAAATACGGAAAACATAGCCAAAATCACACTAGAATGCTCCCAGATTTTGACTCAGGTCAAATTAAGCTAAGCAAACAAGTCTAGGGTGCTGTATATGATGTATATGAGCTACTGGACCAACCCCGACACCTCATGCCACCAAGTGGCCGGCCCCTACCCCTAAAATTCCGGCCAGCTCGGCCTACCCTGCTCTGTTGGGCTTCGTCTTCGTAGGGTGGTCTCCTGGTGGTGTATCTAGGTCCCTGATATTGTTTGCTACTCTGAAAAACTCCCCGAGTCATTACAGATTTCTCTGCACACCCCAAATACTCACAAAACCGACATGGATCAATTCTAAAGTTTGTATTCACTGTTCTAAACTAGGTTCTAGGTCTCTAATTTGATCCCTAGTGTCTTGTACAGCCACCACACATCACTAATTCCCCAAAATCCTCAAACCCTTCTCTTGAGTTTTCTAAACACCATGTACCCTAACCAAACACATTCTAAACTAATCTAGAATACAAGAAATCTAAAACTAAACTAAATGGAGGAATTTATACCTCCTTTAGGCCACTCAATACAGCCCTAGCTCCCCAAAGTTGTCAAAATCCCATTTTGCTTGGTCCAATGTGCTTCCCTTGAGCTTGTGCATGTTTTTAAAGAAATGGGTATGGGGTTTTGGTGAATATTTTGATATGGGTCAATGAAGGAAGAAGATGGAGGGAGTTGAGGAAGAAGAAGAAGAAGAAAATGGTGGAGGAATAATGAGGCACCCCCCTTTTCTCTCTCTCAAGCATGGTCTCCTGTGATGATTATGTCCCCTTTTCTCTCTCCTCAAGTCATCATTACACCCTTTTTCCATTCTTTTTCTTTCTCACCACAATAATACCAATTACATAACACAAATAAAATGAAACAACATGTAACATGTCATGGTGCACTAGCCATGAAGATTGTAGAAACACGGATTTGGCTTAATCGCGATTAGCAGTGCACAAATCGGGTTTTTTTTATCAAAACTGCATATAATAAATTTTAAAAATGCCGAATCCTTTAAATATATTTTTAAATAAATAAATCATTTTAATTTCCATTTATTTCATAATTATAGGTATATATTTATACCCTTTTTCGAAAACCCCAATTTCGCAAATCGGGCAGTTTTCGGGAAATATATTATTTTGATATTAAATTCCAAAAATAATATTTTATATTTTCTGAAATGTTACAAGTTGTTTGCTAAATTCTTGAAGTGTGCCTTCTGGCTTGATAGTCCTGACTTCCTGGGTCTTGTGGTTACGGGAGACGGTATTCGTGTGGACCCAAGGAAGATCGAGGCCATACTGCTTTGGCCCAGACTAGTATCAGTGACAGAGGTCCGCAGATTTTTGGGCTTAGCCGGTTACTACTGCCATTTCGCAAAGGACTTCTCGAGTATCGCTGCACCGTTTACCGGAGTGACCAGGAAGGGAGTTCCTTTTCTTTGGACTGAGGCATGCGAGCTGAGTTTTCAGCAGTTGAAGACTCGGTTGACGACTGCACCAGTTTTATCTTTGCCTTCTGGATCAGGCGGCTTTGTCGTTTACTGTGATGCTTCTCGAGTAGGGCTCGGTTGTGTATTGATGCAGCATGATATAGTTATCGCTTATGCATCCCAGCAGTTGAAGAAGCACGAGCAGAATTATCCCACTCATGATCTTGAGATGGCCGCGGTGGTCTTTGCGCTTAAGATTTGGAGACACTACTTGTACGGGGAGTCGTGTCAAATTTTCACAGACCACCAGAGCTTAAAGTACATCTTCCAGCAGAAGGATTTGAATTTAAGACAACGTCGTTGGATGGAGCTTGTGAAGTATTATGATTGTGAGATCCTTTATCACCCGGGCAAGGCAAATGTGGTAGCTGATTCTTTAAGTCGTAAGCCCGGGGGTAGCTTGTCCCAGTTGAGCGCAGTTCAGAGACAGTCTTCTGCAGATTGGCAAATCTTGTGCGATAGTAGAGTACAGTTTGAGTTCACTTCCACTGGGGGACAGCTTGCTCACGTCCGCGCCCGTCCACTTCTACTTGATCGTATTCATGAGGCACAGCCCGACGATGCCCGTTTGTCAGAGATTCTTGAGCATGTTCGGCAGGGTAGAGATTTGGAGTTCTTGATTGATGACCAGGGTGTGCTACGTTTCGGGACTCGTTTGTATGTACCTGATACCGAAGGGTTGAGACGCGAGATCCTAGAGCAGGCACATCTGTCAGGTTATAGTGTTCACCCAGGTTCCACCAAGATTTATCGTGACTTGAGAGATATCTACTAGTGGGCAGGGAAGAAGAGTGATGTTTCAGATTTCGTTTCGAGGTGCCTGACTTGTCAGCAAGTCAAGGCTGGGCATCTGAGACCGGCAGGAGAGTTGCAGCCTTTACCCGTTCCGGAGTGGAAATGGGAACAGATCTCCATGGATTTCGTTGTGGGTCTACCCAGGTTCAGTTGAGAGTATGACTCCATTTAGGTGATTGTTGACCGGTTGACGAAAGAGGCTCACTTCCTTCTAATGAAGACCACTTTCGGTTATGCTCGGTATGCTCAGTTGTACATTGATGAGATTATGCGTTTGCACGGCATTCCTACATGCATCGTATCCGACAGGGGCACCCAGTTTACCAGCCTTCTTTGGCAGAAGCTTCAGGAAGCTTTGGGTACCCGATTTAGTTTTTGCACCGCTTTCTATCCGCAAACAGATTGTCAGTCAGAGCGGACTATACAGACTCTGGAGGATATGCTTCGTGCGTGCGTTCTTGATTTTGGTGGCAGTTGGGATCATCACTTGCCGTTGATAGAGTTCTCCTATAATAACAGTTATCAGGAGACGATTCAGATGGTGCCTTTTGAGGCTTTCTATGGTAGAAAGTGTCGATCGCCCGTCTGTTGGACCGAACTCAGCGAGAGCAGGATTTTGGGACCCCAGCTAGTTCAAGAGACCGCGGAGAAGATCCAGTTGGTTCAGGATAGGATGAGAGCTGCCCAGTGCAGAAAGAAGTCTTATAACGACCGTCGTCGTCGCAGGCTCGAGTTCACAGTGGGGGATCATGTATTCCTACGGATTTCTCCGATGAAGGGCGTGATTATATTTGAGAAGAAAGGGATGCTTAGTCCCAGATTTGTGTGTCCTTTTGAGATCCTTGAGTGAGTTGGTACTGTTGCCTATCGTTTGGCAGTTCCGCCCAGTTTTCTGGATGTTCACCCCATATTCCATGTATCGATGCTTAGCAAGGACCTTCATGAACCTTCTCACATGATTCAGCACCAGACCGTTCAGCTAGAGCGCGATCTTTCGTTCACCGAGCAGCCGGTAGTTATATTGGATCGGCAGGTGATGAAACTTCGGTCAAAGGTCTTGCCATCTGTGAAGGTTCTTTGGCGCGGCCTGAATAGTGAAGAGGTCACTTGGGAAGCCGAGAGCGAGATGCAGAAGAAATTTCTTCATCTCTTTGAAGGTACGCATAGTAAGATTTTTAAATTTGGGGACCGAAATTCTTTAAGGGGGAAAATTGTAACACCTTAGAATGCGATTAGTGTTAATTAAGCGATAATGCGGGTTTTTAGTAAAAATTTAACCAAATTAGTTTTCACATATTTTATAAAAATTTGTTAATATTTTATTATTATTTGTTTTGGCTTGCACACACTTGTGCATGTTAACTTGGGGATTATGGAAGTGTTAACCATGCTTAAGTAGCTATGGCAGCTTAAACCTCATGCCATTATGTTATATGTATTTATTCAATTATTTAGTTTTTAAAACAAAGGGTTTGAATTAGGGTTGACTTGAGAGAGAGAGAGGGAGAGAGAGAGTTGACAATGGGAATGATGAGGCATGGGACAAGCATGGGGAAGCATTTAATGAGAATAGAGAAAGGGGCATGGCTCATCCTAACCTCACACCGCCATTTTTCTTCACTACTCTCACACCCACATTCTCCTCATCACTCACACTCTCTCATTTGTGTTCTTCTTCTCCTCTCCTCTCCCCTCAAGTAAAACCTATTTTTATTCATCATAAAACCCAAGCCAAATCCTCACTAAACCTCACTAAAACCCTTTACAAGCCTAGCTAAACCTCATTTGATGACTTGGATCATGCAAAGCTAGGGTTTTTGAGCAAGTGTGGTAAGGTAGTGATCTCTAACTGTTAATTAGGTCTTAATAATGTTGTGTTGCCTAGTATTTGCTGTTTAGAACACTAAAGTTATAGTTTTTGTGTAATATCGCATTTTTAGTGAGATATTGGAGTCTCTGTGATCCGCTATCACCATGATAGTTTACAGTAAAATCAAGCAATGTAGTAGTGCTTTGTTAGAATCCCTGAGTGTTCACCTGAAACCCGGACCCAAACCAACATAGTAAAACCGGCGAGATGAGGCGAAATTCCGGCGTCGCCTGATTTGTAGGGGCCTGGGGAGTTGGGGTTTTGAGGGTAGCTGTTTGTATGATATACTGGGTGTTTGGTACTGCTTGATTTTTATGTATTGACTGTAGGAAAAATCTGTGAACACTTTGATAGTTTCTAGTGTATCGACAACGCGCGTTAGGGTATCCGACACGGTTCGTGTTCTTGGTGTAACTTGCTGCACTTAGGTTTGATTTAGAATGTCGCTACACACGTTAGCCACTAAGCGAACACATGAGAGTTTGTTGGAGTCGGTGCGTCGATCTAAACGTAGTTTCTATGTATTATTGGTCGATTTCTAAGTTGCACTTCTTATGTTTTGTATGATATTAGGATCGACTGCGTGATTTCAGACGCTGCAAGGAAGAGAAAGAAGGTGGTTGGATTTGTTGGATATAGTGCCCTCAAAGTTAATTATTGGATCGCAGGTACGTGATTGCAATGATTGAGGGAGGACCCGGTAGGACGGGCTTACTCAAGATGATTTATGCTATCTGGTTTATCTTTATCAATGTGTACATGCTTTAAGTGACCTTACAGGTCGCTATTACACGTTGATAAAGCTCTTAGGATTCTTGCTTGACTGTCAGCAGTATGATGGCCATCATATACGTGGGAGCTGGGGTCTATAAGCACATCCTTAAAAGGTCCCTAGTCGTGGAAGTTTTTGAGACAGGGCATCGATACTCCGGAGTAGACTAGTGTATACAGTCGAGACCCCGACGAGGGGCGGTGGCCGGTCTCATAAGCCATTGATGTCAGTTGGTTCACCTAAGATGTATACAGGTGCTCATTGGGTTATGAGTACACCAAACAGGATTCGCCGGGAACATTCTAGTTAGTATTATACCGACGTCAGATAGCAGTTCCCTGGTGACATGTGTACAGGTTAGTTCATTGACCTGAGATCGTCATTTATCTGGTGCTTTGATTACTACCCTACCACGGCTCAAAGGAGTCATGCAAATAGGTTTTAGTTGGGTACAGTCCCGAGTCATATGGAGGCAGTGAGCGGATCGGCAGGGGTTTCGTCTCTCCCGGTATTGGGAGTGAGATCGCGCTGTGTCTAGGAGAGCCATTACACGAAGTCCTTGGCCAAGGCAGGAGATTTACTGGTAGGTATTCTAGTAGTATCTTAGGGTGTTCTGGGCTACACTCCGACACGACTTGTACCGCTTTTGGGGGTCTAACTTTTACCTACCCCCTAGGCCCGACATGCGATGCTCATAGACGAACGGACCGGACTGTACGGATATTGTCACTGACAGGCTAAGTAGGGTGTCTGGATGAGTTCGCTCATCGACCTCCCTTTTGGTCAATACCTGGTAGCCCATTACGTACAGCAAGTACCACTGACGTGCTAGTGGTTAAATCCACAGCCAAAGTATTGACGAGTCTTTAGAGTCCCCCACAGACTGTTTCTCAAGTTTCGGGCGAAACGTTTTAGAGGTCGTATGGTATTATGGTAGGGTTCGTCAAATTCGTGTAGTAGTGCACGGATCATGATCGGGCGGATCATACTAGTGGGCTTTGGTTTAAGCCGGATCCTAGTATTAGATTTGTTGGATTAATTTAGTCTCATCGCATTCGCTCGGTCGGAATGCGGATACAGGTATGTATATACAGGTGAGGGGTACTCTTGTGATCCGTCACGAGTTTACTTTAGTAGATGCCATTCACTTTTTATATATTGTTGCAAACATTTGGATTAATGTTTGCATATGGAAATAATGAGCTCAAAATCATGATTAGGAGCATTAATTGTGACACATGCATAAGTGATGACTCATGGTCTCTTTCTCGGTGCATGTGTCACATTATTTGATTGATTTGTGGATGAAATGAGAGGGAGAGAGAGAAAGGGCAGCCATAAGCTCATGGTTAGCTCTTGTATTTCATTAGTACTCTCACTCTCATGATCATCTCAACACAAAAGAAAAAGAATAAGAAAACTTCTTCTTCTTCCTCTTCTTTCTTGAGCTCACTACCTCCTCACTAATAGCATCCACTAAACCCTCAAGAGACAAAGTGATCACACACATTCTCTACATCGCCTTGGACACGTCGGCTAGCGAACTTCGTGCCCGAGTTGCTTCGGATGAAGTGGGAGCCCATAAAAAGACTCAAAGATGTGGTGCCCTTTCCGATGAGGAGATCAAGATCGGAGATACCGCAAGGAGCTTGGGATGGTGGCCAAAGACCGAAGGACACGGATCGATCGGTATAGCTTTTCCAACCCTTTCTTTAGTTGCTAGTTATAGGTTAATGGTTCGATCCGGGATTAAAGTCTGCGATAGCGCCGGCTTCATGTTTTGAAAAAGTTTTCGTTTCCGCATTTTGGCCTCGGACAGACGGTCGGGGCGCTGCCGTACATTTACATGGTATCAAAGCCACGCCATTAACCTTTACTAACTTGTTCTTACATGTTTAAAATATCGATCGATCAAAATTTCCGAAACCGCAATTTCAAAAGTAAAGTTTCTGCCAAATTTTTTTTGTGGTCTAAAAATTATTTTGGGTATGTCAGAAAATCAGGCAGGCTTTTCTAAGACCACTGCAGAAATTTTGTACAGTGATCTCACTGTAGCACCGCGGAACCGCGGCCGTACCCACATTTTAGCCGTGGTTTCGCCGCAATTCTGGGGCTTCATTGCACAGTTTTTCTTGTGGTGGTCTTCTGTGTGGAAATGTGGTTTTTGGAATATTTAGTTTTGGCCCAGATAATTTTGAGTGCTGGATTTGTGCTTGGGGCCCACTTCGGGAAATTTTGTCGATCGAAAATTTAAATAAGTTAGTTTACTGTACTTACATTTTATCTGCAAACGTGAATGTCATTTGATCGGTAAATCTTGTCTAATTGCTATAGCTCTTTTAGACGGATTTGCGAACGTGACATTCACGTTGATGTTCTGTGTTGTGCTGTGATGATGCGGATTTGTTGTGGTGGATAGCCTGGATGCAATGGTAGTACAGTTTGGTTATATTTGTACATTTGATATTGCGGGGCGAGCGTCCGACATGTGGACTGCCATCACTGTCTGTTTGTATATTATTCTTTTGGGGCACGACCGGGTTGATGTCGATGTACCCGTTGTATATATTTTACTTTCTGCACTAGGATTACCCCGCAGTGGGGTGCACGGATAACCGGGTTCTAGAGGCCAACGGGCCCGCATCTCATGGCTTTGAGACGGAGGGGGCTTTACTCTAGAATTGGCGGGCTATTCGCCGCACTAGTAGGGGGTATAGGTTGACCCAAAGAGGGGTGCTCAAGTTACCGGATTCCGTGAAGTACTGGGTGGTCCATTCACTTTTTTGAAGGGGGCTTCCTCGCTTCAGGTTTTGGCTGGTAACTTGCCGCGTCCGTAGGGGTCTAAGATTTCATTGCATAGGCTATCCACATGAGCAGGGGAACGTCGGGTTTTAGTAGCGGCTCTATGAAACCCGGGGATCCCAGATTATCTGTATTGTTCTGTGATGCTAATTACATTTCTGTGATGTTGCATTTTATCACGCCTTGAGCGATTATTATATATTGATATATATACTAGTAGATGTTGTATATGTTTTACACCCGCGCTAGTCCTGTCCCCGCTCTGTCGTTAGTTAAGTAACCTAACGGGTGATGACGGGACCCAGTGGCGAATGCGGATGGGATATACGTACATCATATTTTCGTTCTTTTGTGGTGTGATTAATTGATGGGACTGCATTGATTCGGATCAATGCAAGCTAAACAAACCTGTTTGATGTTGTTGGAACATTTTTCAAAAAGCTGTTATTGCAAGGACGTTTTCTTTTGTTTTGCACAGTGGTATTCGGTTATGAATATCCAGCACCTCAGTCGACGAGGCGAGGGCTGAGATCCCTTCACCCGGAGTGACCCCTTGGACAAAAGTTTGTATCAGGGTAATAACTTCACTATAGTCGATTGCCTTTTTTGCTTTGCATCGTGGTATTCAGTTGGAATATCCTGCACCTCATTCTACTGGGAAAGAGCCGAGATCCCTTCACCGGGAGTGACCTCTTTAGCAAAGGTTTTCGCCACTATATTTTTATAAATAGCTATCCGGTTCCTTCAACGATATCAAGTTCATTACGTTAAAGGTTTTTCGCCAAAATCCATTCGTAGCCCTCCGTCATTTCAGAAAAGTAGCACTTAGTATTCATGCTATGTATGTTGGCCTTCGTCAAGGCATAGTGTATGGTAGCTATTTGTTACTTTTTTGTTGCATAGATAGATGCATTAGATTGGGACAGTCGTACTACTATTTTGGCCTTCATCAAGGGTATGTACAGGTAGGTTCAAATTAACCTGGATAATGACGGGTAGAACTTGACATGTGACTTATGATATGTTGGCCTTCGTCAAGGTCATAAGAGCATGGGGTAAAAATCGCATCGGGAGTTTCTAAAGAAACTGAAACTTGCCAGATATGCGCATACCATCTGGAGTGTGATAACGTGAGTGGATTCCATCACGTTATCATGCGATGATAGTTGGATCCCGATTCCTACTGATGAGTTGGTTTACTTCTCGGGTGATCCCGACTAATTCTTTTTTCAGGTTTGGAGGAGAATTTGAGCTTACAGTAGGAGGTTTCCTGATTAGATAAATTGATAACCATTCTGATCTAGGTTAGAGTGCACGCAGAGTGTTTCTTTTCTCTCTCTTTGGCAGCGACCATGACCCGACCCTTGACTATGACTCAGTGACCAAGTTAACTGAACTTTCTTAAAACACTGGCTTTTGGATTGTCTGAGTTGCATACCTCATTGCCACTCCTACTTTTACCCTTTTCTCCAGAACACCCCGTATTACTACTGTAAGTCGACGTTAGACACCCCACATGATGCGGGGAGGCGGAATAGGTAAAACAATCATTTTGTTTAAACTAATATCGACTAACTTTACGGATCTTTGCAAAACCCTAAATAACAACAACATAGAAGTGATTAGCTACTATGAAAGAAGATTATACCTAATGAATCATGTCCTTCTTGTTCTTGTAGACCACCTCCTCGTCGGCCTACTCATTGTGATAGAAGATCCACCCGAGAGCTACTTCTCCAAGCTTAACCTCTCACTTGAGGTAACTAGGTTGCTATGAGTGCTAATCAAAATAACCTAGAGGATATAGAATAGGATTAGGGATCTCTTAGTCTTGCTAACCCTTGGATCTCAACACATGAGAGGTTAGGGTTAGTTCTTTGAAGAGAGAGCTTGAGGAGAGAGAATGTGAAAGTAATTGCCTAATTAAAATAAACTCATTTCTGTATATATATCATGAAGCATAAAATATCTTTCACAAAATATCTTCATGCTTCATTTAATACAAATGAATCATCTAATGAGTCATTAAAACCATTAATGCTTCATTAACTCATTTGATGAATCATCTCCATGAGTCACAAATCCATTTAATGCATATAACACCTAAGCTATCCACCTCATCAATTTTCTAGAAGCTTCACGAGTAATTACAAGAACGCCCCTCCTATCCATGAAAACACGGAAATATTGAGACTGTATAAATCCAATAATCAAATACTAGAATCTGGCTTAAACTAAAGCCTACTAGTATAAACTGTCCGAACATCGTACGTGCATAAATGCACGTGCGTGTCCGAACGCTGTCGTAAAACCATACGACCTCTATATCGTTTCGCCCGAAGCAGGGAAACTCTCTATGTGGCACTCTAAAGACTCGACACTTACGCTGGCGGTGGGTTTAACCACAGGCCGTAAGCGGTACTAGTTATACGTAACGGTTCCCAGGTAGATGTCGATAAGAAGGCCGATGAGGAAACCCATCCGAACTTCTACTGAGCCTGAAGTGACAATCTCCGTACAGTCCGGTCTGTTTGTCTATGACTATCGCATATCGGGCCGAGGGGGCGGCAAGCGTCAGTCTCCTAAAAGCGGTATAAGTCATGTCGGAGCGAAGCCCATTACACCTTGAGAAACTACTGGAAATCCTACCAGTAAATCTCGCTTGCCCTGTCCAGGGACTTTGCGTAATGGCCCTCCAAACACAGCGTGATATCAACTCCTAATACCGGGAGAGACGAATCCTATCTAACCGCCACTGCCTCCAAGTGCTTCGGGACTGCACCCAACTGCTACCTGTTTGCACGACTCTTTTGAGCCGTGGTAGGGTAGCAATCTAAGAACAGTGGGAACACACTCAAGGCGAAGCAGCAGTGTCAAGTCTGCGGACTATGCTGTACTCATATCTCTTGGGAACTGTTAACTGACGACGGGTATAATACCAACCAACAGTTCCCTGAGAGTCCAGTCCGGTGTACCAGTAACCCAACGAGCACCTGTATACTATCTCCAGTACGACGTACTGATGGCTGTGGGACAGACCATCTCCCCAACTGGGATGAGAAGCGTACACACTAGTCTACTCCGGAGTATCGATGCCCTGTCTCGATAATCCTACGACTAGTGACCTAAAAAAGGATGTGCTTGTAGACTACCCAGCCCCTACTAGTGTGATTGCCATCACAACGCTGGTAGTCAAGCAAGATCCTAAGGGCTCTATCAATATGTATTCTCGATATGCTAACATATACACATATTAAGATAGAAATAAACCAAGTAGCATACTACCATGTTTAGCAAGACTGTTAATATAACTGTGAATATCACAAGCTTCCATTAAGTAATATACAAGCCAGTATGATACAATAATAGCGCCTAGGGCATATACACTAACAATCTCCCACTTGCACTAGTGCCATGTACTGGCGTATCGAAGACCTATCATCTCGAGTAGCCTCTCGAACTGAATCTGAGGTAAGGCCTTAGTGAATGGATCTGCAGTGTTCTCCTCTGTAGGAACTCTCCGAACCTCGATCTCCTGGCGATATATGATCTTCCTGATCAGGTGATACCGCCTCAAGATGTGTCTGGACTTCTGATGGGAGCTGGGTTCCTTTGCTAAAGCAATAGCCCCGTTATTGTCGCAATACAGAGGTATTGGATGAACAATGGATGGAACCACCTGAAGTTCTGTGAGGAACTTCTTCATCCAGACCGCTTCTTTTGCGGCATCGCAAGCAGCGATATACTCCGCTTCCATCGTCGAGTCAGCAACGGTGTCCTGATTGGAACTCTTCCAGCACACCGCCCCTCCATTGTGGGTAAAGACATAACCTGACATGGACTTGGAGTCATCCTTATCACTCTGGAAGCTGGAATCAGCAAAGGCCTCGATCTTGAGGTCTTATCCGCCGTAAACCAAGAACATCTCCTTAGTCCTTCTCAGGTACTTGAGAATGTTCTTTACTGCTATCCAGTGCTTCTCCCCTGGGTCTGACTGATACCTTCTTATCACACTCAGTGCGTAAGCTACATCTGGTCTGGTGCACAACATCGCATACATTATAAATCCTACCGCAGAAGCGTAGGGTATAATAGACATGCGATCCCTTTCCAAATCAGTCTTGGGAGACATCTCTTTGGAGAGGGTGATTCCGTGACAAGACGGTAAACTACCGAGCTTAGAATCTTCCATACTAAATCTTTTCAGTATAGTGTTGATATACCTGGACTGTGAAAGTCCCAACATCCTTTTGGATCTATCACGATAGATCCGGATCCCCAGAATGTAAGAGGTATCACCCAGGTCTTTCATGGAGAACCTGTGTGACAAGAATCCTTTAACAGATTGTAGCATAGGAATGTCATTTCTTTTCAAGAGAATGTCATCCACAAACAGGACGAGGAATACGACAGTTTGTGCTACAATTTTACTATATATACATGGTTTATCTGGATTTTTGATAAAGTCATATTATTTGACCGTTTCATCAAAATAGATGTTCCAACGCCGCGATGCCTGCTTTAGTCCACAAATGGACTTAAGCAAATTGCACACTTTCCCGCTGCTCCCACTCTGATTGAAACCTTCTGGCTGATCCATATAGACACACTCTTCTAAATTACCATTTAGAAAAGCCGTCTTTATGTCCATCTGCCAGATCTCATAATCATGGAAGGCTGCAATGGAAAGAAGGATCCGAATGGATTTGAGCATAGCCACTGGGGAAGAGGTTTCTTCATAGTCCAAATAAGGTCTTTGACGAAAACCCTTTGCAACAAGTCTAGCCTTATAGGTTTCCACCTGTCCATCTACAGCAATCTTTTTCTTGAAGATCCATTTGCATCCTATGGGTTTTACCCCATCTGGAGCAAAGTCCAAAGTCCATACTTTGTTGGTGTACATGGACTCCATCTCGGTCCGCATTGCATCTAGCCATCTTACCGAGTCGCCGCTCTGGATGGCCTGCTGGAAGCTGGTAGGTTCATCACTATCAATGACGCAATCCTCTCTATCCCTATCTATGAGAAAACCGTAGTATAACTCAGGTGGATGAGACGGCCTACAACTCCTGCGGAGGGGTGCGGAAATGTCCTGTTCTTCTTGAACTACTGGTTCTACCAAACTTTCAGTAGTAGTTTGTGGTTCTGGAATTTCTTCCAGTTCTATTGCGCTCCCACTTGTTTCCTTTTCTAAAAACTGCTGTTCTAGAAAATGGGCATTACGAGAAACAAAAACCTTTTGTTCCTCCGCGTAATAGAAGAAATACCCCTTGGAGTTCTTTAGATATCCCACAAACTTACACTGTACTGATCGTGCCTCGAGTTTGTCTGCATGCTGCTTTTTAACAAAAGCTGTACATCCCCATATCTTCAGATACTGAAGACAGGGTTTCTTCCCACTCCACATCTGATATGGCGTGGTAGGCACAGTCTTGGTAGGAGCCTTGTTCAGAAGATATGCAGCTGATTCTAGTGCATAACCATAGAAAGATCGCGGTAACTAAGCATTACTCATCATGGAACGTACCATATCTAATAGGGTTCGGTTCCGTCTCTCCGATACACCTTTATGCTGTGGAGTGTATGGAGGAGTAAGCTGAGAGAGAATTCCTTTCTCTTTTAGGTAACCTAGGAACTCGGCACTTAAGTATTCACCACCTCGATCAGATCTCAGTGTCTTGATACTTTTGCCAGTTTGGTTTTCAACTTCATTCTTATATTCTTGGAATTTCTCAAAAGCCTCGGATTTATGTTTCATCAGATAAATGAATCCGTACCTTGAGTAATCATCCGTAAAAGTAATGAAATAGGAAAAACCACCTCTTGCATATGTAGATATTGGACCGCATACAACACTGTGTACGAGTCCTAAGAGCTCGCTTGCTCTTACTCCATGTCTAGTGAATGGAGTCTTTGCCATCTTACCTTTGAGACATGATTGACAAGTGGCATAAGATTGATATTCGAACGGATCCAAATATCAATCTCTATGTAACTTAGTTAACCTTGTCTCATTGATGTGACCAAGTCTACAATGCCATAAGAAAGCCTGATTTATATCTGGAGACTTTCTTTTTAGTGTGTTCTGAATATTGAAAATCTGTAATTGGTTTAACAAATATATACAGTTATCTAGTGTACCGGACCCAATCAAACCATGATTAAGTTGGATGTTAACAACATCGCTTACAAACGTGAAATCATAACATTCTTTTGATAACAACGATACTGATATGATTTTACACGTTAAACTAGGTACATAAAAACAGTTATGTAAAACAAAAATATGTCCACTCGTCAATCAAAGGTGATAATCCCCTACGGACACAGCACCCACGCTAGCTCCATTAGCAACCTGGAGTGTCATATCACCAACCTTCAGCACTTTACAGTTTCTCAGTGCATGCAATGAATTGCATATATGAGATCCAGATCCGATATCCAATACCCAGGAAGTAGAGTTGATTGATAGACAATTTTCAATTACAAACACACCTGAAGTCGAAGCCAAAGCTTGCTTCGGTTCCTGGTTCTTGGCAATCCAAGCTTTGCAATCTTTCTTCCAATGGCTTTTCCTCCGACAGTGGAAGCACTCCTCCTTTGCCACTACTGGCACTGCAATTTTTGCCTTTCCCTTAACTCCCACCTTACTAACACCACCTCTCGGTTTGGTAGCGGCCTTCATCTTCCTTCCTTTGTCCCTTGCCTTGGACCCGGAAGAGGAAGCACCTCGAACAAAAATAGTGGGTGTTTCCCTTGCTTTCTGCAAGGTGCCCTCTGCACTCCTCAATATGTTAAGGAGTTCTGGAAGTTAAACATCTTTTCCTTGAATGTTGAAATTCAGAATAAACTGGGCGTAGGTGGAAGGAAGGGACTGAAGAACCAAGTCTGTATAGAACTCGTTCTCTAAAGTCGTCCCGAGGTCCGCGAGCTCTTCTATATAGCCAATCATCTTTAGGACATGTTCTCCTACAGATGATCCGACGGCCAGCCTCGACTGAAACAAGTTCTTCGAGGTCTCGTATCTTGCTATACGAGATTGCTCTCCATACAGATCCTTTGTGTGGAGAAATATGGATTCAAGATCCATATCCCCGTGCCTCCTCTGATGTTCATTATTCATAGAGGCAAGCACGATGCATTTGGCCTTCGCGCAATCTAACTCCCAGGTCTTGTGGATTTCCTTATCCGCAATACTGGATTTTGGACCAGGGACAGCAGGTGCCTTAGCAGCAAGGACATACCCCAATTTGTCATAAGTCAAAGCCATCTTGACATTCTGGAACCAATCTTTGTTCGGCCTTGTCAGAATATTTTTCTCTAATAGTAACTTAAGGCCTGTCATGTTCTGGGTCGCTGCAATTGAGAGAGAGAGGGAACACTTTAGCATGATACTCTTGCAAGTTTAGAGTGGTTTTTAGTTTATCTAAATTGGATGGCTCCCACTGTTTCTCGAATCCCTCCTCAAACCAAAACGGAAGTACTAGTCAGGACTATTCTCACCGTACAATACTTGCTTAACCGTTCTGCCAGGCCGGTATCGGTACTTCGAGAGAGGTTTTACGACGCTTTCACGAAGTTCCTTAATTAAATAACCTCTTTTCTCTGGGGGCGTAGCCCCTCTGACACCTTTCTCGACACCTACTTGGTTTATAGCATTGATCGTTAAGTGACGAATCTCCTGATGAGTAGCGGATACTCACAGTAGAATCGGGATCCAAATATCATCGTGTGATAAAGCTGAAGGAATCCTACCAAAATTATCATACTCCAAATGGTATGCATCTTTTTGTAAATTTCAATTTCTTTAGAAATTCCCGATATAAATTCCTACCCCATGCTCTTATGACCATGGCATTGGTCAAAATGTCATAAGTCACATGTCAAGTTCTATCCATCATTATCTTGTTAATTTGAACCCATCCGTACATACCCCTGACGTTGGCCAAATGATGATACGACTGTCCTAAACTAACTCATCTATCTATGCAACAAATGAATACCCAGCAGCTACCAAACACTATGCCTTGGCGTTGGTCAAAATGCATAGTTTGAATACTACTGAATACCCAAATGAAATGACGGAGGGCTACGAATGGTTTTGGCGAAATCGTGAACGTAGTGAACTTGATATGATCGAAGGAACCTGATAGCTTTTTAAAAAGAGAGGTTAAGCTCCGCATTAAAAAAATATCTTCTGTTTTAAAAATAACTGAGTGGTTTCTTTTAAACTATTCCAACGATTCCACTTTGCTTTATTTTCTTTGCATTAATATAATGCGTCCTATCAATTAACCTATCATTGCAGAAAACAACGAAAATACAACATCCTCTTATGCCATCCGCATTCGCCACTGGGTCCCGTCATTCACCCGTTAGGTTACTTAACTAACGACAGAGCGGGCGCTGGGCTAGCGCGGGTGCAAAACATAAGTGAGGCCTAATAGCTATCATATATAGATATTGTATATTCGTCAGACGCAATAATAGGCATTCCAAATCTCAGATGAACATATTGGATTTTCTACGAATCCGCATTCCTTTTGAGCCTGCAAAGAAAGACGGATTACACAGTCACGATGAATAGCCAAAACCCCACCTTAGACACCTACGGGTACGGCAAACTACCCGCCTAGTACCCGAAGTGAAGTGGTCTCCCTCAACAACGTGAGTAGGCCACTAAACACTTCAAAGTACCCGATAGTTTGTGCACCCCATCTTGGGTCTATCCTAGGAGCAGAAAACGGTAAATGAAATAATACAACGGTGGCTACAACCTCAACCCGGATGTTCCCCGCAAAAGAATATTACAACAATTTACAAATTACATTTGAATGAAAGAAACGCTCGTCTCACATCCCCGGCTATCCATTCACGACAATCCAACAAGTCCACAAACACAAACCAGTAAAAACCATTACAGAAATATGCAACCCCCTGCTAACCGACATACTAGCAGTTAGTGGAGGTTTACGAACACATTAAACACATCACAGATATAATCAAGTTAGCCAAACATCTTAGAATTTCGATCAAGCAAACACAGATGATTCTACTCCAAATAATTCTCTGTGCACCTGAAACCTGAGCAGAAACAGAACATCCCAGAAAATACAAAATTAACACAGAAGAGTTACTGGGGAATTTTGGGCTGACTCGGCTCCAAATCGGCCGCGGATCCGCGGTGGATCGTTTAGATCGGCCACGGATCCGCGGTGGATCGCTTGGATCGGCCGCGGATCCACGGCGGTTTGGACGAGTTAGGATCCCAAATTTCTCCAGTACCTTATAATTCCCTGCTCGTATTTTTAAGGGTCCCTGAAAAATTTTTAGACCCCGTTTTAAAAACGGCAGAAACATGGTGAAGAAGTCATATTTTTGGGTTCGTTTTGCGATCAAATTTCTAACGACTTTGCTAAAAAGTTAGTTATGGTTTAGCGAGGCTCTGATACCACTGTAAGTCGACGTTAGACACCCCACATGATGCGGGGAGGCGGAATAGGTAAAACAATCTTTTTTTTTAAACTAACATCGACTAACTTTACGGATCTTTGCTAAACACTAACTAACAACAACATAGAAGTGATTAACTACTATGAAAGAAGATTATACCTAATGAATCAAGTCCTTCTTGTTCTTGTAGACCACCTCCTCGTCGGCCTCCTCGTTGTGATAGAAGATCCACCCGAGAGCTACTTCTCCAAGCTTAACCTCTCACTTGAGGTAACTAGGTTGCTATGAGTGCTAATCAAAGTAACCTAGAGGATATAGAATAGGATTAGGGATCTCTTAGTCTTGCTAACCCTTGGATCTCAACACATGAGATGTTAGGGTTAGTTCTTTGAAGAGATTGAGCTTAAGGAGAGAGAATGTGAAAGTAATTGTCTAATGAAAATAAACTCATTAGTGTATATATATCATGAAGCATAAAATATCTTGCACAAAATATCTTTGCACAAATATCTTCATACTTCATTTAATACAAATGAATCATCTAATGAGTCATTAAAACCATTAATGCTTCATTAACTCATTTGATGAATCATCTCCATGTGTCACAAATCCATTTAATGCTGTTAGTGTATATGCCCTAGAGGCCATTACTGTATCATACTAGTTTGTATATTACTTAATGGATGCTTGGGATATTCACCTTGTATATACAATCTTGCTCAAAATAGTAGTATGCTACTTGGTTTGTTTCTACTTCAATGTGTACATGTGTTTATTTTTGTATATCGCCTATACACATTAGTAGAGCCCTTAGGATCTTTGCTTGATTACCAGCGATGTGATGGCCGTCACACTAGTGGGGCTGGGTAATCTATAAGCACATCCTTATGCAGGTCCCTGGTCGCAGGACTATCGAGACAGGGCATCGATACTCCGGAGTAGACCAGCGCATGCGCTTCTCATCCCAGTGTGGGAGACGGTCTGTCCCACAGCCGTCAGTATGTCGTACTTGAGATAGTATGTGGGTGCTCGTTAGGTTACGGGTACACTGGACAGGACTCGTCGGGAACTGACTAGTTGGTATTATACCTATCGTCAGTTATCAGTTCCCAGGTGACATGAGTACAGCTTAGTCCGCTGACTTGACACTGTCACTTCGCCTCGGGTGTGTTCCCACTGTACTTTGATCACTACCCTACCACGGCTCAAAGGAGTCGTGCAAACAGGTGGTGGTTGGGTGCAGTCCCGAAGCACTTGGAGGCAGTGACGGTTAGACAGGATTCGTCTCTCCCGGTATTGGGGGTTGACATCGCGCTGTGTCTAGGAGAGCCATTACACGAGTAGTCCCTGGCCAGGGCAAACGAGATATACTGGTAGGTTTCCAGTGTTATCTCAGGGTGTTTTGGGCTTCGCTCCGGCACGACTTGTACCGCTATTGGGGGACTGACGTTTATCACCCCCTAGGCCCGCCATGCGATGTATCAGACGAACAGACCGGACTGTACGGAGAATGTCACACTCAGGCTCAGTAGGAGTTCAGATGGGTTTCGCCTCGTCGGTCTTCTTGTCGGCATTACCTGGGGACCGTTACGCACAGCTAGTGCCGCTTGCGGTCTGTGGTTAAACCCACTGCCAGCGTAGTGTCGAGTCTCTAGAGTCCCACACAGAAAGCTTTTTGCCTTTAGGCAAAAGAGTAGAGGTCGCATGGTATTGCGACAGGTCGCATGGTTTTGCGACAGGGTTCGGTCACATCCGTGCACTTGTGCACGTACAGTGTCCGGACAGTTTACACTAGCGGGCTTTGGTTTAAGCCAGATCCTAGTGTACCTTATGGGATTGGATTTATCCAGTTTGCATTCGTGTTCCTCGGAACGCGGATGCGGGTGTGTATGCACAGTTGACAGGGAGGCAGAGGCAGCGGATTCTCATTAGGGTTGTTGACAGTTGACCGTTGACTTTTTGACTTTTTGCTCAATCCTAATGAGAATATGATATGTGATTAACTATTATATTAATTAAGTATTATGGTGACTTGGTTGTTGACTTTTGTTGACTTTGTTGACTTGTTGACTTTTGTTGACTTGTTGACTTTGTTGACCGGTTGACTAGGCTTGACTAGTTGACCATCATGATAACCATGGTTATCATTTCATGCCAAAGACTTTTACTTGCTTGTTCTTTTGAGTAAAATGAGTGCATGACATGATAAGATTATGGTTGCTTCAACCATCACATAAGACTTTTATTGATATGATGAGTTATGATTACATTGGATTATGAGAGGGTGAGAGACAAAAGAGAGCCTCATTCTTTCTTGCTCATTCACTCTCTTGTTCTTGAGCTCTCCTCTTGCTCTCACCCTCAACCTCTTGCTCCCTCTCTTGATCTATGGTTCTCTTGTCTCATGAGTTGAGAATCAAGAACCATAGATAAAATCCCATTCTATTTCCTCTCTACTCATTCTAGTTCACTAGGTTTAGCAAACCAAGTGAACTAGTTTCTTCAAAGAACGAAGAAGGAGCTAAAGGTTGGAGCTTTCAGGTGGATCTATCTTCGGCGTACGGAGACGACGAGAAGAAGCCATCGGACCACCATCGGAGCTTTGAAGACGAAGGAGTTCAAGACAAGTTTAGGTATAACCATCTCTATCCGAGTAGCTAACTCTCTTTAGCTAAGTATGCTAGTTTTAGTTTAGTCAAAGATCCCGACTTTGCTTAGTCCATGTTGCCCCTTGCGCTAATAATTTGATTTTTATACCGTTTCCGCCTCCCCGTAAGAACCGGGGGTCGCAACGTGGACTTACAGTGGTATCAGAGACTAACTAAACTTAAACTAGCTTGGTAGTAAAGTGTAACGAAGTTCGGAACAGGAAAAAATCCAAAAACCTAACTTTTACAAAACCTGAGTTTCTGTTGAAATTTTTTCTGGTCAAAATGAAAAACTTTATACTCCTAAATTCGGCTCAGGGTTTTGTGTGAACACCCATGAAAAACGGTCCACTGTTTCGTTCAAACCGCCGCGCTTCCGCCGCACGAGGTAGGCATGTGCCGCGGAAGCGCCGCGGTTTGTCGTCTTCTCTGCATCGTTTTTCGTGCAGTGTGTATCTGTGTTGGTTTTGGGATTTTTGGAATATATTATATGTGCCCAGATTTTCCAGAAAAGAAATTTCCTTTTGGGGTCCTATAATTCCGTATTTTTTCCGAACTTCACTGCACTTTGACTATGATGGTTATATCTGTGATGTTTGCATGTATTGAACGTCGGCTAATCGCTATAAGTCGATTGGTCGGGGTTATACATGATCTGTAATGTGCTGAAATGTGTATATAAATATGTTGGATTATCGCGGGTGAATAGCCGGGGGTTGTGAGACGAGAGTTTTCTTTTCTTGCAATTCATGTAAATTTGTAAATTGATGTAATAATTATTTGTATGGCCGCACAACCGGGTCGGGGTTGTAGCCGTCATTGTATAATTTCTTTTTACTGTTTTTGCTCCTAGGATAGACCCATGGAGGGGGTGCACAAACTACCGGGTATGCCGAAGTGTCGAGTGGCCTACTCATGGAGATGAGGGAGGTTGCTACGCTTCGGGTACTTGGCGGGTAGTTTGCCGCACCCGTAGGGGTCTTGGGTGGGGTTTTGGTTATTCACCGCGACCGTGTTATCTGTTTTTTGTTACAGGCTCGTACAAATTACAGATTGCTAGTATATCCAATGTATTTATCTGTGATCTGAAATGTTTATCATTGCAGTATATCTATATATGATATTATTTAGGCGTTGCTTATGTTTTACAGACGCGCTAGCCCAGCCCCCGCTCTGTCGTTAGTTAAGTAACCTAACGGGTAATGACGGGGCCCAGTGGCGAATGCGAATGGCATAAGCGTACGTCATATTTTGGTTGTTTTCTGCAATGGTAGGATTAAATGATGGGACGCATTAAAAGAACTAATGCAAGAATATCACGCATTAAAAGAACTAATGCAAGATAATAAACCAAGTTAAAGTCGTTGGAACACTTTCGAAAAACCACTCGGTTCTTTTCAAAAACAACTTTTAAATGCGGAGCTTGAGCCACTCTTTTTAAAAGCTATCTCGTTCCATCGACCAAATCAAGTTCACTACGTTCACGGTTTTTGCCAAAACCATTCGTAGCCCTCCGTCGTTTCGTATGAATATTCAATAGTATTCAAGCTGTGTTTGTTGACCTTCGTCAAGGCATAGTGATTGGTAGCTATTGGGTATTCATATGTAGCATAGATAGATGCGTTGGTTTGGGACATTCGCATTACCTTGTTGACCTTCGTCAAGGGTATATACGGGTGGATTCAAATTAACCTGGATAATGACGGGCAGAACTTGACATGTGACTTATGATTTGTTGACCTTCGTCAAGGTCATAAGAGCATGGGGCAAAAATCCACATCGGGAGTTTCATAAGTACTGAAACTTGCTAGATTTGCATACCATTTGGAGTGTGATGATTCTGGTAGGATTCCTTCAGTTTCGTCACGCGATGATATTTGGATCCCGATCCTACTGTTAGTATATGCTACTCCTCGGGAAATTTCTCACTTAACGATCAATGCTATAAACCTAGTAGGTGCCTAGAAAGGTGTTAGCGGGGCTACGCCCCCAGGAAAAAGAGGTTCTCTAATTAAGGAACTTCGCGAAAGCGTTGGAAAACCTCCCTCGAAGTACCGACACCGGCCTGGCTGAACGGTTAAGCAAGTATTGTACGGTGGGATTGATCCTGACTAATTCTTCCTTTATGGTTTGAGGAGGGATTCGAGAAACAGTGGGAGCCATCCTGTTTAGACAAACTAAAAACCACTCTAAACTTGCAAGAGCATCATGCTGAGTGTTTCTTCTTCTCTCTCCTAATTGCAGCGACCAATCAACATGACTGGACTTAAGTTACTCCTAGATAAAAACAATCTGACAGGGCCAAACTACAAAGATTGGCTCAGGAATGTCAAGATAGCAATCACTTATGACAAGCTGGGGTATCTTCTTACCACCAAAGCTCCCCCTGTCACTGGTCCAACTTCCAGTGTCGCGGATAAGGAAATCCGCAAGACTTGGGAGATTGATAGCGCGAAGGCCAAATGCCTCCTGCTTGCCTCGATGGACAACGAACATCAGAGGAGGCATGAGAATATGGACATGGAATCCATATTGCTTCATACAAAAGAACTGTACGGAGAGCAATCTCTTATCGCAAGATACGAAGCGTCGAAGAAGTTATTTTCGACAAGAATGGCCGTCGGATCATCAGTAGCCGAGCACGTGTTAAAGATGATCGGCTACATTGAGGAGCTCGCTGACCTAGGGATCACATTGGAGAGTGAGCTATATACGGATATAGTTCTCCAGTCCCTTCCTTCCACTTACGCCCAGTTTATACTGAACTTCAACTTACAAGAAAAAGAGGTTGAACTTTCAGAGCTCCTCAACATGCTGAGGAGCGCAGAGGGCACCCTACAGAAAGGTAGGGATACATCCACTTTGTTTGTAGGAGGATCATCTTCTTCTAGGTCCAAGGCGAAAGCCAAGGGAAAGAAGAAGAAGGCCCCCGCCAAACCAAGGGGCGGTGTTAGTAAAGTGGATACGAAGGGAAAAGGTAAAGCAACAAAGATAGCGGGGAAGCTTGTGGATAAGGAAGAATGCTTCTATTGTCATAAGAAAGGACACTGGAAGAATGATTGCAGGGCCTGGAAGGTCAGAACACAGGAATTGAAGCAGGTTGCAGCTTCAGCTTCAGGTGTGTATGTTATTGAAAACTGTCTTTCAATAAACTCTACTTCCTGGGTATTGGATACCGGATCAGGATCTCATATCTGTAATTCTTTGCAGGCGTTGAGAAACCGTAGGGTTTTGAAGGCAGGTGACATGACCCTCAATGTTGCGAACGGAGCTAGCATGGATGCTAAAGCCGTGGGGGACTATCACCTGGGAATGTCAGATGGACATGTTTTGGTTTTGCGTAATTGCTTTTTTGTACCCAACGCAACTTGTAATATCATTTCTGTATCTTTAGTTTCTAAAGAAGGTTATGAATTTGCGTTTGTAAGTAATGTTGTAAACATTCACCTTAATCAAGTTTTGATTGGGTCAGGTACATTGAGTAATGGTATATACGTGTTAAACCAACCACAGATTTTCAACGTCCAGAATACACACAAAAGAAAGTCTCCGGAAATGAATCAGACTTTCTTATGGCATTGTAGATTGGGTCACATCAATGAGAGAAGGTTGACTAAGTTACATACAGAAGGGTATTTGAATGCGTTCGAATATCAGTCGTATGCCACTTGTCAATCCTGTCTCAAAGGAAAGATGACAAAGACTCCGTTTACTGGACATGGAGTAAGAGCGAGCGAGCTCTTGGGACTCGTACACAGTGACGTGTGCGGTCCAATGTCTACACATGCCCGAAGCGGACATTCTTACTTCATTACTTTTACGGATGACTTCTCAAGGTACAGTTATGTCTTCTTAATGAAACATAAGTCCGAGGCCTTTGGAAAATTCCAGGAGTATAAAAATGAAGTAGAGAAACAGACCGGCAAAAGTATTAAGATTCTAAGATCGGTTCGAGGTGGAGAATACTTAAGTGCCGAATTCCTGAATTACTTAAAAGAGAATGGTATTCTCTCTCAGCTTACTCCTCCATACACTCCGCAACATAACGGTGTATCGGAGAGACGGAACCGAACCCTATTGGATATGGTTCGGTCCATGATGAGTAACGCTGAGTTACCGCGATCATTCTGGGGATATGCACTAGAAGCAGCTGCGTATCTCTTGAACAAGGCTCCCACCAAGACTGTGCCTACCACCCCATATGAGATGTGGACTGGGAAGAAACCCTGTCTTAAGTATCTTAAGGTATGGGGATGTCCAGCTTTTGTAAAAAAGCAGCATGCGGACAAACTTGAGGCACGTTCAGTACAGTGTAAGTTTGTGGGATACCCAAGGAACTCCAGGGGGTATCTTTTCTATTCCGCTGAGGAGCAAAAGGTCTTTGTTTCTCAGCATGCCCGCTTCTTGGAAACTGAGTTTTTAGAAACCCAGATAAGTGGGAACACAATAGAACTGGAAGAAGTTCCAGAACCACAGACTGTTACTGAAAGCTTAGTGGAACCAGAGGGTTCAACAGAACAGGACATTCCTGCGCCACTCCGCAGGAGTAGTAGGCAGTCTCATCCGCCCGAGAGATACTACGGTTTTCTCATAGACGGGGATAGAGAGGATTGCATCATAGATTATGATGAGCCTACTAGCTTCCAGCAGGCCGTTCAGAGCGTTGACTCAGTGAAATGGCTGGATGCAATGCGGACCGAAATGGAGTCCATGTACACCAACAAGGTATGGACGTTGGACATTGCTCCAGACGGGGTAAAACCCGTAGGATGCAAGTGGATCTTCAAAAGGAAGATTGGTGTAGATGGACAGGTTGAGACCTATAAAGCTAGGCTGGTAGCAAAGGGTTTTCGTCAAAGACCTGGCTTGGACTATGACGAAACCTTTTCTCCAGTAGCCATGCTGAAATCCATTCGGATCCTTCTTGCCATTGCTGCCTTCCACGATTATGAGATCTGGCAAATGGACGTAAAGACAGCTTTTCTAAATGGAAATTTAGAGGAGTGTGTCTATATGGACCAACCAGAGGGTTTCATTCAGAGTGGGAGCAGCGGAAAAGTGTGCAAGTTGCTTAAGTCCATCTATGGACTAAAGCAGGCATCGCGGAGTTGGAACATCTGCTTTGATGAGACGGTCAAAGAATTTGGCTTTATCAAAAATCCAGATGAACCATGCATCTATAGTAGATTTGTAGCGAGAACTGTAGTATTCCTCGTTTTATACGTGGATGACATTCTCTTAATAGGAAATGACATTCCTATGCTACAATCTGTCAAGGGGTTCTTGTCACACAGGTTCTCCATGAAAGACCTGGGTGATGCCTCATACATTCTGGGAATCCGGATCTACCGTGACAGATCCAAGAGGATATTAGGACTTTCACAGTCCAGGTACATCGACACCATACTGAAGAGGTTCAGTATGGAAGATTCCAAGCGCGGTAACCTACCGGCTTGTCACGGGATCACCCTCTCTAAAGAGATGTCTCCCAAGACTGATTTGGAGAGGGATCGCATGTCTATTATACCCTACGCTTCTGCGGTAGGCTCTATAATGTATGCGATGTTGTGTACCAGACCGGATGTAGCTTATGCACTGAGTGTGGTAAGCCGGTATCAGTCTAACCCTGGGGAGAAACACTGGATAGCGGTAAAGAACATTCTCAAGTACCTGAGAAGGACTAAGGAGATGTTCTTGGTGTATGGCGGAAAAGACCTCCAGATCGAGGCCTTTGCTGACTCCAGCTTCCAGAGTGACAAGGATGATTCCAAGTCCATGTCGGGTTTTGTCTTTACCCTCAATGGAGGGGCGGTGTGTTGGAAGAGTTCCAAACAGGAAACCGTTGCAGACTCGACGATGGAAGCGGAATACATCGCTGCATCTGATGCCACAAAAGAAGCTGTCTGGATGAGGAAGTTCTTGAAAGAACTTCAGGTGGTTCCGTCCATTGTTGATCCAATACCTCTGTATTGCGACAACAACGGGGCTATAGCTTTAGCGAAGGAACCCAGGTCCCATCAGAGATCCAGGCACATCTTGAGGCGGTATCACCTGATCAGGGAGATCGTAGATCGCCAGGAGATCGAGGTTCGGAGAGTCGCTTCAGAAGATAACACTGCCGATCCATTCACCAAGGCCTTGCCCCAGACTCAGTTCGAGCGGCTGATCGAGATGATAGGTCTTCGATACGCCAGTACATGGCCTTAGTGCAAGTGGGAGATTGTTAGTGTATATGCCCTAGAGGCCATTACTGTATCATACTAGTTTGTATATTACTTAATGGATGCTTGGGATATTCACCTTGTATATACAATCTTGCTCAAAATAGTAGTATGCTACTTGGTTTGTTTCTACTTCAATGTGTACATGTGTTTATTTTTGTATATCGCCTATACACATTAGTAGAGCCCTTAGGATCTTTGCTTGATTACCAGCGATGTGATGGCCGTCACACTAGTGGGGCTGGGTAATCTATAAGCACATCCTTATGCAGGTCCCTGGTCGCAGGACTATCGAGACAGGGCATCGATACTCCGGAGTAGACCAGCGCATGCGCTTCTCATCCCAGTGTGGGAGACGGTCTGTCCCACAGCCGTCAGTACGTCGTACTTGAGATAGTATGTGGGTGCTCGTTAGGTTACGGGTACACTGGACAGGACTCGTCGGGAACTGACTAGTTGGTATTATACCTATCGTCAGTTATCAGTTCCCAGGTGACATGAGTACAGCTTAGTCCGCTGACTTGACACTGTCACTTCGCCTCGGGTGTGTTCCCACTGTACTTTGATCACTACCCTACCACGGCTCAAAGGAGTCGTGCAAACAGGTGGTGGTTGGGTGCAGTCCCGAAGCACTTGGAGGCAGTGACGGTTAGACAGGATTCGTCTCTCCCGGTATTGGGGGTTGACATCGCGCTGTGTCTAGGAGAGCCATTACACGAGTAGTCCCTGGCCAGGGCCAACGAGATATACTGGTAGGTTTCCAGTGTTATCTCAGGGTGTTTTGGGCTTCGCTCCGGCACGACTTGTACCGCTATTGGGGGACTGACATTTACCACCCCCTAGGCCCGCCATGCGATGTATCAGACGAACAGACCGGACTGTACGGAGAATGTCACATTCAGGCTCAGTAGGAGTTCAGATGGGTTTCGCCTCGTCGGTCTTCTTGTCGGCATTACCTGGGGACCGTTACGCACAGCTAGTGCCGCTTGCGGTCTGTGGTTAAACCCACTGCCAGCGTAGTGTCGAGTCTCTAGAGTCCCACACAGAAAGATTTTCGCCTTTAGGCAAAAGAGTAGAGGTCGCATGGTATTGCGACAGGTCGCATGGTTTTGCGACAGGGTTCGGTCACATCCGTGCACTTGTGCACGTACAGTGTCCGGACAGTTTACACTAGCGGGCTTTGGTTTAAGCCAGATCCTAGTGTACCTTATGGGATTGGATTTATCCAGTTTGCATTCGTGTTCCTCGGAACGCGGATGCGGGTGTGTATGCACAGTTGACAGGGAGGCGGAGGCAGCGGATTCTCATTAGGGTTGTTGACAGTTGACCGTTGACTTTTTGACTTTTTGCTCAACCCTAATGAGAATATGATATGTGATTAACTATTATATTAATTAAGTATTATGGTGACTTGGTTGTTGACTTTTGTTGACTTTGTTGACTTGTTGACTTTTGTTGACTTGTTGACTTTGTTGACCGGTTGACTAGGCTTGACTAGTTGACCATCATGATAACCATGGTTATCATTTCATGCCAAAGACTTTTACTTGCTTGTTCTTTTGAGTAAAATGAGTGCATGACATGATAAGGTTATGGTTACTTCAACCATCACATAAGACTTTTATTGATATGATGAGTTATGATTACATTGGATTATGAGAGGGTGAGAGACAAAAGAGAGCCTCATTCTTTCTTGCTCATTCTCTCTCTTGTTCTTGAGCTCTCCTCTTGCTCTCACCCTCAACCTCTTGCTCCCTCTCTTGATCTATGGTTCTCTTGTCTCATGAGTTGAGAATCAAGAACCATAGATAAAATCCCATTCTATTTCCTCTCTACTCATTCTAGTTCACTAGGTTTAGCAAACCAAGTGAACTAGTTTCTTCAAAGAACGAAGAAGGAGCTAAAGGTTGGAGCTTTCAGGTGGATCTATCTTCGGCGTACGGAGACGACGAGAAGAAGCCATCGGACCACCATCGGAGCTTTGAAGACGAAGGAGTTCAAGACAAGTTTAGGTATAACCATCTCTATCCGAGTAGCTAACTCTCTTTAGCTAAGTATGCTAGTTTTAGTTTAGTCAAAGATCCCGACTTTGCTTAGTCCATGTTGCCCCTTGCGCTAATAATTTGATTTTTATACCGTTTCCGCCTCCCCGTAAGAACCGGGGGTCGCAACGTGGACTTACAAATGCATATAACACCTAAGCTCTCCACCTCATCGATCTTCTAGAAGCTTCTCGAGGTATTACGAGAACGCCCCTCCTATCCGTGAAAACACGGAAATTCTGAGACTGTATAAATCCAATAATCCAATACTAGAATCTGGCTAAAACTAAAGCCTACTGGTATAAACTGTCCGAACATTGTACGTGAATAAATGCACGCGCGTGTCCGAACCCTGTCGTAAAACCATACGACCTCTATATCGTTTCGCCCGAAGCAGGGAAACTCTCTGTATGGCACTCTAAAGACTCGACACTTACGCTGGCGGTGGGTTTAACCACAGGCCGTAAGCGGTACTAGTTGTACGTAACGGTTCCCAGGTAGATGTCGATAAGAAGGCCGATGAGGAAACCCATCCGAACTCCTACAGAGCCTGATGTGACAATCTCCGTACAGTCTGGTCTGTTCGTCTATGACTATTGCATATCAGGCCAGGGGGCGGCAAGCGTCAGTCCCCTAAAAGCAGTATAAGTCGTGTCGGAGCGAAGCCCATTACACCTTGAGAAACTACTGGAAATCCTACCAGTAAATCTCTCTTGCCCTGGCCAGGGACTTTGCGTAATGGCCCTCCAAACACAGCGCGATATCAACTCCCAATACCTGGAGAGACGAATCCAATCTAACCGCCACTGCCTCCAAGTGCTTCGAGACTGCACCCAACTGCTACCTGTTTGCATGACTCCTTTGAGCCGTGGTAGGGTAGCAATATAAGAACAGTGGGAAGATACTCGAGGCGAAGCATCAGTGTCAAGTCTGTGGAATATGCTGTACTCATGTCACCTGGGAACTGTTAACTGACGACGGGTATAATACCAACCAACAGTTCCCTGCGAGTCCGGTCCGGTGTACCCGTAACCCAACGAGCACCTGTATACTATCTCCAGTACGACGTAATGATGGCTGTGGGACAGACCATCTCCCCAACTGGGTTGAGAAGCATACACACTAGTCTACTCCGGAGTTTCGATGCCCAGTCTCGATAATCCTACGACTAGGGACCTGAAAAAGGATGTGCTTGTAGATTACCCTGCCCCCACTAGTGTGACTGCCATCACAACGCTGGTAGTCAAGCAAGATCCTATGGGCTCTATCAATATGTATTCTCGATATGCTAACATATACACATATTAAGATAGAAATAAACCAAGTAGCATACTACCATGTTTAGCAAGACTGTTAATATAACTGTGAATATGCCAAGCTTCCATTAAGTAATATACAAGCTAGTATGATACAATAATGGCCCCTAGGGCATATACACTAACAACTTCGAACATCCACTTCCATTGGATAAAACCATCGTATGGTTATATACGAACTCGAAGGAACTTGTTCCAGTTTCGAGGATGGTTTCCGGTTCTGGAGAAAATGAATAGGACTATTCAGTTGTCTTTTCCTTTTACCTTCTCTCAGGTTGCGAGTGCTCCTTGGATTAAGACGGTACACCTATTACGCTTATTGGATAGTCTTCATACAAACCATAGGCAGGTGCCGTAAGGTAGGGCATGAAGAAAACCATTCAGCCTAAAAGGTGTACAGAAGGTATTAAGTAAATACAAATAAAGGGATTAGAAAGAGGGCAAAGTAAATTGCGACTGCTATTCACGACCAAACCAAGTATTTCATCGCCACTCCTACTTCACCTTTGTATTTCTCCGGAATACCCCGTATCACTACGAAGGTCCACAGTTTATTGGATACTCCATCATATGGTTATATACGAACTCGAAGGAACTTGTTCCATTTCGGGGATGGATTCTGGTTCAGGAGAAATAGGAATAAGGTTTATTCAGTTGTCTTTTATCTTTACCTTCTCTCGCGTTGCTATTACTCCTAGGATTAGGGGAGTACACCCATTATGCTTATTGGATAGTCTTCTTCCAAACCATAGGCTGGTGACGAACGGTAGGGAAGGAAGAAAACCATTTGGCCTAAAGGTGGTGTACAGAAGGTAATGGCTAAAGATATATAAAGGGATTTGGAGATATGGCAAAGAAATATACGGTTACAGTTTTGAATCTGATAATGGAAGAGGCATTACTAGGAATACCCGGATACCCCTTCGAAACATTTATATGTTTCAGTTTCACTGTGTATTGTTAAAAGAAAACTGATTTCCCATTTAGCCTTCGCTCCAGGGTATGTATTTACCAGGTTTGATTCTCACATCTGTATGGTTTTAAGATGATGAATGGGAGTAAGTTATTGGGAATTAGGTGATCATCTTCATTATATCGTGATTCGTTCTAATTGGTGATATTTGAGGAAATCGCCTGGGTTGTTTGCCAGACGGCAAATATTTGGTTTTGAATATCCGTTGTTATGCACCAATTTCAAATTGATATATCTGTACGTTTATTTTTAAAAAGTGAGATATTACTTTTTGAAATTATGTCTATGACATTTACCTATATCAGTGGATGGTTAGGTAAGGAGCATTAAACAGCGGTGTAATTCTTCTTAACCATAAGTACAGTTTTCAACCTACGACACACAGGGAATGAGTTATTAGACTCAGGGGACTTATACAGAGTATTGTACGTTGTCCAGTGTCCATAAGGACTGAGGGGTTGGTACTCATACTATATTATGTTTACTTGTGACTTCTCTATTTCTTAGACATGTGTTTCAGAGAAATACAGATCCAAGTTTTGAGAAGTTATAGGTATATGAATAATGTAGAGAACCAGGTATTGCAAGTATCAGGATTCTTCAAGGTGATCGAAAATGTAGATAATTGTGTATGGTATTCAGTTGATAGTAATGATTATGAGAACTTGCTTCTCTTTCAGGTTATGCATATCTGGATGTATTCCTAAGTTGAGTAACGCTGATTGGCCTCCTTCCATTTAGTTGACATGCACTGGAGACAGCTGTATGATTTGAATCTGTTTCCAATTAAATCAGTGCCTCTGTTTCTATATTGGATATTGAATAGTTCATATCTTAACAATGTTAAGGTACGGGGAGTTTTCCGGCTTATGCTTAAAACCAGACTCTGGATAACTCAAGGCACGTTTCTGTAA
Organism: Agapanthus africanus; assembly: GCA_030015575.1. NCBI lineage: Eukaryota > Viridiplantae > Streptophyta > Magnoliopsida > Asparagales > Amaryllidaceae > Agapanthus > Agapanthus africanus. The sequence goes on along the minus strand of CM057347.1, from coordinate 190,976,607 downwards.
TGGCAGTTAGTGGGTTTACCCAGGCTATGACGAGGGTTGACTTTCTACCATCTGGAAGATCAATAGTGATATTGTTCTTGACTCGCAACAGTTTTAATAAAAATGGATTTTTTCAGAAAACAGTAGTTGGAGTATGGTAGAACTGGAAGTGATTCCAGAACCGTAAATGATTACTGAAAATTTAATAGGACCTAAAGATTCAATCTGGTTTGACATTCCATTGGCCACTCCGCAGATATGGTGGGTAACCTCAGGCACTCGAGAGGTACTTCGGTATGCTCAAATATGGTGACAAGGAGGTTCTTGTTTACCTAGACTTGCCATTGCTGTTGTTCCAGACTGTGAGACCCGGCAGGAGGATGAGTATAGCGTCATTCTAAACTAGCTCTATAAGTGCACGTGTATATGATTCTGCCAGAGGGTTGTCGTAGTCAGTGGGAGCAGTGGAAGCATAGTGGACAAGTAGCTTATGTCTATTTATAGACTAAAGCAGATATAGCGGAGAAAGATCATCTATTTCTGATGTGACAGTCATAGGTTTGACTTCATCAGAATTGGGGATGGATCTGTTAAGAAAGTAGTAGTGTAACACCTCAGGATGTGTTTAGTAGCTAATTATATTTAAATAAAAGGGTTTTTAATAAAAAGATTACCAAATTGAGTTTCAAATATTTTCCCAAATTTAATAAATATTTTTCTAGAATTTTCCTAGGCTTGCACACACATGTGCATGTAAACTAGGGTTTAAAATGAGGTTATACCATGATTAGCAACCATGGTGGGTTTAATAGTGGGGATTAAGTCTTTTTTGTTTTAATTAAGTCTATTTAGTTAATTGATGGTGGTTTTAATTTGAATTTTCTTTTGGAGTGTTGACTTGGTGAGAATGAGAGAGAGAGAGTGCATCATGGCAAAGCCTATGCTTGCATTTAATGATGAGAGAGAAAGGAGGGGTTGACATTGGGAGTTATCATTTCCTTTCATTCTTGTGCTCATTTCTTTCAACCTCACTCTCACACTCACACACCCACATCCACAGCAAGCCCAGCAGCAGCAGAAGCAAGCCTACCAGCTGCAGCAAGTAAGCACAGCAGCAGCAGAAGCAGGCACAGCAGCAGCAGTGAACAGCAGTACCAGCAACAAATCCAGCTACAGCTCCTTCCCTATACTCCTTCTTCTTCCTCCAGCTCCCTAGGGTCGAGTGTGGGGTATACTTCTTGAACTTACCCCTTAGTTTGCTTAATTAGTGTAGCTTAGCTTCGATTAGTGATTAATGGTGCGTTTTAGTGCGATATGTGGTAATTAGGGGGAACCTTGATCATATAAAGTGTGAATTGGTTTTAGTAAGTTGATGGAGTGTTGTTAAGGCCATGTTAACCTAGCTTAACCCCCAATTGCACTAAAATACCACCGGATTGCTATATGATGCAAAATTCATCGTTTTTTAGCAAAATCTAGCTTTCTGCAAACTGCTATCGACCCAGTGAGTTCAGATTAAAATTTAGAAGACTGCAGTATAGTTGTGAGGTGTTGATCCAATGTGTAGAACACGACCCCCAAATTCCATACTCTGGCCGCCGGAATATTGATTCTGGCCGCAATTTGCGGCCAGATGGGGAGGGAATGGGTTAGGGTTTGGCTCTATAGGTGTCTGCTGCTATCTTTAGACTCATGGCATGTGTAATTTTATTTAATTGTTGCTGTAGAAAAATCTGGAGCTAAATACCTGTTTCTCGTATTTTTAACCTTCGCGACATGCGTGATACGTGTGTGGGTTTGGGGTTTGTGCGTATCGCGACGCGTCGGGATAGTTTCAGGCGGGTAATCACACATTTTAGCGTATCGCGCACACGCGCACTTGGTTTGCAACGCGGGTTTCTAGTTTGACCTTAATATCACGTTTTTGTGGATTTGAGCTTATGTGTGATATATTGTGTGATTCTAGGTTCGCAGGTGAGTGAGACGGACGCTGCGAAGAAGGGGAAGCAAGTCGTCGGCTACACTTAGCGTGAGACTTCGGTGAGTAGATTTAACATCTACGGGGATATCGCCAGCATGGCGTTATGCGTCAGGGCTGATAGGACCTTATAGCTATATGTTGCATTTACCCCATTGACTGTCATGGATACTTTTGTTGCATACTGCATTCCCTGCTATATGTATGTAAACTTAGAATTGATAGAACACCGCACTATTACTAACGGTTCATGTTGCACGAGAACTAATCTGCATGTTACACACACATCGTTAGTAATTGCCATGACACACTCACTATAGAATTGCCATGATTATATTGCTGTAGTTCATTTCACATATGATTCGTTATGATTTTCATAGAAATTGGGAACCGCATGATGTCTTTCAAAACTGAAACTATTTTAAAAGCGGTTTCCCCTTGTACCTATATTATGGCTTGATGTACATAGCACATCGCATTTGATTTACTTATTGGTGTTGGATTTTCATGTGATTTCTGGTTTTGAGGACCATGGGATTATTTAAGAAAAGATGCACTATTTGAAAAACCCGGTTCCTCGTGATATGATATTTTGGTGCGTCCACCATGCGTTTTCTCGGTGCTGAGACGTGTGCTTCAAACCCGATTCGAGGTTTTGGATGATCCGTTTGCGGGTTCGTGGTGAACCCGGTTTGGTTCCCCTCGGCAAGATGATCGATGGACTTTGCCGATTGAGCCTGGAGGCGGGCGAGTACCTACCGGTGATTGGTTGGACCTGGCGGTTATCCGGAGGATACTGACCAAAGTCGAGAGATGGATGCGGGATGATCCGTACTGCCGGGGCCGAGGGCCGATACCGCAGACGGAGCCCGTGGGCTGATCGGGACTTACGGAACCCGATAAATGAGGATTTGCGTGTCGATGCTGGACACGAGTATTTTATGATATTTTGAGTGCCGATGTTGGGCACTCGTGATTCTCAGAGATTTACAGGATTTGAGGGCCGAGGAGAGTGCCGGTGCCTGAGTTTATTTGGGATTTGGGTGCAGTTTTGGGCACCGATTATCTTTCCACGTTGATATTCCGTGTAGATGTTATTTATCCTATGCTCAGCATTGATTATCATGTATCTCATCCTGTTGTTATTTTACCTGACAGAGCACTTGCATGATTATTACACCTACTGCTTGTCGCATATAGATCTTACTTGCTAGTATATATTAGAGTAGCGCAGTACGTGCATGCTCGCGATTACCTTTATATGTTATCTCTATTCACGAGTTGGCAACTCACCCCCGTTGTGCCACAGTATTTGCAGGTTGCCCCTCAGAGTAGTCGCGGCAGGCTGCCTTTTGCATCTTTTGGCTACAGATACCACTACAGTTGGTGCGAGAGATGTTTTGCTTTTAGGTGGGTTGTGGTATCTGATTACTTTTATTGTACCCCTTTTGTATCTAGTATTCTCCATCTACCATATATGTACTGGACTTAGATACAGTTTGTGGACGATGATGTATATTTTGTATTCTGGTGTCGAGCTCTTGGGAGCCGACTGTTTTTATATGTAGTTTATTATTCTGTGATGTTTACTTGTTGCTCATTCTTCGCTACGGCGTCGTATATTACTCTTGTGATGATGGTTTCCGCCGTTGGGCGTGATTGCTCCCGTTTAGGAATATTTTGTTTCATTATATCTCATTTTCACTCATATCCTGTTTTATACCCGATTTCGGGGTTACTTTTACAAAGGAAATGCTGCCAAAATTATTTAAATGATGACGTAACTTTAAAAGAACATATTGAACTATTTAAGGTTTTCTAAATGTTTTAACTAAATGTTTTCAACACTCGCTACTTTTATATGGTTTTGATTTCTGGGTTCGGCTTACTTAGTCGCGTTACGCCTGTAGACGTTGCATGGTTAAGTGCCGCTCATGAGTCCAAATATTTGGGTGGTGACAAAGTTGGTATCAGAGCGTAGGTTTTACCTTTCGGAGTGTAGGATGACCTTGGTATGATAGAGTAGGTAGCTGAAGCAGAGTGGCGTAGCATGTGTATGTTCCGCGGCATACTCACGACACAGTACTCCGCCAAGGCGACCTTAGTACTTATTTATTTAAATTCCTTCTTGAGTATATATATTCTTGTGATTCGATTTACGTATTCTTATCGAATCCTAATTTCCTTTCAGCCGTTATGCCGCCAAAGACTATGAGGGCGCAGAGAGCGGCCGCGAGGGCCGAGATTCGAGTTGATTCGTCTAAGACGAGGACTGATCCAGGCAGTACACCAGTTGTACCCGAGAAGGTTGTTCCTCCCGTGACAGATTAGATCGCCACGCTAGGGGTTGGTATGCAGGAGATGAGCCAGACCGTGGGATCCAGCATGCAGGAGATGCGCCAGATGATAGGATCGCTAGTTGAGACGCTTCGAGCGCAGCGACCAGAGGTAGCTCCACCCGTTACAGACACTGCGATGGTACCTACCGCACAGCCAGTTGCCCCTGCAGCCACGGAGGTGATTACAGTATCACTATCAGAGTTCATGAGGCTGAAGCCTCCGGTCTTCACAGGCACCGATACAGCCGAGGACCCACAGTCTTTCATTGATAGGATGGCTCGGATATGTCGTTCCCTCAGATGCGCAGATGCAAGATGGGTTGAGTTCGCGAGCTTTCGCCTCGAAGGTGTTGCGCAGAAATGGTGCGAATCAGTTGAGAAGGGCAGAGCAGAAGGTCTTCCTCCTATGACCTGGACAGAGTTCGTGGCACTGTTCCTTACCTGCTTCCTCCCACTGAGTGTCAGAGATGCTAGGGCACGCAGGTTCGAGTCCTTACGCCAGACTTCGGAGATGTCAGTAGCAGAGTATGACGTGCTGTTTACAGAGCTAGCAGTTTATGCCCTATATTTAGTGGCTACCGAGGAGTTGCGAGTCAAGAGATTTGTTCGAGGCTTGCTTACACCACTGTTCCTTGCGATCAGCGCACAGTATTACGAGACATATGCAGCAGCGGTAGACGCAGCCCTATTAGTCGAGGAGCGCCTTGCTGAGACTTCGGTAGTTCCAGAGCCGAAGAGAGTTCATACTGGTATATCATCTCGGAGACAGACATTTAGACGCCGCGGCAGGTATCGTTCAGGTACGAGGAGTGGCAGAGATTCGTGGCGAGGCCAGATGTTTAGTTCATATCCACAGGAGTGTCAGCAGTCGTCGCGGGGTTGCTATAGATGTGGCAGTCTACTTCACCTCGTCAGAGATTGTCCTGAGATACACCGGAGGGAGACAGCAGCACCGCATGTTACCTTACCACCTTCACCACCCCAGAGGGTGATGCCCGTTGTACCTATTGTCGCTCCGCGTCAGACTCATACACAGAGAGGTCATGAGCATGGAGGAGTTGCTCAGAGAGGACAGGATAACCGAGGAAGAGGGCAGTCAGTCACAAGTGGAGGACAGACGCGGGTTTTTGCATTGACGCATCGGGACGCGCAGGCGTCCAATACGGTGGTCTCAGGTATCCTTCCAGTATGTTGTGTTGATGCACACGTGTTGTTCGATCCCGGATCCACGCACTCATACGTATCCACACAGTTTGTGCCGAGTTTGGGTAGCGAGTCCGGTTTGCTTGATCAGCCGCTTGTTGTGACCACTCCTGTGGGAGAGTCGTTTGTTGCTAGGCACGTATTCCGATCCTGAACCGTCTGTATTGGCGAGAGAGAGTTGCCTGTCGACTTGATCCTTCTTGAGATGTTGGACTTCGACGTTCTTTTGTGCATGGATTGGTTAGCTACGTGCTATGCTTCTGTGGACTGCCGTAAGAAGACAGTTAGATTCTGTTTTCCCGGCGAGTCGGTTTTTGTTGTGTTGGGGGACCGTGGTGCCGCCCCTCAAAGTGTGATTTCTTCCTTTCGCGCTGGACAGCTTTTGAGGAAGGGATGTCAGGGATTTCTCGCCTATGTTTGCGATGCTAGCGCTACAGAGGTTCCATTGGATCAGGTTCCGGTTGTTAGCGAGTTTCCTGATGTGTTCCCTGACGATCTTCCTGGGCTACCGCCCGAGCGTGACATTTCGTTCTGTATTGATTTGGTTCCTGGCACGGGACCTATTTCCATACTGCCTTATCGGATGGCCCCGGCGGAACTTCAAGAATTGAAGGGTCAGTTGCAAGATTTGCTAGATAAGGGACTTATTCGACCCAGTGTTTCTCCTTGGGGTGCTCCAGTCCTGTTCGCCAAGAAGAAGGACGGCAGTTTGCGTCTGTGTAACGACTACCGCCAGCTGAACAGGGTGACAGTGCGGAACAGATATCCCTTGCCACGTATCGACGATTTGTTCAACGAGCATCAGGGGGCAGGATACTTTTCGAGGATCGATTTACGATCGGGCTATCCTCAGCTGCGGGTTCGACAGGAGGACATTCCTAGGACAGCTTTCCGTACGCGCTACGGCCATTATGAGTTTTTGGTGATGTCGTTCGGACTCACCAATGCGCCAGCAGCATTCATAGACTTGATGAACCGTATTTTCCGGCCATATCAGGATCTGTTCATCATAGTATTCACTGACGATATCTTGGTGTATTCCCGGAGTAGTGAGGAGCACGAGCAGCACCTGCGGATTACACTGCAGACTTTGAGGGAGCACCAGCTTTACGCGAAATTCTCCAAGTGTGCTTTCTGGCTGGATAGCGTAGACTTCTTGGGGCATGTGATTTCACGAGACGGTATATGTGTAGACCCGAGGAAGATCGAGGCCGTTCAGCGTTGGCCCAGACCCACATCAGTTACGGAGATTCGCAGCTTTTTGGGGTTGGCCGATTACTACAGGCGATTTGTGCAGGACATCTCCAGTATTGCTACACCTTTGACCGGGTTGACCTGGAAGGGAGTTCCTTTCGATTGGACGGAGGAGTACGAGCACAGTTTTCAGCAGCTACGGACTTGGCTGACTACGGCACCGGTGTTATCATTGCCTTCAGGATCAGGAGGATTTGTGGTCTATTGTGATGCTTCTCGAGTGGGGCTAGGGTGCGTATTGATGCAGCATGACAGGGTGATCGCGTATGCTTCGCGACAATTGAAGAAATATGAACAGAACTACCCCACTCACGATTTGGAGATGGCTGCAGTTGTCTTTGCACTTAAGATCTGGCTACATTACCTATACGGCGAGTCGTGCCAGATATTCACTGATCACAAGAGTTTAAAGTATATATTTCAGCAGCGAGACCTGAACCTTAGACAGCGCCGATGGATGGAGTTAGTGAAGGATTACGACTGTGAGATCTTGTATCACCCGGGCAAGGCGAATGTAGTGGCGGATGCTTTCAGCAGGAGGCCCGAGGGTAGTCTATCTTGTTTGAGCGCAGTACAGGGGCAGTCGTCGGTAGATTGGCAAATATTATGCGACAGCCGAGTGCAGTTTGAGTTCACGCCGATAGGAGGACAGATTGCGCATGTTCGTGCACGCCCACAGGTTCTTGACCGTATACATGAGGCACAGCACAGTGATGACCGATGTTCAGTGATCAGGACGCAGATTAGACGGGGCAGATTTTCCGAGTTCGTGATCGATGATCAGGGGATACTGAGATTTGGGACTAGACTGTGCATACCCGATGCTGAGGGACTGCGGCGCGATATTCTTGAGGAGGCACATCGATCGGTGTACAACGTCCATCCCGGTTCCACCAAGATGTATCATGGTATGAAAGATGTTTACTGGTGGGACGGAATAAAGAGGGACATCGCAGAATTCGTGTCGAGATGCCTGACTTGTCAGCAAGTCAAGGCCGAGCACCAGAGGCCCGCGGGAGAGCTACAGCCGTTACCCATTCCGGAGTGGAAATGGGAGCGAATTTCGATGGATTACGTTATGGGTCTACCCAGGACTAGGCGAGGGTATGACTCCATTTGGTTGATCGTGGATCGTCTGACGAAAGCGGCTCACTTCCTGCCAGTGAAGACGACTTTCGGATTTGCTCAGTATGCCCAGATTTACATCGACGAGATAGTACGACTGCATGGAGTCCCGACATGTATCGTGTCTGACAGAGGCACCCAGTTTACCAGCCGACTATGGCAGAGACTTCAGGAGGCTTTGGGCACACGCCTGAGTTTCAGCACAGCATTTCATCCGCAGACCGACGGCCAGTCAGAGCGGACGATTCAGACTCTTGAGGACATGCTCCGAGCGTGCGTTTTAGACTTTGGTGGTAGCTGGGATCATCATTTACCCTTGGTGGAGTTCTCCTACAACAATAGTTTCCAGGATACTATTCAGATGGCACCTTTCGAGGCTCTGTATAGGAGGAGATGTAGATCGCCCGTCTGCTGGACAGAGCTCAGTGAGAGCAGTATTTTGGGCCCCAGATCGTACAGGAGACGACCGAGAAGATACAGCTGATTCGAGACAGGGTGAGGATAGCTCAGAGCAGGCAGAGATCGTATGCTGACAGGCGCCGCCGCAGATTAGAGTTCGCAGTTGGAGATCACGTTTTTCTTAGGGTCTCTCCGATGAAGGGAGTGATGAGGTTTGGACGGAAGTGGAAGCTTAGCCCCAGATTCATAGGTCCCTTTGAGATTCTCGAGCGTGTGGGCGCAGTGGCTTATCGTTTGGCTCTTCCACCCGACTTCCCAGATGTTCATCCCGTGTTCCACGTGTCAATGCTTCGTAGATACCTACATGACCCTTCGCACATGATTCAGCATTTAACCGTTCAGCTCGAGCGCGACCTTTCGTTCACCGAGCAGCCAGTCGTGATATTGGACCGGCAGGTGAAGAAACTTAGATCGAGGGTCTTGCCATCAGTGAAGGTGCTTTGGCGCAGCCCGAGTGGCGAAGAGATCACTTGGGAAGCCAAGGGCGAGATGTGGAACAAGTTCCCTCATCTCTTTGAAGGTATGCGTACCTTTATATTTTCAAATTCGGGGACGAATTTCTTTTAAGGGGGGAGATTGTAACACCTCAGGATGTGTTTAGTGGCTAATTATATTTAAATAAAAGGGTTTTTAATAAAAAGTTTACCAAATTGAGTTTCAAATATTTTTCCAAATTTAATAAATATTTTTCTAGAATTTTCCTAAGCTTGAACACACATGTGCATGTAAACTAGGGTTTAAAATGAGGTTATACCATGATTAGCAACCATGGTGGGTTTAATAGTGGGGATTAAGTCTTTTGGGTTTTAATTAAGTCTATTTCGTTAATTGATGGTAGTTTTAATTTGAATTTTCTTTTGGAGTGTTGACTTGGTGAGAATGAGAGAGAGAGAATGCATCATGGCAAAGCCCATGCTTGCATTTAATGATGAGAGAGAAAGGAGGGGTTGACATTGGGAGTTATCATTTCCTCTAATTCTTGTGCTCATTTCTCTCAACCTCACTCTCACACTCACACACACACAACCACAGAAAGCCCAGCAGCAGCAGAAGCAAGCCCAGCAGCAGCAAGCAAGCACAGCAGCAGCAGAAGCAGGCACAGCAGCAGCAGTGAACAACAGCAACAACAACAACTCCAGCTGCAGCTCCTTCCCTATACTCCTTCTTCTTCCTCCAGCTCCCTAGGGTAGAGTGTGGGGTATACTTCTTGAACTTACCCCTAGTTTGGTTAATTAGTGTAGCTTAGCTTCGATTAGTGATTAATGGTGCATTTTAGTGCGATATGTGGTAATTAGGGGGAACCTTGATCAATTGAAGTGTGAATTGGTTTTAGTAAGTTGATGGAGTGTTGTTACGGCCATGTTAGCCTAGCTTAACCCCCAATTGCACTAAAATACCACCAGATTGCTATATGATGCAAAATTCATCGTTTTTGAGCAAAATCTAGCTTTCTGCAAACTGCTATCGACCGAGTGAGTTCAGATTAAAATTTAGAAGACTGCAGTATAGTTGTGAGGTGCTGATCCCATGTGTAGAACACAACCCCCAAATTCCATACTCTGGCCGCCGGAATACTGATTCTGGCCGCAATTTGCGGGCAGATGGGGAGGGAATGGGTTAGGGTTTGGCTCTATTGGTGTCTGCTGCTATCATTAGACTCATGGCATGTGTAATTTTATTTAATTGTTGTTGTAGAAAAATCTGGAGCTAAACACCTGTTTCTCGTATTTTTAACCTTCGCGACACGCGTTATACGTGTGTGGGTTTCGGGTTTCTGCGTATCGCGACGCGTCGGGGTAGTTTCAGGTGCGTAATCACACGTTTTAGCTTATCGCGCACACGCGCGCTTGGTTTGCGACGCGGGTTTTTAGTTTGACCTTAATATCACGTTTTTGTGGATTTGAGATTCTGTGTGATATATTGTGTGATTTTAGGTTCGTAGGTGAGTGAGACGGACGCTGCGAAGAAGGGGAAGCAAGTCGTCGGCTACACTTAGCGCGAGACTTCGGTGAGTAGATTTAACATCTACGGGGATATCGCCCGCATGGCGTTATGCGTCAGGGCTGATAGGACCTTATAGCTATATGTTGCATTTACCCCATTGACTGTCATGGATACTGTTGTTGCATACTACATTCCCTGCTATATGTATGTAAATTTAGAATTGATAGAACACTGCACTATTACTAACGGTTCATGTTGCACGAGCACTAATCTGCATGTTACGCACACACCGTTAGTAATTGCCATGACACACTCACTGTAGAATTGCCATGATTATATTGCTGTAGTTCATTTCACATACGATTCGTTATGATTTTCATAGAAATTGGGAACCACATGATCTCTTTAAAAACTGAAACTATTTTAAAAGCGGTTTCCCCTTGTACCTATATTATGGCTTGATGTACATAGCACATCGCATTTGATTTACTTATTGGTGTTGGATTTCATGTGATTTCTGGTTTTGAGGACCGTGGGATTATTTAAGAAAAGATGCACTATTTGAAAAACCCGGTTCCTCATGATATGATATTTTGGTGCGTCCACCACGCATTTTCTCGGTGCTGAGACGTGTGCTTGAAACTCGATTCGAGGTGTTGGATGATCCGTTTGCGGGTTCGTGGTGGACCCGGTATGGTTCCCCTCGGAATGATGATCGATGGACTTTGCCGATTGAGCCTAGAGGCGGGCGAGTACCTACCGGTGATTGGTTGGACCTGGCGGTTATCCGGAGGATACTGACCAGAGTCGAGAGATGGATGCAGGATGATCCGTACTGCCGGGGCCGAGGGCCGAGACCACAGACGGAGCCCGTGGGCTGATCCGGACTTATGGAGCCCGATATATGAGGATTTGCATGTCGATGCTGGACACGAGTATTTTATGATATTTTGAGTGCCGATGTTGGGCACTCGTGATTCTCAGAGATTTACAGGATTTGTGGGCCGAGGAGAGTGCCGGCGCCTGAGTTCATTCACCGATTATCTTTCCACGTTGATATTCCGTGTAGATGTTATTTATCCCATGCTCAGCATTGATTATCATGTATCTCATCCTGTAGTTATTTTACCTGACAGAGCACTTGCATGATTATTGCTCCTACTGCTTGTCGCATATAGATCTTACTTGCTGGCATATATTAGAGTAGCGCAGTACGTGTATGCTCGCGATTACCTTTATATGTTATCTCTATTCATGAGTTGGCAACTCACCCCCGTTGTGCCACAGTATTTGCAGGTTGCCCCTCAGAGTAATCGCGGCAGGCTGCGTTTTGCATCTTTTAGCTACAGATACCACTACAGTTGGTGCTAGAGCTGTTTTACTTTTAGGTGGGTTGTGGTATCTGATTACTTTTATTGTACCCCTTTTGTATCTAGTATTCTCCATCTACCATATTTGTAGTGGATTTAGATACAGTGTGAGGACGATGATGTATATTTTGTATTCTGGTGTCGAGCTCGTGGGAGACGACTGTTTTTATATTCAGTTTATTATTCTGTGATGTTTACTTATTGCTCATTCTTCGCTACGGCGTCGTATATTACTCTTGTGATGATGGTTTCCGCCGTTGGGCGTGATTGCTCCCGTTTGGGAATGTTTTGTTTCATTATATCTCATTTTCACTCATATCCTATTTTATACCCGATTTCGGGGTTACTTTTACAAAGGAAATGCTGCCAAAATTATTTAAATGATGACGTAACTTTAAAAGAACTTTTTGAACTATTTAAGGTTTTCTAAATGTTTTAACTAAATGTTTTCAACACTCGCTACTTTTATATGGTTTTGATTTCTGGGTTCGGCTTACTTAGTCGCGTTACGCCTGTAGACGTTGCGTGGTTAAGTGCCGGTCACGAGTCGAAATATTCGGGTCTTGACAAGTACGGTGTGATGTCCTGGTATTTGGATGGCATACACAGAGTGGGAAGTGAAATTCCTATACTACGATCGTTTATACTTTGGTTGTCACACAGTGGTTTTTCCACATAGGACTTCAATATTATATCAGACATTCTAGTTACTAGATCTATGGTTTTAGATCTGGATTTGGGTAGTATCCCAATCTGGGTACTTAGACAGCATTCTAAAGGTGTTTTGGAATGGATGACTCCTGGCATGGTAGTATACCTGCAGGTGATGGAGTCACCCTCTCTAAAGGTGTCTTACAGACTAAAGGGGAGAGGGATGTACATGATTGGCAGATCACTTGCTTAGGCAATTGAGTTAATCATGAGATGTCAAGTACCACACCAGATGTTGTTTTTGCACGAGCTGCAATAAGTTGATATTAATCCAATCCTGGAGAGACATTCTGAAGCAGTTTTAGAACATAAGATGATATTCTAGGGATATGATAACGACAGCCTCCTTCGGGTGACGGTCATCATTCCAGGCTTCCAAGGTGACCTGGATGACAGAGTGACTGTCAGAGTTATAGTTTTCCCTTTGAAGAGGGGTAGTAGTTTGGACAGGTGGTCCAAGGGGATACTGAGGGAGGCATGGTGCAGGATACCGATTAAATTCGGTTGACCATACAGTCTAAGAAGTTTGGATTTGGAGTTCATTTATGAACTAGGTCCCATCAGATATCCAAACATATTCTAAGACAGGTATTGCTCATTTCGGGAGATGGCTTTCTCCGCGAACTTGAGATATAGAGAGACATAAAAAGAAACATTAGGGCGGATCCACTCACTGAGGCTATTCCTCGAATGCAATAGTTTCGCAAACGGGCTTTGTGAAACTGATTAGTAGAGGAGTTGGGTGTTCGGTATCACACGGGTTGTGAGTATGCAACATCGCAATAATTAGCCTTGAGTGCAAGTGGGAGATTGTTGGATATAGTGCCCTCAAAGTCAATTATTGGATCGTAGGCACGTGATTGCAATGATTGAGGGAGAACCTATACCGGTAGGACAGTCTTACTCAAGATGATAGTATGCTTTCTGGTTTATCTTTATCATCGTTTACATGCTTTAGGTGACCTTACAGGTCGCTATTACACGTGGATAGAGCCCTTAGGATTCTTGCTTGACTGCCAGCAGTATGATGGCGATCATATACAAGGGAGCTGGGGTCTATAAGCACATCTTTAAAAGGTCCCTAGTTGTGGGAGTTTTCGAGACAGGGCATCGATACTCCGGAGTAGACTAGTGTATACAGTCGACACCCCGACGAGGGGAAGTGGCCGCTCTCACAAGCCATTGGTGTCAGTTGGTTCACCTAAGATGTATACAGATGCTCATTGGGTTATGAGTACACCGGACAAGACTCGCCGGGAACATGCTAGTTGGTATTATACCTGACGTCAGATAGCAATTCCCTGGTGACATGTGTACAGGTTAGTTCATCGACCTGAGATCGTCATTTATCTCGTGTGAGTTCCCACTGTGCTTGGATTACTACCCTACCACAGCTCAAAGGAGTCGTGCAAACAGGTTTTAGTTGGGTACAGTCCCGAGCCATATGGAGGCAGTGAGCGGATCAGCAGGGGTTTCGTCTCTCCCGGTATTGGGGGTGAGATCGTGCTGTGTCTAGGAGTGCCATTACACGAAGTCCTTGGCTAAGGCAGGAGATTTACTGGTAGGTATTCCAGTAGTATCTCAGGGTGTTCTGGGCTACACTCCGACACGACTTGTACCGCTTCTTGGGGTCTGACTTTTACCAACCCCCTAGGCCCGACATGCGATGCTCAAAGACGAACGGACTGGACTGTACAGATATTTTCAGTGACAGGCTTAGAAGGGTGTTGTAACGTTTCAGAAATCGTTTTGCGAATTTTCCCATTTTAGGGCAAAATTTTCGGTATTTTCCGTTTTAACCCAATTTCGATCAAACGTCCGTATAAGCTTGCCGGCACCTTTTTTAGCTAAAATAAAGCTTGTGCGCAAACTTTAGGGGTATTTGGGAGGTTTTGGTTCAGATAGAATTTTTTCCAAATAAAATATTATTTTAAGCGGTATTTGGTGCACGTAAATCGGGAAATTTCTTCCCTTTAGAATAAATTCTTTTTTTGTCACTAGAATATTTTGGAAACATCTTTTTAAATATCTAGATATTTTTTGGAGTGCAAAACGTTTTATTTTAAAAAGAAAAAAAAATGTGTAAAGGTGGCATATAGCATTTATTAGCATTTATTACTCTTTTTCCTAGCATTTTCTTCACTAAAATTCACAAAAATACCCCCATCACCCCCTTGGCCGGCCCTTCCCTTCCCCTTGCTTCCCCTTATCATTCCCACTCTTTTTCAACTCATTTTGCATCAAATAAATCATGAAAAATGCAAATAAAATCATAAAAACTCAAATTTATTCATTTTCCTTCATTCTTGAACTCAAAGCTAGCTTGGATCTTCATTCAAAACATCATTTTGGAGGAAAAGATGATGAGTTTGGTTTCTTAGTTTTGATCTTTTATGGAGGTATAAAACCCTAACCCTAATCCTTTTTGTTGTTTCTAAATTTCTAATTAGTATATTAATTGTTTATTTAAGCTTTTAATTTCATGTTTGAAATTCAAGACTTGATTTTTATGATAATCTAGTTAGGGTAAAACTTGATTTATGTGTTTAATGTTTATTTGAAGTGTTAAATTTTTGTTTTGGAGAAGATTAACCTAGTAGAAAATGTTAATTTTTGCTAATGAACACTTTGTTTAATTATGCAATTTTGCTTACTAGGTTTTTGCTAAAATTTATTTAGCAAGTGTTAAAAATATAGAAATGGTTTTTATAGCTTAGTTAAGCTATTTTAAGGTGTTTATAATCGCTAGATAAGCGTTAGCTTGAAACTAGCGCGAAATATGGCGATAGGTTGCTTACTAGATTTCGGGGTTTTTCCGACGTGGGTTGGATTGGTCGTTGCGAGGTTATATCTATTGTATTCCTCGTAATTTTTGTGTTGTGTTACGCGATCGGGACGATCGGGGGTCTAGACTTGTGTTTTGTAGTTTAGTGACCGCAATTAGGGTTTTTGGCCGATGTCGTGCGCGATAGATGCGCTAAGCGCGTAGTGTAATTTTCAGGGCGTCATTCTTGCGTTTCGATGTCTTTTCGTCGATGTAGGATATTTGCTTATGTGTTGTGTTTGTGAAATTTTAGGTTCGCAAGAGGGGACTTCGGATGCTACGACAAGGGAAAACAGGTGCTAGGCTTCACTTAGCCAGGAGCGTTGGTGAGTAGGTTTAACATCTACAGGGTAATCGCCCGCCTGGCGTTATGCGTCTGGGCTACAGATGTTATTTCTGTCGCATATTCTATGTCATATTTAGAATTGCGCATTTACCATATTACTTAGATATTGTTGTGCTTGGACTAGTATCCTTAGGACACTGCACATATTATTGACGATTCATGTTGTATGAGCACTGATTGTATGCTACACACACCGTCAATAATTACTATGTCACGCATAACCCACTTATAGATATAATATTGCTTAGTTAGGGACATTGTGACTTTGATTCGTATTTCTTTACGAATTGACTTATAGCATACCTGTATACCTACATGCTTACACATATATTCTGACATACTTACATGCTAGTTACCTGTATACCTATAGAGTATTGTACCATTAGTGATAGGTACATGCACACTTTACGACATAGCTACAGGTATACCTTGCACACCTATTTTGCTTATACCCAGGGGGTACACTACATCATTTATTTATAGGTAGATACATATATCTTACTATACCTTTATGTTACACATATATCTGGTTATAGCTATATGTTTACCTTTACTTGATGTTATTTTAGAATTGGAGTGATTAGGAACCGCATGATATTATATTAACTTGTTACAGTTAATTGCTGCTTTTCCTTTATATGTTCGCATTTCAGATTTATGATGCGTATATTATATTCATGGATTTTCGCTTTGAGATATGGATTTTTCATGATGTTTTCTGGATTTGGGGACCGTGGGAGTTCATGAAATTATGCATTATTTGAAAAACCCGGTTTCCCTTGATATGATATTTCAGCAACCACCATGAGATTTATCGGTTAGGATATATATACCCCACGCGAGGAACGGAGGGGTCCATGTGCGGGTACATGGTAGGGCCCGGAGGTACCCCGGGGCAAGAGTCGTGGAGTAGACGGTGAGTTAGTGGGGGAACCATACCATCCGGTGACATTACCAATGACTCAGCGGTTATCATGGGGATACCGACGGGAGTCATGTACGTATAGATACGTCGAGAGGCGAGGGTCAGAGCTAGGCGCTCGAGCTTTCGGGATAGCGTATGATACGTACTTATCAGGATGCCAGTCGTGGTGACAGCACCTGATAGACCTGCATTTCTGCGTCGATGCTTGACACATTGGTTTCATGATATTTCTTTTTACTCCTTTGTATATATAAGAGGGGTTTAGGCCGCTGTTATATATGCCCTTACACTAATATTAGTGGAATGGCACGCTAATATATGTGTATTGACATTAAATTATATACATCATCATATTTATCCATGCAAATATACCTAAAATGTAAATGACTCATTGACATTGGATTTAGGACATTTGAGAATTTATTTGATATTGATTACAGGATATATGTGAGATCTACTTGATATTGTACATTCGGGGTATGTGAAATATACTTGATATTGTACATACGGGATATGTGAGATCTACTTGATATTGTACATTAAGGATATGTGAGACTTACTTGATATGATAGCCAAATTGGGGGCTGATTTGAGGAAATTGGGATTTGGATTGTCTTGATGGATTTTGATCCTACCACGATGTCAGGATTCAGTGGAAATGACATATTTCATTCCATACTCTACATTTACTGTTTATGCACTGCTTCATGCATTTGTGTACCTGTTAGAGTACCGTCCATGACTGTTGCGTTTACATACTTTTATTCATATCATTTCTTCATATATTAGTAGTACCTATTAGAGTACCTTTCATGATTATTGCATTCATATGACTTTTTATTGCTATTAATTGCACATATTAGATTCACGCTATACGTGCATACTCGCGATTACCTGCTTATGTTATTACTATTCACGAGTTGGCAACTCACCCCCGTTGTGCCACAATGTTTGCAGGTGTTCCTCAGGATAGTCAGAGGCAGGCTATTATCACACATCTTATAATCTTTTGCTACGGATACCGCATCAGCTCACAGTGTGCATTTTGCTTAGGTGGGTTTTGTGGTTATTCCTTGCATTGTATATTCGTTGTATCCCTGTACTCTCCATCTAATATTTTCTTGTTGACTTAGAGACTTGGTGAGGAAGATATTGTATATTATTTCTGACTTGTTGTCTTTTATACAGTTTCCTTTCTACCGTCTTTTATTTCTTCGCTACGGCGTCGTATATTTGTTGTGGTGGTTGTTGTCATGCCCCGCTTCCCAGAGTACACTACAATGGGCACGTGACATAGCCAACCATGCTACCTGTGGGTAGGAAGTATCCATCCACAGTCACATTACGGCTGTAGAGATATCAAGAACAAAATAAAACTATCTAAACATGTCCATAAACAAAGATAAATCATGAGTCGAGAAAAATAAAATGCTGAAGCGAAAGATCCAATACAAAATAACTGGAATGTATGTACCATAATGCGGGCTCACATCAGGAAATAAATGCAGGAAAGAAAACTAACTACTGCTGACACTCACAACTCAGCCTACCGGCTGAAGTACTCCTGTTCGGACTGCGACAGCGGTACAGAATATGGGCCATGCAAAACCCAGACGTCCGCGCGTCAAGTCATCAAGTAATATAATATGAACAGGGTAACAGGCAATGCAATATAAACATGAATAAAGCAAGAGTAACAATAATATGAATCAGAGCAGTACATGGTAGTGTGTAGTGGGTAAACTAACTGTCTTATCAGGGTTTCTATTCTAAAGTCTATGAAATCAAATTGATGAATCGTCGATGTAACTCAATAGTATCCCGTGCATGCCCGGGACCATGGTCTACAGACTCTCAGGCTGAAACCGAGACATGCCACTAGGCAGTAAAAGATAGCAGGTAAAGACGAGTGATGTCAGCATCATCACTCCGGGGCTGGCCTAGCCCGTAAGACTGATCAGAACAAGTATCGAACTGTTGAGTTACAAGTCAGGTTTCACCATTGATTTCCCCATACCCCCAAGTTATGTAGGTCAAGTCAGGTATTCAGTAATCTTGAGCTAATGCCAACACAGGATCAGGCAAGACCAGGTTTGTCTGGATAGACAACAGGAACGGTCCATGAGAACTACATGTCAGGTTTGATGGCATTAGACATAAGATCAGGTAACGGGTCAGGTCATGGTACATCAGGTCAAGTCAACAGTATATGGTACCATATTGGGTCAAGCACTATGTATGTAGCAAGTCAGGTCAAGTGGTAAACAATATCATGGGGGAGCTCACAATCTGTTATATAATCAAGCATGGTCATCAATAACATGATATAAGTAATGAATTAAGCAATAGGCCGATTCATTCGATTTGCAATACAGTTATCAATTGTGTCACAGAGATGATTACAAGAGTGCAGTAAGACAATTATAGCCGTTTAGTCATGTTATCAATTTTAATAACTTTTAGAGGTGCAATGATTTATATGACGGTACAGTGCAGCTATTACAGGTTAAATGCATACGAGTGTCCGAATGGAACAAAACTATAGAGATAGATGCCGTAAGCTATGTCAATATCAAAAATGTGATTAAGCAGGTAAATGTGGTTATTAGGTTCAAATGCAAACTGTAGGTTCCAAGTTGAAAGATAAAATGATATATAACAATATTGTACCTGAAAAAGTGGGAAATTATAATACCAAAGTTAAATTGCGGGTTTTAGGGTGTCATTAATTATAAGTAAATATTGTTTAGCATGTAGCAAGGGGTACTTACCTCGACGGGTCGCGAACCGGGAAAAACGGAACGAGAAACGTCGGCGGGGAAACTCGCGACGGGCGCACGGTTCACGGAATGAACCCAAACGACGAACAATAGAACCATACGGGTCGGGGTACCTCGCTGGAACGTCGGGTCACGTTGTCGGCATCGTCGGATTCCGGCCAAAATGTGAACAGTAAAGATCAAGATGTGCAATCCAGAATAGAAAGAAACTAGAGAAGAAAGGAAGGATGAAAGAGGAGAAGAAGGCTTACGGTGGTCTGCAGAGGGGTCGTGAGGATTGACGGCGTCGAAGAAACTCCGGCGACCAGCCTACGACGACGGCGAGAAAAGATGCAGATCGAGGAAGTCATTAACAGAGAAGGAAAAAGAAGGGAAGAGGAGGGAAGTTAACTCACCGAGGGAGGCTTGCGAGGCCGGGGACATGAGGACGGGGTCACCGGTGGCGACGCACAGCGGTGCAACGGCGTGCAGGTGCGCGCGCAGGCCGCGGTGAAGGTGCAGGGGTGCACGGGAACGTGGAGGAAAGGAGGAAGAGGTTGTTATATAGATATGGAGAGAGAGAGAGAAATTTCAGGGGAGAGAGAGAAAGGATTAAGGGGGGAGAGAGAGAGGAGAGAGAGATGGGAAGAGGTGGGGCCACGGGAAAAAATAAGGTTTGATTGGCTGAGTTGAAAAGGAGGTTAGGAAAAGTTTTAGAATAAGGATTTTTGAGATTTAAATTAAACAGTAAGATTTGTATGGTTAAGGAAATATACGACGTTTTAAAATAATAAAATTTGGGATTTTGGCGCAAAATAAAATATTTCCAAATCGCGCCCGGGTCGGGACCAAAAATTTGAAATTGAAATAATAGGATATTAAGCGGGATCCAAACATTAAAATGAAGTGTTTTATGATTAAAAAGCATACCTCCAAAACGGACACACGTACATGCACGTAGCCGTCCAAACTCGCCCGTTTCACTGAACGGGATGAGAACACGATGCGCGGACGCTACAACAGGGTTAAGGGTGTCATGTAGGCCAAGATGAATATTTTTAATTTTATTTTAGATACCAAAAATTGTTATATGCATAAATGGATTTGCCGGGGTAAAATTACAATAAGTAACAATCAAGCAAGATAAATGAAATAAAGGTCACACACCATTCATAAAGTAACAGAAATTAGTAGCATTGGGCTCGGGTGTTACATTATACCCAACTACAAAAAGAATTTCGTCCTCGAAATTCCAAGAATACTAGGACAGATAACTACAAGAAAAGGTGAGAAAACTTCTGCCGGATTTCATCTTCTCGTTCCCAAGGGGACTCTCCATGCGAGCGATTACCCCAAGAAACAAGCACAAGAGGGATCACCTTGTTCTTAAGAACCTTTTCCCTTCGATCCACGATTTCAATCGGTCGCTCCTCAAAAGTCAAGTCTTCTCGTACTGTTAGCTCCGAATGATCCAATACGTGCGTTTCATCTCGAACATACCTTCGTAGTTGAGATACGTGAAACACACCGTGCACATTCGCCAAGGACTGCGGTAACGCCAAACGATACGCTGCCTCACCAACACGTTCCAAGATCTCAAAGGGTCCAACGAATCGAGGACTAAGCTTTCCTCGACTTCCAAAACGAATCACCCCTCTAGTCGGTGATATCTTCAAGAATACTAAATCACCCACGGCGAACTCTAGAGGTCTTCTTGATGTGTCTGCCCAACTCTTCTATCGGTCTTGTACTGCCTTCATATGATTCCTGATAGCGTTAACCTTCTCAACTGTCTGCACAACCAAATCTGGTCCCAATAATCTTCGTTCACCGACATCATCCCAACAAACAAGTGAACGGCATTTACGACCATACAAAGCTTCAAAAGGAGCCATCTGGGTAGTTGCCTGAAAACTGTTGTTGTAAGAAAACTCCACCAAATGTAGATGATCTTCCCATGAACCCTTGAAGTCCAACATGCATGCTCTCAACATATCTTCAAAAGTTTGGATCGTTCTCTCCGACTGACCATCAGTTTGAGGATGATAAGCTGTGCTAAACTTCAATCGAGTCCCCAAACTTTCCTGTAAACTCTGCCAAAAGTGTGATAAGAACCGAGTGTCCCGATCGGACACAATGCTCACCGGTACTCCATGCAATCTTACAATCTCTTGCATGTACCGCTCTGCCAAAGTCTCTGTTGATTGACCAACCCGGAAAGGAATAAAGTGAGCTGCCTTGGTCAATCGATCAACAATCACCCATACAGCATTGTTGCCTTTTAGACTCCGCGGTAAAGCCGTCACGAAATCCATGGTTATATGTTCCCACTTCTACTGAGGAATCGGAAGTTGTTGCAATAAACCAGCAACCCTTTGATGTTCAGCCTTAACTTGCTGACACACCAAGCACTTTACCACAAAGCGAGCAATCTCCCGTTCCTTGCCTTCCCACCATAAATGCTGTCGAATATCTCGGTACATCTTTGTGCCTGCTGGATGTACAGAATACGCTGAACTGTGTGCCTCCTTCATAAGCTCTTCACGAATATCCCCTTTTGGTACACACAAACGGCTACCATACCTCAACGAACAATCTTCATGTGTCAATAAGTCTGTTCGTAGTCCGGCTTCAACCTGTCCTCGAAACTTTTGCAGTCTAGGGTCCTGCGATTGTGCTGCTTTAATATTCTCGATCAACGCTGAATGTACTTGCAGCTGCATCAACTGTCCCGTAGAATGCGGTAGCACAACCTCCAAGTCAAATCTTCGAAAATCTTCAACAAGTTCTTTCTGCATAGTTAACACCTGAATTGCTGGTAACCGACTAAGCGCATCCGGCACGACATTGACCTTCCCCGGATGGTACTTAAGATCAAGATCGTAGTCAGCCATCAGGTCCAACCATCTACGTTGCCTCATATTAAGCTCCTTCTGTGTGAACACATACTTCAAGCTCTTATGATCAGTAAAAACTTCGACCCTCTTGCCCAATAGGTAGTGTCTCCAAATCTTCCAAGCGAAATTCACAGCCGCAAGCTCCAAGTCATGAGTTGGGTAATTCTTCTCATGGGTCTTCAACTGTCTCGATGCGTATGCTACAGCCTTCCCATGCTGCATCAAAACACATCCCAATCCTTTCCCAGATGCAAAGCTGTGAATCACCAAATCCTCCGGAATTGTCTGGCACGGTCAGAATAGGGGCGGTTATCAGTTTCTGCTTCAACGTCTCAAAAGCTAACGCACATTTGTCTTTACATACAAAAGGTACCTCCTTGCGCGTAAGCTTGGTTAACGGCTCCGCCAGGCGAGCAAAGTTCTCCACAAATCTTCTGTAATACCAGGCGAGTCCAAGAAAACTTCTTATCTCTGCAACATTCTTTGGAATCGGCCAATCTCAAACTGCTACATTCTTTTCTGGATCGACGGCAATTCTATTGCCAGACACAACATGCCCCAAAAACTTTACTTCCTCGAGCCAAAACTCGCACTTACTCATCTTCGCATATAACTTCTCTTGTCTCAATGTTTGCAGTGCGATCTTCAAATGTTCGGCATGCTCCTCAAAACTCTTCGAGTAAACCAGAATATCGTCAAAGAATACCACAATGAACCGGTCTAAGAACGGTGAAAAGATTCGGTTCATCAAGTCCATGAATACTGCCGGCGCATTCGTTACTCCGAAGGGCATCACTAAGTACTCGTAATGTCCATACCGAGTTCGGAACGTCGTCTTGCAAATATCTTCTGCTTTCACTCGAACCTGAAGATATCCGGATCGCAAATCCAGCTTCGAGAATACCCTCGCACCACTAAGCTGCTCGAAAAGTTCTCCAATGCGAGGGATAGGGTACTTGTTCTTAATAGTCACCCCGTTTAATTCTCGATAGTCAATGCACATCCTTCTTGTGCCATCCTTCTTCTTTACTAGAAGGACTAGAGCTCCCCAAGGTGAGTTACTGCTTCGAATCCAACCCTTCTCAAGCAATTCAGCAACCTGCTTCTTGACTTCTTCCAACTCTACTGGCGCCATTGGATAATACGCTTTGGATACTGGCGCTGCACCAGGAAATAGATCAATTGCGAACTCTACGTCTTGCTTTGGCGGTAAACCCGATATATCTTCAAATTCGTCCATAAAATCATGAACAACAGCCGGTCCTTCACTTTTATCAACTTCCATAGATGCAAGAATGTTGTTTGTCGGCCTAGCCCTAAACTCGATTGGCCCGACAGAACTGCTTCCTTACCGCAACTGGTGTCTGCTGCAAACTCCCCTTCATCCCAGATAAACTCTGCTGCTCTCGGGCTGCCACAAGTACTTGTGAGAAAGTGGTCAAACCCAGGGAGACAATCTGCCGCTGGATGTCCACGTCCAAGCTGCGCATGAACCTTCGTGCCCTGTCTGCATCGTTGGCAACCAAGGGTCCAGCGAATCTGCTGAGTCTTGTCCATTTTGCTGCATGCATATCTACGGGTCCTCCCTTCAGCTTCAGCCCGAGAATTTCTCTTCCATTTCCTCCCGTGCGGTCCGCGGGAAGAACTTCTCTAGGAACTCTTCGGAAAATCCGCCTACTTGATCGGCTTGGGCAAACGGTTCTCCTCCACAAGCCACCATTCTAGGGCGTAATCCACTAACTGAATGCTTATCACATCAACTCCTTTCTTATCTAGAATCTGTGCCGGAACCAGCAAGTTTTCTGTGTCAACTGGCTACTGCTCCGCTGGCCACGGCTCCTCCAGACCAGTAAATGTAGACGGACCCAAACGCCTGAAATCTGCTACTGTCCTTACTCGGTCAACTGATTTAGCTCCAACATTGTTCACAGACTGCTGAACGATCTGCAAACCTTCCTGAAACGAGTCCGCTTGCTGCTGGATCAGCCCGGTCTGTTTCCTTTGATTCTCTAGCATTCCCCTTATCACTCCAAGCATGGCGGCTTCGTCCACACGCCCTTGGTACGTCTTCGAATTCTTACCGGCCATAATCATGAACTCAAAACACCCAACATTAGCATGATGATAGATTCAATATATAGATCAAGGCTAGAACCCAAAGATACTTAAATAGAGTGCCGCATTGTAACTATGCCGCGGTATCATAGCCACAATTACATAACTCCACCTAAGTCGCCTAAGTCCTAGAGATAACAAGGAATCAGGTTTTCGAGTCGATATGCCAAGGAAGTTTGCACATCGTAAAAGATATAATCAGGAAGAACGTGATTCAAGAATGGTAAACGGCAAGGTGGCAGGACATGTTTCCTAAACACGGGTATTCTGATTCGTGTATTTGGTACAATACCCAACTACAAAAGAATTAACCCGACTAACCTATGTCTCTGATACCAAAAGAACCATGTCACGCCCTGCTTCCCAGAATACGCTACAATGGGCACGTGACATAGCCAACCATGCTACCTGTGGGTAGAAAGTATCCATCCACAGTCACATTACGGCTGTAGAGATATCAAGAACAAAATAAAACTATCTAAACATGTACATAAACCAAGATAAATCATGAGTCAAGAATAATAAAATGCGGAAGCGAAAGATCCAATACAAAATAACTGGAATGTTTGTTCCATAATGCGGGCTCACATCAGGAAATAAATGCAGGAAAGAAAACTAACTACTGCTGACACTCACAACTCAGCCTGCCGGCTGAAGTACTCCTGCTCGGACTGCAACAGCGGTACAGAATCTGGGCCATGCAAAACCTAGACGTCAGCGCGTCATGTCATCAAGTAATATAATATGAAAAGGGTAACAGGCAATGCAATATAAACATGAATAAAGCAAGAGTAACAATAATATGAATCAGAGCAGTACAGGATAGTGTGTAGTGGGTAAACTAACTGTCTTATCAGGGTTTCTATTCTAAAGTCTTTGAAACAAAATTGATGAATCGTCGATGTAACTCAATAGTATCCCGTGCATGCCCAGGACTACGGTCTACAGACTCTCGGGATGAAACCGAGACGTGCCGCTAGGCAGTAAAAGAGAGCAGGTACAGACGAGTGATGTCAGCATCATCACTCCGGGGATGGCCTAGCCCGTAAGACTGATTAGAACAAGTATCGAACTGTTGAGTTACAAGTCAGGTTTCACCATTGATTTCCCCATACCCCCAAGTTATGTATGTCAAGTCAGGTATTCAGTAATCGTGAGCTAATACCAACACAGGATCAAGCAAGAGCAGGTTTGTCTGGATAGACAACAGGAACGGTCCATGAGCACTACATGTCATGTTTGTTGGCATTAGACACAAGATCAGGTAACGGGTCAGGTCATGGTACATCAGGTCAAGTCAACAGTATACGGTACCATATTGGGTCAAGCACTATGTATGTAGCAAGTCAGGTCAAGAGGTAAACAATATCATGGGTGTGCTCACAATCAGTTATATAATCAAGCATGGTCATCAATAACATGATATAAGTAATGAATTAAGCAATAGGCAGATTCATTCAATTTGCAATACAGTTATCAATTGTGTCACAGAGATGATTAGAAGAGTGCAGTAAGACAATTATAGTCGTTTAGTCATGTTATCAATTTTAAGAACTTTTAGAGGTGCAATGATTTATATGACGGTCCAGTGCAGCTATTAGAGGTTAAATGCATACGAGTGTCCGAATGGAACAAAACTATAGAGATAGATGACGTATGCTATGTCAATATCAAAAATGTGATTAAGCAGGTAAATGTGGTTATTAGGTTCAATTGCAAACTGTAGGTTCCAAGTTTAAAGATAAAATGATATATAACAATATTGTACATGAAAAAGTGGGAAATTATAATACCAAAGTTAAATTGCGGGTTTTAGGGTGTCATTAATTATAAGTAAATATTGTTTAGCATGTAGCAAGGGGTACTTGCCTCGACGGGTCGCGAACCGGGAAAAACGGAACGAGAAACGTTTGCGGGGAAACTCGCGACGGGCGCACGGTTCACGGAATGAACCCAAACGACGAACAATGGAACCACACGGGTCGGGGTACCTCGCTGGAACGTCGGGTCACATCGTCGGCATCATCGGATTCCGGCCAAAATGTGAACAGTAAAGATCAAGATGTGCAATCCAGAATAGAAAGAAACTAAAGAAGAAAGGAAGGAGGAAAGAAGAGAAGAAGGCTTACGGTGGTCTGCAGAGGGGTCGTGAGGATCGACGGCGTTGAAGAAACTCCGGTGACCAGCCTACGACGACGGAGAGAAAAGCTGCAGATCGAGGAAGTCATTAGCATAGAAGGAAAAAGAAGGGAAGAGGAGGGAAGTTAACTCACCGAGGGAGGCTTACAAGGCCGGGGACACGAGGACGGGGTCACCGGTGGCGACGCACAGCGGTGCAACGGCGTGCAGGTGCACGCGCAGGCCGCGGTGAAGGTGCAGGGGTGCACGGGAACGTGGGGGAAAGGAGGAAGAGGTTGTTGTATATATAGAGAGAGAGAGAAATTTCTAGGGAGAGAGAGAAAGGATTACGGGGGAGAGAGAGAGAGGAGAGAGAGATGGGAAGAGGTGGGGCCACGGGAAAAAATAAGGTTTGATTGGCTGAGGTGAAAAGGAGGTTAGGAAAAGTTTTAGAATAAGGATTTTTGAGATTTAAATTAAACAGTAAGATTTGTATGGTTAAGGAAATATACGATGTTTTAAAATAATAAAATTTGGGATTTTGGCGCAAAATAAAATATTTCCAAATCGCGCCCGGGTCGGGTCCAAAAATTTGAAATTGAAATAATAGAATTTTAAGCGGGATCCAAACATTAAAATGAAGTGTTTTATGATTAAAAAGCATACCCCCAAAACGGACACACGTACGTGCACGTAGCCGTCCAAACTTGCCCGATTCACTGATCGGGACGAGAACACGATGCGCGGACGCTACAACAGGGTTAGGGGTGTCAAGTAGGCCAAGATGAATATTTTTAATTTTATTTTAGATGCTAAAAATTGTTATATGCAGAAATGGATTTGCCGGGGTAAAATTACAATAAGTAACAATCAAGCAAGATAAATGAAATAAAGATTACACTCCATTCATAAAGTAACAGAAATTAGTAGCATTGGGCTCGGGTGTTACAGTTGTTTTCCGCCTTTGGGCGTGGATTTGCTCCTGTTGGGGATGCTTTACTTTATATTTATATTGTACCCATTTTTGGGGCTATCTTTTACATAGGAGGTGCTGCCAAAATTTTAAGGAAATAAAGTTGGACTTTTAAAGAATTTGGGTTGTGATTTCAAAGACTTTTAAACAATGTTTCTTATCTTTTCTTGTCTTTTACTGGTTTAGATTTCTGGGTTTTGGCTTTCTTTTACTGCGTTACGCCTGTCGACGTTGCGTAGTATTAGGGCCGTCACGTGCCAATTTCGGGTCGTGACAAAGTTGGTATCAGAGCGCTAGGTTTTTACCTTACGGAGTGTAGGATGACCTTGATATGATGGAGTAGGTAGCTTAAGCAGAGTAACGTAGTGTGTGTATGTCTGCAGCATACTCACGATGCAGTACTCCGCCTAAAGTGACCTAAGTACAATTACTTGAAATTCTTTCCTTGATGATTCATATCCTTGTGATTCGATTTCCGTGTTCATATCGAATCCTATACTTATTTATAGCCTTTGCCGCCGACGACTATGGGGACTCAGTGAGGTGCAGCGAGGGCCGAGGTTAGAGTTGACTCGGGTGGGTCAAGGACTGACCAGGATGGCATGCTCTTTGTACAGGTGTAGACGGATCCACCTTCGACAAATAGTATCGCTAGACTTGTGGCAGAGATGCGGGACATGCGCCAGACGATGAGTTCATTGGCTGAGGCCATTTGAGCGCAGCGACAGCAGGTTTTCAACCCTGCTACCCAGTTGTTCCTTGCGATCAGCACACAGTATTCCGTCACCTACATAGCACCAGTGGATGCAGCCCCAGTTTACAAGACACGTATTCCAGAGACTCTGAGAGTTCCGGAACAGTGGAGGACTCGTACCGGTGTACCAACCTAGAGACAGAGGACTGGTCGTCGAGATAGGTTTCGTGACCGTTGCGGGAGTAGCAGAGGTTTGGGACAAGGGGATTCGTGTTAGCTAGATCAGCCGTTTGTTGTGTTAACTTCTGTCAGCAATTCTTTTGTTGCGCGACACGTATTTCAGTCGTATGCTAATCGGTTAGGAGATTCATCCGTCACTTGATCCTTCTAGAGATGTTGGATTTGACGTTCTCCTGGGCATGGACTGGTTAGTTACGTGCTAAGCGTCTGTGGACTACTGCGATGAAACAATCAGGTTTGTTTTTCCGGCAAGTCAGTTCTTGTTGTGCATGGGGACAGTGGTGCCGCCTCTCACAGCTCGAATTCAGCCTTTTTCGCTAGTCGACTTTTGAGGAGAGGATGTCGAGAATTCTTGGCGTTCATTCATGATACCGGAGCCACAGTGGGTTTGTTGGACCGGGTTCTTATCGTGCGAGAGTTATCCGACGTTGTTCTAGATGAGCCGGCGGAGCTTAGGGAGCTTAAGGATCAGCTGTAGAGTTGTTTGTTAGGGGGATTGTGCGTCTGAGCATTTCGCATTGGGGAGCTCCTATTTCTGTTCATCAAGGAGGAAGACGACAGTTTGAGGTTGTGTCAGATGGATCGTCAATTGAACCGGCTTACGGTGCGGACAGGTATCCTTTACCTCGCATTGACGATTTCTTCGATCAGCTCCTAAGTGCAAGACAATTTTTTCTAGGTTTGTTTGGGGATCAGGTCATCATTGTTGCGGGTTCGGAGTGATGACATTCTGAAGACTGCCTTGTGTGTGCTACGGGCTTTGTGTGTGCTGGTGTGTCATTGGACTCGCCAATGCCCTAGCAGCATTCGTAGATATGATGAACCGAATTTCTTCAAGCCATTCCTCGACCAGTTATTGTTTTGTTATTTACGACATTCTGGTCTATTTAATGTGCCTTGAGGGACAGGAGCAGCACTTGAGGATTTGATTTGCAGATACTGGGAGAGCCCCAGCGGTTTGCTAGATTCTCGGAGTGTTCCTTCAGGCTTGTTGTGTTGACTCCTAAGTTTTGTAGTTACGGGAGACGGATTTCGTATGGTTCCGAAGAAGATCGAGGCCATACAGCTTCGGCCCAGACTTGTATACGGGATGGAAGTCCGCAGATTTTGGGCTTAGCAGGTTTTTACCGCAGTTTCATGCAGGATTACTGGTGTAGTGCTGCACCGTTGACTGGACTGACCTGAAAGGAGGTTTCTTTTTCTTTGGACTGAGGCATGCGTGTGGAGTTTTCCATCAGTTGGAGATTCGGTTAACAACTGCACCGGTTCCTCTTGCTTTTTGGTTCGGGCGACTTTGTTGTTTTAACTGTGATGTTTCGCGGGTGGGGCTCGATTGTGTACTGAGGTTACACTATAGAGTTATCGTTTTTGCTTCCCTACATTTGGAGGAAGTACTAGCAGGATATTACACTCACGATCTGGAGATAGCCGCGGTGGTCTTGCGTTGGAGATTTGGAGACACTACTTGTTCGAGAGTCGTGTCAGATTTTCACGGACTATCAGAGCTTAATGTACACCTTCCTGCAGCAGATTTTGATTGTTGAGATAAGCTTCTGCAGATTCACAGTTCTTGTGCGATCGTGGAGCACAGCTTAAGTTTGTCTCTACTGAGGGGACAGCTTGCTCATGTCCGTGCCCGACCACTTTTCCTTAATCGGTTTCGCGAGACACTGCCCGCCGATGCTCGTTCGTCAGAAATACTTGAGCATACTTGGCTGGGTAATGATTCGGAGTCCTTGATTTGTGACAAGGGTGTGATGAGTTTAAGGATGCGTTTGTGTACCTGATACTATTGGGTAGAGACGTGAAATCCTAGAGCAGGCACATCTGTCAACTCTCTATACTCATTCAAGTTCCACCAGCATTTGACGTGACTTGTGAGATAGTTACGGGTGGGCAAGGATGTAAAGAAAAGTTTCGGATTTCGTTTCAAGTTGTTGTCTTGTTGTGTGTTTTGGTTGAGCATCTGAGACCGGCTGGGGAGTTCCAACCTTAAACCGTTTCGATGTGGGAATGGGAGCAGATTTCTATGAATATTCGTTATGGCGTATACCCAGGTTTAGTCAGGGTGTGACTCCATTCGGATGCTTGTTGTCCGGTTATACTCAGTTTGCTCAGTTGTTCTTTGTTAAGTTTGTGTGTTGCACGGAGTTCCATCATGGGTCGTATCCAATGAAGGCACCCTGTTCTCTTGCCGTCTTGGGCAGGAGCTTTAGGAAGCTTTGGGTAGTGGTTGAGCTTTAGCTCCGTCTTTCCATCCGCAGGATGATGGTTTTATGAGAGCGGGCTATACCGACTCTAGAGGTTATACTCATGCATACATACTAATTGTTGTCGGCAGTTGGGATCGTCACTTGCCATTGTTAGGACTCTCCTTCGATAGCAGTTATCAGGAGACATTCCAATTGGCAACCTTTAAGTTTTGTTTGTTAGGTGGTGTCGATCTCCAGTCTGTTTTTCTGACTCTGCGTAAAAGGATTTTTGGACCCCAGCTAGTCTAGAGACTTCGGAAATGATCCAGCTGTCTCAAGTGAGGATGATGACAGTCCTGTGCGGACAGAGGTCTTATGCCGACCATGGTGATCGCAGGCTCGAGTTCGAAGTGGGAGATCATGTATTCCTACGGATTTTTCTGATGAAGGACGTTTAGAGTTTTGGGAAGCTTACCCAGAAATGTAGGTCCTTTCGAGATCCTTAAAGTGAGTTAGTTCCGTTGCCTTTAATTTGGCACTTCCGCCCAGATTATTGAGTATTCACCCCGTATTCCTTGTGTCGATACTTTGCAACTACCTTCATGACCTTTCTCACATGATTCAGCACCAGACCATTTAGCTTGGACGCGATCTTTCATTCACCAGCAGCCAATTGTGTTAATGGCTAGGCGGGCGGAGAAACTTCGGTCAAGGGTCTTGCCATCTGTGAAGGGTTTTTCTTGGACGTAGCCGTAAAGTGAGATAATCACTTGGGAGGCTGCGAACGAGATATGAGAGTTTAGTAATCCTCTCTTTCAAGGTACGCTTAGTAAAAATTTTTAATTCGGGGACGAATTTTTATAACGGGGGAGATTGTAACGTTTCAGAAATCGTATTGCGAATTTTCCCGTATTAGGGCAAAATTGTCGGTATTTTCCGTTTTAACCCGATTTCGATCAAACGTCCGTATAAGCTTGCCGGCATCCTTTTTTAGCTAAAATAAAGCTTGTGCATGAACTTTAGGGGTATTTGGGAGGTTTTGGTTTAGATAGAATTTTTCCCAAATAAAATATTATTTTAAGCGGTATTTGGTGCACGTAAATCGGGAAATTTCTTATCTTGAGAATAAATTATTTTTTTATCACTAGAATATTTTGAAAACTTCTTTTTAAATATCTAGATATTTTTTGGAGTGCAAAATATTTTTAAAAAAAAAAGAAAGAAAATGTGTAAAGGTGGCATATAGCATTTATTAACATCTACTACTCATTTTCCTAGCATTTTCATCACTAAAATTCACAAAAATACCCCCCTCACCCCCTTGGCCGGCCCTTCCCTTCCCCTTGCTGTCCCGTATCATTCCCACTCTTTTTCAACTCATTTTACATCAAATAAATCATGAAAAATCCAAATAAAATCACAAAAACTCAAATTTATTCATTTTCCTTCATTCTTGAACTCAAAGCTAGCTTGGATCTTCATTCAAAACATCATTTTGGAGGAAAAGATGATGAGTTTGGTTTCTTGGTTTTGATCTTTTATGGAGGTATAAAACCCTAACCCTAATCCTTTTTGTTGTTTCTAAATTTCTAATTAGTATATTAATTGTTTATTTAAGCTTTTAATTTCATGTTTGAAATTCAAGACTTGATTTTTATGATAATCTAGTTAGGGTAAAACTTGATTTATGTGTTTATTGTTTATTTGAAGTGTTAATTTGTGTTTTGGAGAAGATTAACCTAGTAGAAATTGTTAATTTTTGCTAATGAACACTTTGTTTAATTATGCAATTTTTCTTACTAGGTTTTGGCTAAAATTTATTTAGCAAGTGTTAAAAATATAGAAATGGTTTTTATAGCTTAGTTAAGCTATTTTAAGGTGTTTATAATCACTAGATATGCGTTAGGTTGAAACTAGTGCGAAATATTGCGATAAGTTTCTTACTAGATTTCGGGGTTTTTCCGACGTGGGTTCGATTGGTCGTTCCGAGGTTATATCTATTGTATTTCTCGTAATTTTTGTGTTGTGTTGCGCGATCGGGACGATCGGGGTCTAGACTTGTGTTTTGTAGTTTAGCGACCCCAATTAGGGCTTTTGGCCGATGACGTGCGCGATAGATGCGCTAAGCGCGCAGTGTAATTTTCAGGGCGTTATTCTTGCGTTTCGATGTCTTTTCGTCGATGTAGGATATTTGCTTATGTGTTGTGTTTGCGAAATTTTAGGTTCGCAAGCGGGGACTTCGGACGCTACGACAAGGGAAAACAGGTGGTAGGCTTCACTTAGCCAGGAGCGTTGGTGAGTAGATTTAACATCTTCAGGGGAATCGCCCGCATGGCGTTATGCGTCTGGGCTAGAGATGTTATTTCTGCCGCATATTCTATGTCATATTTAGAAGTGCACATTTACCCTATTACTTAGATATTGTTGTGCTTGGACTAGTATCCTTAGGACACTGCACATATTATTGACGATTCATGTTGCACGAGCTCTGATTGTATGCTACACACACCGTCAATAATTGCAATGTCACGCATAACCCATTTATAGATATAATATTGCTTGGTTAGGGACATTGAGAATTTGATTCATATTTCTTTACGCATTGACTTATAGCATACCTGTATACCTACATGCTTACACATATGTTCTGACAAACTTACATGCTAGTTACCAGTATACCTATAGAGTATTGTACCATTAGTGATAGGTAGATGCACACTTTACGACATAGCTACAGGTATACCTTGCACACCTATTTTGCTTATAACCAGGGGGTATACTACATCATTTACTTATAGGTAGATACGTATATCTTGCTATACCTTTACGTTGCACATATATCGGGTTATAGCTACATGTTTACCTTTACTTGATGTTATTTTAGAATTGGAGAGATTAGGAACCGCATGATATTATATTAACTTGTTACAGTTAATTGCTGATTTTCCTTTATATGTTCGCATTTCAGATTTATGATGCATATATTATATTCATGGATTTTCGCATTGAGATATGGATTTTTCATGATGTTTTCTGGATTTGGGGACCGTGGGAGTTCATGAAATTATGCATTATTTGAAAAACCCAGTTTTCCTTGATATGATATTTCAGCAGCCACCATGAGATTTATCGGTTCGGATATATATACCTCACGGGAGGAACGGAAGGGTCTGTGTGCGGGTACATGGTGGGGCCCGAAGGTATCCCGGGGCAAGAGTCGTGGAGTAGACGATGAGTTAGTGGGGGAACCATACCATCCGGTGACATTACCAATGACTCAACGGTTATCATGGGGATACCGACAGGAGTCATGTACGTATAGATACATCGAGAGGCGAGGGTCAGAGCTATGCACTCGAGCTTTCGGGATAGCGTATGATACGTATCTATCAGGGTGCCAGTCGTGGTGACAGCACCTGATAGACCTGCATTTCTGTGTCGATGCTTGACATATTGGTTTCATGATATTTCTTTTTACTCCTTTGTATATATAACAGGGGTTTAGGCCGCTGTTATATATGATCTTACACCAATTTAAGTGGAATGGGACGCTAATAGATGTGTATTGACATTAAATTATATACATCATCATATTTATTCATGCAAATATACCTAGAATGTAAAGGACTCGTTGACATTGGATTTAGGACATTTGAGAATTTATTTGATATTGATTACAAGATATATGTGAGATCTACTTGATATTGTACATTCGGGATATGTGAGATATACTTGATATTGTACATACGGGATATGTGAGATCTACTTGATATTGTACATTAAGGATATGTGAGACTTTCTTGATATGATAGCCAAATTGGCGGCTGATTTGAAGAAATTGGTATTTGGATTGTCTTGATGGATTTTGATCCTAGCACGATGTCAGGATTCCGTGGAAATGACATATTTCATTCCATACTTTATATTTACTATTTATGCACTGCTTCATGCATTAGTGTACCTGTTAGAGTACCTTCCATGACTGTTGCGTTTACATACCTTTATTCATATCATTTCTTCATGTATTAGTAGTACCTGTTAGAGTACCTTTCATGATTATTGCATTCATATGACTTTTTATTGCTATTAATTGCACATGTTAGATTCACGCTATACGTGCATACTCGCGATTACCTTCTTATGTTATTTACTATTCACGAGTTGGCAACTCACCCCCGTTATGCCGTGTTTGCAGGTGTTCCTCAGAATAGTCAGAGGCAGGCTATTATCACACATCTTATCATCTTTTGCTACGGATACCGCATCAGCTCACAGTGTGCAGTTTGCTTAGGTGGGTTTTGTGGTTATTCGTTGCATTGTATATTCATTGTATCCCTGTACTCTCCATCTAATATTTTCTTGTTTACTTAGAGACTTGGTGAGGACGATATTGTATATTATTTGTGACTTGTTTTCTTTTATACAGTTTCCTTTCTACCATCTTTTATTTCTTCGCTACAGCGTCGTATATTTGTTGTGGTGGTTGTTTTCCTCCTTTGGGCGTGGATTTGCTCCAGTTGGGTATGCTTTACTTTATATTTATGTTGTACCCATTTTTGGTGCTAGCTTTTACAAAGGAGGTGCTGCCAAAATTTTAAAGAAAATAAAGTTGGACTTTTAAAGAATTTGGGTTGTGATTTCAAAGACTTTTAAACAATGTTTCTTATCTTTTCTTGTCTTTTACTGGTTTAGATTTCTGGGTTTTGGTTTTCTTTTACTGAGTTACACCTGTAGACGTTGCGTAGTGTTAGGGCCGTCACGTGCCAATTTCGGGTCGTGACAGGTGTCAGGATGAGTTCGCTCATCGACCTCCCTTTTGGTCAATACCTGGTAGCCCGTTACGTGCAGCTAGTACCACTGACGTTCTAGTGGTTAAATCCACAGCCAAAGTATTGACGAGTCTTTAGAGTCCCCCACAGACAGTTTCTCAAGTTTCGGGGCGAAACGTTGTAGAGGTCGTATGGTTTTATGGCAGGGTTCGATCATATATGTGTAGTAGTGCACAGATCATGATCGGACGGATCATACTAGTGGGCTTTAGTTTAAGCCGGATCCTAGTATTAGATTTGTTGGATTACTTTAGTCTCATCGCATTCCCATTCGGTCGGAATGCGGATGCAGGTATGTATATACAGGTGAGGGGTACTCTTGTGATCCGTCACGAGTTTACTTTAGTATATGCCATTCTCTTTTTATTGTTGCAAACATTTGGATTAATGTTCGCATATGGAAATAATGAGCTTAAAATCATGATTAGGAGCATTAATTGTGACATATGCACAAGTGATGACTCAAGGTCTCTTTCTTTGTGCATGTGTCACATTATTTGATTGATTTGTGGATGAAATGAGTGGGAGAGAGAGAAAGGGAAGCCATAAGCTCATGGTTATCTCTTGTATTTCATTAGTACTCTCACTCTCATGATCATCTTAACACAAAAGAAAAAGAATAGGAAAACTTCTTCTTCCTCCTATTCTTTCTTGAGCTCACTATCTCCTCACTAATGGCATCCACTAAATCCTCAAGAGACAAAGTGATCACACACATTCTCTACATCGCCTTGGACACGTCGGCTAGCGAACCTCGTGCCCGAGTTGCTTCGGATGAAGCAGGAGCCCGTAAAAAGACTCGAAGATCTGGTGCCCTTTCCGACGAGGAGATCGAGATCGGAGATGCCACGAGGAGCTTGGGATGGTGGCCAAAGACCGAAGGACACGGATCGATCGGTATAGCTTTTCCAACCGTTTCTCTAGTTGCTAGTTATAGGTTAATGGTTCGATCCGGGATTAAAGTCTGCGAAAGCGCCGGTTTCATGTTTTGAAAAAGTTTTCGTTTCCGTATTTTGGCCTCGGACAGACGGCCGGGGCGCTACCGTAGACTTACAGGATTTACCTAGCTCAAGATCATCCGTGAGTAGTTTTAACATCTACGGGGAAATCGCCCGTAAGGAGTTAAGCGTCAAGGGCTAGATATGATGTTATTGCCACATGTTATATGCATATGAGTTTATTGTGCTTGAGCATCATTGCATACCATTACTTGTTGTACCTTTACTTTGTAACTATTGGACACTGCACCATTACTGACGGTTCATATTGCACGAGCACTAAATTGTATGCTACACACACACCGTTGATAATAGCCATGACACGCACAACATGTACACATATGTCGTACTGCATTTGTTATTGACATTGAGGCAGTGTTTTTGTACCACCTTACTAAGGGAATTTGTATTGTTCCGCCTTCATTATTATCATCAGTTAGACGTTGATTCTTGTTCTATTACGCCTATGAAATGCATCATGCATACATACCTACATGCATACACACATACCATGCAATAGCTACATATACACCTTTATATGATGTTGCATTTGATTTTGGAGAATGTGGGAACCACATGATATTATTAAAAACTTGATCCATTTAAAAGAGCTGTTTTCCCTTGATATGCTCCTATTACTGTTCTATGTTGCATACATCATATTTCATGGATTTACGCATTGAGATATGGATTTCAAGTGATTTATGGATTTGAGAACCGTGGTGATATTTCAAGATGTATGCATTATTTTGAAAACCCGGTTTCTCTTGATATGATATTTCGATGCGTCCCCCATGAGTTTTCTCGGTTCTGAGATTTGTGTTAGAAACCTGATTCGAGGAGATGGATGATCCATTTGCGGGTTCATGGTGGACCCGGTATGGTATCCCGGGATAAGAAAGGCATGTTGTGCAGTAGACGATGAGCCTGGCAGAGGGACTACTACCTACCAGTGATAGTTTGGACCCGGCGGTTATCCGGAGGATACCGACCGGAGTCATGAGATGGATATGGGCCGATCCGGACTGACGGATCCCGTGGGCCGATCCGGACTCACGGAGCCCGAGTTATGTGGATTTATGTGTTGATGTTGGACACAGGTTTTCATGATATTTCGAGTGTAGATGTTGGGCACTCAGGTTCCATGATATATACAGATATGAGGGCCGATCAGAGTGATGGCGCCTGAGGTATTAGGATTTGGGGCGTCGTTGATGGACACCGGGATTTTCCACAATGATGATTCATTGATGATGTTATGTTTTATCGCACACTCAGGTTTTATTTGATATGCATTGTTTCATGTAGTTGTAATACCCTGATGGTGTACCTTGATCATGATTGTTGCATATCCATATTGCCATACTTATGCTATCAGATTGCATGTGATAGATTATCGTTGTTTGTGCATACTTGCGATTATTTGTATGATGTTACTTACTATTCACGAGTTGGAAACGCACCCCCGTTGTGCCACAGTGTTTTGCAGGTTAGACCCTTAGAGTAGTCGCGGCAGGGCTCACTATTGTATCTATTTCAGCGCATACCGCTACGGTTGGCTGTGAGGCCTTTTTGCTGTAGGTGGGTTTGCAGTTATCCGATTATATCCATTGTATATCTCGTTGTATCTTGTACTCTCCATCTACCACTTTCATGTATTGACTTAGAGACGAGTTTGTGAGGACCGATATTGTATATTTTGTGACTCTGGGTGCCGTGCTCGTGTGAGCCGGCCTTTCTTATGTAGTTTTATCTCTTTATTCTGTTTTTCATTTTTATTCTCTATTTCTTCGCTACGTCGTCGTATATATGCTTGTGGTGGTTGTTTCCGCCTTTGGGCGTGATTTACTCCCGTTTGGGAATGCTTTATTTATATCTTGAGTTTGTACCCGTTTTGGGGCTAGTTTTTACAAAGGAGGTGCTCCCAAAATTTTTAAGAAAATAAACTTAAGCATTAAGATTTTTACTTGAGATTTCCAAATGTTTTTAACAATGGTTTTATCACTTACTTCTTTTTATAGTTTAGATTTCTGGGTTTTCGGCTTACTTAAATTGCGTTACGCCTGTTGACGCCACGTGGTTTAAGTGCCGGTCACATGCCTAAATTTTGGTCGTGTCACATGTACAATAATGGCCTCTAGGTCATACATATAACTAACAATCTTCCACTTACACTAAGGCCATGTCTTGTAGTATCTGGGGAGGGCCTTCGTGAGTGGATCCGCTACGTTTTCCTTCGTGTCAACTCTCCTGACCTCGATCTCCTGGCGATCTACTATCTCCCTGATCAGGTGATACTGCCTCAGAATATGTCTGGATCTCTGATGGGACCTGGGTTTCTTGGCAAAAGCCACCGCTCCATTGTTATCACAATACACAGGTATTGGATGCTCAATGGATGGAACCACACCAAGCTCAGCAACGTACTTCTTCATCCAGACAGCTTCTTTGGAAGCAACGTTGGCACCGATGTATTCAGCCTCCATCGTCGAGTCTGCTACGGTGTCTTGCTTGGAACTCTTCTAACACGCCGCCTCTCCGTTGAAGGTAAAGACAAAACCCGGGACCGACTTACTGTCGTCCTTATCACTCTGGAAGCACGAATCGGTAAAGGACTCCACCTGGAGATCACCGTTACCATACACCAAGAATATTTCTTTAGTCCTTCTCAAGTACTTAAGAATGTTCTTCACAGCTGTCTGGTGGTTTTCCCCTGGATCTGATTGATACCTGCTCAATACACCTAGTGAGTAAGCTACATCCGGTGTAAGGATTCTCTAGCACCATCCTAGTTTTTGGGTTGCCTCACACATGCTATACTAAAATTTTAGGGGGTGCTAAACAATACCAACCATGAATCGAACTAGAAAAATAGAGTAACAACTGTAAGTCTACGGTAGCGCCCCGGTCGTCATTCTGACGCCAAACGCAGAACAAAAACTTTTACAACTGGCGCTATCGCATACTATAACCCGGATCATGCCATTAACGCTGCACTAACAAACTGTAAAGAGGTATAAAGGCTATACTGATCGATCCGAGTCCTTCGGTCTTTAGCCATCATCCCACGCTCCTCGCGGCAACTCCGATCTCTCGTCTCCTCATCGAGGTGGCACCACGTCAACAGATCTTTAAACAGGCTCCCGCCTCTATACCGAGGC
This sequence comes from Agapanthus africanus, assembly GCA_030015575.1. NCBI lineage: Eukaryota > Viridiplantae > Streptophyta > Magnoliopsida > Asparagales > Amaryllidaceae > Agapanthus > Agapanthus africanus. The sequence goes on along the minus strand of CM057347.1, from coordinate 190,937,174 downwards.
AACTCGGTCATCAAGTCTGCTAAAAGAGATGACCAAGATGAAGTAGAGAATGAGTAGAATACTTTGTCTCAAACACCTTAGGGTTCTCATCACATGAGAGGGATAGGTGGAGGTTAAAGAAGATGCTTCGGAGTTGGAAATGTTGAACTCAAGAAACACTCAAGAGAGAGAGAGCGCTCAAGCATAATGACTTGTTCTTTTCTTGTGAATAGATAAATGAGGTTATATATTCTAAACCTAAAAGAAAAATATCTCCTCAAATATCTATCCACAAAACAAAACTCATTAATTCTTAATGACTCACTAGATGACTCATTACATGAGTCATTAGTGAACATTCTAGAATTGACGAGTCACAAAGAATGAGTCACCCTTTTAAAAACCTATTTAATCATTTAAACCAAAATGATTAACAAAAAGAAATGCATCTTCTAAAGTATTCTCGTAACGGATTACGAAAATACCCCTCACCTGTATATACATACTTGTATCCGTATTCCGACCGAATACGAATACGAGAGACTAAAATATTCCGACTCAATATAATACATGGATCCGGCTTAAACTAAAGCCCACCAGTATTATCTGTCCGAAGTTTGACACGTGCACAAGTGCACGTGCATTTTTGAACCCTGCCATAAAACCATACGGCCTCTACATCGTTTCGGTCGAACTTAGGAAACTATCTGTAGGGGACTCTAAAGACTCGTCAGTACCCTGGCAGTGGGTTTAACCACAAGCACGTCAGTGGCACTAGCTGTGCGTAACGGCTGCCCATGTACTGACCGAAAGGGAAGATGATGAGCGAACTCATCCTGGAACCCTACAGAGCATATCAGTGACAATATACATACAGTCCGGTCAATTCGTCTATGAGTATCGCATATCGGGCCTAGGGAGCTGGTAACGTCAGACCCCCAATAACAGTATATGTCGTGTCGGAGAGAAGCCCTGAACACCTTGAGATACTACTGGAGTACCTACCAGTAAATCACCTGCCTCAGCCGAGGGCTATGTGTAATGGCTCTCCTAGACACAGCGCGATCTCACCCCCAATACCGGGAGAGACGAATCCCTTGCCGATCTGCTCACTAGCCTCCATGTGGCTCGGGACTGTAGCCAACTAAAACCTGTTTGCACGACTCCTTTGAGCCGTGGTAGGGTAGAAATCAAAGCACAGTGGGAACTCACACGAGACAAATGACAACCTCAGGTCAATGAACTAACCTGTACACATGTCACCAGGGAACTGCTATCTGACGCTAGGTATAATACCAACTAGCAGGTTCCCGGCGAGTCTTGTCCGGTGTACTCATAACCCAATGCGCACCTGTATACATCTTAGGTGATCCAACTGACACCAGTGGCTTATGAGACCGGCCACCGCCCCTCGTCAGGGTCTCGACTGTATATACTAGTCTACTCCGGAGTATCGATGCCCTGTCTCGAAACTCCCACGACTAGAGACCACTTTTAAGGATGTGCTTATGGACTACCCAACTCTCACGTATATGATCGCCATCATATTGTTGGTAGTCAAGCAGGATCCTAGGGGCTCTATCAACGTGTAATAGTGAACAGTCACCTAAAGCTGTACAAGATGATAAAAGCAAACCAGATAGCATACTATCATCTTGAGTAAGACTGTCATACCGGTATAGGTCCTCCCTCAATCATTGCAATCACTACCTGCTGTAGGGTTCCTAGGCACGCTAATGAGGTCTCACAAGGCATCAACCACGCCAAATTCAAAAATTTTCTTGTGCCTACAAACCTTAATACGGATCGTTAACTAGAATTTAGGCGAAAACTATAACTAGTTAACAACTTAACTAAGAGTAAACGAAAATAGAACCTTTGTAGATCCGGTCCTCCACCTCCATAGCTCCGTGATGATGTCCCCTCGCTGCGATCATCGGATCCCGGTCTCTAGCGTCGGCTTCATCGGAGAAATGGGCAGGCTAGGTCGTCGACTTCGATGCCGAAGATGATCTACGTCGAGGCAACACAAGATCAAGCTCCAACTTCACCAAGCCATGAAAACTTGTGAAGAAAACACCCTATACAACTTGGAAAGTGGTAGAGGATGAAGAAATAGAATGTGGGTTCACTTTAAAATTGGATTTCTCACTCTTTTTCTCAAGTTGCCATTAAAGGTTGCAAGCTTTCTTCTTTGTTGAAGAAGAAGAAGAAGAAAGAATATGATAAGAATTGTTGGAAAATAGAAAATAAGTCATTCTTATCATATCTCAATCATGGTCAAGTGTAGAGAATAAACTAGGGTTAGGTTTAATGGTTAGGTTTAAGGAATAAAACAAAATGGTCAAAGCTTTTTCAAAGCTTCATGAAGCTTCAACAAAATCCAAAGAAAGCCACCATTTTATCTTAAGCCAAAATGAAATAAATAAATAAATAAATAAAGCAAATGAAACCCTAACCATTAACTAACCATGGTTTAATCAAACATACACCCAAGTTTGCATGTATCATCAAACATGATACAAACTAGTGCACAAAACTATATCATATATACAATGTGCACATCAAGTGAGAAAATCCATCTTAAGTGAACAAATACTAGTTAATGTAAAGTAATATATCAAATATATAATTATACATTAAATCATTAAATCAACACTTGATTTAACGATCCGGTCATATCTCATATGACCGACTAATATCCAATGTACCGACTTATCGAATCAATCCTGGATTCGATAACTAGGTTATATCGCATACAACCAATCGATACATTCATCGTGAGAATAGAATACAGTATCACATACTGGTATAATTCTCGATCCTGCATATATCTCATATGCGCTCCTATTTCGTTTCTCTTGAGCCAGGAAACCTTTAAGTAGGACTCTAAAGACTCGTCAATACGCCGGCAGCAGGTGATGATCATATCAAACACCCACAAGCCGCAAGCGGTCTGCTAAACGTAACGGCCACCCGGGTATTGAGCGATCAGAAGATCGACGAGCAAGCCCGCTCACACTCCTGTGAATCCAACCAGTAACACTTACCGTACAGTCCGGTCTCGTCGTCTCATATGTCGCATATCTTGCCTAGGGGTGGTAAACGTCAGACCCCAATAGCTCGATAAGTCGTGTCGATATGAGTTCTATAACAGTTCGAGAAACTACTGGTAACACTTACCAGTAAATCTCAGCAACCCTGGCCAGGGATTTCCGGTTATAGCCAATCGAACACAGCGCAACATCAACTCCCTATACCGGGAGAGACGAATCCCCTCCTATCGCTCATTGCCTCCATGTGATTCGGGACTGTACCCAAAAAAACACCGTTTTGCACGCCCTCTTGGACGTGGTAAGGTGGAAATCAAAGCACAGTGGGAATCACACAAGACTCTATGACGATCTCGGGTCTACAGACTAACCTGTACCAGTGTCACCAGAGAACTGCCATCTGACGTAAGGTATAATACCATCTGGGAGTTCTCGGCGAGTCCGTCCAGTGTACCCAGTCTCCACTGAGCTCCCGTATATCATCTCTGATGTCAAACACCAATGGATATGGGATCATCCATCGCCCATCTGTATGGGTCGAGAAGGTATGCGCTAGTCTACTCTGGTATATCGATGCCCGTCTCGATACACCCATGACTAGGGACCTTGAAGGATGTACTTGTGGACTACCATGTCCCCACTAGTATGATCCGCATCATAGTCCAGGTAGTCAAGTACACATCCTAAGGGCTTTACCAACATGTATCAGAGAGACAATCAGTGTACACGTTAAGGTAAAGAGCAACCAGATAGCATACTATCATGTCGAGCAAGAAAGTCCTCCCTATATATGTCCAAGCATCCACTACAATATACATCCTATGTATAGTAATGGCCTCTAGGGCATACATATAACTAACAATCTCCCACTTGCACTAGGACCATCTGATAGCAGTGGTTGTAGTATCTCATACTCAACCATCCCTTAAATGTCTCTCTCTGGGAAAAGGCCTTTGCGAGTGGATCCGCCGTGTTGTCCTCTGAGTCTACTCTCCTAACCCCGATCTCCTTGGAGATCAACCATCTCCATGATCAGGTGATACTGCCTTAGGATATGCCTGGATCACTGATTGGACGGACGTTCCTTGGCATAAACCACAACTCCATTGTCACACAATGGGAGGAACTAAGTTCATCTCATGAAAAAATATACATCCAAACTGCCTCCTTGGTAGCATCTTAAGTAGCGATGTATCTTGACTTTATCGTCTAGTATGTCATGGTATCTAGCTTGGAACTCTTCCAACATACCGTCCCTTTACTGAGGGTAAAGACAATGCCTGTGACTGACATTCAGTCGTCCTTATCACCCAGGAACCTTTCCAGTGATTCTCCCCAGGATCAACTGATACCTTCTCACTACACCTAGTGAGTATCCTAGCATCCAATTAGATCATCTCATAGATCCAAAACCCAGGATTTAGGAGATATCACTTTGATCCTTTATGGAGAATCCTTGTGATAAGCGGAGATTGACCGAGCGTAGTATAGGAAACTACTTCCTTATCAAGAGTATGTCATCCACATACTCTATGAGGATCACCACCATACTCCCTACTACCTTTTCGTTTATACAAGGTTCATATACTATTTTGATGATGTCAAACTGTTTGACTAACTCATCAAAACTGATGTTCCAACTCCGCGATGCCTGCTTTATCACATAAAACATCTTACTCGTGTTTCCACTGCTCCCACTGTCTACGAGGCCCTCTGGCTGTGTACTTACAGATGCTCTCTTCTAAAACATCATTTTAGAAAAGCTGTCATGACACCCAACCACCAGATATCGCAGTCATGGTATGTCGCCGTGGCAAGTAGGATCTGGATGGATTTAAGCATAGATCCTTAGAAAAGGTTTCATCATTATCCACACTTGGTCGATGACGAAAACCTTTAACAAGTCTAGCTTTGAAAGTCTCAACTTTTCCATCTACACCAAGTAATCTTCTCAAGATATACTTGCTCCTGATGGGAATTTAACCCTTCAGATATAGCAGCCAAAGTCCATACTTTGCTGGTGTACATGGATTCCATCTCAGATCGCTAAGCATCCAGCCATTCTTACAGAGTCTCACTCCTGATGGCCAGCTCGAAACTAGTTGGGTTATCATCTCATGATTCAATTCTCGCTCCCACTGTCATAGAGAAACCGAAGTAACTCTCAGGTGGGTGACGAACCCTGCTAGATCGGCGAAGAGGCAGAGGTTCGTTGGTTACTATTGAATCCTTTGGTTCTATCAAATCATCAGCTGCAGTTTGTATAGCTGAAACATTTCCAGTTCTACATAACAGACCTTGCCTCGAGCTTGTCCGGATTTTGCTTTTAGACATAGCCCGCACAACCCCAAATCTTAACCAACTTAAGATATGGGCTCTTCCCTTTCCATATCACATATGAAGTGGTAGGCAACAAATTTGATTTGAACCCTATTCAATAGGTATGCAACTTCATAAGTGCATAACTCCCAAAAGGAAATAGGTAACTCAGTAGTACTCATCATAAAGCACACCATATCATATAGGGTGTTATTGCTCCACCCCGATATACCATCGTGCTATGGTGTATACGGAGGAGTAATGCTGAGAGAGAATCTCATTCTCCTTTAGAATAGTCCAGGAATTCTATGCACAAGTATTCTCCTCCCTGATCGCATCAAAGGACATAATACTTTTCCCGTATTGGTTCTCTACTTCTAAATCATTTTATGTGAATATCTCAAAAGGTTCGGTCTTGTGTTTCAACAGGAACATATGTCTGAATCTTGAGAGATTATCAGAGAATGTAATGAAGTACAAAGAACCGGTCTTGACATGTGAAGACAGGGGACCTTTATATATCAACATGTATCATCCCAAGAATTTACCAACTCTTTCTCTGTTTCCAATAAACAGAGCTATGGTCATCTTATCTTTGTGACATGACTGGTAAGTTTCACAAGATGTAAATTCAAACTGATTTAAATATGCATCTAAATGTAACTTCAGCCAGTCGGGTCGCATTGATATGACCTAGTCTACAATGCCTCAAGAAGGACTCGTTCATTTCTGAACTCTTCCTCTTGTGTGTGTTTTGTATACTCAGAACTGTAGTTTGACTTAGAACATCAATGTTTTTAGATAACGTGCCTGAACCGATCAACTTTTGATATAGGAAATGTTCAACACATTATCCAACAATACAAAATTTTATCATTTCTTTACTAATAAAGAGACTGATATGATTTTGTATATCAAGTTCAGTATCTAATAACATTCGTTCAGAATCAATGTATCTGGAATACAGGGTGACAGTGACCAACAGACTTGGCTGCAACACTTGCCCCGTTTTCTGCCTCATGAAACTTATCACCCGTTCTCAGTTCTCTACCTTTATGTAGCCCTATGTAACAGATTACATATCTGGGATCCTGATCTGGTATCAAATACCTAGGACGTAGAGGATGCAGAGAAACAGTTCTTTGTAATGAACACAGCCGAAGGAGATGCATCATATGCACTTTCTTCGTTTGGGTGGCACGGGAATTCTGGTATTCCCCAATTTCCTGATCTGTCTTATAACAATTATAAGTGGGAACGGGACCAATGTTCCCCAGCTCAGTATAACAAGCGGGTTCGGTCAATATATCCGTATTATTATCTTGATTAAGGCGTGATATGGTCGCTACCTGGAGAGAGAGAGAAGAAAACACTCAGCGTGCGCTCATGCAAGAATAGATTGGTTATTATTTTATCTAATCAGGATGGCTCCCACTGTTTTTATCAAATCTTCCTTCAAACCCTAAAAGGAAAGACTAGCCGGGATTAATTACACACTACAAGTTCACCAATCTTTCAGCCAGGCCAGTGTCGGTACTTTGAGGGAGGTCCCCCGTGCTTTCGCACGAACCTAATTAATGTAAACCTCGTTTTCCCAGAGGCGTAACCTCGTTAACACCTTTCTAGACACCTACTTGATCGGTTAATTATAATGTGTAAAACTCTTCCAGGAGTAACTCTTACTCGCAACGGGTATCGGGATCCAACTATCTCATAGAAGATATGCAATCTCATTGCAAATTTCAACACTTGAAATTCCCAATAATTTTGCCCCTAACCTCCTATGACCTTGACAAAGGCCAACAAACCATAGGATGCTAGTCAAGTTCAACCCGTCATTTCTTGATTGAAATAAACCCATCCGCACGGCCCTTGACAAAGGCCAACAAGGTCGCACGACTACCCTAATCCAATCTGCATTATATGCATAAGCAGATAAGCACCAGTTAGCTACCGCACACTACGCCTTGACAAAGGCCAACAAACGCAGCACGAATACTAACTACTACTTATCTGAAATGACGGAGGTCTACGACAGGTTTTTCTGAAAACCTATTGCGTAATAAACTTGATATCGTTGTAGAATCAAATGATTTTAAAATGGAATGTTTCTGAGGCTTTTCCAGTTTTGCTAAAAGATTCACACCCGGTGAAGGGATCGTCGGTCCTTTCCTCATCGAATGAGGTGCGGGATATATCATATATATCACTGTGCAAAGCAGAAACTATAGAAACAATCAAAAGGCAAACCGAGGGGTGTAGCATTTTCCAGTTATTGCTAAAGGAGTCACTCCCGGTGAAGGGATCTCGGTCCTTTCCTTATCGAATAAGGTGCAGGATGTTCTACCAGGAACACCGCGATGCAAAGAAAGAACTGTAGCTACATGTTTTATTTTTGAAATTTGATTCTACAACATCTTTAGGTTTCTTTTACTTTCATTAATCATATTAATGAAGTCCCATCATTTAATCACCTAAACATCACAGATAAATACGACGTACACTTATGCCATCCGCATTCTCCTCGATGTCCCCTCGTGCACCGTTAGGTTAGGTAACTAACGACAGAGCGGGGCAGGGCTAGCGCGGGTGTAAAACATAAGTAACGTCTATATATAATATATCATATATACTATATAAAGTATCTATCACAGAACATCACATGATCACATCACAGATATCGCAGCAGAAGAATCATATGAAATATTGGATATACTAGGACGTCCGTGTTTTCAATACGAGCCAGTATAAAACACGGATTCCACGGTCGCGATGAATAGCCAAACCCACACCCCTAGACCCCTACGAGAGCGGCAAGCAACCCTACCAATTCTAGAGTTAGGAGACCCGGACTCGACTCCTCGAGTTGGTCTCCTACTGGACTCCAGAACCCGGTTACTTGTGCTCCCCTCCTTGGGTCTATCCTAGTGCGGAAAAGTAAATAATATACAAAAGGTGACATCTTCCGCAACCTGGAAGTGCCCCAATAAAAGAATATTACATACAAGTTTTTTACATGAATGAAAAGTAAAAACACTCATCTCACATAAAAACTCCCGGCTATTCAAACACGACGATCCAATATAACATAACCAGCAACACATAACATCACATGTCATCAACATAAGTAAACATGCGTATCCCAATTGTCGTTGACATATAGCAACGAAACCGGCGATATCACATATTACACTAACTGTCACATAAAAGAAAGTGTAAAACTACAACAGTTGGAATCCGCAACCTGCATAGACATCGCATGCCTAATCAAATGAATTCCTTAGACATCACATGCCTAACAATTATAAACCCCGCATTTTAGTCTCATTTATCGAAAACTCTTTTCAATATCAAGTCGGGCAATTCAACAAGATTCCCGACATCCTGATCGAATGCTCGTCGCAAACTTTAGTAGACGGCCGCACCCCCGATACCGTCGACGAAGTGCACCAAGGCGGAACACCGCTGCCGTGAGCACCCGAACGGATGCTTTCAGCGACGGGGTTCTCCTACAGTCACTTGGTCGGGGCTTTGGGGTGTGGATGTCTATTAAGTTTACCCGGCGAGTATCCGCGTACGCTACGTGACTGCGACAGACTTTTCATCACATCAAAATTCCATGGCAACCAATCAAGTGAGACTAAACTGCTATGTTTATAACATTCATTCAGTTATCTCATAACTTGTTGTGAATTCCAATTATTGTATCCCATTCCAGATAAATAGAAAATGTTAAACTTTCCGATCGAACATTCAAACAGCCAAGTTTTCCCGAAACAAATCAACACATGAAATAGGTTTAAAAAACATCCAGTTCATGCCTCAGTACCAACGGTCCAGCCGTAGAAGGGTCAAGCCAACGCCTCACATGTGGCACGCCGTACTGCTCCAAACCCAAATGTTCAAAGGGCAGTTCAAGACGGTCACATAATCGAGTTAAGGTTTGTTGTCTTCTAGAGGGTCCATCGCGTTACTTGCACTACTTAGAATGTTATTAAACCACGGAAAGATCCAACACTTGGAAATTTCCCAACAGGGGAAAAAGTGGGTATTTATATCCGGTCGAACTTTTTAACATATTCTAAAATTATCCCGAAAAGATTACGAATTTTAAAAAATCCGATCGAAACAACGACTACAAAATAAACCACAAAATACTCAACACTTGAGTCAGTATTAAAAATACCCAAAAAACTGCAGGAATAACTATTGATATTACTGTACAGAAACCCGTCCCTAATTCCCTATTCTTGCCGCGGAACCGCCGCAAATAGGGGGTTATTGCCGCGGTTCCGCGGCCATTTAGAGGATTTAGGGACACGTTTTTTTTATGGTAATTCATATAAAACCCTGCTGAATTTTTTAAGCATTTTTAATATGGAAAAATCCCAGATTTTGAAAAATGTACAGAGAGCGATTTATTTTGTCGATACCGGGTTCGATCGGGGTTTTAACTTTGTAAACACATCGCCTAATGCTCTAGCTAGTCTCTGATACCACTGTAGGGTTTCTAGGCACGCTAATGAGGTCTCACAAGGCATCAACCATGCCAAATTCAAAATTTTTCTTGTGCCTACAAACCCTAATACGGATCGTTAACTAGAATTTAGGCGAAAACTATAACTAGTTAACAACTTAACTAAGAGTAAACGAAAACACAACCTTTGTAGATCCGGTCCTCCACCTCCATAGCTCCGTGATGAAGTTCCCTCGCTGCGATCATCGGATCCCGGGCTCTAGCGTCGGCTTCATCGGAGAAATGGGCGGGCTAGGTCGTCGACTTCGATGCCGAAGATGATCTACGTCGAGGCAACACAAGATCAAGCTCCAAGTTCACCAAGCCATGAAGACTTGTGAAGAAAACACCCTATACTACTTGGCAAGTGGTAGAGGATGAAGAAATAGGAAGTGGGTTCACTTTAGAATTGGATTTCTCACTCTTTTTCTCAAGTTGCCCTTAAAGGTTGCAAGCTTTCTTTTTTGTTGAAGAAGAAGAAGAAAAAGAAACAATATGATAAGAATTGTTGGAAAATAGAAAATAAGTCATTCTTATCATATCTCAACCATGGTCAAGTGTAGAGAATAAACTAGGGTTAGGTTTAATGGTTAGGTTTAAGGAATAAAACAAAATGGTCAAAGCTTTTTCAAAGCTTCATGAAGCTTCAACAAAATCCAAAAAAAGCCACCATTTTATCTTAAGCCAAAATGAAATAAATAAATAAATAAATAAAGCAAATGAAACCCTAACCATTAACTAACCGTGGTTTAATCAAACATACACCCAAGTTTGCATGTATCATCAAACATGATACAAACTAGTGCACAAAACTATATCATATATACAATGTGCACATCAAGTGAGAAAATCCATCTTAGGTGAACAAATACTAGTTAATGTAAAGTAATATATCAAATATATAATTATACATTAAATCATTAAATCAACACTTTATTTAACGATCTGGTCATATCGCATATGACCGACTAATATCCAATGTACCGACTTATCGAATCAATCCTGGATTCGATAACTAGGTTATATCGCATACAACCAATCGATACATTCATCGCGAGAATAGAATACAGTATCACATACTGGAATAATTCTCGGTCCCGCACATATCTCATATGCGCTCCTATTTCGTTTCGCTTGAGCCAGGAAACCTCTGTGTAAGACACTAAAGACTCGTCAATACGCCGGCAGCAGGTGATGATCATATCAAACACCCACAAGCCGCAAGCGGTCTGCTAAACGTAACGGCCACCCGGGTATTGAGCGATCAGAAAATCGATGAGCAAGCCCGCTCACACTCCTGTGAATCCAACCAGTAACACTTACCGTACAGTCCGGTCTCGTCGTCTGATATGTCGCATATCTTGCCTAGGGGTGGTAAACGTCAGACCCCAATAGCTCGATAAGTTGTGTCGATATGAGGTCTATAACAGTTCGAGAAACAACTGGTAACACTTACCAGTAAATCTAAGCAACCCTGGCCAGGGATTTCCGGTTATAGCCAATTGAACACAGCGCAACATCAACTCCCTATACCGGGAGAGACGAATCCCCTCCTATCGCTCATTGCCTCCATGTGATTCGGGATTGTACCCAAAAACCACCGTTTTGCACGCCCTCTTGGACGTGGTAAGGTGGAAATCAAAGCACAGTGGGAATCACACAAGACTCTATGACGATCTCGGGTCTACAGACTAACCTGTACCAGTGTCACCAGAGAACTGCCATCTGACGTAAGGTATAATACCATCTGGGAGTTCTCGGCGAGTCCGTCCAGTGTACCCAATCTCCACTGAGCACCCGTATATCATCTATGATGTCAAATACCAATGGATATGGGATCGTCCATCGCCCATCTGTATGGGTCGAGAAGTTTAACGCTAGTCTACTCTGGTATATCGATGCCCCATCTCGATAAACCCACGACTAGGGACCTTGAAGGATATACTTATGGACTACCATGTCCCCACTAGTATGATCCGCATCATAGTCCAGGTAGTCAAGTACACATCCTAAGGGCTTTACCAACATGTATCAGAGAGACAATCAGTGTACACGTTAAGGTAAAGAGCAACCCGATAGCATACTATCATGTCGAGCAAGAAAGTCCTCCCTATATATGTCCAAGCATCCACTACAATATACATCCTATGTATAGTAATGGCCTCTAGGGCATACATATAACTAACAATCTCCCACTTGCACTAGGACCATCTGATAGAAGTGGTTGTAGTATCTCATACTCAACCATCCCTTAAATGTCTCTCTCTGGGAAAAGGCCTTTGTGAGTGGATCCGCCGTGTTGTCCTCTGAGTCTACTCTCCTAACCTCGATCTCTTTGGAGATCAACCATCTCCATGATCAGGTGATACTGCCTTAGAATATGTCTGGATCACTGATGGGACGGACGTTCCTTGGCATAAGCCACAATTCCATTGTCACACAATGGGAGGAACTAAGTTCATCTCATGAACAAATATACATCCAAACTGCCTCCTTGGTAGCATCTTAAGTAGCGATGTATCTTGCCTTTATCGTCTAGTATGTCACGGTATCTAGCTTGGAAATCTTCCAACATACCGTCCCTTTACTGAGGGTTAAGACAATGCCTGTGACTGACATTCAGTCGTCCTTATCACCCTGGAACCTTTCCAGTGATTCTCCCCAGGATCAACTGATACCTTCTCATTACACCTAGTGAGTATCCTAGCATCCAATTAGATCTATCTCATAGATCCAAAACCCAGGATTTAGGAGGTATCACTTTGATCCTTTATGGAGAATTCTTGTGATAAGCGGAGATTGACCAAGCGTAGCATAGGAAACTACTTCCTTATCAAGAGTATGTCATCCACATACTTTATGAGGATCACCACCATACTCCCTACTACCTTTTCGTTTATACAAGGTTCATATACCATTTTGATGATGTCAAACTGTTTGACTAACTCATCAAAACAGATGTTCCAACTCCGCGATGCCTGCTTTATCATGCAGCAGTCTCCAGTGCATATCAACTTAATGGAGAGAGGCTAATCAGTGTTACTCAACTTAGGAATACATCCAATTATGAGTAACCTGAAAGGGAAACAAGTTTCTCAAAACCATTACTATCAACTGAATACCAATCACATGTATCTACATCTTCGATCTCTTTGAAGAATCTTGATACTTGCGACATCTGGTTCTCTACTTTATTCCTATACCCACAACTTCTCAAAACTTAGACCTTGTATTTCTACGAAACACTTGTCTAAAAAACTAGAGAAGTCACAAGTAACCAGAACATAGTACGAGGACCAACCCCTTTGTCCTGATGGACACCGGATAACATACAATACTCTGTATAAGTCCGCTGAGTCGAATAACTCAAAACCTGTGCATCGTAAGTTAAAAACTGTACTTATGGTTAAGAACTACTCCGTTGTTCAATGCACCTTACCCAATCTTCAACTGATATAGGTAAATGCCATGGACATAATTTCAAAAAGTTATATCTCACTTTATAAAAATAAACGTACAGATATATCATTTTGAAATTGGTGCACAACAATGGATACTCAAAACCAAATACATGCCGTCCGGCAAAAACCCTGGCGATTTCCTCAAATATCACTAATTACAACGAATTCCGATATAATGAGGATGATCACCATATTCCCAATAACTTACTCCCACTCATCATCTGTAAAACCATACAGATGTGAGAATCATACCTGGTAAATACATACCCTGGAGTAAGTATCTAATCGGGAAATCAGTTTTCCTTTTAACAATGCACAGTGAAACTGAAACATGAAAATGTTTCGTAGAGGTAACCTGGTATTCCTAGTAATGCCTCTTCCATAATCCAATTCATGACTGTAACCGTATATTTCTTTGCCATCTCTCCAAATCCCTTTATTTGTCTTCATTCATTACCTTCTGTACACCCCTTTAGGCTAAGTGGTTTTCTTTCTTCCCTACCGTTCGGCACCAGCCTATGGTTTGGAAGAAGACTATCCAGTAAGCATAATAGGTGTACTCTCCTAATCCTAGGAGTACTCGTAACCTGAGAGAAGGTGATGATAAAAGCCAACTGAATAATACCTTATTCTATTTCTCCTGAACTGGGGAAAAAGGCAAAGGTGAAGTAGGAATGGCGATGAAGTACGCGGTTTGGTCGTGAATGATAGTAGTCGCAATTTACATTGCCATCTTTCTAATCCCTTTATTTTGTCTTTACTTATTACCTTCTGTACACCCTACTTAGGCTAATTGGTTTTCTTCATTCCCTACCTTTCGGCACCTGCCTATGGTTTTGAAGAAGACTATCCAATAAGCGTAATAGGTGTACTCTTCTAAACCAAGTAGCCCTTGCAACCTGAGAGAAGGTGATGATAAAAGACAACTGAATAAACCAATTCAATTTCTCCTGAACATGGATCCATCCTGGAAGAAATCCCTTCGAGTTCGTATATAACCATACAATGGATCTGTCCAATGGAAGTGGATGTTCGTAGTGATACAAGGTGTTCTGAGAAATGCAAAGGGTAAAAGAAAGAACGGCAATGACTTATGCAACTCGGACAATCCAAAAGCTAGTATTTTAAGAAGGTTCGGTCAACTTGGTCACTGAGTCATAGTCTAGGGACGGTCAAAGGTCGCTTCCAAAGAGAGAGAGAAAAGAAACACTCTGCGTGCACTCTAACCTAGATCAGAATGGTTATCACTTTATCTAATCAGGAAACCTCCCACTGTACTGTCAAATTCTCCTCCAAACCTGAAATAAGAATCAATCGGGATCACCCGAAGAGTAAACAAACTCATCAGTGGGAATCGGGATCCAACTCTCATCGTATGATAACGTGAAGGAATCCACTCACGTTATCACACTCCAGAAGGTATGCGCATGCATGTCAAGTTTCAGTTTCTTTAGAAACTCCCGATAAGATTTTTACCCTATGTTCTTATGATCTTGACGAAGGCCAACAAATCATAAGTCACATGTCAAGTTCTACCCGTCATTATCTTGTCAATTTGAACCCACCCGTACATACCCTTGACGAAGGCCAACAAGGTAATACGACTGTCCCAAACCAACTCATCTATCTATGCAACAGAAAAGTAACAAGCAGCTACCATCCACTATACCTTGACGAAGGCCAAGAAACATAGCATGAATACTACGTGCTACCCATCTAAAACGACGGAGGGCTACGGCTGGTTTTTGGTGAAAAACCTTTAACGTAATCAACTTGATCTCGTTGAAGGAACCTGATAGCCTTTTATTAAAATATAGTGGCGAAAACCTTTGCTAAAGAGGTCACTCCCGGTGAAGGGATTTTGGCTCTTTCCTCGTAGAATGAGGTGCAGGATATTCCAACTAAATACCGCGATGCAAAGCAACATGTAATCGACTATAGTGAAGTTATTAACCTGATGCAAACTTCTTCCCAAGGGGTCACTCCCGGTGAAGGGATCTCGGCCATTGCCTCGTCGAATGAGGTGCAGGATATTCCAACTGAATACCACTGTGCAAAAAAAAAGAAAACGTCTTTGTAATAACACTTTTTAAAACTGTTCCAACAACGTCCAAACAGGTTTGTTTTCCTTTGCATTGATCAGAATCAACTCAGTCCCATCAATTAATCACACCAGAAAAGAACGAAAATAAAATGTATGTATATGCCATCCGCTTTCGTCACTGGATCCCGTCATTACCCGTTAGGTTACTTAACTAACGACAGAGCGGGGACTGGACTAGCGCGGGTGCAAAACATATACAACATCTACTAATATATATATCAATATACAATATTCGCTCCAGGCGTGATAATATGCAACATTACAGAAAAGTAATAAGCATCACAGAACAATACAGATAATCTGGGATCCCCGGGTTTCACAGAGCCGCTGCTGAAACCCGACGTTCCCCTGGTCGTGTGGATAGCCTATGCAATGAAAACCTAGAGCCCTACGAGTGCGACAAGTTACCCGCCAAAACCTGAAGCGAGGCAGCCCCCTACAGCAATGTGAATGTGTAGGGTTACTAGGCACTCTAATAAGGTTCTACAAGGCATCAACCATGCCCGATTAAAATTTTAGCCGTGCCGAATAACCCTAAACAAGATCTTTGCTAGAAAATTAGGGTTATACATGCAAGTGAATAACATTTACTACTAAGTGAATACGAAATACAACCTTTGTAGATCGGTCTTTCACTTCTAAAGCTCCTTTTCCCTTCGCTGCGATCATGGTTCTCCTGGGCTCTTGCCTGGCTTCACGAGGCGAAAGAAGCGTCCTTGCTTGAAATCTTCGAGGCCGAAGATGATCTACGTCGAGGGAATACCAACTCAAGCTACTACTTCACTAACTTGAGAATTAGTGAAATAAACACCCTAAACTAAAGTGCTAGTCTAGTAGAGGATGGAGAAATAGGAAGTGGGTTCTCTTTAGAATCTGATTTCTCACAATCTTTCACTCTCTTTTTGAAACCCTAGCAAGCTTTTCTTTTGCTCAAAGAAGAAGAAGAAAAATGAACAAAAGAAAAGATGAGGATAATGATCAAGTGAGTGAGCTAACAATGGTGAGTGAGTATCATATACTAACTCATGTAGAGACATTACCATGGCTAATCCTAAGTGGTCAGGTTAATAAAAATCTAAAGTAAAACAAAGTTAGTGGACTTTGTCAAAGCATCCACAAGATTCTACAAGCTTCATGCTTGTGACAAAAGGTCCACTAATTTGTAATTACCTTAAATAATTATTAACCACCATTTAAAATAGAATGGTGTATGTCTTGCACACCCATGCATGATGTATCAACAACCATGATACAAAAAGAAAACACATTTTAATATATATCACATACATATTAAAGTTGTGCACATGTGAGAAAAGTCATTAAGTGAACAAGTGTTAGTTAATGTAAACTAGTATATCAAATATACAATTATACACTAAATTATTAAATCAACACTTGACTTAATAATCCGGTCATATCTCATATAACCGACTAACATCCATTGTATCTACTTATCGAATCAACACTTGATTCGATAACCCGGATATATCATATATAACTAACCGATACAAAAAGTCGCGAGAATAGAATACGGTATCACATACACGCATTGTAGCGTTTTGAAAAACGTTTCGGTGAAATTTGGAAAATCGGTAAAATAAGGGGGTTTTCTGTAAAAAGTCAAAATGCAAATATCTTATTATAAAAATTAAATATACATATTCTAGATATGTAATTGCTAGTATTTGGTGTTTATTGAGCCACTGGTGAAATTTCAAATTTTCTGGAAAAAAAATTATTTTATTATTATTTTAAGCCGTCACTAATACATTTAATTAGGGAAAATTACAAATTAGAATGAGTTGAAACAAATTTTGTGCATCATAAAACTTTAAATAAAATTTTATCATGTGGTTTTTGAAACGAAATCGTTTGCCAAAGCGGTTTAGAAAATATTGAAGAAAAAGGCTTTTTTCGGTGAAATTAGTGCTAATGGGAATTGGGGTATAACATTTATCATTTTTCCTCACCCATACACCCATAACTCACCCTCTCTCCCTCTCCACATATGGCCGACCCCACCATGACAGCCCTCCCTCTCTCTCTCTCTCCAATCACAAAGAAAAGAGAAGAAAAGAAAAGAAAATGATAAAACAAAATGTGGACTTTGACTTTCCCACTTTCTCCACCTCACTCTCTCTCCTCCCTCACTCATTTTCCCTCCCCAATTATGGCCGAAAACTGCAGATTTCTACAGCCCCTCCCCTCTAAATTTCCTCACCTCATCTCTCTCCAAAAATCTACAAAAAAATTCCTTGAAAAAATCAAGCAAACCTCACCGAAATCAAAATCTAACTCCTAACCATTATTCTTTATCTCATCTAGAATGGATCTTGGGGCATAGAAGCTAATTTGGGAGGCTAAATTGCATGTAGATCTACAAGTCTTGGAGGTATAAATCTTGTCCAAATGGTTAAATTGTTGGTATTTTGATTAAGCTAAAGTAGTTAAAAGTTGTTTGGGTTTCTAATTTAAAGTGAGGGTTTGTGAAATTCAAGAGAAGGATTTGAATCATGTTAGTGTTGTGATAAATTGATGATGGTTGTGATATGTATTTTAGCATCTTATGATATGCAAATCTAGTCTAGTTGTTGTTTTGTATATTGTCACTTAAAATTGTTAAAATTGGAGTTTTAACAAACTAGGTTTTTGAAAATGGTTAAATAATTGGGTTTAAAAATGTAATTAGGTTTTTCATGACTTCATTAACATTATTAAGTGTAGCTTTTTACTTTAGTTCATGAAAATCCAAGCTAAATTGTTGTTTGTGCTTTTTGCTATTAAATTGTTAAAATTTGGGTATATTGTAAGCTGGAATTTTGGGATTAATGGAATTTAATGAGATTAAATTATGAAAATTGTTTTTAGGACTTATTTAAGATGTTTAATAAGTATTATGGCCATTAGATTGTTTAAACGTCGAGTTTGGTACTAAAATGGGTAATTTGTGCTTGCTAGATTTTCGGAAAAATAGCTTTTAAAGTGAACTTGGGGTTTTTGTGAATTTTTAAGCTATTTTATATTATAATTAGTGTTCGTGAATGCGCAAATGAGTGTGTTTGGATTTTTTACGAGGGTTTGACGTTTGTACGTCGACATCGAGGGTTGGTTTGGCTATTCTTGCATGCGTAGGCGATAGGTTTTGACCTATGCATGATACGCGTGCCGATTTGATTTTCGTATGCCGTTTCGATTTCGAATTTGGTTTTAATGCGATACGATACATTGTGGCATGTAAGTACCCCCATGTGGACTTCGAGACGACAAGCAAGCGCATGGCGACGTCGGCACCGGCGAGCGAGGACCAGGTGAGTAGATTTATATCTACGGGGAGAAGTCGGGTGGATGGCGTATAGCACCCCTGCAGTCCGTGGTGGTGTATACGGATGCGTATACACACCAACAATTGTTATATATTATTTGGGATTAATAACGATGTTTAGGATGGATATTGGTGTGTTGGATTATTTTAGTGTCGCGAACCCTAGGGTAGTGTTGCACTACACATACACACATACATACTTGCATACATTCCTATTTATATGTGCTCATGGGAATCTTTATAGTTATGTGTTCACATGGGTATGGGACTATGTGTTCACATACGGATTTGAGGATGATACTTGGGATTGAGATGAGTCGATGAGATTTGTTTGTGGTTGTGATAACGGTGATATGGCAGGATTCGTACTTGAGGTACGTCCTGGTGTTATAGCGGATCTTGGGGCGGCGATACGGGTGAATAGTGTTATATATAAAATGGTCGACATGTGATCGTGATATGAGGCATGATATGCTAGGATATTGATATTAGGCCGTATCGGGCGATGTATACCCCTTGATGATGATATGTTCTGACGATATCGGTTTGTACGAGATTGTCGATCAGTAGTCAGATCATGAGTATATTGAGGATATCAGTATTGTACTAGACATAGGTCAGTACCCTAGACTATGATCTTGGATAAAGAGGATACCAGAGGAATAGTGTGAGGAATATGATATTGACCCGTACCCAGATTTGGGGATGCCGTACGACGGATTTACGTACGAGCTATATCTTGATGATTGATCCGCACTCTTGACTTGGGATGTCTGATTATAGATATGGTATCGGATATGATATTATTGAGGCGGGATCACCGACTAATATATATACAGGTATGTATATGTATCGACTCAGATGTTAGGCGGTTTCCTTACTTGTAGTCTAGCTTATAGCTTAGCCCATTAGTTTAGTTAGTTGTTAGATTAGATTCGGTTCCTACCTATTTCAAAGCTTACGAATCGTGCGTATTTTAAAAGACAAGTCAAGGGATTCTACGGATATTTCAAAAAAGAAAACGTATATTTTCTTAAAAACACCGTAGCCCCTATTTTCAAAACCCCACGATTCGTGTTATTTCAAAAGGCACCATTATAGGACTTATATTAGGTTAAAACAGATTAGTTATCGTTGCGTCTAGTATTCATCTCCCGCTCATTATTGTTGTTTGCTCCCCATCACATGCTTATATTATGCTTCATATTCTACTGTTGATATCTTGTGGTTAGGACACCAGCACCATTACTGATGATGCGTATGTACCACGTACACTTACTTGCCGGCTCACACACATCTTCATCGGTAATTGCCATATCACGTACACCTAAGAAAATATTATTGCTTGACATAGCCTGTTAGCTAATAGTTTAGACATGATATTAGTGTACTTGCCTTATATATTAGCTTAGACATTGTGGTTATTACCTGCTATCTCATGCATACTGTTATTCATTGTTATGCCACATTCATGGATTCTCATGCATATATTCACTTTTTACGTGCTATTGAGGTTTTGGATTCGGATTTCCATGAGATTTTCGGGATTTGGGGAAAACCGCAAAACATATACGAACTTCTTCTTTCTCTTTTTAAATAAAAAAGGGCGATTTTTCCCCTGAAGTATGAGTCGTCCACCATGAGTTTGCTGATGGATTTCGAGACCCGATTCGAGGAGTTGGATGAACCGTTTCGGGTACATGGTGGACCCGGTAAGGTACCCCGGGGCAAGAAGCTCGTGGTGATGACGATGAGCCTGGCAGGGGGAGACTACCTACCGGTGATTTTACCCGACGCGTCGGATATCCGGAGGATACCGTCGTGGTCTTGAGATGGATGGTAGGGGCCGGTCTGGACTGACGGCGCCCAAGATATTGAGATTGAGGCATTGAGATTTCGAGATATTGAGGTACTGAGATTTGATGATACAGGCCAGTCCGGATAGCCGGAGCCTGAGGTTTTGAGACATTGAGATTTATGTTTTGTGTCGATGCTAGACACTGTTGTTGCTGATTTCATTTATGATACCTCATTTTAAAAATACAAAGGAAATCTCACTAATTTATGAAAACAGTTTCTTAATTTACATGTATTCTGTTTTCATGCATTCATATCTCATTCATATGATATATTGCTACCTGAGGCACTGACACGGGCACATGAGATCACACTCGGGTTAGATATTACCCTAGCCATTGTTATAGGCTGCATGTTATTCATATATTTGAGGATATATTATGATCATTGACCTAGGTTGCGTTATTTATGCGATTTTTGTGCGTAGATGTTTTTCTATTCACGAGTTGGCAACTCACCCCCGTTGTGCCCCAGTTTCTTACAGGTTTGCCGTACAGGTTTCATTACGGCTTGCGGGCATAGTTTCCTTCGGGTGATTTGCTAGTAGGTGTGTTTACTTGTATCGTACCCCCCATTATATAACTTGTATATTATTACTCTGTTGTATCTAGAAGTTCCATCAACCAAACAAGTATTTATTTCAGAGATAGAGACCAGTGATGTTATTCTTTCGACCATGGAGTCGCGCGATTTATTTCTGTGGTTTTCTTATGGTTTTGAGTTTTGATCCTCGCCATTGGCGTTGTATATTATATTGCTTGTGTGGTTGTGACCGTCGATTGACGAAGAGCTAGCTCCCGCTTGGGGATGCCTTTTATTGATTTCGTATACTATTCATGTTGTATTCCGTTTGGGGGCCAGTATTTACAAAGGAGACTCTGCCGAAATTTTCAGTAAATTTTTGATGTTTTTAAAAACCGCATAATTCGGCTTATGCTATTAAAACTAATTGTTTTAAATTGGTTTTCCTTCACTCTACTACTTTTCTTGGTTTGGTTTTCTGTGTTCTCGGTTTACTTAGATTACGTACACCTCGAGACGTTCGTAGTTTAAGTGCCGGTCATGTTCCGTACTTTCGGGACGTGACACGCATCATGGTTCTCCCGGGCTCTTGCATGGGTTCACGAGGCGAAAGAAGCGTCCTTGCTTGAAGTCTTCGAGGCCGAAGATGATCTATGTCGAGGGAATACCAACTCAAGCTACAACTTCACTAACTTGAGAATTAGGGAAGCAAACACCCTAAACTAAAGTGCTGGTCTAGTAGAGGATGGAGAAATAGGAAGTGGGTTCTCTTTAGAATTTGATTTCTCACAATCTTTCACTCTCTTTTTGAAACCCTAGCAAGCTTTTCTTTTGCTGAAAGAAGAAGAAGAAAAATGAACAAAAGAAAAGATGAGGATAATGATCAAGTGAGTGAGCTAACCATGGTTAGTGAGTATCATATACTAACTCATGTAGAGACATTACAATGGTTAATCCTAAATGGTTAGGTTAATAAAAATCTACAGAAAAACAATGTTAGTGGACTTTGTCAAAGCATCCACAAGTTTCTACAAGCTTCATGCTTGTGACAAAAGGTCCACTAATTTGTAATTACCATAAATAATTATTAACCACTATTTAAAATAGAATGGTGTATGTCTTGCACACCCATGCATGATGTATCAACAACCATGATACAAAAAGAAAACACATTTTAATATATATCACATACATATTAAAGTTGTGCACATGTGAGAAAAATCCTTAAGTGAACAAGTGTTAGTTAATGCAAACTAGTATATCAAATATACAATTATACACTAAATTATTAAATCAACACTTGATTTAATAATCCGGTCATATCTCATATAACCGACTAACATCCATTGTATCAACTTATCGAATCAACACTTGATTCGATAACCCGGCTATATCATATATAAACGACCGATACAAAAAGTCGCGAGAATAGAATACGGTATCACATACACGCATTATTCTCGGTCCCGCACGTATCACATACGTGCTCCTATTTCGTTTTGCCTGAGCCAGTAAAACCTCTTTGCAGGACTCTAAAGACTCGTCAATATGCCGGCAGTAGGTGATGATCACATCAAGCACCCACAAGTCGGCTGCAGTGCTAGCTGGACGTAACGGCTACCCGGGTATTGAGCGATCAGAAGATCAGCAAGCAAGCCCGCTCCAACTCCTGTAAAAACCTGCCGGTAACCCTTCCCCTACAGTCCAGTCTCCTCGTCTGATATGTCGCATATCAAGTCTAGGGGTGGTAAACGTCAGACCCCAATAACCGATAAGTCGGGCCGATGTGAGGCTCATAATGGGTCCAGAAACTACTAGTAACACTTACCAGTAAATCTCTAATCAACCCTGGCCAGGGACTTCCCTGTTATGGCCAATCGAGCACAGCTCAACATCAACCCCTAATACCGGGAAAGACGAAACCCCTCCTATCGCTTATTGCCTCCATGTGACTCGGGACTGTACCCAAAAACCACCGTTTTGCATTCCCACTTGGACGTGGTAAGGTGGAAATCAAAGCATAGTGGGAATCACACAAGACTCTATGATGATCTCGGGTCTACAGACTAACCTGCACCAGTGTCACCAGAGAACTGCCATCTGACGTGAGGTATAATACCATCTGGGAGTTCTCAGCGAGTCCGTGCAGTGTACCCAGTCTCTACTGAGCACCCGTATACTATCTCTTATGTCGAACACCAATGGATATGGGATCATCCATCGCCCATCTCATGGGTCGAGAAGCGTATACGCCAGTCTACTCTGGTATATCGATGCCCTGTCTCGATACACCTACGACTAGGAACATTAAAGGATCTATTTATGGACTACCATGGCCCCACTAGTATGATCTGCATCATAGTCCAGGTAGTCAAGTACTCATCCTAAGGGCTTTACCAACATGTAACTATAAGACAGTATCAAGAGACAAGTATACATGTTAAGATAAAGAGCAACCAGATAGCATACTATCATATCGAGCAAGAAAGTCCTCTCTATATATGTCCAAGCATCCAATATAATATACATCATCTGTACAATACTGGCCTCTAGGGCATACATACAACTAACAATCTCCCACTTGCACTAGGGCCAGCTGCTGTAGTATCGCATACCAAACATCCCGAAGAGTCTCTCAAACTGTATCTGGGGAATGGCCTTCGTGAGTGGATCCGCTGTGTTGTTCTTCGTGTCAACCCTCCTGACCTCGATCTCCCAGCAATCTACTATCTCCCGGATCGGGTGATACCGCCTCAGAATATTCCTGGATCACTGATGGGACCTGGGTTCCTTGGCCAAAGCCACTGCTCCATTGTTATCACAATACAAAGGTATTGGATGCTCGATGGATGGAACTACTCCAAGTTCAGTAATGAACTTCTTGATCCAGACAGCTTCTTTGGCAGCATCGTTGGCAGCGATGTATTCAGCCTCCTTCGTCGAGTCTGCCACGGTTTCCTGCTTGGAACTCTTCCAGCTAACCGCCCCTCCGTAAAAGGTAAAGACAAATCCCGAGTGCGACTTAGAGTCGTCCTTATCATTCTGGAAGCTCGAATCGGTAAAGGACTCCACTTAGAGTTCTCCGTTACCATACACCAAGAGCATCTCTTTAGTCCTTCGCAAGTACTTGAGAATGCTCTTCACAGCTGTCCAGTGACTCTTTCCAGGATCAGCTTGATACCTACTCACTACACTTAGTGAGTATGCTACATCGGGTCTGGTACATAGCATCGCGTACATGATAGAGCCTACAACCGAAGCATAGGGAATCCCTTGCATGCGAGCTCTTTCCGAATCAGTCTTGGGAGACATCTCTTTGGAGAGAGTGAGTCCAGAGATCGTGGGTAAGTTCCCATGCTTGGATTCTTCCATACTAAACCTCTTTAGTATGGGGTCAATGTACCTGGATTGGGAAAATCCCAATATCCTTTTAAATCTATCTCTATAGATCATAATTCCCAGTATGCAGGAGGCATCACCTAGATCTTTCATTGAGAATCTTTGTGATAAGAAGAGCTTGACCGATTGCAGCATAGAAATGTCATTTCCTATCAAGAATATGTCGTCTACGTACAATACGAGGAAGACAACCTTATTCTCTGCTACCTTCTTGTAGATACAAGGTTCATCTACGTTTTTGACGAAATCAAACTGTTTGATAACGACGTCAAAGCAGATGTTCCAACTCCGTGATACTTGCTTTAATCCATAGATGGATTTAAGCAGCTTGCACACCTTCCCGCTGCTCCCACTAGCTACGAAGCCCTCTGGCTGAGTCATGTACACGCTCTCTTCTAAATCACCGTTTAGAAAGGCGATCTTAACATCCATTTGCCAGATTTCGTAGTCATGATATGCAGCGATGGCAAGCATGATCCGGATGGATTTAAGCATAGCCACTGGAGAAAAGGTTTCGTCATAGTCCACACCTGGTCTTTGACGAAAACCCTTTGCAACAAGTCTAGCTTTGAAAGTCTTCACTTTCCCATCTACACCAAGGTTTTTCTTGAAGATCCACTTGCTCCCAATGGGTTTTACCCCTTCAGGAGCATCTTCCAAAGTCCATACTTTGTTGGTGTACATGGATTCCATCTCGGACTGCATTGCATCCAGCCATTTCACTGAGTCCCCACTCGTGATGGCCTGCTCGAAGCTAGTTGGGTCATCATCAACCATGATGCAATCCTCGCTCCCACCATCCATGAGAAAACCATAGTATCTTTTAGGTGGGTGAGGAACCCTACTAGATCGGCGGAGTGGCTGGGGTTCATCGGGAACTACGGAATCCTCTGGTTCCACCAGATCTGCTGTTGCAGCTTTTGTAGCTGGAACCTCTTCCAGTTCTACCTCATGACCACTAATCTCTTTTGCAAGAAATTCCTTTCCTAAAAAGGTGGCATGCCGAGAAACAAACACCCTTTGTTCCTCAGTGTGGTAGAAGATATACCCTTGTGAATTCTTGGGATATCCTACAAATTTGTATAGAACAGACCGTGCCTCGAGTTTGTCCGGATTTTGTCGTTTGACATAGGCTGGACAACCATATATCTTAACAAAGTTAAGACATGGTCTCTTCCCTTTCCATATCTCATATGGAGTGGTAGGCACAGATTTGGTGGCGGGCATATTCAATAGATGTATGGCTGTCTCTAGCGCATAGCCCCAGAAGGAAATAGGTAACTCAGCTGCGCTCATCATAGAGCGCACCATATCTAATAGGGTGCGGTGCCTCTGTTCTGATACACCATTGTGCTGTGGTGTATATGGAGGAGTCAGCTGAGAGAGAATCCCTTTCTCTTTTAGGAAGTCCAGGAATTCATTGCTCAACTATTCACCTCCTCGATCAGATCGAAGGATTTTAATACTTTTCCCGGTTTGGTTCTTGACTTCTTGTTTATATTCTCTAAATTTCTCAAAAGCTTCAGACTTGTGTTTCATCAAGAACACATGTCCGTATCTTGAGAGATCGTCAGTGAATGTAATGAAGTACGAAAAACCATCCCTTGCATGCGTAGACATGGGACCGCATACATCGCTATGTATCAGTCCCAAGAGTTCAGTAAGTCTTTCTCTGTGTCCCGTAAACGGAGTTTTGGTCATCTTGCTTTTGAGACATGATTGGCAAGTGTCATAAGATGAAAATTCGAACGGTTTCAAATATCCATCCTTATGCAACATAGCTAACCGTGTCGCATTTATATGACCAAGTCTACAATGCCACAAGAAGGATTCGTTCATTTCTGAACTCTTCCTCTTCTGTGTGTTTTGTACATTAAGGACTGTAGTTTGATTGAGAACGTATATGCCATTAAATAACGAACCTTATCCAATCAACTTTTGATTCAGGAATATGTTCATAACATCATCCTGTACTACAAAATTATATCCTTCTTTGCTCAATAAAGAAACTGATATAAGATTGCATATCAGGGTCGGAATGTAATAGCAATCGTTCAGAACCAATGTATTACCATTTGGTAACACAAGGTGATATCCGCCAACTGCTTTGGCAGCAACATTTGCACCATTCCCTACTCTTACGGAATGATCACCCTCTCCCAGTTCCCTACCTTTACGTAGCCCATGTAACATATTACATATATGGGATCCCGATCTGGTATCTAATACTCAGGACGTAGAGTGAACTGAGAAACAGTTCTCTGTAATGAACACACCCGAAGAAAATGCATCAACATGTACTTTCTTCATTCGGGTGGCGTGGGAATCCTGGTATTCCCCTATATCCTGTTCAGTCCTATAACTCTTATAAGAAAGAACGGAACCAACGTTCCCCAGCACAGTATAATATACGGGTTCGATCAATACATCCATATTATTATCTTGATTAAGGCATGATATGGTCGCTACCTGGAGAGAGAGAGAAGAAAACACTTTAGCATATGCTCTTGCAAGATCAGATTGGTTATTATTTTATCTAATCAGGATGGCTCCAACTGTTTTTATCAAATCTTCCTTCAAACCCTAAAAGGAAAGACTAGCCGGGATTAATTACACCTTACAACTTCGCCAATCTTTCAGCCAGGCCAGTGTCGGTACTTTGAGGGAGGTTCCCCGTGCTTTCGCACGGACCTAATTAAAGTAAACCTCGTTTTCCCAGAGGTGTAACCCCGTTGACACCTTTCTAGACACCTACTTGATTGGCTAATTGTCCTGTGTAAATCTCTCCCAGGAGTAACAATTACTCGCAGTGGGTATCGGGATCCAACTATCTCATAGAAGGTATGCAATCTCATTGCAAATTTCAACACTTGAAATTCCCAATAATGTTTTGCCCCTAACGTGCTATGACCTTGACGAATGCCAACAAACCATAGCCCGCTAGTCAAGTTCAACCGGTACATTTCTTGACTGAATTAAACCCACCCGCACGACCCTTGACGAAAGCCAACAAAGCCGTACGACTACCCTAATCCAATCGCATCATATGCAGCAGATAAGCAGCATATAGCTACCGCGCACTACACCTTGACGAAAGCCAACAAATGCAGCATGAATACTATATACAACTTATCTGAAATGACGGAGGGCTACGATAGGTTTTTCTGAAAACCTATTGCGTAATGAACTTGATATCGTTGTAGAATCATGTGAATTTTGGAATGGAGTGATTTTGAGGCTTTTATTAGTTTTGCTAAAGAGGTCACTCCCGGTGAAGGGATCTCGGCTCTTTCTTTATGGAATAAGGTGCAGGATATATCATATATATCGCTATGCAAAGAAAAAAACTCCAAAAGCAATCAAAAGACAAACCGAGTGTTATAGCATCTGCCAGTTTTGCTAAAGAGGTAACTCCCGGTGAAGGGATCTCGGCTCTTTCCTTATCGAATAAGGTGCGGATATATCATATATATCGCTATGCGAAGCAAAAACTGTAGCTACTCTTTTTGAAAATTTGATTCTACAACATCTTTTAGGTTTCTTTTCTTTCATTAATCATATTAATGAAGTCCCATCATTTAATTCACCTAAACATCACAGATAAATACGACGTACACTTATGCCATCCGCATTCGCCTCGATGTCCCCTCGTGCACCGTTAGGTTAGGTAACTAACGGCCGAGCGGGGCAGGGCTAGCGCAGGTGTAAAACATAAGCAACGTCTATATAATATATCATATATACTATATACAGTATTTATCACAACATATCAAATGATCACAACATATATATCTCAGCAGAAGAAACATATGAAATATTGGATATACTAGGACGTCAGTGTTTTATTTTGAGCCTCTATAAAACACGGATTCCATGGTCGCGATGAATAGCCAAACCCACACCCCTAGACCCCTACGAGAGCGGCAAGCAACCCTACCAATTCTAGAGTTAGGAGACCCGGACTTGACTCCTCGAGTTGGTCTCCCACTGGACTCTAGAACCCGGTTACTTGTGCTCTCCTCCTTGGGTCTATCCTAGTGCGGAAAATTAAATAATATACAAATGGTGACATCAACCTCATCCCGGAAGTTCCCCAATAAAAGAATATTACATACATTTAATTTTACATGAATGAAAATAAAATCCCTCATCTCACATAAAACCCCTGGCTATTCAGAAACGCGACGATCCATTATAACATATCCAGCAACCCATAACATCACATGTCATCAACGTAAGTAAATATGCGCATCCCAATTGTCGTTGACATATAGCAACGAAACCGGCGATATCACATATTACACTTACGGTCACAGAAAAGAAAGTGTAAAACTACAACATTTGGAATCCACAATCTCTTTAGACATTGTAAATCTGAAATATCACATATTTCGCATTTCAAGCCTAAACTATATGAATTCCACATATTTTATCACATTCCAGATAAATAGACAGTATTAAACTTTCCGATCAAATAATCAAATACCCAAGATTTCCTAAATAGCTCCACACTTGAGCGGAGTTCAAAAATTCCAGAATACGTCACAGTAGCAATGGTCCAGCCGTAGAAGGATCAATCCAACGCCTCACATGTGGCATGCCGTACTGCCCCAAACCCTAAGGTTTAGAGGCGGTTCAGACGGTCACATAATCGAGTTAAGGTTTGTGTTCTTCTAGAGGGTCCATCACATTACTTGCACGTTTTTCCGAAAGATTTAAACCCAAGAAAATTTCTACACTTGAAAGTTTTTCGTGCCGGGAAAAAATGAGTTAATGATATCCGTTCGAACATTTTAATACTTTCTAAATTATCCGGAAAACATAACGAAATTAAATATTCCGATCGAATCAACGAATACAAAATAATCCCCAGAACACTCAACACTTGAGTCAGAAAAAAAATACCCAGAAAATATAAGGAATAGCTACGGATGTTAATGCACAAAATTCTGTCCACAGTTCACTGTTCCTGCCGCGGATCCACCGCTACAAGTGGGGTTAGACCGCGGTTCCGCGGCGGATGTACGGAATTTTGGGCTCGAATTTTGTGGTAATTCTTAAAATTCCCTGCTTATTTTTTTAGGTATTTTTAATTCATAAAAATCACAGTTTTTAAAAAATGACCAGAGAGGGGTTGATTTTGAAGTTTCGGGGTTCGTTCGGAGTTTTAACTTCATATACACGTCGCCTAATGCTCTAGCTAGGCTCTGATACAACTGTAGGGTTACTAGGCACTGTAATAAGGTTCTACAAGGCATCAACCATGCCCGATTAAAATTGTAACCGTGCCAAATAACCCTAAACAAGATCTTTGCTAGAAAATTAGGGTTACAGATGCAAGTAAATAACATTTACTACTAAGTGAATACGAAATACAACCTTTGTTGATCGGTCTTTCACTTCTAAAGCTCCTTGTCGTAGTCCCTTCGCTGCGATCATGGTTCTCCCGGGCTCTTGCATGGCTTCACGAGGCGAAAGAAGCGTCCTTGCTTGAAGTCTTCGAGGCCGAAGATGATCTATGTCGAGAGAATACCAACTCAAGCTACTACTTCACTAACTTGAGAATTAGTGAAGCAAACACCCTAAACTAAAGTGCTAGTCTAGTAGAGGATGGAGAAATAGGAAGTGGGTTCTCTTTAGAATTTGATTTCTCACAATCTTTCACTCTCTTTTTGAAACCCTAGCAAGCTTTTCTTTTGCTCAAAGAAGAAGAAGAAAAATGAACAAAAGAAAAGATGAGTATAATGATCAAGTGAGTGTGCTAACCATGGTGAGTGAGTATCATATACTAACTCATGTAGAGACATTACCATGGCTAATCCTAAATGGTTAGCTTAATAAAAATCTAAAGTAAAACAAAGTTAATGGACTTTGTCAAAGCATCCACAAGCTTCTACAAGCTTCATGCTTGTGACAAAAGGTCCACTAATTTGTAATTACCATAAATAATTATTAACCACCATTTAAAATAGAATGGTGTATGTCTTGCACACCCATTCATGATGTATCAACAACCATGATACAAAAAGAAAACACATTTTAATATATATCACATACATATTAAAGTTGTGAACATGTGAGAAAAATCCTTAAGTGAACAAGTGTTAGTTAATGTAAACTAGTATATCAAATATACAATTATACACTAAATTATTAAATCAACACTTGACTTAATAATCCAGTCATATCTCATATAACCGACTAACATCCATTGTATCGACTTATCGAATCAACACTTTATTCGATAACCCGGCTATATCATATATAACCGACCGATACAAAAAGTCGCGAGAATAGAATACGGTATCACATACACGCATTATTCTCAGTCCCGCACGTATCATATACGTGCTCCTATTTCATTTTTCCTGAGCCAGTAAAACCTCTATGTAGGACTCTAAAGACTCGCCAATATGCCTGCAGTAGGTGATGATCACATCAAGCACCCACAAGCAGTCAAAGGTACTAGCTGGACGTAATGGCTACCTGGGTATTGAGTGATTAGAAGATCAGCAAGCAAGCCCACTCCAACTCCTGTAAAAGCCTGCCGGTAACACTTCCCGTACAGTCCGGTCTCCTCGTCTGATATGTCGCATATCAAGTCTAGGGGTGGTAAACGTCAGACCCCAATAACCGATAAGTCGTGCCTATGTGAGGCTCATAACGGGTCGAGAAACTACTGGTAACACTTACCAGTAAATCTCTAATCATCCCTGGCCAGGGACTTCCCTGTTATGGCCAATCGAGCATAGAGCAACATCAACCCCCAATACCGGGAGAGAGGACACCCCTCCTATCGCTCATTGCCTCCATGTGACTCGGGACTGTACCCAAAAACCACCATTTTGCATGCCCTCTTGGACATGGTAAGGTGGAAATCAAAGCACAGTGGGAATCACACAAGACTCTTTGACGATCTCGGGTCTACAGACTAACCTGCATAAGTGTCACCAAAGAACTGCCATCTGACGTGAGGTATAATACCATCCGGGAGTTCTCGGCGAGTCCGTCCAGTGTATCCAGTCTCCTCTGAGCACCCGTATACCATCTCTGATGTCAAACACCAATGGATATGGGATCATCCATCGCCCATCTTATGGGTCGAGAAGCGTATACGCCAGTCTACTCTGGTATATCGATGCCCTGTCTCGATACACCTATGACTAGGAACATTAAAGGATGTACTTATGGACTACCATGGCCCCACTAGTATGATCTGCATCATAGTCCAGGTAGTCAAGTACACATCCTAAGGCTTTACCAACATGTAACTATAAGACAGTATCAAGAGACAAGTATACATGTTAAGATAAAGAGCAACCAGATAGCATACTATCATATCGAGCAAGAGAGTCCTCTCTATATGAGTCCAAGAATCCAATATGATATACATCATCTGTACAATACTAGCCTCTAGGGCATACATACAACTAAAAGAATGGACCACCCAGCACTTCATGGAATCGGATAACTTTGGCACTCCATCTTGGGTCAACCAGTACTCTCTATGAGTGCGGCGAATAGTCTGCCAATTCTACAGTGAGGCCCCTCTGCCTCTCAAAGCCATGAGATGCGGACCCGTTTCCCTCCATAACCCGGCTATCCGTGCACTCCGTCGCGGGGCAAACCTAGTACAGAAATGAAAAATATGTACAACGGGTACATCGACCTCAGCCCGGTCGTGCCCCAAAATAATATTATACAAACAGGCAGTGACGGCAGTCCACATGTTGGACGCTCGTCCCGCAATATCAAATGTACAAATAAATCTAAACTGCACTACCATTGCACACAGCTATCCACCACGACAAATCCGCAAAATCATAGCACAACGCAGAACATCAACGCGAATGTCACGTTCGCAAAGCCGTCTAAAAGAGCTATAGCAATTGGACGCAATTTACCGCTCGAATGACATTCAAGGTCGGAGATATAATGTAAGTACTGTAAACTAACAAGTTTAAAATTCCGATCGACAAAACTTCACGAAGTTGGCCCCACGTACAACTGCAGTACTCAAACAAAATCCGGGACCAAACAAAATATTCCAGAAACCACAATTCCCTATGCAAGAGCCCCAGAAGAAATATGGTACACTGAAGCACCAAGCCTGCGGCGGAACCGCGGCCAAAACTGGGCATGTGCGTCATTTCCGCGGCACTATGGTTGAATCAGTGGCTCGAATTTCTACTGTGCTCTTAAAAAAGCCTGCTCGATTTTTTGAGATGCTCAAAATAACTTTTAGACGACCAAACAAAATCGACAGAAACTTTAGCCTGAAAAGTGCGGTTTTGGAATTTTCGTTCGATCGATGTTTTAAACACGTTAGAACAAGTTAGTAAAGATTAATGGTGTGGCTCTGATACCATGTAAGTCTACGGTAGCGCCCCGGCCGTCATTCTGACGCCAAACGCGGAACAAAAACTTTTATAACTGGCGCTATTGCAAACTATAACCCGGATCTTGCCATTAACGCTATACTAACAAACTGTAAAGAGGTAGAAAAGTTATACCAATCGATCTGAGTCCTTCGGTCTTTAGCCATCATCCCACGCTCCTCGTGGCAACTCCGATCTCTCGTCTCCTCATCGAGGTGGCACCACGTCAACGGATCTTTAAACGAGCTCCCGCCTCTATACCGAGGCAACTCGGTCATCAAGTCTGCTAAACGAGATGACCAAGATGAAGTAAAGAATGAGTAGAATACTTTGTCTCAAACACCATAGGGTTCTCATCACATGAGAGGGATAGGGTGGAGGTTAAAGAAGACGCTTAGGAGTTAGAAATGGTGAACTCAAGAAACACTCAAAAGAGAGAGAGAGGGCTCAAGCATAATGACTTGTTCTTCTCTTGTGAATAGATAAATGAGGTTATATATTCTAAACCCAAAAGAAAAATATCTTATAAAAATATCTCCTCAACTATCTATCCACAAAACAAAACTCATTAATTCTTAATGACTCACTAGATGAATCATTAGTGAACATTCTAGAATTGATGAGTCACAAAGAATGAGTCACCCTTTTCAAAACCTATTTAATCATTTAAACCAAAATGATTAACCAAAAGAAATGCATCATCTAAAGTATTCTCGTAACGGATTACGAAAATACCCCTCACCTGTATATACATACATGTATCCGTATTCCGACCGAATACGATTAAGAGAGACTAAAATATTCTGACTCAATATAATACATGGATATGGCTTAAACCAAAACCTACCAGTATTATCTGTCCGAAATATGACACGTGCACAAGTGCACGTGCATTTTCGAACCCAGCCATAAAACCATACGGCCTCTACAACGTTTCGCTCGAACTTGGAAAACTATCTGTGGGGGACTCTAAAGACTCGTCAGTACCCTGGCAGTGGGTTTAACCACAAGCACGTCAGCGGCATTAGCTGTGCGTAACGGCTGCCCATGTACAGACCGAAAGGGAAGCTGATGAGCGAACTCATCCTGGAACCCTATTGATCCTATCAGTGACAATATACATACAGTCCGGTCCGTTCGTCTATGAGTATCGCATATCGGGCCTAGGGGGCTGGTAACGTTAGACCCCCAATAGCGGTATAAGTCGTGTCGGAGAGAAGCCCTGAACACCCTGAGATACTACTGGAGTACCTACCAGTAAATCTCCTGCCTCGGCCGAGGGCTATGTGTAATGGCTCTCTTAGACACAACGCGATCTCACCCCCAATACTGGGAGAGACGAATCCCCTGCCGATCCGCTCACTTGCCTCCATGTGGCTCAGGACTGTACACAACTAAAACCTGTTTGCACGACTCCTTTGAGCCATGGTAGGGTAGAAATCAAACCACAGTGGGAACTCATACGAGACAAATGACGACCTCAGGTCGATGAACTAACCTGTACACATGTCACCAGGGAACTGCTATCTGACGCTAGGTATAATACCAACTAGCAGGTTCCCGGCGAGTCCTGTCCGGTGTACTCATAACCCATTGAGCAACTTTATACATCTTAGGTGATCCAACTGACACCAGTGGCTTGTGAGACCGGCCACCGTCCCTCGTCGGGGTCTCGACTGTATACACTAGTCTACTCCGGAGTATCGATGCCCTGTCTCGAAACTCCTACAACTAGGGACCACTTTTAAGGATGTGCTTATGGACTACCCAACTCTCACGTATATGATCGCCATCATACTGTTGGTAGTCAAGCAAGATCCTAAGGGCTCTATCAACGTGTAATAGTGAACATCCACCTAAAGCTGTACACGATGATAAAGGAAAACCAGATAGCATACTATCATCTTGAGTAAGACTGTCCTACCGGTATAGGTCCTCCCTCAATCATTGCAATCACGTACCTGCGATCCAATAATTGACTTTGAGGGTACTACATCCAACAACAACATATAGTATCACATACTAAGTAGTGTCTAACACTGAGAGATAAGTAATACAACCTTTTTAAACCTCCTTTTGTGACTCCTTAGATCGAGTAGGGTTTGAACCGGTTTGCTTGAATCCTTCTAAGTCCACGATGATCCACCATGAAGTCCCTTTGCTCAAGCTCCTTGCTTCACATGATCTACGAAGAAGTGGAGCAAACAACCTACACTAATGGGCTTGATTAGTATAGATTGGTGATGTGGGTTTGGATCTCACTTAAAAACCTTTTCTTTTTATTTTCTTCTCTTACTTTTGAAACCCTAGAGAGCTTGAAGGAGGAAGAAGATGATGATGGCTAAACTTGACTCAAGTTAGAATAATGAAACATAATCCCAAGTGAATGAGAATTATTCCATGCTTGACTATGGTTACAAAATATCTAGATATTTTGAGACTTGAGGTTAAGCAAAACCATGGGCTACAAAACCATGGGCAATGAAACCATGGTATTGACTTTAGTCAACCCAAGAGAAGAGAGTTGAATAGCCAACCATGATTTTATTCCCTTTTTTCTTTTCTCAAATAATCAAAATGCATAAATATGTTACCATGTGAGTCTTGCATTGCCACCACCAATGTATCATCAACCATGACACATGTATACTTGCATGTGTGCTTCCATATGAACATATACATACACTCATGCATGCATCATAAAGAAATAAGTTTTAATAAATGAGCTAATGGACTTAGTATTAAATCAACACTTGATTTAATAACCCGGTTATATCACATACGATCCATCCAATAGTAAACGCCTGACTAAAATACGGTATCTAATACACGCATTTAATCGAGCTCCCGCGCATATCCCATATGCACCCCATATCTTTTCGCCTGAGCTAGGAGACCCCTTTGTGGGACTCTAAGACTCGTCAATATGCTAGCAGTAGGCAGTGATCACATCACATGCCCACAAACCGTCAGTAGCACATGCTATACGTAACGGCTCCCAGGTATTGAGCGATCAGAAGAAACACAAGCGAATCTATCAAAACTCCCGTCGGGCCCACTGGCAACACTTACCGTACAGTCTAATCTCTTCGTCATATGTGCTGCATATTAAGTTTAGGGATGGTATCGTCGACCCCATTAATCCAATAAGTTATGCCGGTATATGGCTAATAACAGTTCGAGAAACTACTGATAACACTTATCAGTAAATCTCATCAGCCCTGGCCAGGGACTTGCTGTTATAGCCAATCGTACAAATTGCAACATCAACCCCTAATAACGGGAGAGACGAAACCCCTCCTATCGATCATTGCCTCCATGTGCTTCGGGATTGTACCTAAAATCCACCTGTTTGCACGACTCAGTAGAGCCGTGGTAGGGTGGAGATCAAAGTACAGTAGGAGAGACACAAGACTCTGTGACGATCTCGGGTCTACAGACTAACCTGTACCAGTGTCACCTGAGAACTGCTATCCGACGATAGATATAATACCACATAGGAGTTCTCGGCAAGTCCGTTCAGTGTACCCAGTCTCACTGAGCACCCGTATACGGTCTTTGGTGTCACCACACCAATGGATATGGGATCATCCATCGCCTATCATATGGGACAAGTAACGTATACGCTAGTCTACTCTGGAAATATCGATGCCCCGTATCGATACACCCACGACTAGGAACATTTTAAGGATATGCTTATAAACTACACATGTCCCACTAGTATATTCCGCATCATAATCTCAGTAGTCAAGCAAATATCTTAAGGGCATTATCAACATGTACCAAATGAATAAAAAGCATGATCAAATGAACATGTCAAGATAAAGCACAACCAGATATCATACTATCATGTCGAGCAAGAATGTCCCCTGAGTATACACACACACACATACCGGTACATACACTATCATATAATGGCTTCTAGGACATACATATATCCAACAATCTCCCACTTGCACTAAGGCCAATTATTGGCGTATCTCATACACAACATCTCAAAAAGTCGTTCATGTTGCGGCAGAGGGAGGGCCTTGGTGAGTGGATCCGTGGTGTTATTTTTTGTATCTACTCTCTGAATTTCGATCTCGCGGCGATCAACTATCTCCCGGATCAGATGATATCGCCTGAGAATGTGTCTGGATCGCTGATGGGACCTGGGCTCTTTGGCCAACACCATAGCCCCTTTATTATCACAATACAATGGTATTAGATCAATAATGGTCGGAATTACTCTTAGCTCCGAGATGAACTTCCTCATCCAGACGGCTTCCTTGGCAGCATCAGTTGCAGCAATATACTTATCTTCCATCGTGGAGTCTGCAACGGTATCCTGTTTGGAACTCTTCCAACACACTTACCCTCCATTAAGGGTAAAGACAAACCCTGAGATAGATTTGCTGTCATCCTTATCACTCTGGAAGCTCGAATCGGTAAAGGCCTCCATTTGGAGATCCCCGTTACCATACACCAAGAACATTTCTTTAGACCTTTGCAAGTACTTAAGAATGTTCTTCACAGCTGTCCAGTGTTCTCCTCTGGGTTGGATTGATACCTGCTTACTACACCCAGTGCATAAGCTACATCAGGGCGTGTACATAATATCGCATACATTATAGATCCTACAGCAGAAGCGTAAGGTATAATTCTCATGCGAGCTCTCTCTTCATCGATCTTTAGGCAAAAGTCCTTGGAGAGAGTGACTCCATGACTAGCGGGTAAGGCACCCCGCTTGGAATCTTCCATACTAAACATCTTTTGGTTGGTGGTAATGTACCTGGTTTGGGACAATCCCAGTAACCATTTAGATCTATCCCTATAGATCTTCATGCCCAATATGTATGAGGCATCACCCAGGTCCGTCATGGAGAACATTTGTAATAAGAACAGTTTGACCGATTGTAGCATAAGAACATCATTTCCTATCACAAGAATGACATCCACGTATAATACGAGGAATGTGATAGTACTTCCTATAATCTTCTTATAAACACAAGGTTCATCTGGATTTTTGACAAAATCAAACTCTTTGATAACATCATCAAAACAGATGTTCCAACTCCGTGATGCTTGCTTTAATCCATAAATGGATTTAAGTAACCTACATGCTTTCCCGCTGCTCCCACTATCAATGAAGCCCTCTGGCTGATCCATATAAACGCATTCTTCTAAATCACCATTTAGAAAAGCAGTTTTAATATATATCTACCAGATTTCATATTCGTAGTGGGCAGCAATAGCAAGTAGGATCCGAATGGATTTAAGCATGGCTACAGGAGAAAAGGTTTCGTCATAGTCCAGTCCTGGTCTTTGACGAAATCATTTCTCCATAAGCCTTGCCTTATAGGTCTCCACCTGCCCATCTACACCGATCTTTCTCTTAAAGATCCATTTGCACCCTACGGGTTATACCCCAGAGGGTACAACATCTAAAGTCCATACTTTGCTGGTGTACATTGACTCCATTTCGGATCTCATGGCATCCATCCACATCACAGAGTCACCACTCATGATAGCTTGCTGAAAACTGTTAGGTTCATCATCATCCATGATGCAATCTTCTCCATCACCATCAACGAGAAAACCGTAGTATCTCACCGGTGGGGGAGAAGTCCTACTAGATTTATGGAGTGGCTGAGGTTCATAAGTTTCTATTGCAATATCAGGTTCAACCAAGTCGTCATTTGTAACTTGTGTCTCTAAAACCTCTTCTAGATCTACCACATTGCCATCAGTATCATTTGGAAAAATCTCATTTTCTAAAGAATGTGGCATACTGAGAAACAAACACCTTTTGTTCCTCCTTGTATTAGAAAAGATACCCAAACGAATGTTTCGGATATCCCACAAATTTACACTTGACTGATCGTGTCTTGAGTTTTTCTGGATTATGCTTTTTAACAAAAGCCGGACAACCCCAAATCTTAACTCATTTAAGAGATGGTCTCTTCCCATACCATATCTCATATAGGGTGGTATACACGGTCTTGTTTAGAACTTCGTTCAACAGAAAAGCTGCAGTCTCCAATGCATGCCCCCAAAAGCAGAGAGGTAACTCAGCATCACTCATCATGGATCGTACCATATCTAATAGGGTTCGATTCCGCCGCTCTGACACACCGTTGTGCTGTGGTGTGTAAGGGGAAGTGAGCAGAGAGAGAATCCCATTCTCTTTTAGGAAGTTCGAAAACTCTGTAGTAAGATATTCTCCACCTCGATCTGATCGAAGTATTTTGATACTTATTCCAATTTTTTTCTACTTCAAGTTTGTACTCCTTGAATTTCTCGAAAGTAGCATGTAACCCTGCGAGAGTGGCATGTAACCCTGCCAATTCTAAAGTTAGGAGACCCGATCTCAACTCCTTGAGATGGTCTCCCACTGGACTCTAGAACCCGGTTACTTGTGCTCCCCGCCTTCGGTCTATCCTAATGCGGAAAAGTAAATAATATACAACAGTGGTGACATCATCCTCAACCCGGAAGTGCCCCAATAAATGAATATTACATACAGATTTTACATGACTGAAAATAAAAACTCTAATCTCACATAAAAAAAAAACCAGCTATTCTTTCACGACGTCCAATAAATCATATCAACAGCAACACATGATATCACATATCATCAACGCAATCAAATATGCGTATCCCTAAAACTTGTTGACATATAGCAACGGGATTGGGATATCCCACATATTACACTTACGGTCGCAAAAAACAAAAAACTACAATAATTAGAATCCGCAATATCCTTAAACATCATAAACCCGGAATATCTTAAATTCCGGATTTCATGCCTAACTTATAAAACTTGCATTTTAGTCTCAAATTGAAAGAACTTTTCAATTTGTTGTCGGATAATTCAACAAGATTCCTGGCTTAGTTATCGCGGACAGTACGCAATTGCAACGGAGTTTTGATCCGAATCAAAACTTCGTGGCTATCGATCAATTGAGACTAAACGGCTAGCTTTACAATATACTGACTAGTTTTCATAAAACTAATTAATCCGGATTTTGATAATTGTATCACACACATCACAAAGCTTGTACAATAATCATGACATTAGAATTCCATACGCAATTAGCAAACTTTACCAATTTTTCCAAGACACGAAAAAACCAGTGAGCTAAACATCCCAAACCGATCATTTTATGCCAATCTGGGAGTCGAAACGAACTCGAAACCCGCCCGAATTTTCACGGGGATGAAGATCCCAAAATTAACTATTGAATTAGGGGCCTAGAGGGGGTACCCCACCCCCGAGGCCACCACAAGGTGGCCAGGGGGTGAGGCAGACCTGAAACTGCCTAAGGTGGAGCAGTTTTGGGTCCCCACCGCCAAGACCACCTTATGGTGGTCATGGAGAGTGGGCCCATCCGTTCGGTCTCCCCCAGGGTGTCCCGGGGTGCGCATACTCCACCCCACGGCTTCTCCGTTCAAACAGTGAGCCCGCGGGGTGTGCAAAAAACTCAAAACATCAATTTCGAAAATGTTTTTATCGGTAGTTTTTATGCTACTAAAACAGCGGATTTCTAACGTCGTTACATGTTACCCTAATGTCCTG
Organism: Agapanthus africanus; assembly: GCA_030015575.1. Lineage (NCBI taxonomy): Eukaryota > Viridiplantae > Streptophyta > Magnoliopsida > Asparagales > Amaryllidaceae > Agapanthus > Agapanthus africanus. The sequence continues at coordinate 190,896,703 of CM057347.1, read as the reverse complement.
ACTTGTCTCTGATACCATGAAAGTCTATCTTAACACCACCATAAGGTTCTAGAGGCATCAAGCATGCCAAATTTTAATTTTTATTAGGTGCTAAGTTAGACTAACAAAATCTTTACTAGATTATTATAGTTTGCCTTTGTGATGTGATTAACTCAAGAGAAGAAAAGAGCATAAAACCTTTGTAGTTCGAGTCCTTCCCTTCAATAGCTCAAGGTTGAAGTCTACGCGACTCTACTATGCTCTTCTTCGAGTTGAACGAACCTCTTTCGTGATCTTCGCGCCAAAGACGATCCACCAGAAGTCCACAAGCACAAGCTAACCCTTCACTAATCTCATTAGTGAAGGTAACACTCCATATCAAATTGCTAATCTAATGTGTGATGGTGAATTAGGGGTTTAATTTTATCACAAGTTTGTGTTCAAGCTTCATGGTTCACATCACATGTGAGGGTTGAAGCTTGAAGCATGGGTTTGAGGAAGAAGAAGAAGCTAGAGAGCAATCATGGGAGCAAAGAAAGAAAAAATAGCTATGTGTTGAGAATAAGACTAGAATGAATAGCAACTCTTGACCCCCACTCATTCAAGCATAGAATTTTGCAATATAGAATTGCAACCATGCTTGAATAGTGAGTCAAGATGAATAAACTATGAATAAAGCCCATGCTTGCAACCATGCTCTCATTTTCCACCTCTTATCTATTTTTCTCAAAAAATAGAAAATCAAGCCATGCTTCATTATTATATATATATATATATATATATATCATATATATTAATATACATATATATATATAATGAAGAATAATTAGTGAGCTAATGATATTAGTTAAGATATAATTATATCACATATAATATATATCACATAATTAAATCAACACTTGATTTAATAATCCAGTTATATCATATATGACTAACTAATATAATTCATTTGTATATCACATTATCAAATCAACACTTGATTCGACAATCTCGTTATATCACATATAACCGAACCGATAACAGTTAACTGTCAGATTACAATACGGTATTACATACTCATATTTAATCAGGCCTGGGCACATATCAACATATGTGTCCTATTTCGTTTTGCTCAAACCAGGAAACTTCTGTATGGGACTCTAAAGACTCGTCAATACGCCAGCAGTAGGTGATGATCACATCAATCACCTATAAGCCGTCAGCGGTACTAGATGGACGTAACGGCTACCCGGGTATTGAGCGATATGAAGATCAACAAGCATGCTCGTCCATACTCTCTATGAGGCCTATCATTAACACTACCGTACAGTCCGGTCTCTTCGTCTGATATGTCGCATTTCATGTCTAGGGGTGGTAAACGTTAGTCCCCAGTAACGTAATAATTCATGCCGATGTCTGGCCTATAACGGTTCGAGAAACTACTGATAACACTTATTAGTAAATCTCGGCAGTAGCCCTGGCCAGGGACTTCCAGGTTTAGCCAATCGAGTATAGCGCAACATCAACCCCCAATACCGGGAGAGACAAAACCCCTCCCATCGCTCATCGCCTCCATGTGACTCGGGACTGTACCCAAAATCCACCTGTTTGCATGACTTCTTTGAGCCGTGGTAGGGAGGAAATCAAAGCACAGTGGGAGCCACACAAGGCACTATGAGGAACTCGGGTCTACAGACTAACCTATACCAGTGTCACCAGAGGACTGCTATCTAACGATAGGTATACTACAATATAGGAGTCATCGGCGAGTCCTGTTCGGTGTACCCATTCTCCAATGAGCACCTGTGTACAATCTTTGATGTCACACACCAATGGTTATGGGATCAACCATCGCCCTCTAAGGGACAAGAAACGTACACACTAGTCTACTCTGGAATATCGATGCCCCGGTCTCGATATTCCCATGACTAGGAACTGATTAAAGGATTTACATATGGACCACCCTTGCCCCACTAGTATGATCTCATCATAATCCTGGTAGTCAAGTACATATCCTAAGGGCTTTATTAACATGTGAGAGCAAGACAATAAGGAATATCAGTCAACATGTTAAGATAAACAGTAACCAGATAGCATACTATCATGTTGAGCAAGAAAGTACTCTCTATATATATATGTCCAAGTATCCACTAAAATATACATCACATGTACAAAAAATGGCCTCTAGGTCATACATATAACTAACAATGGTTTGGGTGGAGCTAGAGGAAGAAGTAGATGGCATGAGAATGAGGTGTTGAGAGAAAGTCAAGAGAGAGAGAAAGATAATGGCTCATCTTTTTTGTTTGTTGTGTGTGTCATAAGAAATAATGGAGTCGTCACAATAATGTCCATGTCTCCAAAATATCTTACTCTACAAAAAATATCTCAAGTCAACATAATCTCATAAGAAACAAAAACCCTAAGCATGCTAGAATAGTAACCATGGGTCACTAATTAGCCATGCCACAAAAATGCAATAGACACCTCATCCTACACCTCAATAACCTTTTAATCGAAAAAGGTCTAAACCATGATGAGGTTTAATTTTCTAAAAGTAATCTTGTAATAAATTACAAGAATACCCAGCAACCGTATATACATACCCGCATCCGTATTCCGAAGAATACGAATACAAAGAGACGAAACTAATCCAACAAATATAATACTAGGACCCGGCTTAAACCAAAGCCCGCTAGTATTATCAGTCCGAACATCATCTGTGCACAAGTACACGTATGTGATCGAACCCTGCCATAAAACCATACGACCTCTACATCGTTTCGCCCAAAGCAGGGAAACCCTCTGTGTGGGACTCTAAATACTCGTCAATACGCTGGAAGTGGGTTTAACCACAAACACGTCAGCGGCACTAGCTGTACGTAACGGCTACCCAGGTATTGAGCAAAAGGGAGGCCGACGAGCAAACTCATCCTGAAAACCCTACTCAGCCTAACAGTGAAAATATCCGTACAGTCCGGTCCGTTTTTCTATGAGTATCGCATATCGAGTCTAGGGGTGGATAAAGTCAGACCCCTAATAACACGACATTTAGTGTCGGTATGAAGCCCATCACCACCTATGAAACTAATGATCCAAGATCAGTAATTCTCGACTACCTTGGCTAAGGATTTCTGGTGATGGCCACCCGTGCACAACCGCGACATAACCCCCAATACTGGGAGAGACGAATCCCCCGACGATCCGCTCACTGCCTCCATGTTGCTCGGGACTGTACCCAACTAAAACCTGTTTGCACGACACCTTTGATCCCTTGTAGGGTAGTAATCAAAGCACAGTGGGAACTCACACGAAACAAATGACGATCTCATGTCGATAGACTAACCTGTACACATGTCACTAGGGAACTGCTATCTGACAATAGGTATAATATCAACTAGCATATTCCCGGCGAGTCCGTCTGGTGTGCTCATAACCCAATAAGCACCTGTATACATCTTAGGTGAACAAACTGACACCAATGGGTTGTGAGACCAGCCACCACCCCTCGTAGGGGTCTCGATTAGTATACACTAGTCTACTCTGGAGTATCGATGCCCAGTCTCGAAACTCCTACGACTAGGGACATTTAAGGATGTGCCTACAGACTACCCATTCCCACGTATATGATTGCCATCATACTGCTGGCAGTCAATCAAGAATCCTATAGGCTCTATCAACATGTAATAGTGATTTGTAATGCCACCTAATGAAGTACATGATGATAAAGATAAACCAGATAGCATACTATCATCTCCAGTAAGACCGTTCTACCGGTATAGGTCCTCCCTCAATCATCATAATCACCTGCCTGCGACTATGATAATTGCCTTGAGGGCACTATAGCCAAAATGAACTTCTTCATCCAGACAGCCTCTTTGGCAGTATCGTTGGCAGCGATGTATTCAGCCTCCATCGTCGAGTCTGCTATGGTATCTTGCTTGGAACTCTTCCAACATACCGCCCCTCCATTAAGGGTAAAGACAAAACCCGAGACCGACTTACTGTCGCCCTTATCACTCTGGAAACTCGAATCGGTAAAGGACTCCACCTGGAGTTCACTGTTACCATACACTAAGAAAATTTCTTTAGTCCTTCTCAAGTACTTAAGAATGTTCTTCACAGCTGTCAAGTTGTTTTCCCCAGGACTTGATTGATACCTACTCACTACATCTAGTGAGTAAGCTACATCTGGTCTGGTACATAACATCGCATACATGATTGACCCGACTGCCGAAGCATAGGGTATCTCTTGCATGCGAGCCCTCTCCAAATCAGTCTTGGGAGACATCTCTTTGGATAGAGTGGTTCCGGAGAAAATGGGTAAATTACCACGCTTAGAATATTCCATACTAAACCTCTTTAGTATGGTGTCTATGTACCTGGATTGGGACAATCCCGACATCCGTTTAGATCTATCTCTATAGATCTTAATCCCCAGGATGTAGGAGGCATCACCAAGATCTTTCATGGAGAACTTGTGTGATAAGAATATCTTGACCGATTGTAGCATAGGAACATCGTTTCATATCAAGAGTATGCCATCCACGTACAGTACGAGGAAGACAACCTTACTCTCTACAACCTTCTTGTATATACAAGGTGTAAGTGCACGGCGACGCCCCGGCCTCCATCCCGAGGCCAAATGCGGAAGCGATGGTTAACTTTAATTTTTCTTGAACCGGCACCACCGCGCACTAAAACCCGGATCGAACCATTAACTAGTCCTAGCTAACTACAAGATGGGGAAGAGAGATATACCGACTGATCCGTGTCCTCCGGTCTTCTCGTCGTCGTCCCGATCTCCAGCGGAAGCTCCGGTCTCCACCTCGTCGCCGGAAGGGCACCACGTCGCCGGCTTCTTTTACGGGCTCCCACTTCTATACCGAGGCAACTCGGGCACGAAGTTGTCGAGCCGACGTGCCCAAGGTTTGCTGTAGAATGCGTGTAGTGCTCATGTCTCATTTTGGGGTTCATGGAGGTTGCCTTTTGGTGGAGGGATGATACAAGCTAATGGAGATTGATCTTGTGGGATTTTTATCAAAGCAAAAGCACAAAAACCCCACCTCTAGAATTTTGGACAGCCCCCAAGGAGCTTGGCCGGCCATGCATGATGGAGAGGAGAGAAATGAGCGTGTGTATCAAAAAAAGAGAGAGGCCACACAATAATGCACGAGGGAATCAAAAGAAATTATGAAAGAACATGATCACAAACACATCCACACTCAACCACAACCATCATCAAACATGTTGACTCCAAAAGTCAAGCAATGATAAAGTGAACAAGTCAAGGTCAACAAGAGCTATCATGAAGCAACAAAATGCAAAGAACCCCCTCCACTAATGCTTATTTGCACAAATGCAAATAAGCCCTCCTCCACCAATCTTCGGCCAATGAAGGATACAAATGAAAATGGCCGAAACGGAAATCAAACTGGCAACTCCAGAAAACTGGTCCCGTAATAAATTACAGGAAAACCCCGATACCGTGTATACACACCCGCATCTGTATTCTGACCGAATACAAATGCAATGAGACAAAATCTACACTCTACTATACTAGGATCCGGCTTAAACCAAAGCCGGCTAGTATTATCCGTCCGATCCAGATCCGTGCAATACCGCACGTATCTGATCGAACCCTGCCATATCTCCATACAGCCTCTATAGCTTTTCGCCCGAAAACTTGAGCAACTGAATGTGGGGGACTCTAAAGACTCGTCAACACCTTGGTTGTGGATTTAACCACTAGCACGTCAGAGGTATAAGCCAATACGTGACGGGCTACCAGGTATTGACCAAAAGGGACGTCGATGAGCAAACTCATCCTGACACCCTACTGAGCCTGTCAGTGACAATATCCGTACAGTCCGGTCCGTTCGTCTATGAGCATCGCATGGCGGGTCTAGGGGGTTGGTAAAAGTCAGACCCCCAAAAGCGGTACAAGTCGTCTCGGAGTGTTGCCCAGAACACCCTGAGATACTACTGGAATACCTACCAGTAAATCTCCTGCCTCGGCCGAGGCTTTGTGTAATGGCTCTCCTAGACACAGCGCGACCTCACCCCCAATACCGGGAGAGACGAACCCCTAAAGATCTGCTCACTGCCTCCTTGTGGCTCGGGACTGTACCCAACTAAAACCTATTTGCACGTCTCCTTTGAGCGTCGTAGGGTAGTAATCAAAGTACAGTGGGTACTCACACGAGACAAATCACGATCCCCAGGTCGATGAACTAACCTGTACACATGTCACCAGGGAACTGCTATCTGACGTCAGGTATAAGACCAACTAGCAAGTTCCCGGCGAGTCCTGTCCGGTGTACTCATAACCCAATGAGCACCTGTATACATCTTAGGTGAACCAACTGACACCAGTGGCTTGTGAGACCGGCCACCGCCCCTCGTCGGGGTCTCGACTGTATACACTAGTCTACTGTGGAGTATCGATGCCCTGTCTCGAAACTCCCATGACTAGGGACCTTTTAAGTATGTGCTTATAGACCCTAGCTCCCACTTATATGATCGCCCTCATACTGCTGGTGGTCAAGCAAGAATCCTAGTGGCTCTATCAACGTGTAATAGCGACATGTCAGGTCACTTAAAGCAGTACACGATGATAAAGATAAATCAGATAGCATACTATCATCTCGAGTAAGACTGTCCTACCGGGATAGGTCCTCCCTCGATCATGGCAATCACGTGCCTGTGATCCTATAATTGACTCTGAGGGCACTATCTCCAACAATCTCCCACTTGCACTCAAGGCTAATTATTGCGATGTCGCATACTCAGAGCCTGTGTGATACCGAACACCCAACTCCTCTACTAGTCAGTCTCACAAAGCCCGTTTGCGAAATTATTGCGTTTGAGGAATAGCCTCAGTGAGTGGATCCGCCTTGATGTTTCTTTCTATGTCTCTCTATATCTCAAGTTCGCGGAGAAACCCATCTCCCGAAATGAGCAATACCTGTCTTAGAATGTGTCTGGATGTCTGATGGGACCTAGCTCATAAATAAACTCCAAATCCAGACTTCTTAGACTGTATCGTCAACTGAACTTAATCAGTGTCCTGCGCCATGCCTCCCTCAGTATTGCCTTAGACCACCTGTCCAAAATACTGCCCCTCGTCAGAAGGAAAAACTATAACTCTGACAACCTCCTTGTCGTTCAGGTCACTTGGAAACCTGGAATGATGACTGTCTCCTGCATGAGGCTGTCGTTATCATATCCCTATAACATCCACTTATGTTCTAAAACTGCTTCCGACTGCTTCTCCAGGATTGGATCAATGTCAACTTACTGCATCTAGTGCAAGAACAACATCTGGTGTGGTAATTGACATCTCATGATTGACTGAGCAAGTGATCTGCCAATCATGCACATCCCTCTCCCCTTTAGTCTGTAAGACACCTTTAGAGAGGGTGACTCCATCACCTGCAGGTACACTACCGTGCCAGGAGTCGTCCATTCTAAATACTCTTAGAATGCTGTCTAAGTACCCTGATTGGGAAACCACCCAAATCTAGATCTAAAACCATAGATCTAGTAACCAGTATGTCTGATATAATATCCAAGTCCTGTGCGGAGAAACCACTGTGTGACGACCAAAGTATAACCGATCGTAGTATAGGAATATCACTTCCTACTCTGTGTATGTCATCCAAATACCATGACATCACACCCTACTACCTTCTTAACAGATCCATCTCCTTATTCTAATGAAGTCAAACCTATGACTGTCACATCAGAAATAGATAATCTATCTCCGCTATATCTGCTTTAGTCTATAAATAGACATAAGCCACTTGTCCACCATGCTTCCGCTGCTCCCACTGACAACGACAACCCTCTGGCAGAGTCATATACACGTGCACTTCTAAAGCTAGTTTAGAACGACGCTATACTCATCCTCCTGCCGGGTCTTACAGTATGGAACAACAGCAATGGCAAGTCTGGGTAAACAAGAACCTCCCTGCCACCGTTCCTGAGCATACCGAAGTACCTCTCGGGTGCCTGAGGTTACCCACCATATCTGCGGAGTGGCTAATGGAATGTCAAACCAGATTGAATCTTTAGGTTCATATCAAATCTTCAGTAATCGTTTGTGGTTCTGGAATCACTTCCAGTTCTACCATACTCCCACTACTGTTTTTCTGAAAAAATCCATTTTTTTTAAAACTGTGGCGAGTTAAGAACAATATCACTATTGATCTTCCAGATGGTAGAAAGTCAACCCTCGTCATAGCCTGGGTCAACCCACAAACAGCCATTACAGAAACGTGCCTTGAGTTATCCAGAGTCTGGTTTTAATCATAAGCCGGACAACTCCCCGTACCTTAACATCGTTAAGATATGAACTGTTATATATCCAATATAGAACCAGTGGCACTGATTTAATTGAACCAGATTCAAATCATACAACTGTCTCCAGTGCATGTCAACCAAATGGAAGGAGGCCGATCAGCGTTACTCAACTTAGGAATTCTTCCAATTATGAGTAATCTGAAAGAGAAGCAAGTTCTCTAAATCATTACTATCAACTGAATACCCTACACAAGTATCTACATCTTCGATCACCTTGAAGAATCCCGATACTTGCAATGCTTGGTTCTCTACTTTATTCAAATACCTATAACTTCTCAAAATTCGGCCCTGTGTTTCCACGAAACACTTGTCTAAAAACTAGAGAAGTCATAAGTAAACCGAATATAGTACGAGGACCAACCCCTTTGTCCTAATGGACCCTGGACAACATACAATACTCTGTATAAGTCCCTTGAGTCTAAAAACTCACTCCCTGTGTGTTGTAGGTTGAAAACTGTACCTTTGGTTATGAAGAATTACACTGCTGTTTAATGCTCCTTACCTAACCATCCACTGATATAGGTAAATGTCATAGACATAATTTCAAAAAGATATATCTCACTCTATGAAAATAGACGTACAAATATATCAATTTGAAATTGGTGCATAACAGCGGATATTCAAAACCAAATATTTGCCGACCGGCAAACAACCCAGGTGACTTCCTCAAATATCACCGATTACAACGAATCCCGATATAATGAGGATGATCACCCAATTCCCAATAAATCACTCCCACTCATCATCTGTAAAACCATACAGATGTGAGAATCATACCTGGTAAATACATATCCTGGAGTAAGTATCCAATCGGGAAATCAGTTTTCCTTTAACAGTACACAGCGAAACTGAAACATTGAAATGTTTCGATGGGGTATCCCGGTATTCCTAGTAATGCCTCTTCCAGATTCACGACTGTGACCGTATAATTCTTTGCCACCTCTCCACATCCCTTCATATGTCTTTAGTCATTACCTTCTGCACACCCCTTTAGGCCAAATGGTTTTCTTCCTTCCCTACAGTTCGGCACCAGCCTATGGTTTGGAAGAAGACTATCCAATAAGCATAATGGGTGTACTGTCCTAATCCTAGGAGCACTCGCAATGCGAGAGAAGGTGAGGATAAAAGACAACCGAATAAACCTTATTCCTATTTCTCCTGAACCAGAATCCATCCCCGAACTGGAACAAGTTCCTTTCGAGTTCGTATATAACCATACGATGGAGTATCCAATAAACTGTGGATCTTCGTAGTGATACGGAGTGTCCTGGAGAAATACAAAGGTGATGTGGGAGTGGTAATGAAATACCTGGTTTTGTCGTGAATATCAGTCGCAATTTACTTTGCCCTCTTACTAATCCCTTGATATGTCTTTCCTTAATACTTTCTGTACACCATCGTTAGGCTAATTGGTTTTCTTCATTCCCTACCGGTCGGCACCTGCCTATGGTTTGGAAGAAGACTATCCAATTTGCGTAATAGGTGTACTATCTCCTAAACCAAGGAGTACTCGCAACCTGAGAGAAGGTAAAAGGAAAAGACAACTGAATAGTTCTATCCGTTTTCTCCAGAACCGGAAACCATCCTCGAATAAATCCCTTCGAGTTCGTATATAACCATACGATGGTTTTGTCCAATGGAAGTGGACGTTCGTAGTAATACGGGGTGGCCTGGAGAAAAGGGTAAAAGTACGAGTGGTAATGAGGTTTGCAACTCTGACAATCCAAAAGCCAGTCTTATAAGAAGGTTCGGTTAACATGGTCACTAAGTCATAGTTTTAGGGTCGGGTCAATGGTCGCTGCCAAAGAGAGAGAGAAAAGAAACACTCAGCGTGCACTCTAACCTAGATCAGAATGGTTACCAATTTATCTAATCTGGAAACCTCCCACTGTAACGTCAAATTCTCCTCCAAACTTGAAAGAAGAATTAGTCGGGATCACCCGAGGAGTAAACCAACTCATCAGTGGGAATCGGGATCCAACTATCATCGCATGATAACGTGACGGAATCCGCTCACGCTATCACACTCCAGAAGGTATGCGCATATCTGGCAAGTTTCAGTTTCTTTAGAAACTCCCGATGTGATTTTTACCCCATGCTCTTATGACCTTGACTTTGGCCAACAAATCATAAGTCACATGTCAAGTTCTACCCGTCATTCTCCAGGTCAATTTGAACCCACCCGTACATACCCTTGACTTTGGCCAACAAGGTAGTACGACTGTTCCAAACCAACGCATCTATCTATGCTGCATATGAATAACCAACAGCTACCAAACACTGTGCCTTGACTTTGGCCAACAAACACAGCTTGAATACTATTGACTACCCCTATGAAACGACGGAGGGCTACGAATGGTTTCTGGTGAAAACCTTTAACGTAATGAACTTGATATCGTTGAAGGAATGGATAGCTTTTTAGAAAAATATAGTGACGAAAACCTTTGCTAAAGAGGTCACTCCCGGTGAAGGGATCTCGGCTCTTTCCCCGTAAAATGAGGTGCAGGATATTCCAACTGAATACCACGATGCAAAGCAAAAGCAATCGGCTATAGTGAAGTTATTGCCCTGACGCAAACTTTTGTCCAAGGGGTCACTCCCGGTGAAGGGATCTCGGCCCTTGCCTCGTCGACTGAGGAGCAGGATATTCCAACTGAATACCACGGTGCAAAACAAAAGTGAACGTCCTTGCAATAACAGCTTTTTGAAAAATGTTCCAACAACATCAGATTAGGTTTGTTTTTAACTTGCGTTGATCCGAATCAATGCAATCCCATCAATTGATCACACCACAAAGAACGAAAATATACTGATGTACGTATATGCCATCCGCATTCGCCACTGGGTCCCGTCATTACCCGTTAGGTTAGCTAACTAACGACAGAGCGGGGACTGGACTAGCGCGGATGCAAAACATATAAAACATCTACTAATATATATACCAATATATAATATTTTGCTCAAGGCGTGATAAAATGCAACATCACAGAAATGTACAGCATCACAGAAAAAATACAGATATCTGGGATCCCCGGGTTTCACAGAGCCACTACTGAAACCCGACGTTCCCCTGGTCGTGTGGATAGCCTGTGCAATGAAAACCCTAGACCCCTGCGGGCGCGGCAAGTTACCCGCCAAAACCTGAAGCGAGGCAGCCCCCTTCAGCAACGTGAATGGACCACCCAGCACTTCACGGAATCCGGTAACTTGGGCACCCCTCCTGGGTCAACCTGTACCCCCTACGAGTGCGGCGAATAGCCCGCCAATTCTAGAGTGAAGCCCCTTCCGTCTCAATGCCATGAGATGCGGGCTTGTTGCCCTCTAGAATCCGGCTATCCGTGCACCCCTCCGCGGGGCAATCATAGTACAGAAAGTAAAATATACATACAACGGGTACATCGACCGCAACTTGGTCGTGCCCCAAAATAATAATACAAACAGGCAGTGACGGCAGTCCACATGTCGGACGCTCGCCCCGCAATATCAAATGTACATAATACAACAAAAACTGTACTAGCATTGCATCCAGGCTATCCCCCACGACCGATCCGCAACATCACAGCAATACACAGAACATCAACGTGAAAGTCACGTTCGCAAATCCGTCTAACCGGGCTATAGCAGTTAGACAGGATTTACCGATCAAGTGACATTCACGGTCGCAGATATAATGTAAATACTGTGAACTAATATGTTTAAAATATCCGATCGATCAAATTTTACCAAGTGGGCCCCAAGTACTACTGTAGCACATCAACAAATTCTGGGCCCAAAAAGAATGTTCCAAAAGCCCTATTTTCAAGTCAGGATGCCTCTGTAAAAAATTGGTGCACTGATCCTTCAAAACAGCGGCGGAACCGCGGCCCAAGCATGGGTTTGGCCGTGGTTCCGCGGTCGAATAATGAGATCTCACGACCAAATTTCTACAGTAGGCTTATACTTCCCTGCAGTATTCTGAGACCACCAGAAAAAAATTTCGAGACAAAAAAAATTCCACAGAAAACTGTTGTTTTGAAAAACACGGTTTTGGAACATTTGTTCGATCGGAAATGTAAAACACATTAGAAAAAGCTAGACTATGTTAATGGCGAGGCTCTGATACCACTGTAAGTGCACGACGGCGCCCCGGCCTCCATCCCGAGGCCAAATGCGGAAGCGATGGTTAACTTTAATTTTCCTTGAACCGGCACCACCGCGCACTAAAACCCGGATCGAACCATTAACTAGTCCTAGCTAACTACAAGATGGGGAAGAGAGATATACCGACTGATCCGTGTCCTCCGGTCTTCTCGTCGTCGTCCCGATCTCCCGCGGAAGCTCCGGTCTCCACCTCGTCGCCGGAAGGGCACCACGTCGCCGGCTTCTTTTACGGGCTCCCACTTCTATACCGAGGCAACTCGGGCACGAAGTTGTCGAGCCGACGTGCCCAAGGTTTGCTGTAGAATGCGTGTAGTGCTCATGTCTCATTTTGGGGTTCATGGAGGTTGCCTTTTGGTGGAGGGATGATACAAGCTAATGGAGATTGATCTTGTGGGATTTTTATCAAAGCAAAAGCACAAAAACCCCACCTCTAGACTTTTGGACAGCCCCCAAGGAGCTTGGCCGGCCATGCATGATGGAGAGGAGAGAAATGAGCGTGTGTATCAAAAAAAGAGAGAGGCCACACAATAATGCACGAGGGAATCAAAAGAAATCATGAAAGAACATGATCACAAACACATCCACACTCAACCACAACCATCATCAAACATGTTGACTCCAAAAGTCAAGCAATGATAAAGTGAACAAGTCAAGGTCAACAAGAGCTATCATGAAGCAACAAAATGCAAAGAACCCCCTCCACTAATGCTTATTTGCACAAATGCAAATAAGCCCTCCTCCACCAATCTTCGGCCAATGAAGGATACAAATGAAAATGGCCGAAACGGAAATCAAACTGGCAACTCCAGAAAACTGGTCCCGTAATAAATTACAGGAAAACCCCGATACTGTGTATACACACCCGCATCTGTATTCTGACCGAATACAAATGCAATGAGACAAAATCTACACTGGGAATAAGACCAACTAGCATGTGGCTCGGGACTGTACCCAACTAAAACCTGTTTGCACATCTCGTTTGAGCATGGTAGGGTAGTAATCAAAGTACAGTGGGAACTCACACGAGACAAATGACGATCCCCAGGTCGATGAACTAACCTGTACACATGTCACCAGGGAACTGCTATCTGACGTCAGGTATAAGACCAACTAGCATGTTCCCGACGAGTCCTGTCCGGTGTACTCATAACCCAATGAGCACCTGTATACATCTTAGGTGAACCAACTGACACCAGTGGCTTGTAAGACCAGCCACTGCCCCTCGTCGGGGTCTCGACTGTATACACTAGTCTACTCTGGAGTATCGATGCCCTGTCTCGAAACTTCCACGACTAGGGACCTTTTAAGTATGTGCTTATAGACCCTAGCTCCCACTTATATGATCGCCCTCATACTGCTGGTGGTCAAGCAAGAATCCTAGTGGCTCTATCAACGTGTAATAGCGACATGTCAGGTCACTTAAATTAGTACACGATGATAAAGATAAATCAGATAGCATACTATCATCTCGAGTAAGACTGTCCTACCGGGATAGGTCCTCCCTCGATCATGGCAATCACGTGCCTGTGATCCAATAATTGACTCTGAGGGCACTATCTCCAACACAAGGTTCATCTACTTTTTTGATGAAATCAAACTCTTTGATATCTTCATCAAAACAGATGTTCCAGCTCCGCGATGCCTGCTTTAATATGTAGATTGATTTCAGCAGCCTGCACACGCTTTTGCTGCTCCCACTATCTTCGAAGCCTACTGGCTGTGTCATGTACACGCTCTCTTCTAAATCATCATTTAGATAAGCGGTCTTGACGTCCATCTGCAAGATTTCATAATCATGATATGCAGCAATGTCAAGTAAGATCCTGATGGACTTAAGTATGGAAACAGGAGAAAAGGTATCATCATAATCGACACCAGGTCGATGACGAAAACCTTTTGCTACAAGTCTAGCTTTGAAAGTCTCAACTTTTCCATCCACACAAATTTTCTTCTTAAAGGTCCACTTGCTCCCGATGGGTTTTACCCCTTCAGGGGCAACTTCCAAAGTCCATACTTTGTTGGTGTACATGAATTCCATCTCGGATCGCATAGCATCCAACCATTTCACAGAGTCTCCACTTGTAATGGCCTGCTCGAAACTAGTTAGGTCATCATCTTCCATGATGCAATCCTCGCTCCCACCGTCAATGAGAAAACCGTAGTATCTCTCAGGTGGATGAGGAACCTTACTAGATCTTCGGAGTGGCTGGGGTTCGTTGGGGACTATCGAATCCTCTGGTTCCATCAAATTATCAGTTATAGTTTGTGTAGCTGGAAATTCTTCCAGTTCTACCTCATTACCACTAATTTCTTTTACAAGAAATTCCTTTTCTAAAAATGTGGCATGTTGAGACTTTTTGTTCCTCAAAATGGTAGAAGATACATCCATAAGAATCTTTTGGATATCCTATAAACTTGCACAAAACAGACCTTGCCTCGAGCTTGTCCGGATTTTGCCTTTTAACACAGGCCGGACAACCCTATATCTTAACTCGTTTAAGAGATGGTCTCTTCCCGTTCCATATCTCATATGGAGTGGTAGGCACAGATTTGGTCGGAACCCTATTCAATAGGTATGCAGCTGTCTTAAGTGCATGACCCTAAAAAGAAATAGGCAACTCGGCAGTACTCATCATAGAGCGCACCATATCTAATAGGGTGCGATTCCTCCGCTCCGATACTCCGTTGTGCTGTTGTGTATACGGAGGAGTATGCTGAGAGAGAATCCCATTCTCTTTTAAATAGTCATGGAATTCTGTGCTCAAGTCTTCTCCTCTCCGATCAGATCGAAGGATTTTAATACTTTTACCCGTTTGGTTCTCTACTTCGCACTTATATTCCTTGAATATCTCAAAAGCTTCAGACTTTTGTTTCAACAAGAACACATGTCCGAACCTTGAGAGATCATCGGCGAATGTAATGAAGTACGCAGAACCATTTCTGGCATGTGTAGACATAGAACCGCATACATCACTATGTATCAGTACCAAGAGTTTAGTAGTTCTTTCTCCGTGTTTCGTAAACGGAGTCTTGGTCATCTTGCCTTTGAGACATGACTCAAAAGTTTCATAAACTATAAATTCGAATGGATTCAGATATCCATCTTTATGCAACATAGCCAGTTTTGTCGCATTGATATGACCTAGTCTACGGTGCCACAAGAAGGCTTCGTTCATTTCTGAATTCTTCCTCTTGTGTGTGTACTTTATGTTCAGAACTGTATTTTGATTCAGAACGTATATACCGTTACATAACGTTCCAAAACCAATCAACACTTGATTTTGCAAAATGTTCATAACATTATCCTCTAATGTGAGATTATATCCTTCATTAGTTAGCAAAGAAACCGATATAATGTTGCACATCATGTTTGGCATGTAGTAACAGTCGTTCAGAACCAATGTATTATTAGTTGGTAATACATGGTGATATTCGCCAACTGATTTGGCTGAAACAATTGTTTTGTTCCCTACTTGTAGAGATTTATCACCCTTTTCCAGTTCTCTACCTCTTCTTAACCCATGTAACAAATTATATACGTAGGATCCTAATTCGGTATCTAATACCTAGGATGTAGAGGAAACTGAGAAACAGTTCACGGTAACCAACACACCTGAAGAAGATGCATCAGTATGCACTTTCTTCGTTCGGGTGGGGTGGAAATCTGGGTATTCCCCTATTCCTTGCTCAGACTTATGACACCCAAAAGATAGAGCGGAACCTAGCCTAGTATAATAAACGGGTTCAGTCAATACATCCATATTATTATCTTGATTAAGGCGTGTCATTGGTCGCTACCTAGAGAGAGAGAGAGAGAGAGAAGGAAACGCATTAGCGTGCGCTCTTTGTTGGATGTAGTGCCCTCAAAGTCAATTATTGAATCGCAGGTACGTGATTGCAATGATTGAGGGAGGAACTATACCGGTAGGACAGTCTTACTCAAGATGATAGTATGCTATCTGGTTTGCCTTTATCAGTCGTGTACAGCTTTAGGTGACATGATCACTATTACACGTTGATAGAGCCCTTAGGATCCTGCTTGACTACCTACGGTATGATGGCAATCATATACGTGAGAGTTGTGTAGTCTATAAGCACATCCTTAAATGTGGTCCTTAGTCGTGGGAGTTTCGAGACAGGGCATCGATACTCCGGAGAAGACTAGTGTATATAGTCGAGACCCCGACGAGGGGTGGTGGCCGATCCTTAAGCCATTGGTGTCAGTTGGATCACCTAAGATGTATACAGGTGCTCATTGGGTTATGAGTACACCGGACAGGACTCGCCGGGAACCTGCTAGTTGGTATTTATACCTAGCGTCAGATAGCAGTTCCCTGGTGACATGTGTACAGGTTAGTTCATTGACCTAAGGTCGTCATTTTTCTCATGTGAATTCC
The DNA here is from genome assembly GCA_030015575.1 of Agapanthus africanus. NCBI lineage: Eukaryota > Viridiplantae > Streptophyta > Magnoliopsida > Asparagales > Amaryllidaceae > Agapanthus > Agapanthus africanus. The sequence goes on along the minus strand of CM057347.1, from coordinate 190,879,844 downwards.
TACTGTGCTTTGATTACTACCCTACCACGGCTCAAAGGAGTCGTGCAAACAGGTTTTAGTTGGGTACAGTCCCGAGCCATATGGAGGCAAGTGAGCAGATCGGCAGGGGATTCGTCTCTCCCGGTATTGGGGGTGAGATCGCGTTGTGTCTAGGAGAACCATTACACCAAGTCCTTGGCCAAGACAGGTGAGAATTACTGGTAAGTATTCCAGTAGTTTCTCAGGGTGTTCAGGCTACTCTCCGACATGACTTATACCGCTATTGGGGGTCTGACGTTACCAGCCCCCTTGGCCCGATACGCGATGCTCATAGACAAACGGACCAGACTGTACGAATATTGTCACTGATAGGCTCAGTAAGGTTCCAGGATGAGTTCGCTCATCGGCTTCCCTTTCAGTCAGTACATAGGCAGCCGTTACGCATAGTTAGTGCCGCTGACGTGCTTGTGGTTAAACCCACTGCCAGGGTACTGATGAGTCTTTAGAGTCCCCCACAGATAGTTTTCCAAGTTCGGGAGAAACGTTGTAGAGGCTATATGGTTTTATGGCAGGGTTCTAAATTGCACGTGCACCTGTGCACGTGTCATATTTCAGACAGATAATACTGGTGGGCTTTGGTTTAAGCCGGATCCAAATATTATATTGAGTCGGAATATTTTAGCCTCTCGTATTAGTATTCGGTCGGAATACGGATACAGGTATGTATATACAGGTGAGGGGTATTCTCGTAATCCGTTACAAGAATATTTTAGAAGATGCATTTATTTTTGGATTAATCGTTTTGGTTTAAATGATTAAATGGATTTTGGAAAGTGTGACTCATTCTTGGTGACACATTTCTTCTAGCATGTTCATTAGTGACTCATGCTAATGAGTCACTAAGTGAGTCATGATAGAATTAATTGTGTTTTGTTTTGTGTATAGATATTTTAGGGTTTGTGGATATATTTTTGGGAGATATTTTTTGAGGTAGTTTCTTTACACATACCATATATATCTACTCACAAAAGAAATAACCATAAGTTATTATGCTTGAGTTCTTGCTCTCTTGATAGTTTTCTTGAGTTCACAATTTCCATCTCTAAACATCTTCTTCAACCTCCACCCTAACCCTCTCATGGGATGAGAACCCTATGGTGTTTGAGACAAAGTATTCTACTCATTCACTACTTCATCTTGGTCATCTCTTTTAGCAGACTTGATGTCCGAGTTGCCTCGGTATAGAGGCGGGAGCTCGTTTAAAGATCCGTTGATGTGGTGCCACCTCGATGAGGAGACAAGAAATCGGAGTTGCCGCGAGGAGCGTGAGATGATGGCTAAAGACCGAAGGACTCGGATAGATCAGTATAGCCTTTCTACCTCTTACAGTTTATTAGTTTAGCGTTAATGGCAAGATCCGGGTTATAGTATGCGATAGCGCCAGTTGTAAAAGTTTTTTGTTCCGCGTTTGGCGTCAGAATGACGGCCGGGGCGCTACCGTAGACTTACATGGTATCAGAGCCACGCCATTAACCTTTACTAACTTGATCTAATGTGTTTAAAACATCGATCGAACGAAATTTCCAAAACCGCAATTTTCATGTCAAAGTTTCTGTCGAATTTTTAAACTGGTCTAAAAATCATTTTGAGTATCTCAGAAAATCGAGCAGGCTTTTTAAGACTGTGGAAGAAATTTTGTCCACTGATTCCACTATACTGCCGCGGAACCGCCGCACAAACCATGGTTTGGCTGTGGTTCCGCTACCAATTTGTGGCAATAGTACACCATATTTCTTCTAGGTGTCTTTCATGTGGAATTGTGGTTTCTGGAATATTTTTTTTGGGCCCAGATTTGCTTTGAGTACTGCAGCTGTACTTGGGGCCCACTTCGGGAAGTTTTGTCGATCGGAATTTTAAATATGCTAGTTTAAAGTACTTACATTATATCTCCGACCGTGAATGTCAATCGAGCGGTAAATCGTGTCTAATTGCTATTGTTCTTTTAGACGGGTTTGCGAACGTGACATTCGCTTTGATGTTCTGTGTTATACTGTGATGTTGCGGATTTGTCGTGGTGGATAGCTGTGTGCAATGGTAGTGCAGTTTGGATTTATTTGTACATTTGATATTGCGAGGTGAGCGTCCAACATGTGGACTTCCGTCACTGCCTGTTTGTATAATATTCTTTTGGGGCACGACCGGGCTGAGGTCGATGTACCCGTTGTACATATTTGTCATTTCTGTACTAGGTTTACCCCGCGACGGAGTGCACTGATAATCGGGTTCTGGAGGGCAACGGGTCCGCATCTCATGGCTTTGAGTGGCAGAGGGCCTCACTCTAGAATTGGCAGACTATTCGCCACACTCGTAGAGGATACAAGTTGACCCAAGGAGCGGTGCTCAAGTTACCGGATTCCATGAAGTGTAGGGTGGTCCATTCACTTTGCTGTAGGAGGCTGTCTCGCTTCAGGTTTTGGCTGGTAACTTGCCGCACCCGTAGGGGTCTAGGTTTCATTGCACAGGCTATCCACACGACCAAGGAACGTTGGGTTTCAGTAGCGGCTCTGTGAAACCCGGGGATCCCAGATTATATGTATTGTTCTGTGATGCTTATTACTTTTCTGTAATGTTGCATTTATCACGCCTGGAGCGATTATTGTATATTGGTATATATACTAGTAGATGTTGTATATCTTTTACACCCGCGCTAGTCCAGACCCCGCTCTGTCGTTAGTTAAGTAACCTAACGGGTGATGACGGGACCCAGTGACGAATGCGGATGGCATATACGTACATTTTATTTTCGTTCTTTTCTGGTGTGATTACATGATGGGACTGCGTTGATTCTGATCAATGCAAAGGAAAACAAACCTGTTTGGACGTTGTTGGAACAGTTTTAAAAATGTGTTATTACAAGGACGTTTTCTTTTGTTTTGCACAGTGGTATTCAGTTGGAATATCATGCACCTCATTCGACTAAGCAAGGGCCGAGATCCCTTCACCGGTAGTGATCCCTTAGGCAGAAATTTGCGTCATGGTAATAACTTCAGTATAGTCGATTACTTATTGCCTTGCACAGTGGTATTCAGTTGGAATATCCTGCACCTCATTCGACGAGGAAAGAGCCGAGATCCCTTCACCGGGAGTGACCTCTTTAGCGAAGGTTTTCGCCTCTATATTTTCTAAAAAGGTATCAGGTTCCTTCAGCGATATCAAGTTCGTTACGTTAAAGGTTTTTCGCCCAAAACCAGCCGTAGCCCTCCGTCGTTTCAGACAGGTAGCACGTAGTATTTATGCTATGTTTGTTGGCCTTCGTCAAGGCATAGTGGATGGTAGCTGCTTATTGGTTTTCGGTTGTATAGATAGATGAGTTGGTTTGGGACAGTCGTTCTGCCATTTGGCCAATGTCAGGGGTATGTACGGGTGGGTTCAAATTGACAAGATAATGACGGGTAGAACTTGACATGTGACTTATGATTTGTTGGCCTTCGTTAAGGTCATAAGTGTTAGTTATATGTATGCCCTAGAGGCCATTACTGTACATAGGATGTATATTGTAGTGGATGCTGGGACATATATAGGGAGGACTTTCTTGCTCGACATGATAGTATGCTATCTGGTTACACTTTACCTTAACGTGTATACTGATTGTCTCTCTGTTACATGTTGGTAAAGCCCTTAGGATCTGTACTTGACTACCTGGACTATGATGCGGATCATACTAGTGGGGACATGGTAGTCTATAAGTACATCCTTCAAAGTCCCTAGTCGAGGGTGTATCGAGACGGGGCATCGATATACCAGAGTAGACTAGCGTATACCTTCTCGACCCATACAGATGGGCGATGGATGATCCCATATCCATCGGTGTTTGACATCAGAGATGATATACGGGTGCTCAGTAGAGACTGGGTACACTGGACGGACTCGCCGAGAACTCCCAGATGGTATTATACCTCACGTCAGATGGCAGTTCTCTGGTGACACTGGTACAGAGTAGTCTGTTGACCCGAGATCGTCATAGAGTCTTGTGTGGTTCCCACTGTGCTTTGATTTCCATCTTACCACGTCCAAGAGGGCGTGCAAAACGGTGGTTTTTGGGTACAGTCCCGAGTCACATGGAGGCAATGAGCGATAGGAGGGGATTCGTCTCTCCCGGTATATGGGGGTTGATGTTGCGCTGTGTTCGATTGGCTATAACAGGAAATCCCTGGCCAGGGTTGCTGAGATTTACTGGTAAGTGTTACCAGTAGTTTCTCGAACAGTTATAGACCTCATATCGACACGACTTATTGAGCTATTGGGGTCTGACGTATACCACCCCTAGGCGAGATATGCGACATATCAGACGATCAGACCGGACTGTACGGTAGTGTTACTGGTCGGATTCACTGGAGTGTGAGCGGGCTTGCTCGTCGATCTTCAGATCGCTCAATACCCGGGTGGCCGTTACGTTTAGCAGACCGCTTGCGGCTTGTGGATGTTTGATATGATCATCATCCGCTGCCGGCGTATTGACGAGTCTTTAGAGTCCTACACAGAGGTTTCCTGGCTCAAGCGAAACGAAATAGGAGCGCATATGAGATATGTGCGGGACCGAGAATAATGCGTGTATGTGATACCGTATTCTATTCTCGCGATAAATATATCGAATGGTTGTATGCGATATAACCTAGTTATCGATTCAAGCGTTGATTCGATAAGCCGATATATTGTATACTAGTCGGTTGTGTGCGACATAACCGGGTCATTGAATCAAGTGTTGATTTAATGATTTAATGCATATTTATATATTTGATATATTACTTTGCATCAACTAGTATCGGTTTACTTAAGATGGATTTTCTCACTCGGATGGGCGCATTGTATATGCGATATACTTTTGTGCATTTGCTTGTATCATGTTTGATGATACATGATTGTTTAAGTGTAAGTTAAGAATAAACCATGGTTATTAATATGATTAGGGTTTTATTTCCTTTTATTATTTATTTATCTATTTATTTATTTTGGAAATAATTAGAAAAGGAATAAGAAGAAAATGGTGGCTATTTTGTTTCATATTGAAGCTTCTTGAAGACTTTGACCTAGTGACCATTTTGTTCTTATCCTTAACCCTAACCATTCCATTAACCATGGTCTTTTCTCTACACTTAACTAGGGTTCAAGTTATGATAAGAATTGTTTCTCTTTTCATTATTCTTTTAACTTATCATAACAATGATCTTCTTCTTGCTCTTCTTCTTCTTCATGAAAAGCAAGCTCCATCAATGGTGGATTGATGGAAAGAGTGAGAAATCCAATTCTAAAGTTAACCCACTTCCTATTTCTTCATCCTCTACCTCTTGCCAAGTAGTAGAGTGTGTTTCCTTCACAAGATTTTAGGGTTTGGTGAAGGTGGAGCTTGATTCATCGATGCCTCGACGTAGATCATCTTCGGCATGGACATCGACGACCTAGCTTGCCCATTCTCCGACGAAGCCGATCTTAGAGCCCAGATTTGATTTGGACAGCGGAGAGGACCTCGTTGCGGAGCCGTGGAGGTGGAGCACCGGATCTACAAAGGTTGTATTTCCGTATTCCCTTAGTTAACTGTTAACTAGTTCTTGTTCGCCTAGAAATCTAGTATACGATCCGTTGTTTAGGGTTTGTAGGCACCATAATTTTTGAAATTGCCATGGTTGATGGCTTGGGAGACCTCACTAGAGTGCCTAGGAACCCTGCAGTGGTATCAGAGCCTAGCTAGAGCCTTAGGCGAAGTCCAGACGGAAATTGAAGTCCGAACGAACCCGAAACCCCGATTCAAAGTTGCTCTCTGTACAATTTTTAAAATCTGGTATTTTTCCACATTAAAAATGTTCAGAAAAATCAGCAGGTGAATATATGAAATACTGTAAAATTCGTGCACCCAATTCGTTTAATGCGCCGCGCTTCCGCGGCACAAGCTTGGCTTGTGCGGCGGAAGGGCGGCCATTTTGTCTTTTCTGGGATCAGAATTTGTACAGTAATTCTTAATTTCCAGTGTTGGTCTTCCTGGATATTTTTAATAATTTTTCAAGAGTTGAAATTTCTGCAGTTGTTTTGGGGATTCGGTATTTCGATCGGGGTATCAAATTTTGTCTGTGTGTTTTCGGGATAAATTTTAGAATATGTTAAAAAGTTCGACCGGATATAAATACCCAACTTTTCCCCTGTCGGGAAATTTCCAAGTGTTGGATTTTTCCGTAGTTTGACGACGTTCTAAGTAGTGCAAGTAATGCGATGGTCCCTCTAGAAGACACAAACCTTAACTCGATTATGTGACCGTCTTGAACTGCCCTTTGAACCTTCGGGTTTGGGGCAGTACGGCGTGCCACATGTGAGGCGTTGGCTTGACCCTTCTACGGCTGGACCGTTGGTACTGAGGCACGAACGGAATATTGTTAGACTTGTTTCATGTGTTGATCTGTATCGGGAAAACTTGGGTGTTCGATTGTTCGATCGGAAAGTTTAACATTTTCTGTTTATCTGGAATGGGATACAATAATTGGAATTCACAATAAGTTATATGATAACTGAATGAATGTTATAAACGTAGCAGTTTAGTCTCACTTGATCGGTTGCCACGGATTTTTGATGTGATCAAAAGTCCGTCGCAATTACGTAGCGTACGCGGATATTCGCCGGTAAACTTAATAGACAGCCTCACTCCATAGCCCCGACCAAGTGACTGTAGGAGAACCCCGTCGCCGAAAGCATCCGTTCGGGTGCTCGCGGTAGCGGTGTTCCGCCTTGGTGCACTTTGTCGACGGCGTCGGGGGTGCGGCCGTCTACTGAAGTTTGCGACGAGCATTCGATCAGGATGTCGGGAATCTTGTTGAATTACCCGACTTGATATTGAAAAGAGTTTTCGATAATGAGACTAAAATGCGGCGTGTATAATTGTTAGGCATGCGATGTCTAAGGTATTCATTTGGTCAGGCATGCGATGTCTGAGGTGATTGCGGATTCCAACTGTTGTAGTTTTACACTTTCTTTTCTGTGACCGTAAGTGTAATATGTGATATCGCCGGTTTCGTTGCTATATGTCAACGACAATTGGGATGCGCATATTTACTTACGTTGATGACATGTGATGTTATGTGTTGCTGGATATGTTATATTGGATCGTCGTGTTTGAATAGCCGGGGGTTTTTATGTGAGATGAGTGTTTTTTATTTTCATTCATGTAAAAACTTGTATGTAATATTCTTTTATTGGGGCGCTTCCAGGTTGCGGGAGTTGTCACCTGTTGTATATTATTTACTTTTCCGCACTAGGATAGACCCAAGGAGGAGGGCACAAGTAACCGGGTTCTGGAGTCCAGTGGGAGACCAACTCGAGGAGTCGAGTCCGGGTCTCCTAACTCTAGAATTGGCAGGGTTGCTTGCCGCTCTCGTAGGGGTCTAGGGGTGTGGGTTTGGCTATTCATCACGACCGTGGAATCCGTGTTTTATACTGGCTCGTATTGAAAGCACGGACGTCCTAGTATATCCAATATTTCATATGATTCTTCTGCTGCGATATCTGTGATGAGATCATATGATGTTTCTGTGATGGATATAGTATATAGTATATATGATATATTATATAGACGTTACTTATGTTTTACACCCGCGCTAGCCCTGCCCTGCTCTGCCGTTAGTTACCTAACCTAACGGTGCACGAGGGGACATCGAGGCGAATGCGGATGGCATAAGTGTACGTCATATCTATCTGTGATGTTTAGGTACATAAATGATGGGACTTCATTAATGTGATTAATGAAATTAAAAGAAACCTAAGATGTTGTAGAATCGAATTTCAAAATAAAACAGGTAGCTACAGTTCTTGCTTTGCACAGAGGTATATGTGATATATCCTGCACCTCATTCGACGAGGAAAGGACCGAGATCCCTTCACCGGGAGTGACTCCTTTAGCAATAACTGGCAGATGCTACACATTCGGTTTGTCTTTTGATTGCTTTTAAGTGTTTTTGCTTTGCACAGTGATATATGTGATATATCCCGCACCTCATTCGACGAGGAAAGGACCGACGATCCTTTCACCGGGAGTGACTCCTTTAGCAAAACTAGAAAAGCCTCAAAAGCACTCCATTTCAAAATTCATTCGATCCTACAACGATATCAAGTTCATTACGCAATAGGTTTTCAGAAAAACCTGTCGTAGCCCTCCGTCATTTCAGATAAGTAGTAGTTAGTATTCGTGCTGCGTTTGTTGGCCTTTGTCAAGGCGCAGTGTGCGGTAGCTAACTGGTGCTTATCTGCTTATGCATATGATGCAGATTGGGTTAGGGTAGTCGTGCGACCTTGTTGGCCTTTGTCAAGGGCCGTGCGGGTGGGTTTAATTCAATCAGGAAATGACGGGTTGAACTTGACTAGCATCCTATGGTTTGTTGGCCTTTGTCAAGGTCATAGGAGGTTAGGGGCAAAATATTATCGGGAATTTCAAGTGTTGAAATTTGCAATGAGATTGCATACCTTCTATGAGATAGTTGGATCCCGATACCCGCTGCGAGTAAGAGTTACTCCTGGGAGAGTTTTACACATTGCAATTAGCCGATCAAGTAGGTGTCTAGAAAGGTGTTAACGAGGTTACGCCTCTGGGAAAACGAGGTTTACATTAATTAGGTTCGTGCGAAAGCACGGGGGACCTCCCTCAAAGTACCGACACTGGCCTGGCTGAAAGATTGGCGAACTTGTAGTGTGTAATTAATCCCGGCTAGTCTTTCCTTTTAGGGTTTGAAGGAAGATTTGATAAAAAGCAGTGGGAGCCATCCTGATTAGATAAAATAAAACCAATCTATTCTTGACAGAGCGCACGCTGAGTGTTTTCTTCTCTCTCTCTCCTGGTAGCGACCATATCACGCCTTAATCAAGATAATAATACGGAATATTGACCGAACCCGCTTGTTATACTGAGCTGGGGAACGTTGGTCCCGCTCCAACTTATAATTGTTATAAGACAGAGCAGGAAATTGGGGAATACCAGAATTCCCGTGCCGCCCAAACGAAGAAAGTGCATATGATGCATCATCTTCGGGTGTGTTCATTATATAGAACTGTTTCTCAGTGTCCTTTACGTCCTGGGTATGTGATGCCAGATCAGGATCCCGCATATGTAATATGTTACATAGGGCTACAGAAAGGTAGAGAACTGAGAACGGGTGATAAGTTTCATGAGGCAGAAAACGGGGCAAGTGTTGCAGCCAGGTCTGTCGGTCACTGTCACCCTGTATTACCAATACATTGATTCTGAACGAATGTTATTAGATACCGAACCTGATATACCAAATCATATCACTCTCTTTGATAGAAAAGAAAGGATATAATTTTGTATTGTTGGATAATGTTTTGAACATTTCCTATATCAAAAGTTGATCGGTTCAGGCACGTTATCTAAAAGCATTAATGTTCTAAATCAAACCACAGTTTTTTGTATACAGAACACACACAAGAGGAAGAGTTCAGAAATGAACGAATCCTTCTTGAGGTATTGTAGACTAGGTCAGATCAATGCGACCAGACTGGCTAGAGTTACATATAGATGCATATTTAAATCAGTTTGAATTTACATCTTGTGAAACTCGCCAGTCATGTCACAAAGATAAGATGACCACAGCTCTGTTTATTGGAAACAGAGAAAGAGTTAGTGAACTCTTGGGATGATACATGTTGATGTATGTAGGTCCCCTGTCTACACATGCCAAGACCGGTTCTTTATACTTCATTATATTCTCTGATAATCTCTCAAGATTCAGTCATATGTTCCTGTTGAAACATGAGTCCGAACCTTTTGAGATATTCACAGAATATAAGCTAGAAGTAGAGAACCAATACGGGTATAAGTATTATGTCCTTTGATGCGATCAAGGAGGAGAATACTTGAGCACGGAATTCCTGGACTATTCTAAAGGAGAATGAGATTCTCTCTCAGCATTACTCCTCCGAATACACCATAGCACGATGGTATATCGGGGCGGAGCAGATACACCCTATTTGATATGGTGTGCTCTATGATGAGTAATATTGAGTTACCTTTTTCCTTTTGGGAGTTATGCACTTGAGAAGCTGCATACCTATTGAATAGGGTTCTAATCAAATCAGTTGCCTACCACTTCATATGTGATATGGAAAGGGAAGAGCCCATATCTTAAGTTAGTTAAGATTTGGGGTTGTCCGGCCAATGTTTAAAAGCTAAATCCGGACAAGCTCGAGGCAACGTCTGTTATGTAGACCTGGAAATGTTCCAGCTATACAAACTACAGCAGATGATTTGATAGAGCCAAAGGATTCAGTAGATTCCAACGAACCTCAGCCTCTCCGCCGATGTAGTAGGGTTCCTCACCCACCAGAGAGATACTTCAGTTTCTCTATGACAGTGGGAGTGAGGATTACATCATGAGATGATGACCCAACTATTTTCGAGCTGGCCATCAGGAGTAAGACTCTGTAAGAATGGCTGGATGTTTAGTGATCTGAGATGGAATCCTTATACACCAACAAAGTATGGACTTTGGTTGCTATATCTGAAGGGTTAAATCCCCATCAGGAGCAAGTATATCTTGAGAAGATTACTTGGTGTACACGGAAAAGTTGAGACTTTCAAAGCTAGACTTGTTAAAGCTTTTCGTCATCGACCAGGCGTGGATTATGATGAAACCTTTTCAAGTGACTATGCTTAAGTCCATCCAGATCCTACTTACCACGGCTACATACCATGACTACGATATCTGGTGGTTGGGTGTCTTGACTGCTTTTCTAAATGATGATTTAGAAGAGTGCGTCTGTAAGTACACAGCCAGAGGGCTTCGTAAACAGTGGGAGCAGCGGAAACGTGTGCAAGATGCTTTATAGGATTAAAGCAGGCATCGCGGAGTTGGAACATCTGTTTTGATGTGTTAGTCACAGAATTTGACATCATCAAAATGGTAGATGAACCTTGTATAAACGAAAAGGTAGTAGGGAGTATCGTGACGATCCTCGTAGAGTACGTGGATGACATACTCTTGATAAGAAAGGAGTTTCTTATGCTACGATCGATCAATCTCCGCTTATCACCATGATTCTCCATATAGGATCAAAGTGATACCTCCTAAATCCAGGGTTTTGGATCTATGAGATAGATCTTAATGGATGTTGGGATTCTCACTAGTTGTAGTGAGATGGTATCAATCGATCCTGGGGAGAATCACTGGAAGGGTTCCAGGGTGATAAAGACGACTGAATGTCAGTCGCAGGCATTGTCTTTACCCTCAGTAAAGGGACGGTATGTTGGAAGAGTTCCAAGCTGGATACCGTGACATACTAGACGATAAAGGCAGGATACATCGCTACTTAAGATGCTACCAAAGAGGCTGTTTGGGTGTATATTGGTTCATGAGATGAACTATGTTCCTACCATTGTGTGACAATGGAGTTGTGGCTTATGCCAAGGAACGCCGGTCCCATCAGTGATCCAGACATATTCTAAGGCAGCATCGCCTGATCATGGAGATGATTGATCTCCAGGGAGATCGAGGTTTGGAGAGTAGATTCTGAGGACAACACAGCGGATCCACTCACAAAGGCCTGTTCCCAGAGAGAGACTATTATGGGATGGTTGAGTATGAGATACTACAACCACTGCTACAGATGGCCCTAGTGCAAGTGGGAGATTGTTAGTTATATGTATGCCCTAGAGGCCATTACTGTACATAGGATGTATATTGTAGTGGATGCTGGGACATATATAGGGAGGACTTTCTTGCTCGACATGATAGTATGCTATCTGGTTACACTTTACCTTAACGTGTATACTGATTGTCTCTCTGTTACATGTTGGTAAAGCCCTTAGGATCTGTACTTGACTACCTGGACTATGATGCGGATCATACTAGTGGGGACATGGTAGTCTATAAGTACATCCTTCAAAGTCCCTAGTCGAGGGTGTATCGAGACGGGGCATCGATATACCAGAGTAGACTAGCGTATACCTTCTCGACCCATACAGATGGGCGATGGATGATCCCATATCCATCGGTGTTTGACATCAGAGATGATATACGGGTGCTCAGTAGAGACTGGGTACACTGGACGGACTCGCCGAGAACTCCCAGATGGTATTATACCTCACGTCAGATGGCAGTTCTCTGGTGACACTGGTACAGAGTAGTCTGTTGACCCGAGATCGTCATAGAGTCTTGTGTGGTTCCCACTGTGCTTTGATTTCCATCTTACCACGTCCAAGAGGGCGTGCAAAACGGTGGTTTTTGGGTACAGTCCCGAGTCACATGGAGGCAATGAGCGATAGGAGGGGATTCGTCTCTCCCGGTATATGGGGGTTGATGTTGCGCTGTGTTCGATTGGCTATAACAGGAAATCCCTGGCCAGGGTTGCTGAGATTTACTGGTAAGTGTTACCAGTAGTTTCTCGAACAGTTATAGACCTCATATCGACACGACTTATTGAGCTATTGGGGTCTGACGTATACCACCCCTAGGCGAGATATGCGACATATCAGACGATCAGACCGGACTGTACGGTAGTGTTACTGGTCGGATTCACTGGAGTGTGAGCGGGCTTGCTCGTCGATCTTCAGATCGCTCAATACCCGGGTGGCCGTTACGTTTAGCAGACCGCTTGCGGCTTGTGGATGTTTGATATGATCATCATCCGCTGCCGGCGTATTGACGAGTCTTTAGAGTCCTACACAGAGGTTTCCTGGCTCAAGCGAAACGAAATAGGAGCGCATATGAGATATGTGCGGGACCGAGAATAATGCGTGTATGTGATACCGTATTCTATTCTCGCGATAAATATATCGAATGGTTGTATGCGATATAACCTAGTTATCGATTCAAGCGTTGATTCGATAAGCCGATATATTGTATACTAGTCGGTTGTGTGCGACATAACCGGGTCATTGAATCAAGTGTTGATTTAATGATTTAATGCATATTTATATATTTGATATATTACTTTGCATCAACTAGTATCGGTTTACTTAAGATGGATTTTCTCACTCGGATGGGCGCATTGTATATGCGATATACTTTTGTGCATTTGCTTGTATCATGTTTGATGATACATGATTGTTTAAGTGTAAGTTAAGAATAAACCATGGTTATTAATATGATTAGGGTTTTATTTCCTTTTATTATTTATTTATCTATTTATTTATTTTGGAAATAATTAGAAAAGGAATAAGAAGAAAATGGTGGCTATTTTGTTTCATATTGAAGCTTCTTGAAGACTTTGACCTAGTGACCATTTTGTTCTTATCCTTAACCCTAACCATTCCATTAACCATGGTCTTTTCTCTACACTTAACTAGGGTTCAAGTTATGATAAGAATTGTTTCTCTTTTCATTATTCTTTTAACTTATCATAACAATGATCTTCTTCTTGCTCTTCTTCTTCTTCATGAAAAGCAAGCTCCATCAATGGTGGATTGATGGAAAGAGTGAGAAATCCAATTCTAAAGTTAACCCACTTCCTATTTCTTCATCCTCTACCTCTTGCCAAGTAGTAGAGTGTGTTTCCTTCACAAGATTTTAGGGTTTGGTGAAGGTGGAGCTTGATTCATCGATGCCTCGACGTAGATCATCTTCGGCATGGACATCGACGACCTAGCTTGCCCATTCTCCGACGAAGCCGATCTTAGAGCCCAGATTTGATTTGGACAGCGGAGAGGACCTCGTTGCGGAGCCGTGGAGGTGGAGCACCGGATCTACAAAGGTTGTATTTCCGTATTCCCTTAGTTAACTGTTAACTAGTTCTTGTTCGCCTAGAAATCTAGTATACGATCCGTTGTTTAGGGTTTGTAGGCACCATAATTTTTGAAATTGCCATGGTTGATGGCTTGGGAGACCTCACTAGAGTGCCTAGGAACCCTGCAATAAGTGCATGGGGTAAAAATCATATCGGGAGTTTCTAAAGAAACTGAAACTTACCAGGCATGCGCATACCTTCTGGAGTGTGATAACATGAGTGGATTCCATCACGTTATCATGCGATGAGAGTTGGATCCCGATTCCCACTGATAAATTGGTTTACTCTTCGGGTGATCCTGATTGATTCTTCTTTCAGGTTTGGAGGAGAATTTGACAGTACAGTGGGAGGTTTCTTGATTAGATAAAGTGATAACCATTCTGATCTAGGTTAGAGTGCACGCAGAGTGTTTCTTTTCTCTCTCTCTTTGGCAGCGACCTTTGATCGACCCTAGACTATGACTCAGTGACAAAGTTGACCGAATCTTCTTAAAATACTGGCTTTTGGATTGTCTAAGTTGCATAAGTCATTGCCGCTCCTTCTTTTACCCTTTGCATTTCTCAGAACACCTCGTATCACTACGAACATCCACTTCCATTAGATAGATCCATCGTATGGTTATATACGAACTCGAAAGGACTTCTTCGAAGATGGATCCACGTTCAGAAGAAATTGAATTGGTTTATTCAATTGTCTTTTATCATCACCTTCTCTCAGGTTGCGAGGGCTCCTTAGTTTAGGAGAGTACACCTATTATGCTTATTGGATAGTCTTCTTCCAAAGCATAGGCAGGTGCCGAAAGATAGGAATGAAGAAAACCAATTAGCCTAAGTAGGGTGTACATAAGGTAATAAGTAAAGACAAAATAAAGGGAATAGAAAGAGGGCAAAGTAAATTGCGACTGCTATCATTCACGACCAAACCGCGTACTTCATCGCCACTCCTACTTCACATTTGCTTTTTTCCCCAGTTCAGGAGAAATAGAATAAGGTATTATTCAGTTGTCTTTTATCATCACCTTCTCTCAGGTTACGAGTACTCCTAGGATTAGGAGAGTACACCTATTATGTTTACTGGATTGTCTTCTTCCAAACCATAGGATGGTGCCGAACGGTAGGGAAGGAAGAAAACCACTTAGCCAAAAGGCGGTGTATAGAAGGTAATGAATAAAGACAAATAAAGGGATTTGGAGAGATGGCAAAAAAATATACGGTTATAGTCATGAATTGGATTATGGAAGAGGCATTATTAGGAATACTAGGATACCCCTACGAAACATTTTTCATGTTTCAGTTTCACTTTGCATTGTTAAAAAGAAAATTGATTTCCTGATTAGATACTTACTCCAGGGTATGTATTTACCAGATATGATTCTCACATCTGTATGGTTTTACAGATGATGAGTGGGAGTAAGTTATTAGGAATAAGGTGATCATCCTCATTATATCAGAATTCGTTGTAATTGGTGATATTTGAGGAAGTCGCCTGTGTTTTTGCCGGACGGCAAGTATTTGGTTTTGAGTATCCGTTGTTGTGCACCAATTTCAAAATGATATATCTGTACGTTTATTTTTATAAAGTGAGATATAACTTCTTGAAATTATGTCCTTGACATTTACCTATATCAGTTGACGATTGGGTAAGGAACATTGAACAACGGAGTAGTTCTTAACCATAAGTACAGTTTTCAACCTACGATGCACAGGTTTTTAGTTATTCGACTCAGGGGACTCATACAGAGTATTGTATGCTGTCCAGTGTCCATCAGGACAAAGTGGTTGGTCCTCGTACTATGTTCTGTTTACTTGTGACTTCTCTAGTTTTTAGACAAGTGTTTCGTACAAATACAATGTCTAAGTTTTGAGAAGTTATAGGTATAAGAATAAAGTTGAGAACCAGGTGTCGCAAGTATCGGGATTCTTCAAGGTGATTGAAGATATAGATACTTGTGATTGGTATTCAGTTGATAGTAATGTTTTTGAGAAACTTGTTTCTCTTTCAGGTTACTCATAATTGGATGCATTCCTAAGTTGAGTAATGCTGATTAGCCTCTCTCCATTAAGTTGATATGCACTGGAGACAGCTGCATAATTTGAATCTGGTTACAATTAAATAAGTGTCAAAGTTTCTATATTGGATATAGAATGGTTCATATCTTAACGATGTTAAGGTATGGGGAGTGTCCGGCTTACGCTTAAAACCAAACTCTGGATAACTCAAGGCACGTTTCTGTAATGGCAGTTTGCTGGTTGGCCCATGCTACGACGAGGGTTGATTTTTTACCATCTGGAAGATCAATGATGATATTGTGATTGACTCGCCATAGTTTTAGTAAAATGGATTTTTTTACAAAACAGTAGTGGGAGTATGGTAGAACTGGAAGAGATTTCAGAACCGCAAACGATTACAGAAAATTTAATAGGACCTAAAGATTCAGTCAGGTTTGACATTCCATTAGCCACTCCGCAGATATGGTGGGTAACCTCAGACACCCGAGAGGCACTCCGGTAGCCTCAAGGACGGTGACAGGGAGGTTCTTGTTTACCCAGACTTGACACTACTGTTGTTCCAGTCTATGAGACCCGGCAGGAGGTGAAGTATAGCGTCGTTCTAAACTAGCATTAGAAGTGCACGTATATATTATTCTGCCAGAGGGTTGTTGTGGTCAGTGGGAGCAGCGGAAGCATAGTGGGCAAGTAGCTTATGTCTATTCATAGACTAGAGCAAATATAGCGGAGATAGATCATCTAATTTTGATGTGACAGTTATGGATTTGACTTCATCAGAATAGGTGATGGATCTGTTAAGAAGGTAGTAGGGTCACTACTACAAATAAAGGTTGCCCCTACGGATTTATCCGTAGGGGCAACCCACTGCCCCTACGGATATCTGCGTAGGGGCGAAAAAATACCCCGTAGGTGCAAAGGCCGCAGGTGCAAGTTGAGGCCCTGAACTTGCCCATACGGGCAAATTCTTGCCCCTACGGATATATCTGTAGGTGTTGTTGCCCCTACGGATTACTCCGTAGGGGCAATCAAATCATATATGTATTTTTTTTTTTGAATATATTGTATGTACCTACGGATACAACCGTAGGTCCTTGTTCTACCCCTACGCATATATCCGTAGGTAAAATGCCGTAGGGGCAAAATATCAGGAAACCTGATATTTGGACCCTACGGATAACTCCGTAGGGGATAGACAGTGGCCCCTACGGACATATCCGTAGGGGCACTCCCAACACCCTGCACTGAGATCAGGGGGGAAAATATCAGGTTTCCTGATAGTTTGCCCCTACGGATATGTCCGTTGGGGCAACATATATACCTACGGTTTAATCCGTAGGTACATATTGTCTGTATTTTTTTTTAAAAAATGGGCTGCTAGATTTTTTCCCGCCCTGTGCACAATACTATATACATCAATCAAATCATATATTGCAGTATTCATAATCACATCTCACGCATATATATAATATACAAAAGAAACCCAAAAACTGAATATGATATAAATACAAACCAATATCAATATCGTTTCAAAATGTAGTACAATGTGATATAAATAAATACATGTTTCAAAAAATAAGAACCAAAAAGCTACCCTAGTTCGGTCCAGCTCCACCTCTGAATAACGTTAGAATAACGCGCGCCTGCTCCTCGGTCAATACACTCTGCAATGCGTCGCGAGCGGGAGTCTGAGCGGCATGTGGAGCTGGAGATGTGGTCTGCGCAGCCGCCGTCGAGGTAGTCGCTTGCGGAGCCGCGGCTGCGGGAGTCTGAGTGGGCGGTGGAGCTACAGGAGCTGTCTGCGGAACCGCAGCCGATGTAGTGGCTTGCGGAGCCGCAGCCGAAGGAGATGCATGTGGAGGCTCGGCCGATCTACCCTGTCGCGTCTGGACATAACGTGTGTAAGAAGCGTGTAAGAACTGTGTATTATTCGAATTCGTTTCATTATTAAGTAATTTCGAAACCCTGTTTGGATATCTAGTTTGGAAAAGCGTTGTTTATTTTAATTACATATGTATGTATGATTAATCAAACTTAAGTCTAAAACCAAATAAGCTCAAGCTACGTACTAATTATGGATATGTTGATATGTATATAATATGAAATGATATTTTACTATAAAGTTGTATACATACCAGCATCTCCTTCAACTCTTGAACGGTGGCCCTCAAGCTATCCAGTTCCTGATGGACATGCCGGTCACTGGAGACGGAGGAAGTAACCGCCGTGGTGGAGTCCAACCTCATATGGGCCCTGCTAGGGCCCAATCCCCGACCTCTCTCCCAACCTCCGTGGTGCCCTCCGTGTGCGGCGTCCAGAACTGGGGTCAGCAGCCTCGGATCGTTCTGTCCGGTAAAATCGATCCCCGAGGCCTGGGCCTGCTCAACCACCCGCTCCTACACCCACATTAAGCAGTAAAGTATAAGTATAAAATTTAAACTTGAACCTTCCAAAACTAAATTATCATTACAACGGGCCATGTACTGTGACTTCCAGCCATATAGTTGAATGGGCAGAAGCCATCGGCAGCCAGTCCGAGCCGGACATTGCGAGGATCGCTACTGAATATTGCGTGCCTCCTATCGAAATCCTTCCATGCCGGTGAATCTCTTGGATGGCTCATTTTTCCATTTTCGCTTGGAGGAGCACGGTGATGCCAAATCACTGCCTCGGCTGTTTTCTTGCACCTGAATAGCCTCTGTAGCCTCTGTGTTATAGGAAAATATCGTGCTATCTTCACAGGTATATCAGGCTTCTTATCAGAATCTTTCAGCTTATACCTGGTCTCTCCGCATGTTGGACACTTTTTCAAATCTGAATTCTCTTTCAGGTACAACACGCAATTTTTAGGACATGCTTGAATCTTCTCGCACTTTAGACCCAAATCAGACATCATTTTCTGGGCTTCGTACCAGCTTTCGGGCACATTATTTCCCGGAGGCATAGAATCTTTCAAGAACGAAAGAAGCATTGTGAATGACTTGTTGCTCCATCCATTTAGGCACTTAATTTGGAAAAGTTGGACGAACCATGAGAGGGTGGAATACTTCGCATTCTCAAAAATTGGTTTCCTAGCATCATTCATGAAATTTTCATATTTATCCGCACGCGGTCCTTGACCGGAAGGAATGTCATCTTCGGTACGAATAGATTCACCTAGGGCGGCCTCTACCATATTCTCCATTTCTTCTGATGGAAATAAATTTCCGTCTCCTGCCGTATTACCGAATTCTTCTTCTTCTCCAGCCACATTATCATGTTCTCCTTCTTCTTCTACCGCAGTACTGCATTCTTCTCCTTCCCCGTGATATTTCCAAGTTGAATAAAGTCTAGTAAACCCATGTTTTACAATATGAAGCTCTGCCAATTCTACCTTCTGCCAGTACTTATTGCCACATCTATCGCACGGACAGAGAATCTTCTCTATTATGATCTTATTATGTGCTCGTGCAAATTCAAGGAAAGCAGCAACTCCTGCGACAAACTTAGGCTGCATACGTTGTTTCCAATCCACATACATCCAGTCCTTAACTCTGACGTACTCATGGGCCATGTTAGACTGAATAACATATAAATTGTAGGTTATGCTGACCATATTGAGAAATATAAGAACGGGATAGTTACTGACAAAGGAGAAAATCCGTGTATATGCTTTGTGTGTGCGTTTGTCGTTGAAAAGAATAAATTATCGCACGTTATGTTAACCGATAGACGGGGACTAAGTGGCGCTTTTAGTTTCATATATGAGTATCGATGGGAATATGAAGGTTTCATATTATCATATATTGGTTTTAACCCGAACATCTCGAATCGCTCTCTAATTATGCGTTTGTATGTATGTGTTCCGGCTGTCGGGGGTAGGCTTCTATCCCATTAAGAATGTATAGAGCGAACGCCCATCACTTGTGCTTTCAACCGTTTCGAGTAAATTTCGACAGCACCTCCCCGCTGTTCTCCGAGTACACTGTAATAGAATAGATAATCATTTCAAAGCTGTGAAACAACGTTGAAATGAACATCTAATCTATCTTTGTACACGGAGAACTAGCGGAAAGGTACCGACGAAATATCTCGAAACGGATGAAAACATAAGTGAATGAAGGCGTTTGCTTTATACATTCTTAACTTGTCCACACGGGACAAATCTATGGGTTACCATACGATTGAATTTTCTCGTCGCGTAGACTATACGACGGTTGTTAGTATCGAGCTATACTGTCCGATATTTAACAACCTTCGTATAGTTCTAGGTCATGACGAGCATCACACGTATGTTAACCGATAGAAGGGGACTAAGTGGCGCTTTTAGTTTCATATATGGGTATCGATGGGAATATGAAGGTTTCATATTATCATATATTGGATTTAACCCGAACATCTCGAATCGCTCTCTAATTATGCGTTTGTATGTATGTGTTCCGGCTGTCGGGGGTAGGCTTCTATCCCATTAATAATGTATAGAGCGAACGCCCATCACTTGTGCTTTCAACCGTTTCGAGTAAATTTCGGCAGCACCTCCCCGCTGTTCTCCGAGTACACTGTAATAGAATAGATAATCATTTCAAACCTGTGAAACAACGTTGAAATGAACATCTAATCTATCTTTGTACACGGAGAACCAGCGGAATTATACCGACAAAATATCTCGAAACGGATGAAACCACAAGTGAATGAAGGCGTTTGCTTTATACATTCTTAACTTGTCCACACGGGATAAATCTATGGGTTACCATACGATTGAATTTTCTCGTCGCGTAGACTATACGACGGTTGTTAGTATCGAGCTATACTGTCCGATATTTAACAACCTTCATATAGTTCTAGGTCACGACGAGCATCGCACGTATGTTAACCGATAGACGGGGTCTAAGTGGCGCTTTTAGTTTCATATATGGGTATCGATGGGAATATGAAGGTTTCATATTATCATCGAGTATCATATATTGGTTTTAACCTGAATATCTCGAGTCGCTCTCTAATTATGCGTTTGTTGTGCATTCGTGTTGTATGTGTAACATGATTTTAAACCATTGAGATCAAGATTGATAGAACTGATCATCCTACATTACAATAGCATTCATCAACCAAAAACTATTATTGCAATGGTATACATCTATAACAATCAACAATTAAAACTACAAATATAGGATACTGATATCATAAAGCGTTATGAGACACGTCATCTGCCACGTGTCGTGATCATGGAAATCGCTAATATTGAGCATCATCAAGATTAGATTATGGTTTTGAAGCAAGTTATTGAGCATCTTGGATTGATTGTCAAGTGTTGATTTTTATTTCAACACTTGATAGAATGAAAATCATAAATACAGTTGCAAAATGTGTTCCTCACCCCCATAAAGTGGATCTTAACAATCCAGACAAGACCATCATTGTTCAAATTGCCAAGGTAGACATAATCTCAGCAGTTATTTACGGTTGCTAGCTTGTATTTCTTGTTGCTATTCTTTTTTTTCCTTGCCCTTTCTTTCTTTCTTTTTTTTTGGGGGTGGGGGGGTTGTGTTTGAAAAGTTTTAACCAACTCACTGCTATTTCTAGGCAATGCAGGAATATAACTAGTTTTATCCCCCAAAAGAAAGAGCTTCAGGCTTCATGCGTCAAGCGATGTGTATAATTATAGGATTTTCTTGCTAGCGGTTCATTTACAACTATTCTTTAGTCTATATGCCTAGCATCTGCTACTAGATATTACATCTTGCATCAACACCCCGCAAGTTAAAATCAAAATCGATTATTTTTTTCTTGATCTTTTTCTGATTTTCTACCATCTGTGTCGAGTAAATTATGATTAACATTGTATTTGTCAACTAATCAGAAGAGCCATTCAACCAGCCCCACCGTAACCCTAACCCCAGCCCCACCGTAACCCTAACACCAGCCCCACCGTAACCCTAACCCCAGCCCCACCGTAACCCTAACCCCAGCCCCAGCCCAGCAGCAGCCGAACCCCAACCCTAACCCTACCCCGACCCCGACCCCGACCGCCACCGCGACCCCTGCCCAACCCCAACTCTCGCGTGCGCAACCCAGACCCAGCCATGAACCCTAAGCCCAAAATAATCCAAAAATTCTTTAATTTACCTCGAGATTTATACCTGAACGGCTGCTGGTGGGCTGGAGCGACGACGGTGGCAATTTGGCGACGAAACCGGCGGTGGCGACGACTGTGGCGACGAAACCGGCGGTGGCGACGACGGTGGCAACGACGGCGTGGCGATTTGGGGTTTTTTCTCGCGTGCGATTGAGAGAGAGAGAGAGAAAGTGAGCGTAGGCGATCGATCTGGCTTTATTTTAAAACGATATTTACTTGCCCCTACGGACATAACCGTAGGTCTTTTGTTTGCGGCTCCGTAGGGGCAAACACCAAATTAAGAATTAATATTTTTATTCTTGGACG
Organism: Agapanthus africanus; assembly: GCA_030015575.1. NCBI lineage: Eukaryota > Viridiplantae > Streptophyta > Magnoliopsida > Asparagales > Amaryllidaceae > Agapanthus > Agapanthus africanus. The sequence continues at coordinate 190,857,671 of CM057347.1, read as the reverse complement.
TCTGTGCCCGTAGGTGTGATGTCCTGGTATCTGGATGACATACACATCGTAGGAAGTAAAATTCATATACTACGATCGATTATACTTTGGTTGTCACACAATTGTTTCTCCATATAGGATATGGATATAATATGTGACATTCTGGTTACTAGATCTATGGTTTTAGATCTAGATTTGGATAGTTTTCCAATCTGGGTACTTTAACAGTATTCTAAAGGTATTTAGAATAGATGACTTCTGGCATGGTGGTGTACCTGCAGGTGATGGAGTCACCCTCTCTAAAGGTGTCTTACAGACTAAAAGGGAGAGAGATGTACATGATTGGCAGATCACTTGCTCAGGCAATTGAGTCAATCATGAGATGTCAAGTACCACACCAGATGTTGTTTTTGCACTAGATGCAATAAGTTAAGATATTAATCCAATCCTGGAGAAACATTCGGAGGCAGTTTTAGAACATAAGTAAATGTTCTACGGATTTGACAATGGCAGCCTCCTTCGGGAGACTGTTATCATTCCACGCTTCCAAAGGTGACATGGATGACAGAGTGATTATCAGTGTTATAGTTTTTCCTCTGACGACGGGCAGTATTATGGACAGGTGGTCCAAGAGGATAGTGTGGGAGGCATGGTGCAGGATACTGATTAGTTTCAGTTGTCGATACAATCTATGAAGTTTGGATTTGGAGTTCTTTTATGAACTAGGTCCCAACAGATATCCAGACATATTCTAAGATAAGTATTACTCAATTCGGGAGATGGATTTCTCCGTGAACTTGAGATTAAGAGAGATATAGAAAAATACATTAGGGCGGATCCACTCACTGAGGCTATTTCTCGAACACAAGAGTTTTACAAATGAGCTTTGTGAAACTGATTAGTAGAGGAGTTGGGTGTTCGGTATCACACGGGTTGTGAGTATGCAACATCGCAATAATTAGCCTTAAGTGCAAGTGGGAGATTGTTGGATGTAGTCCCCTCAAAGTCAATTATTGGATTACAGGTACGTGATTGCAATGATTGAGGGAGGACCTATACCGGTAGGACAGTCTTACTCAAGATGATAGTATGCTATCTAGTTTGCCTTTATCAGTCGTGTACAACTTTAGGTGACATGATCACTATTACACGTTGATAAAGCCCTTAGGATCCTGCTTGACTACCAACAGTATGATGGCGATCATATACGTGAGAGTTGGGTAGTCTATAATCACATCCTTAAATGTGGTCCCTAGTCGTGGGAGTTTCGAGACAGGGCATCGATACTCCGGAGAAGACTAGTGTATACAGTCGAGACCCCGACGAGGGGCGGTGGCCGGTCTCACAAGCCATTGGTGTAAGTTGGATCACCTAAAATATATACAGGTGCTCATTGGGTTATGAGTACACCGGACAGGACTCGCCGGGAACCTGCTAGTTGGTATTTATACCTAGCGTTAGATAGCAGTTCCCTGGTGACATGTGTACATGTTAGTTCATCGACCTGAGGTCGTCATTTGTCTCGTGTGAGTTCCCACTGTGCTTTGATTACTATCCTACCATGGCTCAAAGGAGTCGTGCAAACACGTTTTAGTTGGGTACAGTCCCGAGCCACATGGAGGCAAGTGAGCGGATCGGCAGGGGATTCGTCTCTCCCGGTATTGGGGGTGAGATCACGCTGTGTCTAGGAGAGCCGTTAAACCAAGTTCTTGGCCAAGGCAGGTAAGAATTATTGGTAAGTATTCTAGAAGTTTATTAGGGTGTTCAGGGCTACTCTCCGACACGACTTATACCCCTATTTGGGATCAGACGTTACCAACCCCCTAGGCCCGATCTGCGATGCTCATAGACGAACGGACCGAACAGTACGGATATTGTCACTGATAGGCTCAGTAGGGTTCCAGGATGAGTTCGCTCATCGGCTTCCCTTTCAGTCAGTACATTGGCAGTCGTTACGCACAGTTAGTGCCGCTGACGTGCTTGTGGTTAAACCTGTTGGAGATAGTGTCCTCATAGTCAATTATTGGATCGCAGGTACGTGATTGCAATGATTGCGGAGGAGCTATACCGGTAGGACAGTCTTACTCGAGATGATAGTATGCTATCTTGTTTGCCTTTATCAGTCGTGTATATGTTCAGGTGACTGATTACATGTTGCACTTTGATAGAGCCCTTAGGATCTTTCTTTACTACTAATAGTATGATGGCGATCATATACATGAGAGTTGGGTAGTTTATATGCATATCCATAATTGTGGTCCCTAGTCGTGGGAGTTTCGAGACAGGGCATCGATACTCCGGAGTAGACTAGTGTATACAGTCGAGACCCCGACGAGGGGCGGTGGCCGGCCTCACAAGCCACTGGTGTCAGTTGGATCACCTAAGATGTATACAGGTGCTCATTGGGTTATGAGTACACCGGAGAGGACTCGCCGGTAATCTGCTAGTTGGTATTATACATATCATCAGATAGCAGTTCCCTGGTGACATGTGTACAGGTTAGTTCATCGACCTGAGGTCGTCATTTGTCTCGTGTGAGTTCCCACTGTGCTTTGATTTCTACCCTACCAGGCTCAAAGGATTCGTGCAAACAGGTAGCTTTTGGGTACAGTCCTGAGCCATATGGAGGCACGTGAGCGGATCGGCAGGGGATTCGTCTCTCCCGATATTGGGGGCGAGATCGTGCTGTGTCTAGGAGAGCCATTACACAAAGCCCACGGCCGTGGCAGGAGATTTACTGGTAGGTACTCCAGTAGTATATCAGGGTGTTATTGGGCTACACTCCGACACGACTTATACTGCTATTGGGGGTCTGACGTTACTAGCCCCCTAGGCAGATATGTGATACTCATAGTCGAACGGACCAGACTGTATATACATTGTCACTGTTAGGCTCAGTTGGGTTTCCGGGTGAGTTCGCTCATCGGCCTCCCCTGAGGTCAGTCCATGGGCAGCCGTTATGCATAGCTAGTGCCGCTGACGGTTTGTGGTTAAACCCACTGCCAGGGTACTGACGAGTCATTAGAGTCCCCCACAGACAGTTTCCCAAGTTCGGGCGAAACGTTGTAGAGGCCGTATGGTTTTATGGCAGGGTTTGGAAGATGCACGTGCGTTTACGCACGTGTCATATTTCGGACAGATGATACTGGTCGGCTTTGGTTTAAGCCGGATCCGAGTATTATATTGAGTAGATATAATATCTTTGTATCAGTTGCATTTGTATTCGGTCATAACAAAAATGCGGGTATATTTATACAGTTACGGGGTTGTCCTGAAATTCGTTTCAGGATCACTTTTGGAAGTTGTCGGTTTCCAGTTTTCTATCAGCCGTCTTTTAACATTCGGTTAAAGAAGGATTTATCTTTTCTTGAGATGAGTGTGGAAGGTTCTAGAAGTTTCTGGAAGAGGTGACTTGGTTGAATGGTGTTGAGTTTTCATTGGTTGCTTTCTTTGTGTTCACACTTTGTGTTCATACTAAGATATTTTCTTGTGTTCACACTTGATATTTTTCTCTTGTGGTCACCCTCTTCCCTCCTATACTCACCCCCCATTGCTATAAGTGGCCGGCCACCATTGTGTGAGACAGAGTGAGATTGATTTCATTTTTGGTAGAAAAGACTATAGTTTTAGGGTGCATGGAAATTTCATAGCCTCTTTCATTCCATCACCCGATTCGAGTGGCAACTTCGTTAACCGATTGTCCACGGTTTTGGACGAAGTGAGGCAAAGTAATCTACTCATATTCTACATCATTCTTGGTCGTCTCTTTTAGCAAACTTGACGACCGAGTTGCCTCGAGTCAGAGGCGGGAGCCCGTTTAAAGAATCATTGATGTGGTGCCACCTGGACGAGCAGATCGGAGCAGCCGCAACGGAGCGTGGGATGATGGTTAAAGAACGAAGGACTCGGATCGTTCGGTATAACCTTTCTACACTCTTTACAGTTTGTTAGTTTAGCAATAATGGCAGATCCTGGTTTTAGTATACGATAGCGCCAGTTAAAAAGTTTTTGTTCCGTATTTGGCGTATGTAGACGGGCGGGGCGCTACCGTGGACTTACAGAGGTATCAAAGCCTCACCATTATGCTATACTAACTTGTGCTAACGCGTTTAAAACATCTATCGAACCGGAAATCAAAAACTGCAAAAATCAACCTTCACAGTTTCTGTCGATTTTAAATGATGTCCTAAAATTATTCTACATATCACAGAAATCTGTGCAGGGTTTTCTAAGCACACTGTGAAAATTCGGGCAAGTGATCTCTCAAGATTGCCGCGGAATCGCGGCCAAACCCATGGTTTGGCCGCGCTTCCGCGGCCATTCTATGGGATCAGTGCACCGAATTTGCACAGTGTCTTCTCTGTTGAAATTTGGGGTTTTTGGTATATATCTTTTGGGCCCAGATTTTGTTACTGTTCAACATATGTTCGTGGGGCCCACTTCATGATATTTAGTCGATCGAAATTTAAACATGTTAGTTTTTCAGTACTTACATTATATCTCCGACCGGGAATGTTATTTGATCGGTAAACCGCGTCTGATTGCTATAGTTCTTTTAGACGGGTTTGCGAACGTGACATTCGCGTTGATGTTCTGTGTTGTGCTGTGATGTTGCGGATTTGTCGTCGTGGATAGCAGTGTGCAATGGTAGTGCAGTTTTGATTTATTTGTACATTTGATATTGCGGGGCGAGCGTCCAACTTGTGGACTGCCGTCACTGCCTGTTGTATAATATTCTTTTAGGGCACGACCAGGTTGCGGTCGATGTACCTGTTGTACTATTTTTCCATTTCTGTACTAGGTTTTACCCCGCGACGGAGTGCACGGATAGCCGGGTTCTGGAGGGCAACGGGTCCGCATCTCATGGGTTTGAGAGGCAGAGGGGCCTTACTCTAAAATTGGCAAACTATTCGCCGCACTCGTAGGGGGTTCAGGTTGACCCAAGGAGGGGTGCTCAATTTACCGGATTCCGTGAAGTGTCGGGTGTTCCATTCACTATGCTGTGGGGGACTACCTCACTTCAGGTTTTTTCGGGTAACTTGCCACACCCGTAGGGGTCTAGGTTTCATTGCACAGGCTATCCACACGACAGGGGAACGTCGGGTTTCAGCAGTGGCTCTGTGAAACCCGGGGATCCCAGATTATCTGTATTGTTCTGTGATGCTTATTACTTTTCTGTAATGTTGCATATTATCACGCCTGGAGCGATTATTGTATATTGGTATATATACTATTAGATGTTGTATATGTTTTACACCCGTGCTAGTTCAGTCCCCGCTCTGTCGTTAGTTAAGTAACCTAACGGGTGATGACGGGACCCAGTGACGAATGCGGATGGCATATACGTACATTTTATTTTCGTTCTTTTCTGGTGTGATTATTTGATGGGACTGTGTTGATTCTGATCAATGCAGAAGAAAACAAACCTGTTTATAGTTGTTGGAACAAATTTAAAAGGTGTTATTGCAAAGACGTTTCCTTTTGTTTTGCATAGCGGTATTCAGTGGAATATCCTGCACCTGATTCGATGGGGCAAGGACCGATATCCCTTCACCGGGACTGACCCCTTGGGCAGAAGTTTGCGTCTGGGTAATAACTTCACTATAGTCGATTACAAGTTGCTTTGCATCGCGGTATTCAGTGGAATATCCTGCACCTCATTCCACGAGGAAAGAGCCGAGATCCCTTCACCGGGAGTGACCTCTTTAGCAAAAGGTTTTCGCCACTATATTTTAAAAAGCTATCAGGTTCCTTCAGCGATATCAAGTTCGTTACGTTAATGGTTTTTCGCCAAAAACTAGCCGTAGCCCTCCGTCGCTTCTTTTGGGTATTTAGTAGTATTCAAGCTATGTATTTTGACCAACGCCAAGGCATAGTGTTTGGTAGCTGCTGGGTATTCAATTGTTGCATAGATAGATGAGTTGGTTCGGGACAGTCGTTCTGCCATTTTGGCCAACGTCAAGGGCATGTGCGGGTGGGTTCAAATTGACAAGATAGTGACCGGTAGAACTTGGCATGTGACTTATGAAATTTTGACCAACGCCAAGGTCATAAGAGCATGGAGCAAAAATCATATCAGGAGTTTCTAAAGAAACTGATACTTGCCAAGTATGGGCATACCTTCTGGAGTATGAGTAACGTGGATGCATTCCATCACGTTATCATGCGATGAGAGTTGGATCCCGATTCCCACTGATGAGTTGGTTTACTCTTCGGGTGATCCCGATTGATTCTTCTTTTAGGTTTGGAGGAGAATTTGACAAGACAGTGGGAGGTTTCCGGATTAGATAAAGCGATAACCATTCTTATCTTGGTTAGAGTGCACGCAGAGTGTTTCTTTTCTCTCTCTCTTTGGCAGCGACCTTTGACCGACCCTAGACTATGACTCAGTGACCAAGTTGACCGAACCTTTCTTAAAATACTGGCTTTTGGATTGTCTGAGTTGCATAAGTCATTGCCACTCCTTCTTTTACCCTTTGCATTTCTCAAAACACCCCGTATTACTATGGACATCCACTTCCATTGGATAGGTCCATCGTATGGTTATATACGAACTCGAAGGGACTTCTTCGAGGATGGATCCAGGTTCAGGAGAAATAGAATTGGTCTATTCAGTTGTCTTTTATTTTCACCTTCACTCAGGATGCGAGGGCTCCTTGTTTTAGGAGAGTACACCTATTACGCATATTAGATAGTCTTATTCCAAACCATAGGCAGGTGCTGAAAGGTAGGGAATGAAGAAAACCAATTAGCCTAAGTAGGGGTGCAGAAGACAATAACTAAAGACAAAATAAAGGGATTAGAAAGAGGGCAAAGTAAATTGCGACTGTTATCATTCACGACCAAAACCGCGTACTTCATCGCCACTCATATTTCACCTTTAAAGGAATAAGGTATTATTCAGTTGTCTTTTATCATCACCTTTCCTCAAGATGCGAGTACTCCTTGGTTTAGGAGGGTACACCTATTATGCTTACTGGATAGTCTTCTTCCAAACCATAGGCTGGTGCCGAACGGTAGGGAAGAAAGAAAACCATTTAGCCTAACGATGGTGTACAGAAGGTAACGACTAAAGACAAATAAAGGGATTCAGAGAGATGGCAATAAAATATACGGTTGAAGTCATGAATTGGATTATGGAAGAGGCATTGCTATGAATACCAGGATACCCCTACGAAACATTTTCATGTTTCAGTGCATTGTTAAAAGAAAACTGTTTTCCCGATTAGATACTTACTCCAAGGGTATGTATTTACCAGTTTTTATTCTCATATCTGTATGGTTTTACAGATGATGAGTAGAAGTTATTGGGAATTAGGTGATCATCCTCATTATATCGGAATTCGTTGTAATTGGAGATATTTGAGGAAATCTCCAGGGTACAGTTTCCAACCTACGATGCACAGGTTTTAGGTTGTTCAACTCAGCGGACTTATACAGAGTATTGTATGTTGTCTAAGTGTCCATCAGGACAAAGGGGTAGGTCCTCGTACTATGTTCTGTTTACTTATAACTTCTCTAGTTTTTAGACAAGTGTTTCGTAGAAATACATGGTCTATGTTTTGAGAAGTTGTGGGTATAAGAATAAAGTAGAGAACCAGGTATCACGAGTATCGGGATTCTTCAAAGAGATCGAAGATGTAGATTCTTGTGATTGGTATTCAGATAATAGTAATGATTTTGAGAAATTTGTTTCTCTTTCAGGTTACTCATAATTGGAAGGATTCCTAAGTTGAGTAATGCTGATTAGCCTTTTTCCATTAAGTTGATATGCACTGGAGACAGCTGCATGATTGAATATGGTTCCAATTAAATTAGTGCCAAAGTTTCTATATTGGATAAAGAATGGTTCATATCTTAACGATGTTAAGGTACGGGGAGTTATCCAGCTTATGCTTAAAACCAGACACTGGATAACTCAGGGCACGTTTCTGTAATGGCTGTTTGTGGGTTGACCCTGGCTATGACGAGGGTTGATATTCTACCATTTGGAAGATCAATAGTGATATTGTTCTTGACTCGCCACAGTTTTAGTAAAATGGATTTTTTCAGAAAACAGTAGTGGGAGTATGGTAGAACTGGAAGTGATTCCTGAACCGCGAACGATTACGAAAAATTTAATAGGACCTATATATTCAATCAAGTTTGACATTCAATTAGCCACTCCGCAGATATGGTGGGTAACCTCAGACACCCGAGAGGTACTTCGGTAGCCTCAAGGACGGTGACAGGGAGGTTCTTATCTACCCAGACTTGACACTACCGTTGTTCCAGGCTATGAGACCCGATAGGAGGGTTGTTGTGGTTAGTGGGAGTAGCGGAAGCATAGTAGGAAAGTAGCTTATGTCTATTTATAGACTAGAGCAGTTATAGCGGAGATAGATCATCTAATTTTGATGTGACAGTCATGGGTTTGACTTCATCAGAATAGGGGATGGATCTGTTAAGAAGGTAGTAGGCTGTGATGTCATGGTATCTGGATGACATACACAGAGTAGGGAGTAAAATTCCTATACTACGATCGGTTGTACTGTGGTCGTCCCACAGTTGTTTCTCCAGACAGGATATGGATATAATATTTGACATTCTGGTTTCTGGATATATGGTTTTAGATCTAGATTTGGGTAGTTTCCCAATGTGGGTACTTTGACAGATATTCTAATGGTTTTTAGAATAGTTGACTCCTAGCATGGTGGTGTACCTGCAGGTGATGGAGTCACCCTCTCTAAAGGTGTCGTATAGACTAAAGGTGAGAGGGCTGTGCATGATTGGCAGATCACTTGCTTAGGCAATTGAGTCAATCGTGAGGTGTCAAGTACTACACCAGATGTTGTTTTTGCACTAGATGCGATAAGTTTGTATTAATCCAATCTTGGAGAGACATAAGGAAGCAGTTTTAGAACATAAGTGGATGTTCTACGGATTTGATGACGGCAGCCTCCTTCGGGAGACGATTATCATTCCTGGCTTCAAAGGTGATGTGGATGACAGAGTGATTGTTAGAGTTTTAATTTTCCCTCTGACGAGGGACAGTATTAGGGACAGGTGGTCCAAGAGGATACTGTGGGTGGCATGGTGCCGGATACTGATTAGGTTCAGTGATCGATACAGTCTAAGAAGTTTGGATTTGGAGTTCATTTATGAACTAGGTCCCATCAGATATCCAGACATATTCTAAGACAGGTATTACTCGATTCGGGAGATGTCTTTCTCCGCGAACTTGAGATTTAGAGAGATATAGAAAGAAACATCTAGGCGGATCCACTCACTGAGGCTATTTCTCAAACACAATAGTTTTACAAACGGGCTTTGTGAAACTGATTAGTAGAGGAGTTGGATGTTCGGTTTCACACGGGCTGTTAGTAGTCGACATCGCAATAATTAGCCTTGAGTGCAAGTGGGAGATTGTTGGAGATAGTGCCCTCATAGTCAATTATTGAATCGCAGGTATGTGATTGCAATGATTGCGGAGGACTTATACCGGTAGGACAGTCTTACTCGAGATGATAGTATGCTATCTGGTTTGCCTTTATCAGTCGTGTATATGTTCAGGTGACTGATTACATGTTACACTTTGATAGAGCCCTTAGGATCTTGCTTTACTACCAACAGTATGATGGCGATCATATACGTGAGAGTTGGGTAGTTTATATGCATATCCTTAATTGTGGTCCCTAGTCGTGGGAGTTTCGAGACAGGGCATCGATACTCCGGAATAGACTAGTGTATACAGTCGAGACCCCGACGAGGGGCGGTGGCCGGTCTCACAAGCCACTGGTGTCAGTTGGATCACCTAAGATGTATACAGGTGCTCATTGGGTTATGAGTACACCGGACAGGGCTCGCCGGGAATTTGCTAGTAGGTATTATACATATGGTCAGATAGTAGTTCCCTGGTGACATGTGTACAGGTTAGTTCATCGACCTGAGGTCGTCATTTGTCTCGTGTGAGTTCCCACTGTGCATTGATTTCTACCCTACCACGGCTCAAAGGAGTCGTGTAAATAGGTAGATTTTGGGTACAGTCCCGAGCAATATGGAGGCACGTGAGCGGATCGGCAGGGGATTCGTCTCTCCCGGTATTAGGGGCGAGATCGTGCTGTATCTAGGAGAGCCATTACACAAATCCAACGGCCGTGGCAGGAGATTTACTGGTAGGTACTCCAGTAGTATCTCAGGGTGTTATTGGGCTACACTCCGACACGACGTATACTGCTATTGGGGGTCTGACGTTACTAGCCCCCTAGGCAGATATGCGATACTCATAGGCGAACGGACCGGACTGTATATACATTGTCACTGTTAGGCTCAGTAGGGTTTCCGGGTGAGTTCGCTCATCGGCCTCCCTTGAGGTCAGTCCATGGGCAGCCGTTATGCATAGCTAGTGCCGCTGACGGTTTGTGGTTAAACCCACTGCAAGGGTACTGACGAGTCATTAGAGTCCCCCACAGACAATTTCCCAAGTTCGGGAGAAACGTTGTAGAGGCCGTATGGTTTTATGGCGGGGTTCGGAAAATGCACGTGCGTTTACGCACGTGTCATATTTCGGACAGATGATACTGGTCGGCTTTGGTTTAAGCCGGATCCGAGTATTATATTGAGTAGATATAATATCTTTGTCTCAGTTGCATTTGTATTCGGTCGTAATACAAATGCGTGTATATTTATACAGTTACGGGGTTGTCCTGAAATTCGTTTCAGGATCACTTTTGGAAGTTGCCAGTTTCCAGTTTTCTATTAGCCGTCTTTTAACATTCGGTTAAAGACGGATTTATCTTTTCTTGAGAAGAGTGTGGAAGGTTCTAGAAGTTTCTAGAAGAGGTGACTAGGTTGAATGGTGTTGAGTTTTCATTGGTTGCTTTCTTTGTGTTCACACTTTGTGTTCACACTAAGATATTTTCTTGTGCTCACACTTGATATTTTTCTCTTGTGGTCACCCTCTTCCCTCCTACACTTACCCCCCCATTGCTATAAGTGGCCGGCCACCATTGTGTGAGACAGAGTGAGATTGATTTCATTTTTGGTAGAAAAGACTATAGTTTTAGGGTGCATGGAAATTTCATAGCCTCTTTCATTCCATCACCCGATTCGAGTGGCAACTTCATTAACCGATTGTCCACGGTTTTGGACGAAGTGAGACAAAGTAATATACTCATATTCTACATCATTCTTGGTCGTCTCTTTTAGCAAACTTGACGACCGAGTTGCCTCGAGTCAGAGGCGGGAGCCCGTTTAAAGAATCGTTGACGTGGTGCCACCTGGACGAGCAGATCGGAGATCGACGAGATTGGAGCAGCCGCAACGGAGCGTGGGATGATGGTTAAAGAACGAAGGACTCGGATCGTTCGGTATAACCTTTCTACACTCTTTACAGTTTGTTAGTTTAACAATAATGGCAGATCCGGATTTTAGTATACGATAGCGCCAGTTAAAAAGTTTTTGTTCCGCATTTGGCATCTGTAGACGGCCGGGGTGCTACCGTGGACTTACAAAACCCATTGCCAGGGTACTGATGAGTCTTTAGAGTCCCCTACAGATAGTTTCCCAAGTTCGGGCGAAACGTTGTAGAGGCCATATGGTTTTATGGCAGGGTTCGAAATGACACGTGCACTTGTGCACGTGTCATATTTCGGACAGATAATACTGGTGGGCTTTGGTTTAAGCCGGATCCAAGTATTATATTGAGTCGGAATATTTTAGTCTCTCGTATTCGTATTCGATCGGAATACGGATACAAGTATGTATATACATGTGAGGGGTATTCTCGTAATCCGTTACGAGAATATTTTAGAAGATGCATTTCTTTTCGGATTAATCATTTTGGTTTAAACGATTAAATGGATTTTCGAATGTGTGACTCATTCTTAGTGACACAGTTCTTCTAGCATGTTCATTAGTGACTCATGCTAATGAGTCACTAAGTGAGTCATGATAGAATTAATTGTGTGTTGTTTTGTGTATAGATATTTTAGGGTTTGTGGAGATATTTTTGGGAGATATTTTTTGAGATATTTTCTTTACACAAACCATATATATCCACTCACAAACGAAATAATCACAAGTTATTATGCTTGAGTTCTTGCTCTCTTGATAGTTTTCTTGAGTTCACTATTTCCATCTCTAAACATCTTCTTCAACCTCCACCCTAACCCTCTCATGTGATGAGAACCATAGGGTGTTTGAGACAAAGTATTCTTCTCATTCTTTACTTCATCTTGGTCATCTCTTTTAGCAGACTTGATGTCTGAGTTGCCTCGGTATAGAGGCGGGAGCCCGTTTAAAGATCCGTTGACATGGTGCCACCTCGATAAGGAGACAAGAGATAGGAGTTGCCGCGAGGAGCGTGAGATGATGGCTAAAGACCGAAGGACTCGGATCGATCAGTATAGCCTTTCTACCTCTTTACAGTTTGTTAGTTTAGCGTTAATGGCAAGATCCAGGTTATAGTATGCGATAGCGCCAATTGTAAAAGTTTTTGTTCCGCGTTTGGCGTCAGAATGACGGCCGGGGCGCTACCGTAGACTTACACTTTTTGCATGATTAGATTGGTTATTATCTTATCTAATCAGGATGGATCCAAACTGTTTTTATCAAATCTTCCTTCAAATCCTAAAAGATAAGATTAGCCGGGATTAATTACACGCTACAAGTTCGCCAATCGTTCGGCCAGGCAGGTATTGGTACTCCGAGGGAGTCTCCCCAAGCTTTCGCATCGAACTAATTAAATAACCTCGTTTCCATAGGGGCATAATCCCGTTAACACCTTTCTTAGACACCTACTTGATCAACTAATTGTAAATTGGAAAACTCTCTCAGGAGTAACTCTTACTCACAGTGGGTATCGGGATCCAACTATCATATATAAGGTATGCAATCTCATTGCAAATTTTAACACTTGAAATTCTCAATATCTATTTTGCCCCTAGCAACTAAAAGTCGACCTCAACACCACCATGAGGTTCTAGAGGCATCAAGCATGCCACATTTTAATTTTTATTAGGTGCTAAGTTAGACTAACAAGATCATTAATAGATTATTAGGGTATGCCTTTGTGATGTGATTAACTCAAGAGAAGAAAAGAGCATACAACATTTGTAGTTTGAGTCCTTCTCTTTTATAGCTCCGGGTTGATGTCCACGCGACTCTACAAGGCTCCTCTTCGGGTTGAACGACCGTCTTTCGTGATCTTCGCGCCTAAGACGATCCACCCGAAGTCCACTAGCTCAAGCTAACCCTTCACTAAACTCATTAGTGAAGGCAACATTCCACATCAAATTGCTAATCTAAGATGAGATGGTGAATTAGGGGTTTATTTTGCTCACTTGTTTGTGTTCAAGCTTCATGATTCACATCTCCTGTGAGGGTTGAAGCTTCAACCATGACATTTAAGGAGGAAGATGAAGCTAGAGAGCAACCATGGGAGCAACTTAAGAAAAATGGCTAAGTGTTGAGAATGAGAGTAGAATGAATGGCAACTCTTGACCACCACTCATTCAAGAATGGAATTTTGCAACATGAAATTGCAACCATGCTTGAATAGTGAGTCAAGATGCGTAAACTATGAATAAAGCCCATGTTTGCAACCATGCACTCATTTTCCACCTTATTTCTATTTTTCTCACAAATAGAAATTCAAGCCATGCTTCTATATATATATATATATATATATATATATTAATATATGTATTATGAAGAATAATTAGTGAGCTAATGCTATTAGTTAAGATATAATTATATTACATATCATAAATATATCACATTATTAAATCAACACTTGATTTAATAATCCGGTTATATCACATATGACCGACTAATATCATTTATTTGTATATCACATTATCAAATCAACTCTTGAATCGACAATCTGGTTATATAAGATATAACTGAACCAATAACAGATAACTACCAGATTACAATACGGTATCACATACACGTATTTAATCAGGCCCACACACATATCACATATGTGTCCGACTTCGTTTCGCTCGAACCAAGAAACATCTGTGTGGGACTCTAAAGACTCATCAATACGCCAGCAGTAGATGATGATCACATTAGTCACCTACAAGCCGTCAGCGGTACTAGCTGGACGTAACAGCTACCCAGGTATTGAGCGATATGAAGATCAACAAACAAGCTTGTCCATAGTCTCCATGAAGCCTATCAGTAACTGTTGGCTATAGTGCCCTCAAGGAAATTATCGTAGTCGTAGGCAGGTGATTATGATGATTGAGGGATGACCTATACCGGTAGAACGGTCTTACTCGAGATGATAGTATGCTTTTAAGTTTGTCTTTATCATCACTATTGCATGTTGATAGGGCCAATAGGATTCTTTCTTGACTACTAGTATTATGATGGCGATCATATATGTGGGAGCTGAGGGTCTATAAGTAAATCCTTAAATGTCCCTAGTCGTGAGAGTTTCAAGACTGGGCATCGATACTCCAGTGTAGACTATTTATACTGATCGAGGCCCCGACGAAGGGCGGTGGCCAAGTCTCATAAGCCATTGGTGTTAGTTTGTTCACCTAAGGTAGTATACAGGTGCTCATTGGGTTATGAGTACACTGGACGGACTCGCCGGGAATATGCTAGTTGGTATTTTACCTATTGTCAGATAGCAGTTTCCAGATGACATGTGTACAGGTTAGTCTGTCGACCTGAGATCTTCATTTGTCTCGTGTGAGTTACCACTGTGCTTTGATTACTATCCTACCACGGCTCAAAGGAGTCGTGTAAACAGGTTTTAGTTGGGTACAGTCCCGAGCCATATGGAGGCAGTGAGCAGATCGTCGGGGATTCGCCTCTCCAGGTATTGGGGGTTGATGTCGCGTTGTGTACGGGTATCCATCACAAGAAATCCTCAGCCGGGGTAAATGAGAATTACCGATCCAGGATTGATAATTTATCAGGTGGTGATGGGTTTCATACCGACACTAAATGTCGTGTTATTATGCATCTGACTTTATCCACCTCCCTAGACTCGATATGCGATACTCTTAGACGAACAGACCGGACTGTACGGATAATGTCACTGTCAGGCTCAGTAGGGGTTTGGATGAGTTTACTCGTCGACCTTCCTTTCTCTCAATACCTGGGTAGCCGTTACCTACAGCTAGTGCCGCTGACGTGCTTGTGGTTAAACCCACTGCCAGCATATCGACGAGTCTTTAGAGTCCCACACAGAGGGTTTTCACGGTTCAGGCGATATGGTGTAGATGATGTATGTTGTTACATACAGGTGTCCTATTAAATATGTGTACTTGCTACACAGACTTTGATCGGACGATTGATAATACTAGCGGCTTAGGATAAATCCAGATTATTAAATCAGGTTTTGATTTAATAATTTATATATATGTATTCTAGTATTATTGTTCACTATTCATTTTCTCTCTTGTCTATTCGTATTTTTGTACGAATACGCGTATATGTATTTCGATACGTGTACCAGACAGTATTCCGTATTTGTACGGAATTGCTTCTAGAAGATGGCTACCTCATTATTAGATTTTCTTTTTAAAAAATCATTTTGGAAATGAGGTGGAGGGTGAGTTGGCATGAGCATGGGCTATGGCATGTAGAGAGGTATGGCATGGATTTGTTTATTATAAAAATGAGAGGAGATTTTTTTGCTGCAAGATTGCAAAGGGGGGCTGCCATCATCTCTCCATTGGCTTGCTCATTTATTTTTCTTGACTGGCCTTACGTATTTCTTTTCTTTGATCACTTGATGATTCTCATTCTCACTTGGAGAAAGTTTATCACTTTCTTTAGTTTCTCATGCTACTTTGTCACGACCCGAAATGGTACGTGACTGGCACTTGAATCGTGTGAAGTCTATAGGACCCCACCTAATTCAAGTAATCCAAAACCCCAGAAATCTAAACCATTTAATAAATGGAGTGAAGGAATATTTAATTAAAAGTTAACATGTAAAATCATATAGAAAATCATAGTAACCATTTTTAAAAGCATCAAGTTTTTCCCAAAAATTTCGGCAGAGTTTCCTTTGTAAATACTGGCCCCAAACGAGTATAAACATACATATACATAAGTAATGAATAAAGGCATCCCCAAGCAGGAGCTTGCCCTTCGCCAATTTGCGGAAACAACCGCGCAAGCAATATAATATACAACGCCGAAGGGCAAGGATCAAAACTCAGAAAGAAAACCAACATCGTCAAGAAAACCAGGGAAGAACCATAGTAATAGAAGCGCGCGACACTAAGGTCGAAAGAATAAACAACTGGTTTACTAAGTCTATCAATAATACAAGTCTGGTTAATGGAGCTTACTAGATACAACTGAAATAAATAAAAAATACTACGGTGGTCACGATGCAAGTGAACCCACTGTCACGACCCGAAATTTGTCCCGTGACGGCCCTTAAACTACGCAACGTCTACAGGCGTAACACAATTTAAGTAAGCCGAAAACCCAGTAATCTAAACCATCAAAATTAGTAAGAATTAATAGATGTTTTAAAACATTTGAAATCTCAACCCAAATTTTGTAAAGTCCCAACTTTATGTCATTTAAAATTTTGGCAGCACCTCATTTGTAAAAACCAGCCCCAAAAATGGATACAACATAATATAAGTAAAGCATCCCCAAACGGGAGCAAAAACACGCCCAAAGGCGGAAAACAACCACCACAACAGATATACGACGCCGTAGCGAAGAAATAAAAGACGATAGAAGTAAAACTGCATAAAAGACATCCAAGTCTCAAAATAACATACAATATCGTCCTCACATCAAGCCTCTAAGTCAACATGAAAGTAGTAGATGGAGAGTACAAGGATACAACGAATATACAATACAACACAAATAACCACAAAACCCACCTAAAGCAAAACTGCACACTGTGAGCCGATGCGGTATCCGCAGCGAAAGATGATAGATAGATGAATAGCCTGCCTCGACTACTCTGGGGAAACAACCTGCAAAACAAACTGTGGCACAACGGGGGTGAGTTGCCAACTCGTGAATAGTAAATAACATATGCAATTAATAGCAATAAATGGTCATATGAATGCAATAGTCATGAAAGGTACACTAACAGGTACAACTAATTCATGAAGCAATAATAATATGACAATCTGTATGCAACAATCATGTAAGGTATTATATCGGTACTACTAATACATGAAGAAATGATATGAATAAAGGTATGTAAATGCAACAGTCATGGAAGGTACTCTAGCAGGTACACTAATGCATGCAGCAGTGCATAAACAGTAAATGTGGAGTATGGGGTGAAACATGTCATTTCCACGGAATCCTGACATCGTGGTAGGATCAAAATCCATCAAGACAATCCAAATAACAATTTCTCAAATCAGCCCCCAAATTGGCTCTCATATCATATGTCTCACAAATCCTGAATGTACAATATCAAGTAAATCTCATATATCCTGAATGTACAAAATCAAGTAAGTCTCATATATCATTTATGTACAATATCAAGTAATCTCAGATGTCCTAAATCCAATATCAAGTGAATCTCTTATATCCTAGGTATAATTGCATGAATAAATATGATGATGTATATAAATTGATATGTATACATAAATATTAGCGTCCCATTCCACTAATATATATATACTTAGGAGTAAAATATCATGAAAACAATGTGTCAAGTATCGACACAGAAATTGTGATCTATCAGGTGCTGTCACCACGACTGGCACCCTGATAGGTACGTATCACACGCTATCCGAAAAACCCGAGTTCCTAGCTCTGACCCTCGTCTTTCCACGTATCCATACGTACATGACTCCTGTCGGTATCCCTAAGATAACCGCCGAGTCATAGGTAATGTCACCGGATGCTATGGTTCCCATGCCAGGCTCATAGGCATGTTACGTCGACTCTTGCTCTGGGTACCTTCGGGCCCCACCATGTAACCTCATACGGCCCACGACTCCTCCTCGCATGGAATATATATATATCAGAACCGATAAATCTCATGGTGGATGCTGAAATATCATATCAGGGGAAACCGGGTTTTTCAAATAATGCATAATTTCATGAAACTACCACGGTCCCCAAATCCAGAAAACATCATGAAGAATCCATATCTCAATCCGAAAATCCATGAATAAAATATACACATGTCACGACCCGAATATTTCGACTCGTGACCGGCACTTAACCACGCAACGTCTACAGGCGTAACGCGACTAAGTAAGCCGAACCCAGAAATCAAAACCATATAAAAGTAGCGAGTGTTGAAAACATTTAGTTAAAACATTTAGAAAACCTTAAATAGTTCAATAAGTTCTTTTAAAGTTACGTCATCATTTAAATAATTTTGGCAGCATTTCCTTTGTAAAAGTAACCCCGAAATCGGGTATAAAACAGGATATGAGTGAAAATGAGATATAATGAAACAAAACATTCCCAAACGGGAGCAATCACTCCCAACGGCGGAAACCATCATCACAAGAGTATTATACGACGCCGTAGCGAAGAATGAGCAATAAGTAAACATTGCAGAATAATAAACAGCATATAAAAACAGTCGGCTCCCATGAGCTCGACACCAGAATACAAAATACACATCATCGTCCTCACACTGTATCTAAGTCCAGTACGTATATGGTAGATGGAGAATACTAGATGCAAAAGGGGTACAATAAAAGTAATCAGATACCACAACCTACCTAAAAGCAAAACAGCTCTCGCTCCAACTGTAGTGGTATCTGTAGCTAAAAGATGTAAAAGGCTGCCTGCCGCGACTACTCTGAGTGGCAACCTGCAAATACTGTGGCACAACGGGGGTGAGTTGCCAATTCGTGAATAGAGTTAACATATAAAGGTAATCGCGAGCATTCACGTACTGCGCTACTTTAATATATGCCAGCAAGTAAGATCTATATGCGACAAGCAGTGGGTGCAATAATCATGCAAGTGCTCTGTCAGATAAAATAACTACATGATGAGATACATGATAATCAATGCTGAGCATGGGATAAATAACATCTACACGGAATATCAACGTGGAAAGATAATCGGTGCCCAAAACTGCACCCAAATCCCAAATAAACTCAGGCGCCGGCACTCTCCTCGGCCCTTAAATCCTGTAAATCTCTGAAAATCATGAGTGCCCAACATCGGCACTCAAAATATCATAAAATACTCATGTCCAGCATGGACACGCAAATCCTCATATATGGGGCTCCGTAAGTCCGGATCAGCCCACGGGCTCTGTCTGCGGTATCGGCCCTCGGCCCCGGCAGTACGGATCATCCCGCATCCATCTCTCGACTCTCGTCAGTATCCTCCGGATAACCGCCTGGTCCGACCAATCACCGGTAGGTACTCGCCCGCCTCCAGGCTCAATCGGCAAAGTCCATCGATCATCTTTCCGAGGGGAACCATACCGGGTTCACCACGAACCCGCAAACGGATCATCCAACGCCTCGAATCGGGTTTCAAGCATACGTCTCAGCACCGAGAAAACGCGTGGTGGACGCACCAAAATATCATATCGTGAGGAACCGTGTTTTTTAAATAGTGCATCTTTTCTTAAATAAACCCACGGTCCTCAAAACCAGAAATCACATGAAAATCCAACACCAATAAGTAAATCAAATGCGATGTGCTATGTACATCAAGCCATATTATAGGTTCAAGGGGAAACCGCTTTTAAAATAGTTTCAGTTTTTAAAGACATCAGGTGGTTTCCAATTTCTATGAAAATCATAACGAATCATATGTGAAATGAACTACAGCAATATAATCATGGCAATTCTACAGTGAGTGAGTCATGGCAATTACTAACGGTGTGTGTGTAACATGCAGATTAGTGCTCGTGCAACATGAACCGTTAGTAATAGTGCGGTGTTCTATCAATTCTAAGTTTACTTACATATAGCAGGGAATGTAGTATGCAACAACAGTATCCATGACAGTCAATGGGGTAAATGCAACATATAGCTATAAGGTCCTATCAGCCCTGATGCATAACGCCATGCGGGCGATATCCCCGTAGATGTTAAATCTACTCACCGAAGTCTCGCACTAAGTGTAGCCAATGACTTGCTTCCCCTTCTTCGCAGCGTCCGTCTCACTCGCCTGCGAACCTAGAATCACACAATATATCACACATAAGCTCAAATCCACAAAAACGTGATATTAAGGTCAAACTAGAAACCCGCGTCGCAAACCAAGCGCGCGTGTGCGTGATACTCTAAAACATGTGATTACGCGCCTGAAACTACCCCGACGCGTCGCGATACGCAGAAACCCCAAACTCACACACGTATCATGCGTGTCGCGAAGGTTAAAAATACGAGAAACAGGTATTTAGCTCCAGATTTTTCTACAGCAACAATTAAATAAAATTACACATGCCATGAGTCTAATGATAGCAACAGACACCTATAGAGCCAAACCCTAACCCATTCTCTCCCCATCTGGCCGCAAATTGCGGCCAGAATCAATATTCCAGCGGCCAGAGTATGGAATTTGGGGGTCGTGTTCTACACATGGGATCAGCACCTCACAACTATACTGCAGTCTTCTTAATTTTAATCTGAACTCACTGGGTCGATAGCAGTTTGCAGAAAGCTAGATTTTGCTCAAAAACGATGAATTTTGCATCTTATAGCAATCAGGTGGTATTTTAGTGCAATTAGGGGTTAAGCTAGGTTAACATGGCCTTAACA
This sequence comes from Agapanthus africanus, assembly GCA_030015575.1. Taxonomy (NCBI): domain Eukaryota; kingdom Viridiplantae; phylum Streptophyta; class Magnoliopsida; order Asparagales; family Amaryllidaceae; genus Agapanthus; species Agapanthus africanus. Next base: position 190,837,011 of record CM057347.1, on the reverse strand, counting down.
ACACTCTATCAACTTACTAAAACCAATTCACACTTCACTTGATCAAGATTCCCCCTAATTACCACATATCGCACTAAAACGCACCACTAATCACTAATCAAAGCTAAGCTACACTAATTAAGCAAACTAGGGGGTAAGTTCAAGAAGTATACCCCACACTCGACCCTAGGGAGCTGGAGGAAGAAGAAGGAGTAGAGGGAAGGAGCAGCAGCTGGAGTTGTTGTTGTTGCTGCTGTTTACTGCTGCTGCTGTTCACTGCTACTGCTGTGCCTGCTGCTGCTGCTGCTGTGCTTGCTTGCTGCTGCTGGGCTTGCTTCTGCTGCTGCTGTGCTTGCTGTGGATGTGGGTGTGTGAGTGTGAGAGTGAGGTTGAGAGAAATGAGCACAAGAATGAGAGGAAATGATAACTCCCAATGTCAACCCCTCCTTTCTCTCCCATCATTAAATGCAAGCATGGGATTTGCCATGATGCATTCTCTCTCTCTCATTCTCACCAAGTCAACACTCCAAAAGAAAATTCAAATTAAAACCACCATCAGTTAACTAAATAGACTTAATTAAAACCCAAAAGACTTAATCCCCACTATTAAACCTACCATGATTGCTAATCATGGTATAACCTAATTTTAAACCCTAGTTTACATGCACATGTGTGTGCAAGCCTAGGAAAATTCTAGAAAAATATTTATTAAATTTGGAAAAATATTTGAAACTCAATTTGGTAAACTTTTTATTAAAAACCCTTTTATTGAAATATAATTAGCCACTAAACACATCCTGAGGTGTTACAATCTCCTCCCCTTAAAAGAAATTCATCCGTGAATTTGAAAATATAAGCTACGCATACCTTCAAAGAGATGAATGAACTTGTTCCGAATCTCGCCCTCGGCTTCACAAGTGATCTCATCGCCACTCGGGCTGCGCCAAAGCACCTTCACTGATGGCAAGACCTTCGATCTAAGTTTCTTCACCTGCCGGTCCAATATCACGACTGGCTGCTTGGTGAACGAAAGGTCGCGCTCGAGCTGAACGGTCTGATGCTGAATCATGTGCGAAGGGTCATGTACGTATCTGCGAAGCATCGACACGTGGAACACGAGGTGAACATCTGGGAAGTCGGGTGGAAGAGCCAAACGATAAGCCACTGCGCCCACACGCTCGAGGATCTCAAAGGGACCTTTGAATCTGGGGCTAAGCTTCTCCTTCCGTCCAAACCTCATCACTCCCTTCATCGGAGAGACCCTCAGAAAAACGTGATCACCAACTGCGAACTCTAATCTGTGGCAGCACCTGTCAGCATACGATCTCTGCCTGCTCTGAGCTGTTCCCATCCTGTCTCGAATCAGCTGTATCTTCTCGGTCGTCTCCTGTACGATCTGGGGCCCCGAAATACTGTTCTCACTGAGCCCTGTCCAGCAGACGGGCGATCTACATCTCCTCCCATACAGAGCCTCGAAAGGTGCCATCTGAATAGTATCCTGGAAACTATTGTTGTAGGAGAACTCTACCAAGGGTAAATGATGATCCCAGCTACCACCAAAGTCTAAAACGCACGCTCGGAGCATGTCCTGAATCGTCCGCTCTGACTAGCCGTCGGTCAGCGGATGAAATGCTGTGCTGAAACTCAGGCGTGTGCCCAAAGCTTCCTGAAGCCTCTGCCATAGTCGGCTGGTAAACTGGGTGCCTCTGTCTGACACGATATACGTCGGGACTCCATGCAGTCGTACTATATCGTCGATGTAAATCTGGGCATACTGAGCAAATCCGAAAGTCGTCTTCACTGGCAGGAAGTGAGCCGCTTTCGTCAAAAGATCCACGATCACCCAAATGGAGTCATACCCTCGCCTAGTCCTGGGTAGACCCACAACGAAATCCATCGAAATTTGCTCCCATTTCCACTCCGGAATGGGTAACGACTGTAGCTTTCCCGCGGGCCTCTGGTGCTCGGCCTTGACTTCCTGACATGTCAGGCATCTCGACACGAAAACTATGTTGTCCCTCTTCATTCCGTCCCACCAGTAAACATCTCTCATATCATGATACATCTTGGTGGAACCGGGATGGACGCTGTACACTGATCGATGTGCCTCCTAAAGAATCTCGCGCCGCTGTCCCTTAGCATCTGGTATGCACAGTCTAGTCCCAAATCTCAGTATCGCCTGATCATCGATCACGAACTCGGATAATCTGCCCCGTCCAATCTGCGTCCTGATCTCTGAACATCGGTCATCACTGTGTTGTGCCTTATGTATACGGTCAAGTAACTGTGGGCGTGCACGAACATGAGCAATCTGTCCTCCGATCGGCGTGAACTCGAACTACAGTCGGCTGTCGCATAATATCTGTGTAACGTTTTGAAAATCGTTTCGGTGAAATTTCGAAAAAACGGTAAAATAAGGGGGTTTTCTGTAAAAAGTCAAAATACAAATATCTTATTATAAAAATTAATTATATATATTCTAGCTATGAAATTGCTATTATTTGGTGTTTATTGAGCCGCTGGTGAAATTTCAAATTTTCTGAAAAAAAATATTATTTTATTATTATTTTAAGCCGTCACTAATACATTTAATTAGGAAAAATTACAAATTGGAATGAGTTGAAACAAATTTTGTGCATCATAAAACATTAAATAAAATTTTATCATGTGTTTTTTGGAACGAAATCATTAGCCAAAACGGTTTAGAAATTATTGAAGAAAAAAGGCGTTTTTTTAGCGTAAATGGATGTTTGGGGCATTGTATTTATCATTTTTCATCACCCCACACCCGTACCCACACCCACACACCCCCATTCACTTCTCCCCTTGAAGAATTCAGCAGCCCCCATTTTATTTTCCCCACTTGAATTTCAAAGGAAAGAAATGAAAGAAAAGAAAAGAAAATGGAGAAATGAGGTGGACCTTTGACCTTGAATTGACTTTGACTTCTTCCCCCACTTTCTCTACCTCCCTCTCTCTCCTCTCCCACTCCCATTCCAGCAGCCCCCCACCCTTCTACAGCAGCAACAGCCCCCCCCCATTTCCCTTCTCTTTTCTCTTCAAACTTCATCAAAAGTTGCCTCAAATCCATCAAAAAAAATCCCAAAACCCAAATCCGACTCCTACCCATTTTAGCTTAGCCCGTATAGCATGGATCTTTGTGAAAAGAAAGCATTTTGGGAGGCCATGGATGCTTGTGGATCTTCAAATGTTTTTGGGTATAATTCTAAAACATTTTTGCTTAATTTGTTACTAATTTCTTAAGCTAAACTACTTAAGTGTTAATTAGGCTTAAGTTGCAAGTTTTGGAATTCAAGTTATGAATTTGAATGCAAATTAGGGTTTTTATAAAATTGGTGTATGGTTGTGTGTTATATTTAGGCTTTTTGTCATGTTAATACAAGATTAGTAGCTTGTGCTAATGGTTAGTTTAAAAATTGTGTTAATTTGCTAATTTGCTAACTAGGTTTTTGGAATTATTGCAAATGTTAGACTAGAAATCTAATTAGGTTTTTCATGGCTTCATTAACTTTATTAAGTGTATTTTAATGCTTTGGATCATGCAAATCTAAGCTAGATTGTAGTTTGTGCATTTTTGCTTTGAAATTGTTAAAATTTAAGAATTTTGTAAACTAGAATATTAGGGTTTTTGGAATTTAATGAGATTAAATTCCGGAAATTGTATATATGACTTATTTAAGATATTTAATAAGTATATTGGCCGCTACATTCATTTAAACATCATGTTTTGTACAAAAACGGCGAATTGTGCTTGCTAGATTTTCGGAAAAATGACTTTTTAAGTGAAATTGGGGTTTTTGTGAGTTTTAACCTAGTTTATACTAAAATTAGTGTTCGTGAATGTGCAAATGAGTGTGATTGGATTTTTCTCGATGGTTTGATGTTTGTACATCGACATCGAGGGTTGGTTTGACTATTCTTGCATGCGTAGGCGATAGGTTTGGACCTATGAGTGATACGCGTGCCGATTTGATTTTCGTATGCCGTTTCGATTTCGAATTTAGTTTTAATGCGATAAGGTGCGTTATGATATGTAGGTACCCCATGCGGACTTCGAGACGACAAGCAAGCACGTGGCGATGTCGGCACCGGCGAGCGAGGACCAGGTGAGTAGATTTATATCTACGGGGAGAAGTCGGGTGGATGGCGTATAGCACCCCCGCAGTCCGTGGTGGTGTATACGGATGCGTATACACACCAACAATTATTATATGTTATTTGGGATTAATAACGATGCTTAGGATGGATATTGGTGTGTTGGATTACTTTAGTGTTGCGAACCCTAGGGTAGTGTTGCACTACACATACACACATACATACTTGCATACATTCCTATTGATATGTGCTCATGGGATTCTTTATAGTTATGGGTTCACATGGGTATAGGACTATGTGTTCACATACGGATTTGAGAATAGTATTTGGAATTTGAGATGAGTCGATGAGATTAGGCTTGAGGCCAGGAAATCGGTGATGTGATTTGGTTCGTATTGATATACGACATGATATTTTAGCGGGTCTTTTGGCGTAGTGATTCTTACACCTGCATGCATACTTAGGCGGTATCAGTATTTTACCAGATGTAGATCAGTACCCCGATCATGATAATTGATAAAGAGGATACCAGGTGAATAGTATGATGAATGTGATATTGACCTGTACCTAGATTTGGGATGCCGTACGACGGATTTACGTACGAGCTATATTGATGATTGATCCGCACTCTTGACTTGGGATGTCTGGTTATGGATATGATATTATTGAGGCGGGATCACCGACTATACATATACAGGTATGTATATGTATCGACTCAGATGATAGGCGGTTTCCTTACCTGTAGTTCAGCTTGTTAGTTCAGCCGTATAGTTTAACGTAGTTGTTAGATTAGATTAGACCCTACCTATTTCAAAACTAACAAATCGTAGGTATTTTAAAAGACAGACCAAGGGATCTTACGGATATTTCAAAAGACGTATCTTTTCATAAAAACACCGTAGCCCCTATTTTCAAAACCCCATGATTCGTGTTATTTCAAAAGGCACCAATTTGTAGGACTTATATTAGATTAATGCAGATTAGTTATCGTTGTGTCTAGTTTCAGCTCCCGCACATTATTGCTGTTCTCTCTGCCTCGCATACTTATTTTGCTGCATATTCCATTATTGATATCATGCTGTTAGGACACCAGCACTATTACCGATGATACATATGTACCACGTACACCTACTTGCCGGCTCATACACATCTTCATCGGTAATTGCCATGTCACGTACACTTTAGATGATATATTTGCTTGACTTAGCTTCTTAGCTAGTAGTTTTGACATGATATTAGTGTACTTCCCTTATATGCCATATTAGACATTGTAGTTATTACTTGTCGCTTCATGCATACTGTTATTCATTGTTATGACGTATTCATGGATTCTCATGCTTATAGTCATGGTTTTACATCCTATTGATGATTCGGATTTCCATGATATTTTCTGGATTTGGAGGAAAACCGCAAAACATATATAAACTGTTTTCTCTCTTTTAAAATAAAAAGTGCGGTTTCCCATGATGTATGAGTCGTCCACCATGAGTTTGCTGATGGATTTCGAGACCCGATTCGAGGAGGCGGATGAACCGTTTCGGGTACATGGTGGACCCGGTAAGGTACCCCGGGGCAAGAAGCGCGTGATGATGACGATGTGGGCCTGGCAGGGGAGCACTACCTACCGGTGATATTACCCGGCGCGTCGGATATCCGGAGGATACCGTCGTGGTCTTGAGATGAATGGTAGGGGCCGGTTTGGACTGACGGCGCCCTAGATATTGAGACTTGAGGTACATAGATTGTGACACAGAGATATCGAGGTATTTGGACACTTGTTTTGTGTCGATGCTGGGCACTGTTTTATGCTGATTTCATATATGGTACCTCATTTCTTTTAAAATACAGAAATCTCACTGATTTATGAAAGTAGTTTTATTCAGTACATGCATTCTGTTTTATGTATTCATATATCATCCATATGATATATTGCTACCTGAGGCACTGACACGGGCACATGAGATTACACTCGGGTTAGATATTTACCCTAGCCTTGTTATAGGCTACGTGTTATTCATATATTTGAGGATATATTATGATCATTGACCTAGCTTGCGTTATTTATGCGATTTCTGTGCGTAGATGTTTTTCTACTCACGAGTTGGCAACTCACCCCCGTTGTGCCACAGTTCTTGCAGGTTTCGCCGTACTTGCAGGTTTCGCCGTACAGGTTTCATTACGGCTTGCTGGCACTCTTTCCATTTCCGGGTGACTTGCTAGTAGGTGGGTTTATTTGTATCGCACCCATCATTATATCTTGTATATCATTATTCTGTTGTATCTAGAAGTTCCATCAACCAAACATGTATTTATTGAGATAGAGACCAGTGTTGTTTATTCTTTCGACCTTAGAGTCGCTCGTTATATTTCTGGTGGTTTTGAGTTTCCTTTTGAGTTTTGATCCTCGCCGTTGGCGTTGTATATTATATTGCTTGTGTGGTTGTGACCGTCGATTGACGAAGAGCTAGCTCTCGCTTGGGATGCATTTTTCTTGATTTCGTATACTATTCATGTTGTATCCCGTTTGGGGGCCAGTATTTACAAAGGAGACTCTGCCGAAATTTTCAGTAAATTTTTGATGTTTTTAAAAAACCGCATAATTCGGCTTATGCTATTGAAACTACTTGCTTTAAGTTGGTTTTTCCTGCACTCTACATCTTTTCTTGGTTTGGATTTCTGGGTTTTCGGTTTACTTAGATTACCTACGCCTCGAGATGTTCGTAGTTTAAGTGCCGGTCATGTTCCGTACTTTCGGGTCGTGACAAAGTTGGTATCAGAGCGTTAGGTTTTAACCTTCGGAGCGTAGGATGACCCTTGGTTGATGGAATAGGTGACTAAAGTAGGGTGACGTACCGTTAGTATGTTCCGCGGCATATTTACGACACGCCACTCCACTTATGAAGCCTTAGGATGTACATTTCCTTGTTCAGTATTATATTCTTTCCTGATCTAGCCTCATCGGTACCAGTTTGGTTTTGCTGCTACGGTTACGGGCAGGGAGAGCTACGGCTAGAGTTGCGGTCAGCACAAGCTCGTCACGAATGAGGACTGACCAGGGCGAAATTCCGGCGACACACGATTGCAGAGATGTGTCTTTTTACTGTGTTTCCGCGCCACGAGCGTTTGGCGGATCGCCTTTATGAGATTACTCGGAGGTGCTGATCGACACTAGAGAATTGAGCCAATGATGGAGGCCAGCCGATTTTGATGACCGATGGTGTGTTGCTTACTCCTGATGATCGAGGCACTGTTCAGCGTGCAGACGAGCGAGCCAGTTGTTGCTGCGAGCGACGAGATATCGCCCCATATGTTGGAGCTATTGCGGGGCGAGTTGTACGAATAAATGATAGAAGGTCGCTTGTCACCCGATGATGAATGACTAGGACAGGTGGTTTGTTCGCCTACCCCGATGCGAGGTCATCAGATAGATTGATTCCAGCTAGAGACGACTTCACGCGGAGACGTTGGGAGTCGACAGAGACGATCGAATGTCAGAAACCTATTATTCCAAGTTTAAAGTAGTCGGAAAGACATGCAGGCAATTGTATGGTCCCTCTGGAAGAATGAAACCCTAACTCGACTTAATGACCGTGTGAAAGCCTTTGAACCTTCGGGTTTGCGGAAGTTCTACGGCGCCATTAGTGAGGCTTGGGTTTGCCCTTCTACGGCTGGACCACCTGTTAGTGTATATGCCCTAGAGGCCATTACTGTATCATACTAGTTTGTATATTACTTAATGGATGCTTGGGATATTCACCTTGTATATACAATCTTGCTCAAAATAGTAGTATGCTACTTGGTTTGTTTCTACTTCAATGTGTACATCTGTTTATTTTTGTATATCGCCTATACACATTAGTAGAGCCCTTAGGATCTTTGCTTGATTACCAGTGATGTGATGGCCGTCACACTAGTGGAGCTGGGTAATCTATAAGGACATCCTTATGCAGGTCCCTGGTCGCAGGACTATCGAGACAGGGCATCGATATTCCGGAGTAGACCAGCGCATGCGCTTCTCATCCCAGTGTGGGAGACGGTCTGTCCCACAGCCGTCAGTACGTCGTACTTGAGATAGTATACGGGTGCTCGTTAGGTTACGGGTACACTGGACAGGACTCATCGGGAACTGACTAGTTGGTATTATACCTATCGTCAGTTATCAGTTCCCAGGTGACATGAGTACAGCTTAGTCCGCTGACTTGACACTGTCACTTCGCCTCAAGTGTGTTCCCACTGTACTTTGATCACTACCCTACCACGGCTCAAAGGAGTCGTGCAAACAGGTAGTGGTTGGGTGCAGTCCCGAAGCACTTGGAGGCAGTGACGGTTAGACAGGATTCGTCTCTCCCGGTATTGGGGGTTGACATCGCGCTGTGTCTAGGAGAGCCATTACACGAGTAGTCCCTGGCCAGGGCAAACGAGATATACTGGTAGGTTTCCAGTGTTATCTCAGGGTGTTTTGGGCTTCACTCCGGCACGACTTGTACCGCTATTGGGGGACTGACGTATACCACCCCTTAGGCCCGCCATGCGATGTATCAGACGAACAGACCGGACTGTACGGAGAATGTCACACTCAGGCTCAGTAGGAGTTCAGATGGGTTTCGCCTCGTCCGTCTTCTTGTCGGCATTACCTGGGGACCGTTACGCACAGCTAGTGCCGCTTGCGGTCTGTGGTTAAACCCACTGCCAGCGTAGTGTCGAGTCTTTAGAGTCCCACACAGAAAGCTTTTCGCCTTTAGGCAAAAGAGTAGAGGTCGCATGGTATTGCGACAGGTCGCATGGTTTTGCGACAGGGTTCGGTCACATCCGTGCACTTGTGCACATACAGTGTCCGGACAGTTTACACTAGCGGGCTTTGGTTTAAGCCAGATCCTAGTGTACCTTATGGGATTGGATTTATCCAGTTTGCATTCGTGTTCCTCGGAACGCGGATGCGGGTGTGTATGCACAGTTGACAGGGAGGCAGAGGCAGCGGATTTTCATTAGGGTTGTTGACAGTTGACCGTTGACTATTTGACTTTATGCTCAACCCTAATGAGAGTATGATATGTGATTAACTATTATATTAATTAAGTATTATGGTGATATGGTTGTTGACTTGTTGACTTTTGTTGACTTGTTGACTTTGTTGACTTGTTGACTTTTGTTGACTTGTTGACCGGTTGACTAGGCTTGACTAGTTGACCATCATGATAACCATAGCCATCATTTCATGGCAAAGACTTTTGTTTACTTGCTCATTTGTGTAAAATGAGTGCATGAAATGATATGGTTGTGGTTGCTTCAAACCATCACATAAGACTTTTGTTAATATGATGAGTTATCATTGCTTTGGATTATGAGAGGGTGAGAGACAAAATACTTGCTCATTCTTTCTTGCTCATTCTCTCTCTTGTTCTTGAGCTCTCCTCTTGCTCTCACCCTCAACCTCTTGCTCCCTCTCTTGATCTATGGTTCTCTTGTCTCATGAGTTGAGAATCAAGAACCATAGATAAAATCCCATTCTATTTCCTCTCTACTCATTCTAGTTCACTAGGTTTAGCAAACCAAGTGAACTAGTTTCTTCAAAGAACGAAGAAGGAGCTAAAGGTTGGAGCTTTCAGGTGGATCTATCTTCGGCGTACGGAGACGACGAGAAGAAGCCATCGGACCACCATCGGAGCTTTGAAGAGAAGGAGTTCAAGACAAGCAAGGTATAACCCCCTAACCGAGTAGCTAAAACTCATAGTTAGGATGTTAGATAGAAGTTTAACCAAGATCCGGGTTATAGGTCCATGTTACCACCTCCGTAAAAATTGTTTTTTACCATATTCCGCATTCCCGAAAGTACCGGGATAGGTAGCATGGACTTACAGTGGTATCAGAGCCTAGTTAAACTCTATCTAACATGTTAGCAAGTATCTAGAAGATCGATCAATGCAAAAGTCCCGAAACAAACCCCAAAAATTTAAAGTTTCTGTCGATTTTTTTACTGTCCAAAAGTTGATTATTTTAGCACCTAAAATCGGCTCAGGGTTTTTTATTGCCACTGTAGAAAAATCTCCAATTGATTCCCTTAAACGACCGTGGAAACGCGGCAATAGCTTGCTATTGCCGCGCTTCCGCGGCATCCTTGGCGCCTCTCTGGTATTTTTTTGCTACAGTGTGCATCTGGGGGTATTTTGGGAATTTTGGTACATGTATTTTCAACCCAGATTTTCCAGAACGAAAATTTTATTTTGGGGTCCCGAAAATCCGTATTTTTGATCGAACTTCTAAAAGACTTGTGCTAACGGGTTTTCTGTAATGTGATATTTGTATTGAACGTCTACTAATCGCTATATGTCGATTAGTGGGGGTTATACAAATCTGTGATCTGTAATGTGCTGGAATGTGTATATGAATATGTTGGATTGTCGTGGGTGAATAGCCGGGGGTTGTGAGACGAGAGTTTTCTTTTCTTTCAATTCATGTAAATTTGTAAATTGATGTAATAATTATTTGTATGGCCGCACAACCGGGTCGGGGTTGTAGCCGTCATTGTATAATTTCTTTTTACTGTTTTTGCTCCTAGGATAGACCCATGGAGGGGGTGCACAAACTACCGGGTATGCCGAAGTGTCGAGTGGCCTACTCATGGAGATGAGGGAGGTTGCTATGCTTCGGATACTTGGCGGGTAGTTTGCCGCACCCGTAGGGGTCTTGGGTGGGGTATTTGGCTATTCACCGCGACCGTGTAATTTGTTTTTCGTTACAAGCTCGTGCGAATTACAGATTCCTAGTATATCCAATGTATTCATCTGTGATCTGAAATGTTTTATCATTGCAGTATATCTATATATGATATTATTTAGGCGTTGCTTATGTTTTACAGACGCGCTAGCCCAGCCCCCGCTCTGTCGTTAGTTAAGTAACCTAACGGGTAATGACGGGGCCCCGTGGCGAATGCGAATGGCATAAGCGTACGTCATATTTTGGTTGTTTTCGGCAATGGTAGGATTAAATGATGGGACGCATTAAAAGAACTAATGCAAGAATATCACGCATTAAAAGAACTAATGCAAGATAATAAACCAAGTTAAAGTCGTTGGAACACTTTCGAAAAACCACTCGGTTCTTTTCAAAACCAACTTTTAAATGCGGAGCTTGAGCCACTCCTTTTAAAAGCTATCTCGTTCCATCGACCAAATCAAGTTCACTACGTTCACGGTTTTGCCAAAACCATCCGTAGCCCTCCGTCGTTTCACATGAATAGTCAATAGTATTCAAGCTGTGTTTGTTGGCCAAAGTCAAGGCACAGTGATTGGTAGCTATTGGGTATTCATGTGCAGCATAGATAGATGCGTTGGTTTGGAACAGTCGTACTGCCTTGTTGGCCAAAGTCAAGGGTAGGTGCGGGTGGATTCAAATTAACCTGGAGAACGACGGGCAGAACTTGACATGTGACTTATGATTTGTTGGCCAAAGTCAAGGTCATAAGAGCATGGGGCAAAAATCCACATCGGGAGTTTCATAAGTACTGAAACTTGCTAGATTTGCATACCATTTGGAGTGTGATGATTCTGGTAGGATTCCTTCAGTTTCGTCACGCGATGATATTTGGATCCCGATCCTACTGTGAGTATATGCTACTCCTCGGGAAATTTCTCACTAATCGATCAATGCTATAAACCTAGTAGATGCCTAGAAAGGTGTTAGCGGGGCTACGCCCCCAGGGAAAAGAGGTTCTCTAATTAAGGAACTTCGCGAAAGCGTTGGAAAACCTCTCTCGAAGTACCGACACCGGCCTGGCTGAACGGTTAAGCAAGTATTGTGCGGTGGGATTGATCCCGGCTAATTCTTCCTTTATGGTTTGAGGAGGGATTCGAGAAACAGTGGGAGCCATCCTGTTTAGACAAACTAAAAACCACTCTAAACTTGCAAGAGCATCATGCTGAGTGTTTCTTCTTCTCTCTCCTAATTGCAGCGACCAAATCGACATGACTGGACTTAAGTTACTCCTAGATAAAAACAAACTGACAGGGCCAAACTACAAAGATTGGCTCAGGAATGTCAAGATAGCAATCACTTACGACAAGCTGGGGTATCTTCTTACCACCAAAGCTCCCCCTGTCCCTGGTCCAACTTCCAGTGTCGCGGATAAGGAAATCCGCAAGACTTGGGAGATTGATAGCGCGAAGGCCAAATGCCTCCTGCTTGCCTCGATGGACAACGAACATCAGAGGAGGCATGAGAATATGGACATGGAATCCATATTGCTTCATACAGAAGAACTGTATGGAGAGCAATCTCGTATCGCAAGATACGAAGCGTCGAAGAAGTTATTTTCGACAAGAATGGCCGTCGGATCATCAGTAGCCGAGCACGTGCTAAAGATGATCGGCTACATTGAGGAGCTCGCTGACCTAGGGATCACATTGGAGAGTGAGCTATATACGGATATAGTTCTCCAGTCCCTTCCTTCCACTTACGCCCAGTTTATACTGAACTTCAACTTACAAGAAAAAGAGGTTGAACTTTCAGAGCTCCTCAACATGCTGAGGAGCGCAGAGGGCACCCTACAGAAAGGTAGGGAAACATCCACTTTGTTTGTAGGAGGATCATCTTCTTCTAGGTCCAAGGCGAAAGCCAAGGGAAAGAAGAAGAAGGCCCCCGCCAAACCAAGGGGCGGTGTTAGTAAAGTGGATACGAAGGGAAAAGGTAAAGCAACAAAGATAGCGGGGAAGCTTGTGGATAAGGAAGAATGCTTCTATTGTCATAAGAAAGGACACTGGAAGAATGATTGCAGGGCCTGGAAGGCCAGAACACAGGAATTGAAGCAGGTTGCAGCTTCAGCTTCAGGTGTGTATGTTATTGAAAACTGTCTTTCAATAAACTCTACTTCCTGGGTATTGGATACCGGATCAGGATCTCATATCTGTAATTCTTTGCAGGCGTTGAGAAACCGTAGTGTTTTGAAGGCAGGTGACATGACCCTCAGAGTTGCGAACGGAGCTAGCATGGATGCTAAAGCCGTGGGGGACTATCACCTGGGAATGTCAGATGGACATGTTTTGGTTTTGCGTAATTGCTTTTTTGTACCCAACGCAACTTGTAATATCATTTCTGTATCTTTAGTTTCTAAAGAAGGTTATGAATTTGCGTTTGTAAGTAATGTTGTAAACATTCACCTTAATCAAGTTTTGATTGGGTCAGGTACATTGAGTGATGGTATATACGTGTTAAACCAACCACAGATTTTTAATGTCCAGAATACACACAAGAGAAAGTCTCCAGAAATAAATCAGACTTTCTTATGGCATTGAAGATTGGGTCACATCAATGAGAGAAGGTTGACTAAGTTACATACAGAAGGATATTTGAATGCGTTCGAATATCAATCGTATGCCACTTGTCAATCTTGTCTCAAAGGAAAGATGACAAAGACTCCGTTTACTGGACAAGGAGTAAGAGCGAGCGAGCTCTTGGGACTCGTACACAGTGACGTGTGCGGTCCAATGTCTACACATGCCCGAAGCGGACATTCTTACTTCATTACTTTTACGGATGACTTCTCAAGGTACGGTTATGTCTTCTTAATGAAACATAAGTCCGAAGCCTTTGGAAAATTCCAGGAGTATAAGAATGAAGTAGAGAAACAGACCGGCAAAAGTATTAAGATTCTAAGATCGGATCGAGGTGGAGAATACTTAAGTGCTGAGTTCCTGGACTACTTAAAAGAGAACGGAATTCTCTCTCAGCTTACTCCTCCGTACACCCCGCAACATAACGGTGTATCGGAAAGACGGAACCGCACCCTATTGGATATGGTGCGGTCCATGATGAGTAACGCTGAGTTGCCGCGATCATTCTGGGGATATGCGCTAGAATCAGCAGCATACCTTTTGAACCGAGTTCCTACTAAGACCGTGCCTACTACACCATATGAGATGTGGTGTGGGAAGAGACCCTATCTTAAGCACATTAAGACATGGGGATGTCCAGCTTTTGTCAAAAAGCAGCATGCGGACAAGCTCGAGGCACGCTCGGTACAGTGCAAGTTTGTGGGATATCCAAAGAATTCCAAGGGATATTTCTTCTACTGTGAAGAGGAACAAAAAGTCCTTGTTTCTCGTCATGCCTACTTCTTGGAAACTGAGTTTTTGGAAAACCAGATAAGTGGGAGCACAATAGAACTGGAAGAAGTTCCAGAACCACAGACTGTTACTGAAAGCTTAGTGGAACCAGAGGGTTCAACAGAACAGGACATTCCTACGCCGCTCCGCAGGAGTAGTAGGCAGACTCATCCGCCCGAGAGATACTACGGTTTTCTCATAGACGGGGATAGAGAGGATTGCATCATAGATTATGATGAGCCTACTAGCTTCCAGCAGGCCGTTCAGAGCGTTGACTCAGTGAAATGGCTGGATGCAATGCGGACCGAAATGGAGTCCATGTACACCAACAAGGTATGGACGTTGGACATTGCTCCAGACGGGGTAAAACCCGTAGGATGCAAGTGGATCTTCAAAAGGAAGATTGGTGTAGATGGACAGGTTGAGACCTATAAAGCTAGGCTGGTAGCAAAGGGTTTTCATCAAAGACCTGGCTTGGACTATGACGAAACCTTTTCTCCAGTAGCCATGCTGAAATCCATTCGGATCCTTCTTGCCATTGCTGCCTTCCACGATTATGAGATCTGGCAAATGGACGTAAAGACAGCTTTTCTAAATGGAAATTTAGAGGAGTGTGTCTATATGGACCAGCCAGAGGGTTTCATTCAGAGTGGGAGCAGCGGAAAGGTGTGCAAGTTGCTTAAGTCCATCTATGGACTAAAGCAGGCATCGCGGAGTTGGAACATCTGCTTTGATGAGACGGTCAAAGAATTTGGCTTTATCAAAAATCCAGATGAACCATGCATCTATAGTAGATTTGTAGCGAGAACTGTAGTATTCCTCGTTTTATACGTGGATGACATTCTCTTAATAGGAAATGACATTCCTATGCTACAATCTGTCAAGGGGTTCTTGTCACACAGGTTCTCCATGAAAGACCTGGGTGATGCCTCGTACATTCTGGGTATCCGGATCTACCGTGACAGATCCAAGAGGATATTAGGACTTTCTCAGTCCAGGTACATCGACACCATACTGAAGAGATTCAGTATGGAAGATTCCAAGCGCGGTAACCTACCGGCTTGTCACGGGATCACCCTCTCTAAAGAGATGTCTCCCAAGACTGATTTGGAGAGGGATCGCATGTCTATTATACCCCACGCTTCTGCGGTAGGCTCTATAAAGTATGCGATGTTGTGTACCAGACCGGATGTAGCTTATGCACTGAGTGTGGTAAGCCGGTATCAGTCAAACCCTGGGGAGAAACACTGGATAGCGGTAAAGAACATTCTCAAGTACCTGAGAAGGACTAAGGAGATGTTCTTGGTGTATGGCGGAAAAGACCTCCAGATCGAGTCCTTTGCTGACTCCAGCTTCCAGAGTGACAAGGATGATTCCAAGTCCATGTCGGGTTTTGTCTTTACCCTCAATGGAGGGGCGGTGTGTTGGAAGAGTTCCAAACAAGAAACCGTTGCAGACTCGACGATGGAAGCGGAATACATCGCTGCATCTGATGCCGCAAAAGAAGCTGTCTGGATGAGGAAGTTCTTGAAAGAACTTCAGGTGGTTCCGTCCATTGTTGATCCAATACCTCTGTATTGCGACAACAACGGGGCTATAGCTTTAGCGAAGGAACCCAGGTCCCATCAGAAATCCAGGCACATCTTAAGGCGGTATCACCAGATCAGGGAGATCGTAGATCGCCAGGAGATCGAGGTTCGGAGAGTCGCTTCAGAAGATAACACTGCAGATCCATTCACCAAGGCCCTGCCCCAGACTCAGTTCGAGCGGCTGATCGAGATGATAGGTCTTCGATACGCCAGTACATGGCCTTAGTGCAAGTGGGAGATTGTTAGTGTATATGCCCTAGAGGCCATTACTGTATCATACTAGTTTGTATATTACTTAATGGATGCTTGGGATATTCACCTTGTATATACAATCTTGCTCAAAATAGTAGTATGCTACTTGGTTTGTTTCTACTTCAATGTGTACATGTGTTTATTTTTGTATATCGCCTATACACATTAGTAGAGCCCTTAGGATCTTTGCTTGATTACCAGCGATGTGATGGCCGTCACACTAGTGGGGCTGGGTAATCTATAAGCACATCCTTATGCAGGTCCCTGGTCGCAGGACTATCGAGACAGGGCATCGATATTCCGGAGTAGACCAGCGCATGCGCTTCTCATCCCAGTTTGGGAGACGGTCTGTCCCACAGCCGTCAGTACGTCGTACTTGAGATAGTATGCGGGTGCTCGTTAGGTTACGGGTACACTGGACAGGACTCGTCGGGAACTGACTAGTTGGTATTATACCTATCGTCAGTTATCAGTTCCCAGGTGACATGAGTACAGCTTAGTCCGCTGACTTGACACTGTCACTTCGCCTCAAGTGTGTTCCCACTGTACTTTGATCACTACCCTACCACGGCTCAAAGGAGTCGTGCAAACAGGTAGTGGTTGGGTGCAGTCCCGAAGCACTTGGAGGCAGTGACGGTTAGACAGGATTCGTCTCTCCCGGTATTGGGGGTTGACATCGCGCTGTGTCTAGGAGAGCCATTACACGAGTAGTCCCTGGCCAGGGCAAACGAGATATACTGGTAGGTTTCCAGTGTTATCTCAGGGTGTTTTGGGCTTCGCTCCGGCACGACTTGTACCGCTATTGGGGGACTGACGTATACCACCCCCTAGGCCCGCCATGCGATGTATCAGACGAACAGACCGGACTGTACGGAGAATGTCACACTCAGGCTCAGTAGGAGTTCAGATGGGTTTCGCCTCGTCCGTCTTCTTGTCGGCATTACCTGGGGACCGTTACGCACAGCTAGTGCCGCTTGCGGTCTGTAGTTAAACCCACTGCCAGCGTAGTGTCGAGTCTTTAGAGTCCCACACAGAAAGCTTTTCGCCTTTAGGCAAAAGAGTAGAGGTCGCATGGTATTGCGACAGGTCGCATGGTTTTGCGACAGGGTTCGGTCACATCCGTGCACTTGTGCACGTACAGTGTCCGGACAGTTTACACTAGCGGGCTTTGGTTTAAGCCAGATCCTAGTGTACCTTATGGGATTGGATTTATCCAGTTTGCATTCGTGTTCCTCGGAACGCGGATGCGGGTGTGTATGCACGGTTGACAGGGAGGCAGAGGCAGCAGATTCTCATTAGGGTTGTTGACAGTTGACCGTTGACTATTTGACTTTATGCTCAACCCTAATGAGAATATGATATGTGATTAACTATTATATTAATTAAGTATTATGGTGATATGGTTGTTGACTTGTTGACTTTTGTTGACTTGTTGACTTTGTTGACTTGTTGACTTTTGTTGACTTGTTGACCGGTTGACTAGGCTTGACTAGTTGACCATCATGATAACCATAGCCATCATTTCATGGCAAAGACTTTTGTTTACTTGCTCATTTGTGTAAAATGAGTGCATGAAATGATATGGTTGTGGTTGCTTCAAACCATCACATAAGACTTTTGTTAATATGATGAGTTATCATTGCTTTGGATTATGAGAGGGTGAGAGACAAAATACTTGCTCATTCTTTCTTGCTCATTCTCTCTCTTGTTCTTGAGCTCTCCTCTTGCTCTCACCCTCAACCTCTTGCTCCCTCTCTTGATCTATGGTTCTCTTGTCTCATGAGTTGAGAATCAAGAACCATAGATAAAATCCCATTCTATTTCCTCTCTACTCATTCTAGTTCACTAGGTTTAGCAAACCAAGTGAACTAGTTTCTTCAAAGAACGAAGAAGGAGCTAAAGGTTGGAGCTTTCAGGTGGATCTATCTTCGGCGTACGGAGACGACGAGAAGAAGCCATCGGACCACCATCGGAGCTTTGAAGACGAAGGAGTTCAAGACAAGCAAGGTATAACCCCCTAACCGAGTAGCTAAAACTCATAGTTAGGATGTTAGATAGAAGTTTAACCAAGATCCGGGTTATAGGTCCATGTTACCACCTCCGTAAAAATTGTTTTTTACCATATTCCGCATTCCCGAAAGTACCGGGAGAGGTAGCATGGACTTACACCACCGATGCTGTGGTATATACTCGATACTATTAAACTGTGCCCAAGAGGTTGAGCTCTTGGGGGATTATGAGGTTTTGATGAATCGATTGGATGGCTCGACTTAATTCGGATGCTAGGTGGTGAGATGCATTTCTTGGGAGATTCCAGATACGAGGATAGCCGTTGGAGCTCAGTCCATGCAGCCACGACGGGACGAGTCCGAAGCAGTCGACATTAGAGAAAAAGTGGAGTAAGAGGTTCGTACATACCTGTATATGATGACGTTCCCCTCCTCCGACATCAGAGATGCGATGCGCATGCCGAGGCATTGTACTTGGATATACCTTCCAGAAGGAGTCGCGATGAGTGTGCAATCGTTCCAGAGCAAGATGCAGATATAGGAAAGGACAACGACTTCCGGACAGTTGGCAGAGACGAGGCATGGAATAGACCGTGAGCAGGATTCCTTCCAGGCCACTGATGCAATGATATTTGCACCCAGGATCAGATGTGTCACGTGCATTCAGAGAGCCAGAGGCCGACGCCAGTGATATGCTGCCTTGACATGGCCGATGAGCCGATGGATTGTGAGATTGGTAATCCACGGAGAAGACTTGGACCCAGGAGTGGTCATGTTACGCACACCAGCAGGCCAGAGTTCATGATTATCGACGAGACGTCCCACTAGGGACCGTGACAGTTGGCCGAGATTCTTAGAGGATGCGCTTGAGCGGTACTGTTCCGCCATTATTGATTTCGATGTTTTGGGAGATTTATTCGTATGATTTGATTTTGATGATTGAGGATTTGCGATCTTTGCACAGTGTTGCCCTTGATATCGTTTTCGTGCTTTAGTTTCACATGTTTGTGATTTTACGGTTTTAAACAGTTGAGTTGATTTTGTGCGTACGCACGCACGCGATTTGGTTCCTGCACTCTGTATAGTTTATATATGCTGGCAGTGCAGTGACATGTATTTTGTGCACTTGGATACACTGGATTTCGATTTCGAGGGTGATGCTCGACATTTGTTTTGTGCATTTTATGCACCGGATTGGATTTTTAGCGCCTGTTGGGCGCCTGTTACGAGATGCGATTTGGTGCACACCAGATGCACTAATTCGAGATTTTTCGTGCATGTCAGATGCACCTGATTTTGCTGTCAGGCAAACACGTTGCCTACGACAGATGTTTCGTACACACCCGACGCACTTAGATGTTGTTTCTGTGCGCATGTATGGCACATTCATGGATTTTGATTTCCGTGCGCACGAGACGCACGTAGCATTCATGTGCATATTTTGGGATTTATTTCGTATAGAGCAGTACGTTTTTATGATATTGCTTTGTGTTTTCGTACTGAGCAGGACTAGTCAGAGGACAGTACCTGAATATATTTTGCATGCATTGATAGTTATTGAAGGGATTTCCAAAAAGCAAGCTATAGCCTCAGTATTTACCTACGTGTCTGATATGACACGAAATGTTTAAAACAAAGAGACCCTTCTAAATTGTTTCCAAAACGGCGGAACGTACATTTCAAACAAAGGTATATATGTATATAGTTATTTCCTTATGATAGACGTCCGCCACTGTGCAGTGTTATACGCCTGCACAGCGACTTAAAGAGATTTGGCATGCATTTCCTTCAGATACTTACATATATAGATTCGATATTTACATGTATAGTTTCGAGTTATATCATATTGGTTTTGCTTTGGATTTGGCATTGATGTCTTCCCCATGACTCCGATGATTGCAGGATGCTTGACGGAGTTGTGATTTGAGTTATATACTCATTTTTCATGCGCATGCGCTGTGCTACGATTTGTTCTATGTATTTACAATTTCGGAGCCCCGACAACTTGATGGTTTTGGTTTAGATGTTTTAGTATTTGGGGAGAGTTTTAATTTAAATTCGGGGACCGAATTTCTTTAAGGGGGGAAGATTGTAACGTTTTGAAAATCGTTTCGGTGAAATTTCGAAAAAACGGTAAAATAAGGGGGTTTTCTGTAAAAAGTCAAAATACAAATATCTTATTATAAAAATTAATTATACATATTCTAGCTATGAAATTGCTATTATTTGGTGTTTATTGAGCCGCTGGTGAAATTTCAAATTTTCTGAAAAAAAATATTATTTTATTATTATTTTAAGCCGTCACTAATACATTTAATTAGGAAAAATTACAAATTGGAATGAGTTGAAACAAATTTTGTGCATCATAAAACATTAAATAAAATTTTATCATGTGGTTTTTGGAACGAAATCATTAGCCAAAAAGGTTTAGAAATTATTGAAGAAAAAAGGCTTTTTTTTTGCGTAAATGGATGTTTGGGGCAATATATTTATCATTTTTCATCACCCCACACCCGTACCCACACCCACACACCCCCATTCACTTCTCCCCTTGAAGAATTCAGCAGCCCCCATTTTATTTTCCCCACTTGAATTTCAAAGGAAAGAAATGAAAGAAAAGAAAAGAAAATGGAGAAATGAGGCGGGCCTTTGACCTTGAATTGACTTTGACTTCTTCCCCCACTTTCTCTACCTCCCTCTCTCTCCTCTCCCACTCCCATTCCAACAGCCCCCCACCCTTCTACAGCAGCAACAGCCCCCCCCATTTCCCTTCTCTTTTCTCTTCAAACTTCATCAAAAATTGCCTCAAATCCATCAAAAAAAATCCCAAAACCCAAATCCGACTCCTACCCATTTTAGCTTAGCCCGTATAGCATGGATCTTTGTGAAAAGAGAGTATTTTGGGAGGCCATGGATGCTTGTGGATCTTCAAATGTTTTTGGGTATAATTCTAAAACATTTTTGCTTAATTTGTTACTAATTTCTTAAGCTAAACTACTTAAGTGTTAATTAGGCTTAAGTTGCAAGTTTTGGAATTCAAGTTATGAATTTGAATGCAAGTTAGGGTTTTTATAAAATTGGTGTATGGTTGTGTGTTATATTTAGGCTTTTTGTCATGTTAATACAAGATTAGTAGCTTGTGCTAATGGTTAGTTTAAAAATTGTGTTAATTTGCTAATTTGCTAACTAGGTTTTTGGAAATTATTGCAAATGTTAGACTAAAAATCTAATTAGGTTTTTCATGGCTTCATTAACTTTATTAAGTGTATTTTAATGCTTTGGATCATGCAAATCTAAGCTAGATTGTAGTTTGTGCATTTTTGCTTTGAAATTGTTAAAATTTAAGAATTTTGTAAACTAGAATATTAGGGTTTTTGGAATTTAATGAGATTAAATTCCGGAAATTGTTTATATGACTTATTTAAGATATTTAATAAGTATATTGGCCGCTACATTCATTTAAACATCATGTTTTGTACAAAAACGGCGAATTGTGCTTGCTAGATTTTCGGAAAAATGACTTTTTAAGTGAAATTGGGGATTTTGTGAGTTTTAACCTAGTTTATATTAAAATTAGTGTTCGTGAATACGCAAATGAGTGTGATTGGATTTTTCTCGATTGTTTGACGTTTGTACATCGACATCGAGGGTTGGTTTGACAATTCTTGCATGCGTAGGCGATAGGTTTGGACCTATGCGTGATACGCGTGCCGATTTAATTTTCGTATGCCGTTTCGATTTCGAATTTAGTTTTAATGCGATAAGGTGCGTTATGATATGTAGGTACCCCATGCGGACTTCGAGACGACAAGCAAGCACGTGGCGATGTCGGCACCGGCGAGCGAGGACTAGGTGAGTAGATTTATATCTACGGGGAGAAGTCGGGTGGATGGCGTATAGCACCCCCGCAGTCCGTGGAGGTGTATACGGATGCGTATACACACCAACAATTATTATATGTTATTTGGGATTAATAACCATGCTTAGGATGGATATTGGTGTGTTGGATTACTTTAGTGTTGCGAACCCTAGGGTAGTGTTGCACTACACATACACACATACATACTTGCATACATTCCTATTGATATGTGCTCATGGGATTCTTTATAGTTATGGGTTCACATGGGTATAGGACTATGTGTTCACATACGGATTTGAGAATAGTATTTGGAATTTGAGATGAGTCGATGAGATTAGGCTTGAGGCCAGGAGATCGGTGATGTGATTTGGTTTGTATTGATATACGACATGATGTTTTAGCGGGTCTTTTGGCGTAGTGATTCTTTCACCTGCATGCATACTTAGGCGGTATCAGTTTTTTACTAGATGTAGATCAGTACCCCGATCATGATAATTGATAAAGAGGATACCAGGTGAATAGTATGATGAATGTGATATTGACCCGTACCTAGATTTGGGATGCCGTACGACGGATTTACGTACGAGCTATATTGATGATTGATCCGCACTCTTGACTTGGGATGTCTGGTTATGGATATGATATTATTGAGGCGGGATCACCGACTATACATATACAGGTATGTATATGTATCGACTCAGATGATAGGCGGTTTCCTTACCTGTAGTTCAGCTTGTTAGTTCAGCCGTATAGTTTAGCGTAGTTGTTAGATTAGATTAGACCCTACCTATTTCAAAACTAACGAATCGTGGGTATTTTAAAAGACAGCCCAAGGGATCTTACGGATATTTCAAAAGACGTATCTTTTCATAAAAACACCGTAGCCCCTATTTTCAAAACCCCATGATTCGTGTTATTTCAAAAGGCACCAATTTGTAGGACTTATATTAGATTAATGCAGATTAGTTATCGTTGTGTCTAGTTTCAGCTCCCGCACATTATTGCTGTTCGCTCTGCCTCGCATAATTATTTTGCTGCATATTCCATTATTGATATCATGCTGTTAGGACACCAGCACCATTACCGATGATGCATATGTGCCACGTATACCTACTTGCCGGCTCACACACATCTTCATCGGTAATTGCCATGTCACGTACACTTTAGATGATATATTTGCTTGACTTAGCTTGTTAGCTAGTAGTTTTGACATGATATTAGTGTACTTCCCTTATATGCCATATTAGACATTGTAGTTATTACTTGTCGCTTCATGCATACTGTTATTCATTGTTATGCCGTATTCATGGATTCTCATGCTTATAGTCATGGTTTTACATCCTATTGATGATTCGGATTTCCATGATATTTTCTGGATTTGGAGGAAAACCGCAAAACATATATAAACTGTTTTCTCTCTTTTAAAATAAAAAGTGCGGTTTTCCCATGATGTATGAGTCGTCCACCATGAGTTTGCTGATGGATTTCGAGACCCGATTCGAGGAGGCGGATGAACCGTTTCGGGTACATGGTGGACCCGGTAAGGTACCCCGGGGCAAGAAGCGCGTGATGATGACGATGTGAGCCTGGCAGGGGAGCACTACCTACCGGTGATATTACCCGGCGCGTCGGATATCCGGAGAATACCGTCGTGGTCTTGAGATGGATGGTAGGGGCCGGTCTGGACTGACGGCGCCCTAGATATTGAGACTTGAGGTACATAGATTGTGACACAGAGATATCGAGGTATTTGGACACTTGTTTTGTGTCGATGCTGGGCACTGTTTTATGCTGATTTCATATATGGTACCTCATTTCTCTTAAAATACAGAAATCTCACTGATTTATGAAACCAGTTTTATTCAGTACATGCATTCTGTTTTATGTATTCATATATCATCCATATGATATATTGCTACCTGAGGCACTGACACGGGCACATGAGATTACACTCGGGTTAGATATTTACACTAGCCTTGTTATAGGCTACGTGTTATTCATATATTTGAGGATATATTATGATCATTGACCTAGGTTGCGTTATTTATGCGATTTCTGTGCGTAGATGTTTTTCTACTCACGAGTTGGCAACTCACCCCCGTTGTGCCACAGTTCTTGCAGGTTTCGCCGTACAGGTTTCATTACAGCTTGCTGGCACTCTTTCCATTTCCGGGTGACTTGCTAGTAGGTGGGTTTATTTGTATCGCACCCATCATTATATCTTGTATATCATTATTCTGTTGTATCTAGAAGTTCCATCAACCAAACATGTATTTATTGAGATAGAGACCAGTGTTGTTTATTCTTTCGACCTTAGAGTCGCTCGTTATATTTCTGGTGGTTTTGAGTTTCCTTTTGAGTTTTGATCCTCGCCGTTGGCGTTGTATATTATATTGCTTGTGTGGTTGTGACCGTCGATTGACGAAGAGCTAGCTCCCGCTTGGGGATGCCTTTTTCTTGATTTCGTATACTATTCATGTTGTATCCCGTTTGGGGGCCAGTATTTACAAAGGAGACTCTGCCGAAATTTTCAGTAAATTTTTGATGTTTTTAAAAAACCGCATAATTCGGCTTATGCTATTGAAACTACTTGCTTTAAGTTGGTTTTTCCTGCACTCTACATCTTTTCTTGGTTTGGATTTCTGGGTTTTCGGTTTACTTAGATTACGTACGCCTCGAGATGTTCGTAGTTTAAGTGCCGGTCATGTTCCGTACTTTCGGGTCGTGACAAAGTTGGTATCAGAGCGTTAGGTTTTAACCTTCGGAACGTAGGATGACCCTTGGTTGATGGAATAGGTGACTAAAGTAGAGTGACGTACCGTTGGTATGTTCCGCGGCATATTTACGACACGCCACTCCACTTATGAAGCCTTAGGATGTACATTTCCTTGTTCAGTATTATATTCCTTCCTGATCTAGCCTCATCGGTACCAGTTTGGTTTTGCTACTACGGTTACGGGCAGGGAGAGCTACGGCTAGAGTTGCGGTCAGCACAAGCTCGTCACGAATGAGGACTGACCAGGGCGAAATTCCGGCGACACACGATTGCAGAGATGTGTCTTTTTACTGTGTTTCCGCGCCACGAGCGTTTGGCGGATCACCTTTATGAGGTTACTCGGAGGTGCTGATCGACTCTAGAGAATTGAGCCAATGATGGAGGCCAGCCAGATTTTGATGACCGATGGTGTGTTGCTTACTCCTGATGATCGAGGCACTGTTCAGCGTGCAGACGAGCGAGCCAGTTGTTGCTGCGAGCGACGAGATATCGCCCTATATGTTGGAGCTATTGCGGGGCGAGTTGTACGAATAAATGATAGAAGGTCGCTAGTCACCCGATGATGAATAACTAGGACAGGTGGTTCGTTCGCCTACCCCGATGCGAGGTCATCAGATAGATTGATTCCAGCTAGAGACGACTTCACGCGGAGACGTTGGGAGTCGACAGAGACGATCGAATGCCAGAAACCTATTATTCCAAGTTTAAAGTAGTCGGAAAGACATGCAGGCAATTCTATGGTCTCTCTAGAAGAATGAAACCCTAACTCGACTTAATGACCGTGTGAAAGCCTTTGAACCTTCGGGTTTGCAGCAGTTCTACGGCGCCATTAGTGAGGCTTGGGTTTGCCCTTCTACGGCTGGACCACCGATGCTGTGGTATATACTCGATACTATTAAACTGTGCCCAAGAGGTTGAGCTCTTGGGGGATTATTAGGTTTTGACGAATCGATTGGATGGCTCGACTTAATTCGGATGCTAGGTGGTGAGATGCATTTCTTGGGAGATTCCAGATACGAGGATAGCCGTTGGAGCTCAGTCCATGCGGCCACGGCGGGACGAGTCCGAAGCAGTCGACATTAGAGAAAAAGTGGAGTAAGAGGTTCGTTCATACCTGAATATGATGACGTTCCCCTCCGCCGACATCAGAGATGCGATGCGCATGCCGAGGCATTGTACTTGGATATACCTTCCAGAAGGAGTCGCGATGAGTATGCAGTCGTTCCAGAGCAAGATGCAGATATAGGAAAGGACAACGACTTCCGGACAGTTGGCAGAGACGAGGCATGGAATAGACCGTGAGCAGGATTCCTTCCAGGCCACTGATGCAATGATATTTGCACCCAGGATCAGATGTGTCACGTGCATTCAGAGAGCCAGAGGCCGACGCCAGTGATATGCTGCCTTGACATGGCCGATGAGCCGATGGATTGTGAGATTGGTAATCCACGGAGAAGACTTGGACCCAGGAGTGGTCATGTTACGCACACCAGCAGGCCAGAGTTCATGATTATCGACGAGACGTCCCACTAGGGACCGTGACAGTTGGCCGAGATTCTTAGAGGATGCACTTGAGCGGTACTGTTCCGCCATTATTGATTTCGATGTTTTGGGAGATTTATTCGTATGATTTGATTTTGATGATTGAGGATTTGCGATCTTTGCACAGTGTTGCACTTGATATCGTTTTCGTGCTTTAGTTTCACATGTTTGTGATTTTACGGTTTTAAACAGTTGAGTTGATTTTGTGCGTACGCACGCACACGATTTGGTTCCTGCACTCTGTATAGTTTATATATGCTGGCAGTGCAGTGGCATGTATTTTGTGCACTTGGATACACTGGATTTCGATTTCGAGGGTGATGCTCGACATTTGTTTTGTGCATTTTATGCACCGGATTGGATTTTTAGCGCCTGTTGGGCGCCTGTTACGAGATGTGATTTGGTGCACACCAGATGCACTAATTCGAGATTTTTCGTGCATGTCAGATGCACCTGATTTTGCTGTCAGGCAAACACGTTGCCTACGACAGATGTTTCGTGCACACCCGATGCACTTAGATGTTGTTTCTGTGCGCATGTATGGCACATTCATGGATTTTGATTTCCGTGCGCACGAGACGTACGTAGCATTCATGTGCATATTTTGGGATTTATTTCGTATAGAGCAGTACATTTTTATGATATTGCTATGTGTTTTCGTACTGAGCAGGACTAGTCAGAGGACAGTACCTGAATATATTTTGCATGCATTGATAGTTATTGAAGGGATTTCCAAAAAGCGAGCTATAGCCTCAGTATTTACCTACGTGTCTGATATGACACGAAATGTTTAAAACAAGGAGACCCTTCTAAATTGTTTCCAAAACGGCGGAACGTACATTTCAAACAAAGGTATATATGTATATAGTTATTTCCTTATGATAGACGTCCGCCACTGTGCAGTGTTATACGCCTGCACAGCGACTTAAAGAGATTTGGCATGCATTTCCTTCAGATACTTACATATATAGATTCGATATTTACATGTATAGTTTCGAGTTATATCATATTGGTTTTGCTTTGGATTTGGCATTGATGTCTTCCCCATGACTCCGATGATTGCAGGATGCTTGACGGAGTTGTGATTTGAGTTATATACTCATTTTTCATGCGCATGCGCTGCGCTACGATTTGTTCTATGTATTTACAATTTCGGAGCCCCGACAACTTGATGGTTTTGGTTTAGATGTTTTAGTATTTGGGGAGAGTTTTAATTTAAATTCGGGGACCGAATTTCTTTAAGGGGGGAAGATTGTAACGTTTTGAAAATCGTTTCGGTGAAATTTCGAAAAAACGGTAAAATAAGGGGGTTTTCTGTAAAAAGTCAAAATACAAATATCTTATTATAAAAATTAATTATACATATTCTAGCTATGAAATTGCTATTATTTGGTGTTTATTGAGCCGCTGGTGAAATTTCAAATTTTCTGAAAAAAAAATATTATTTTATTATTATTTTAAGCCGTCACTAATACATTTAATTAGGAAAAATTACAAATTGGAATGAGTTGAAACAAATTTTGTGCATCATAAAACATTAAATAAAATTTTATCATGTGGTTTTTGGAACGAAATCATTAGACAAAACGGTTTAGAAATTATTGAAGAAAAAATGCTTTTTTTTAGCGTAAGTGGATGTTTGGGGTATTGTATTTATCATTTTTCATCACCCCACACCCGTACCCACACCCACACACCCCCATTCACTTCTCCCATTGAAGAATTCAGCAGCCCCCATTTTATTTTCCCCACTTGAATTTCAAAGGAAAGAAATGAAAGAAAAGAAAAGAAAATGGAGAAATGAGGTGGACCTTTGACCTTGAATTGACTTTGACTTCTTCCCCCACTTTCTCTACCTCCCTCTCTCTCCTCTCCCACTCCCATTCCAGCAACCCCCCACCCTCCTACAGCAGTAACAGCCCCCCCCATTTCCCTTCTCTTTTCTCTTCAAACTTCATCAAAAATTGCCTCAAATCCATCAAAAAAAATCCCAAAACCCAAATCCGACTCCTACCCATTTTAGCTTAGCCCGTATAGCATGGATCTTTGTGAAAAGAGAGCATTTTGGGAGGCCATGGATGCTTGTGGATCTTCAAATGTTTTTGGGTATAATTCTAAAACATTTTTGCTTAATTTGTTACTAATTTCTTAAGCTAAACTACTTAAGTGTTAATTAGGCTTAAGTTGCAAGTTTTGGAATTCAAGTTATGAATTTGAATGCAAGTTAGGGTTTTTATAAAATTGGTGTATGGTTGTGTGTTATATTTAGGCTTTTTGTCATGTTAATACAAGATTAGTAGCTTGTGCTATTGGTTAGTTTAAAAATTGTGTTAATTTGCTAATTTGCTAACTAGGTTTTTGGAAATTATTGCAAATGTTAGACTAAAAATCTAATTAGGTTTTTCATGGCTTCATTAACTTTATTAAGTGTATTTTAATGCTTTGGATTATGCAAATCTAAGCTAGATTGTAGTTTGTGCATTTTTGCTTTGAAATTGTTAAAATTTAAGAATTTTGTAAACTAGAATATTAGGGTTTTTGGAATTTAATGAGATTAAATTCCGGAAATTGTTTATATGACTTATTTAAGATATTTAATAAGTATATTGGCCGCTACATTCATTTAAACATCATGTTTTGTACAAAAACGGCAAATTGTGCTTGCTAGATTTTCGGAAAAATGACTTTTTAAGTGAAATTGGGGTTTTTGTGAGTTTTAACCTAGTTTATATTAAAATTAGTGTTCGTGAATGTGCAAATGAGTGTGATTGGATTTTTCTCGATGGTTTGACGTTTGTACATCGACATCGAGGGTTGGTTTGACTATTCTTGCATGCGTAGGCGATAGGTTTGGACCTATGCGTGATACGCGTGCCGATTTGATTTTCGTATGCCGTTTCGATTTTGAATTTAGTTTTAATGCGATAAGGTGCGTTATGATATGTAGGTACCCCATGCGGACTTCGAGACGACAAGCAAGCACGTGGCGATGTCGGCACCGGCGAGCGAGGACCAGGTGAGTAGATTTATATCTACGGGGAGAAGTCGGGTGGATGGCGTATAGCACCCCCGCAGTCCGTGGTGGTGTATACGGATGCGTATACACACCAACAATTATTATATGTTATTTGGGATTAATAACGATGCTTAGGATGGATATTGGTGTGTTGGATTACTTTAGTGTTGCGAACCCTAGGGTAGTGTTGTACTACACATACACACATACATACTTGCATACATTCCTATTAATATGTGCTCATGGGATTCTTTATAGTTATGGGTTCACATGGTATAGGACTATGTATTCACATACGGATTTGAGAATAGTATTTGGAATTTGAGATGAGTCGATGAGATTAGGCTTGAGGACAGGAGATCGGTGATGTGATTTGGTTCGTATTGATATATGACATGATGTTTTAGCGGGTCTTTTGGCGTAGTGATTCTTACACCTGCATGCATACTTAGGCTGTATCAGTATTTTACTAGATGTAGATCAGTACCCCGATCATGATAATTGATAAAGAGGATACCAGGTGAATAGTATGATGAATGTGATATTGACCCGTACCTAGATTTGGGATGCCGTACGACGGATTTACGTACGAGCTATATTGATGATTGATCTGCACTCTTGACTTGGGATGTCTGGTTATGGATATGATATTATTGTCTCGGGATCACCAACTATACATATACAGGTATGTATATGTATCGACTCAGATGATAGGCGGTTTCC
Source organism: Agapanthus africanus (assembly GCA_030015575.1). NCBI lineage: Eukaryota > Viridiplantae > Streptophyta > Magnoliopsida > Asparagales > Amaryllidaceae > Agapanthus > Agapanthus africanus. The sequence continues at coordinate 190,807,053 of CM057347.1, read as the reverse complement.
TTACCTGTAGTTCAGCTTGTTAGTTCAGCCGTATAGTTTAGCGTAGTTGTTAGATTAGATTAGACCCTACCTATTTCAAAACTAACGAATCGTGGGTATTTTAAAAGACAGCCCAAGGGATCTTACGGATATTTCAAAAGACGTATCTTTTCATAAAAACACCGTAGCCCCTATTTTCAAAACCGCATGATTCGTGTTATTTCAAAAGGCACCAATTTGTAGGACTTATATTAGATTAATGCAGATTAGTTATCGTTGTGTCTAGTTTCAGCTCCCGCACATTATTGCTGTTCGCTCTGCCTCGCATACTTACTTTGCTGCATATTCCATTATTGATATCATGCTGTTAGGACACCAGCACCATTACCGATGATGCATATGTACCACGTACACCTACTTGCCGGCTCACACACATCTTCATCGGTAATTGCCATGTCACGTACACTTTAGATGATATATTTGCTTGACTTAGGTTGTTAGCTAGTAGTTTTGACATGATATTAGTGTACTTCCCTTATATGCCATATTAGACATTGTAGTTATTACTTGTCGCTTCATGCATACTGTTATTCATTGTTATGCCGTATTCATGGATTCTCATGCTTATAGTCATGGTTTTACATCCTATTGATGATTCGGATTTCCATGATATTTTCTGGATTTGGAGGAAAACCGCAAAACATATATAAACTGTTTTCTCTCTTTTAAAATAAAAAGTGCGGTTTTCCCATGATGTATGAGTCGTCCACCATGAGTTTGCTAATGGATTTCGAGACCCGATTCGAGGAGGCGGATGAACCGTTTCGGGTACATGGTGGACCCGGTAAGGTACCCCAGGGCAAGAAGCGCGTGATGATGACGATGTGAGCCTGGCAGGAGAGCACTACCTACTGGTGATATTACCCGACGCGTCGGATATCCGGAGGATACCGTCGTGGTCTTGAGATGGATGGTAGGGGCCGGTCTGGACTGGCGGCGCCCTAGATATTGAGACTTGAGGTACATAGATTGTGACACAGAGATATCGAGGTTTTTGGACACTTGTTTTGTGTCGATGCTGGGCACTGTTTTATGCTGATTTCATATATGGTACCTCATTTCTTTTAAAATACAGAAATCTCACTGATTTATGAAACCAGTTTTATTCAGTACATGCATTCTGTTTTATGTATTCATACATCATCCATATGATATATTGCTACCTGAGGCACTGACACGGGCACATGAGATTACACTCGGGTTAGATATTTACCCTAGCCTTGTTATAGGCTACGTGTTATTCATATATTTGAGGATATATTATGATCATTGACCTAGGTTGCGTTATTTATGCGATTTCTGTGCGTAGATGTTTTTCTACTCACGAGTTGGCAACTCACCCCCGTTGTGCCACAGTTCTTGCAGGTTTCGCCGTACAGCTTTCATTACGGCTTGCTGGCACTCTTTCCATTTCCGGGTGACTTGCTAGTAGGTAGGTTTATTTGTATCGCACCCATCATTATATCTTGTATATCATTATTCTGTTGTATCTAGTAGTTCCATCAACCAAACATGTATTTATTGAGATAGAGACCAGTTTTGTTTATTCTTTCGACCTTAGAGTCGCTCGTTATATTTCTGGTGGTTTTGAGTTTCCTTTTGAGTTTTGATCCTCGCCGTTGGCGTTGTATATTATATTGCTTGTGTGGTTGTGACCGTCGATTGACGAAGAGCTAGCTCCCGCTTGGGGATGCCTTTTTCTTGATTTCGTATACTATTCATGTTGTATCCCGTTTGGGGGCCAGTATTTACAAAGGAGACTCTACCGAAATTTTCAGTAAATTTTTGATGTTTTTGAAAAACCGCATAATTCGGCTTATGCTATTGAAACTACTTGCTTTAAGTTGGTTTTTCCTGCACTCTACATCTTTTCTTGGTTTGGATTTCTGGGTTTTCGGTTTACTTAGATTACGTACGCCTCGAGATGTTCGTAGTTTAAGTGCCGGTCATGTTCCGTACTTTCGGATCGTGACAATCTGCCAATCAACCGACGACTGCCCCTGTACTGCACTCAAACAAAATAGACTACCCCCGGGCCTCCTGCTCAAAGCATCCGCCACTACATTCGCCTTGCCCGGGTGATACAAGATCTCGCAGTCGTAATCCTTCACTAACTCCATCCATCGGCACTGTCTAAGGTTCGGGTCTCGCTGCTGAAATATATACTTTAAACTCTTGTGATCAGTGAATATCTGGCACGACTCGCCGTATGGGTAATGTCGCCAGATCTTAAGTGCAAAGACCACTGCAGCCATCTCCAAATCGTGAGTGGGGTAGTTCTGTTCGTGTTTATTCAATTGTCGCGAAGCATATGCGATCACCCTGTCATGATGAATCAATACGCACCCTAGCCTCACTCGAGAAGTATCACAATAGACCACAAATCCGCCTGATTCTTAAGGCAATGATAACACCGGTGCCGTAGTCAGCCAAGTCCGTAGCTGCTGAAAACTGTGCTCGCACTCCTCCGTCCAATCGAAAGGAACTCCCTTCCGGGTCAACCCGGTCAAAGGTGTAGCAATACTGGAGAAGTCGTGCACAAATCGCCTGTAGTAACCGGCCAACCCCAAAAAGCTGCGAATCTCCGTAACTGATGTGGGTCTGGGCCAACGCTGAATGGCCTCGATCTTCCTCGAGTCAACACATATACCATCTTGTGAAATCACATGCCCCAAGAAGTCTACGATGTCCAGTCAGAAAGCACACTTGGAGAATTTCGCGTAAAGCTGGTGCTCCCTTAAAGTCTGTAGTGTATTCCGCAGGTGCTGCTCGTGCTCCTCACTACTCCGGGAATACACCAAGATATCATCAATGAATACTATGATGAACAGATCCAGATATGGCCGGAAAATACGGTTCATCAAGTCCATGAATGCTGCTGGAGGTTTGGTGAGTCCGAACGACATCACCAAAAACTCATAATGGCCGTAGCGCGTACGGAAAGCTGTCCTAGGAATGTCCTCCTGTCGAACCCGCAACTAATGATAGCCCGATCGTAAATCGATCCTCGAAAATTATCCTGCCCCCTGAAACTGGTTGAACAAATCGTCGATACGTGGCAAGGGATATCTGTTCCGAACTGTCACCCTGTTCAGCTGGCGGTAGTCGATACACAGACGCAAACTACCGTCCTTCTTCTTGACGAACAGGACTGGAGCACCCCAAGGAGAAACACTGGGTCGAATAATTCCCTTATCCAGCAAATCTTGCAACTGACCCTTCAATTCTCGAAGTTCCGCCGGGGCCATCTGATAAGGCGGTATGGAAATAGGCCCCGTGCCAGGAACCAAATCAATACAGAAAGAAATTCCGCGCTCGGGCGGTAGCCCAGGAAGATCGTCAAGGAACACATCAGGAAACTCGCTAACAACCGGAACCTGATCCAATGGAACCTCTGTAGCGCTAGCATCGCAAACATAGGCGAGAAATCCCTGACATCCCTTCCTCAAAAGCTGTCCAGCGCGAAAGGAAGAAATCACACTGTGAGGGGCGGCACCATGGTCCCCCAACACAACAAAAACCGACTCGCCGGGAAAACAGAATCTAACTGTCTTCTCACGGCAGTCCACAGAAGCATAGCACGTGGCTAACCAATCCATGCCCAAATGAACGTCGAAGTCCAACATCTCAAGAAGGATCAAGTCGACAGGCAACTCTCTCTCGCCAATACAGAAGGTACAGGATCGGAACAGGTGCCTAACATCAAACGACTCTCCTACAGGAGTGGTCACAACAAGCAGCTGATCAAGCAAACCGGACTCTCTACCCAAACTCGGCACAAAGTGTGTGGATACGTACGAGTGCGTGGATCCGGGATCGAACAACACGTGTGCATCAACAGAACATACTGGAAGGATACCTGAGACCACCGTATTGGACGCCTGCGCGTCCCGATGCGTCAAAGCAAAAACCCGCGCCTGTCCTCCACCGGTGACTGACTGCCCTCTGCCTCGGTCATCCCGTCCGCTCTGAGCAACTCCTCCATGCTCACGACCTCTCTGTGTATGAGTCTGACACGGAGCGACAATAGGTACAATGGGCATTGCCCTCTGGGGTGGTGAAGGTGGTAAGGTAACATGCGGTGCTGCTGTCTCCCTCTGGTGTATCTCTGGACAATCTCTGATGAGGTGAAGTAGACTGCCGCATATATAGCAACCCCGTGACGACTGCTGACTCTTCTGTGGATACGAACTAAACATCTGGCCTCGCCCCGAATCTCTGCCACTCCTCGTACCTTAATGATACCTGCCGCGGCGTCTGAATGTCTGTCTCCGTGCTGATATACCAGTACGAACTCTCTTCGGCTCTGGAACTACCGAAGTCTCAGAAAGGCACTCCTCGACTAATAGGACTGCGTCTACCGCTGCTGCATATGTCTCGTAATGCTGCGCGCTGATCGCAAGGAACAGTGGTGTAAGCAAGCCTCGAACAAATCTCTTGACTCGCAACTCCTCGGTAGCCACTAAATTTGGGGCATAAACTGCTAGCTCTGTAAACAGCACGTCATACTCTGTTACTGACATCTCCGGAGTCTGGCGTAAGGACTCTAACCTATGTGCTCTAGCATCTCTGACACTCAGTGGGAGGAAGCGGGCAAGGAACAGTGCCACGAACTCTATCCAGGTCATAGGAGGAAGACCTGCTGCTATACCCTTCTCAACTGATTCGCACCATTTCTGGGGAAGACCTTCAAGTGAAAGCTCGCGAACTCAACCCATCTCGCATCTGCGCATCTGAGGGAACGGCATATCCGAGCCATCCTATCAATGAAAGACTGTGGGTCCTCGGCTGTATCGGTGCCTGTGAAGACCGGAGGCTTCAGCCTCATGAACTCTGATAGCGATACTGTAATCACCTCCATGGCTGCAGGGGCAACTGGCTGTGCGGTAGGTACCATCGCGGTCTCTGTAACGGGTGGAGCTACCTCTGGTCACAGCGCTCGAAGCGTCTCAACTAGCGATCCTATCATCTGGCGCATCTCCTGCATGCTGGATCCTACCGTCTAGCGCATCTCCTGCATACCATCCCCTAGCGTGGCGATCTGATTTGTCACGGGAGGAACAACCTGCTCGGGTACAACCGGTGTACTGCCCGGATCAGTCCTCGTCTCACACGAATCAACTTGAATCTCGGCCCTCGCGGCCGCTCTCTGCGCCCTCGTAGTCTTTGGCGGCATAATAGCTGAAAAGAAATTAGGATTCGATAAGAATACGGAAATCGAATCACAAGAATATATATACTCAAGAAGGAATTTAAATCAATAAGTCCTAGGGTCGCCTTGGCGGAGTACCGTGTCGTGAGTATGCCGCGGAACATACACACGCTACGCCACTCTGCTTCAGCTACCTACTCCATCATACCAAGGTCATCCAACACTCCGAAAGGTAAAACCTACGCTCTGATACCAACTTTGTCATGACCCGAATATTTCGACTCGTGACCGGCACTTAACCACGCAACGTCTACAGGCGTAACGCGACTAAGTAAGCCGAACCCAGAAATTAAAACCATACAAAAGTAGCGAGTGTTGAAAACATTTAGTTAAAACATTTAGAAAACCTTAAATAGTTCAATAAGTTCTTTTAAAGTTACGTCATCATTTAAATAATTTTGGCAGCATTTCCTTTGTAAAAGTAACCGCGAAATCGGGTATAAAACAGGATATGAGTGAAAATGAGATATAATGAAACAAAACATTCCCAAACGGGAGCAATCACGCCCAACGGCGGAAACCAGCATCACAAGAGTAATATAAGACGCCGTAGCGAAGAATTAGCAATAAGTAAACATCACAGAATAATAAACTGCATATAAAAACAGTCGGCTCCCATGAGCTCGACACCAGAATACAAAATATACATCATCGTCCTCACACTGTATCTATGTCCAATACATATATGGTAGATGGAGAATACAAGATACAAAAGGGGTACAATAAAAGTAATCAGATACCACAACCTACCTAAAAGCAAAACAGCTCTCGCACCAACTGTAGTGGTATCTGTAGCCAAAAGATGCAAAAGGCAGCCTGCCGTGACTACTCTGAGGGGCAACCTTCAAATACTGTGGCACAACGGGGGTAAGTTGCCAACTCGTGAATACAGATAACATATAAAGGTAATCGCGAGCATGCACGTACTGCGCCACTCTAATATATGCCAGCAAGTAAGATCTTTATGCGACAAGCAGTAGATGCAATAATCATGCAAGTGCTCTGTCAGGTAAAATAACTACAGGATGAGATAAATGATAATCAATGCTAAGCATGGGATAAATAACATCTACACGGAATATCAACATGGAAAGATAATCGGTGCCCAAAACTGCACCCAAATCCCAAATAAACTCAGGCGCCGGCACTCTCCTCGGCCCTCAAATCCTGTAAATCTCTGAGAATCACGAGTGCCCAACATCGGCACTCAAAATATCATAAAATACTCGTGTCCAGCATCTACACGCAAATCCTCATATATCGGGTTCCGTAAGTCTGGATTAGCCCACGGGCTCCGTCTGCGGTATCGGCCCTCGGCCCCGGCACTACGGATCATCCCGCATCCATCTCTCGACTCTGGTCAGTATCCTCCGGATAACCGCCAGGTCCAACCAATCACCGGTAGGTACTCGCCCGCCTCCAGGCTCAATCGGCAAAGTCCATCGATCATCTTGCCGAGGTGAACCATACCGGGTCCACCACGAACCCGCAAACGGATCATCCAACACCTCGAATATGGTTTGAAGCGCACGTCTCAGCATCGAGAAAACGCGTGGTGGACGCACCAAAATATCATATCACGAGGAACCGGGTTTTTCAAATAGTGCATCTTTTCTTAAATAATCCCACGGTCCTGAAAACCAGAAATAACATGAAAATCCAACACCAATAAGTAAATCAAATGCGATGTGCTATGTATATCAAGCCATAATATAGGTACAAGGGGAAACCGCTTTTAAAATAGTTTCGGTTTTTAAAGACATCATGCGGTTTCCAATTTCTATGTAAATCATAACGAATCATATGTGAAATGAACTACAGCAATATAATCATGGAAATTCTACAGTGAGTGTGTCATGGAAATTACTAACGGTGTGTGTGTAACATGCAGATTAGTGCTCGTGCAACATGAACCGTTAGTAATACTGCAGTGTTCTATCGATTCTAAGTTTACATACATATAGCAGGGAATACAGTATGCAACAACAGTATCTATGGCAGTCAATGGGGTAAATGCAACATATAGCTATAAGGTCCTATCAACCCTGACACATAACGCCAAGCGGGCGATATCCCCGTAGATGTTAAATCTACTCACCGAAGTCTAGCGCTAAGTGTAGCCGACGACTTGCTTCCCCTTCTTCGCAGCGTCCGTCTCACTCGCCTGCGAACCTAGAATCACACAATATATCACAAATAAGCTCAAATCCATAAAAATGTGATATTAAGGTCAAACTAGAAACCCGCGTCGCAAACCAAGCGCGCGTGTGCGCGATACGCTAAAACGTGTGATTACGCGCCTGAAACTACCCCGACGCGTCGCGATACGCAGAAACCCCAAACCCATGCACGTATCATGCATGTAGCGAAGGTTAAAAATACGAGAAACTGGTATTTAGATCCAGATTTTACTACAGCAACAATTAAATAAAATTACACATGCCATGAGTCTAATGATAGCAGCAGACACCTATAGAGCCAAACCCTAACCCATTCCCTCCCCATCTGGCCGCAAATTGCGGCCAGAATCAATATTCCGGCGGCCAGAGTATGGAATTTGGGGGTCGTGTTCCACACATAGGATCAGCACCTCACAACTATACTACAGTCTTCTTAATTTTAATCTGAACTCACTGGGTCGATAGCAGTTTGCTGAAAGCTAGATTTTGCTCAAAAACGATGAATTTTGCATCATATAGCAATCTGGTGGTATTTTAGTGCAATTGGGGGTTAAGCTAGGTTAACATGGCCTTAACAACACTCCATCAACTTGCTAAAACCAATTCACACTTCAGTTGATCAAGGTTCCTCCTAATTACCACATATCGCACTAAAACGCACCATTAATCACTAATCGAAGCTAAGCTACAATAATTAAGCAAACTAGGGGGTATGTTCAAGAAGTATACCCCACAGTCGACCCTAGGGAGCTGGAGGAAGAAGGAGTACAGGGAACTGCAGCTGGAGTTGTTGCTGTTGCTGCTGTTCACTGCTGCTGCTGCTGTTCACTGCTGCTGTGCCTGCTTCTGCTGCTGCTGTGCTTGCTTGCTGCTGCTGCTGGGCTTGCTTCTGCTGCTGCTGTGCTTGCTATGGAAGTGGGTGTGTGATTGTGAGAGTGAGGTTGAGAGAAATGAGCACAAGAATGAAAGGAATTGATAACTCCCAATGTCAACCCCTCCTTTCTCTCTCATCATTAAATGCAAGCATGGGCTTTGCCATGATGCATTCTCTCTCTCTCATTCTCACCAAGTCAACAGTCCAAAAGAAAATTCAAATTAAAACCACTATCAATTAACTAAATAGACTTAATTAAAACCCAAAAGACTTAATCAACACTATTAAACCCACCATGGTTGCTAATCATGGTATAATCTCATTTTAAACCCTAGTTTACATGCACATGTGTGTGCAAGCATAGGAAAATTCTAGAAAAATATTTATTAAATTTGGAAAAATATTTGAAACTCAATTTGGTAAACTTTTTATTAAAAACCCTTTTATTTAAATATAATTAGCCACTAAACACATCCTGAGGTGTTACAACACAACATAAAACTGTAATGTAAGCATATAAAGGAAAAGCCGCTAATTAACTACAACAAGTTAATATAATATATCATGCGGTTCCTAATTTCTCCAATTCTAAATAACATCAATTAATGGTAAATGTGTAGCTATAACCAGATATATATGTAAACATAAAGGTATAGCAAGATATAGGTGTCTACCTAACAGTAATGATGTGATATACCCTTCGGGTATAAGTGAAGTATGCAAGCAAGGTATAGAGGTATGCTATATGTCACATGCATAAAGAAATATGAATCCATGTCTCAATGTCCCTAACAAAACAATATCATATCTATACGGGTGTTGTGCGTGTCATGGCAATTATTGACGGTGTGTGTGGAATACAATCAGTGCTCGTGCAATATAAGCCGTCAATAATAGTGCAGTGTCCTAAGGATACTAGTCCAAGCACTACAATAACTAAGCAGTAATGTGTATGCGTAACTCTATATATGCAATAGAATATGCGACAAAACAAAACATCTCTAGCCCATACGCATAACGCCATACGGGCGATTCCCTCGTAGATGTTAAATCTACTCACCACGCTCTTGGCTAAGTGAAGCAAACCACCTGTTTTCCCTTCGTCGCTGGATCCGAAGTCCCCGCCTGCGAACCTAAAACATTAAAACGATAAAACAAGTGTATATTAGTAATAGACCCAAAACACGTACAAACTACATTAGACCGACGCAACAACACAAAGCTTACTCTCAAGTGTCCGTATTGTGGCTAACGTGCGTAGCGACACGACGAAAACAACTCAAGAGAAAAACTACTCAAAGTGCACGATCCGTGTCGTATAACGTATCGCGCTTAGACGTAACACAAGAGACTACCTAGGTGATCCCAGATTTTGCATACAGAGAAAGCCTAACAAACAAACAGAACCAAACACACCTAAACCAAGCAGACACCTACCCACAAAACCCCCAAACCCCAACTCCAACGCAACTCCGGCGTCGCCGGAAATGTCCTCCTAGTCGCCAGCCGAGGTCCGAGAAGGGTGGTTCGTTCTTCAAGTGAAATCCTATAGTCTCAGGTACAACACAACTACATTGTTTGGTTTTCTAGTACTCTCTCCGGGTCACAGCAGATCACAAATGTCATATGTAGGCACTAAAAATATGATATTTGCACGAAATGATACAAAACGCTATCTAAACGGAAACTAACAAGCTAAGCTACACAATAAACACGTAAACAACAACAAGAGATCATTACCTAACTAAAAGAACTCAAAGATCCAAGCTTTGCAAGCTCTAAGGCATCCAAGAGGCAAAAGGTGATCAAAGATGTGATTTTTGATGAGATTTGAGAAGGATTGTGATTAATTTGTAATGAAATGGAGAGTGTTCAGTTAGAGTTGAGAGAGAATAAGGAAAATGAAAAGAGATAGAGAAATGAGAGAATGTGTGAGGATAAGAGAGAGGGAGGTGAGGGTGAGTGCACCATTAGCATTAATTCTTCATTAATGCTTTCACACACACCTTATCAAGCCACCTCATCACTCCAAAAGAATATCTTCTCTCTTCTCACAAAATATCTAGGATTAGTGTTAAGGATTGGATTAAAGAAAAGATTAGGATAAATGGTTAATTGTCATGGTTGCTAAGAACAAGATTAGCACAAACAAAGCCTCGCATTATCGTGCACACGTGCGTGCATGACATAACAAATAATAATAAAATTATTAATTAAATGTTATAAAATGTGAGGAACCCGAATTGGTAAACATTTTACAGTAAACCCGCATTAACGTCTAAACTAACACCAACCGAAATCTAAGGCGTTACAATGTCCCCCCTTATAAAAATTCGTCCCCGAATTTAAAATTCTCACTAAGCATGCCTTCAAAGAGAAGATTACCAAACTCTCATATCTCGCTCGCATCCTCCCAAGTGATCACCACACTATACGGCTACGTCCAAGAAAAACCGTCCAAAGATGGCAAGAACCTTGACCGAAGTTTCTCCACCTGCCGAGCCATTAACACAATTTGCTGCTGGTGAACGAAAAGATCAAGCCCAAGATAAATGGTCTAAACTGAATCAAGTGAGAAAGTTCATGAAGGTAATTGCAAAGTATCTACACAAGGAATACGGGGTGAATACTAAATAATCTGGGCGGAAGTGCTAAGTTAAAGGCAACAAAACTAACTCACTTGAGGATCTCAAAAGGACCTACAATCCTGGGATAAGCTTCCCAAAACACAACACGTCATTCATCGGAAAATCCGTAGGAATACATGATCTCCCACTGCGAACTCAAGTCTGCGACCACCACGGTCAGCATAAGACCTCTGTCTGCACTGGGCTGTCATCATCCTGACCTGAACCAACTGGATCATTTCCGAAGCCTCTAGACTAGCTGGGGTCCAAAAAATCCTACTTACGCAGAGTCAGAAAAACAGAATGGAGATCGACACCACCTAACAACAAAATCTAAAGGTTGCTAATTTGGAGTGTCTTTTGATAACAGCTATAGAAGGAGAACCCAACAATGGTAAGTGACGATCCCAACTGCCGACAACAATTGGTACGTACGCACAAATAAATCCTCTAGAGTCGGTATAGCCCGCTCTCACAAAACCATCATCCTGCGGATGGAAAAACAGAGCTAAAGCTCAACCAGTACCCAAGGCTTCCTGAAGCTCCTGCCCTAGACGACAAGCGAACAGGGTGCCTCTATTGGATACGACACATGAAGGAACTCCGTGCAAATGCACCAACTTAACAAAGAACAACTGAGCAACTGAGTAAAACCGGACAACAACACCAAATGGAGTCACACCCTGACTAAACCTGGGTAGACACCATAACGTCATTCATGGAGATCTGCTCCCATTCCCACTCCGAAAATGGTTAAATGTTGCAACTCTCCAGCCGGTCTCAGATGCTCAACCTAAGCTCACAACAAGACAGACACCTTGAAACGAAATCCAAAACTTCACTCTTCATTCCAGCCCACCCGTAACTATCTCACATGTCACGTCAAATGTTGGTGGAACTTGAATGAACACAGAAAGCTAACCGATGTGCCTGCTCTAGGATTTCGCGTCTCTACCCATCAGTAACAGGTACACAAATGCGTCCCTAAATGTAGCACACCTTGGTCACAAATCAAGGACTCCGAATCTTTACCCAGCCGAGTATGCTCAGAATCTCAGACGAACGAGCATCGGCGGGCAGTGCCTCGCGAAAGCGATTAATGAAAAGAGGTCGGGCGCGGACATGAGCAAGCTGTCCCCTCAGTAGAGGCGAACTTAAGCTGTACTCAACGATCGCACAAGAACTGTAAATCTGTAGAAAACTGTCTCAACAATCAATACCCGCTGCAGGAAGATTTACATTAAGCTCTGGTGGTCGGTGAAAATCTGACACGACTCTCCGAACAAGTTGTAATATTTCAAAAAAATTAAAATATTATTTTTGGGAATTTTTATAATTTAATATTAATTTTTAATGAATATTTTAATATTTCGGTATAATTAACTACCGATAAATGGGGGAAATTCTGGAAAAATTATGGAAAATTCTAAAACAGAGTATTTTGTGGAATCATGTCATTTTTAAGCTTTTATGGTTAATTATATGCTACTTTAGTGTTAATCGCGATTAAAAATCGCTAATTGGATTTTTAGCATTTTTGTGCAAAAATGTGCACATATCATTTTTCCACACTTGTTACATTTCTTACATATTGTGGGTGGATGGTGTCCTAGGGTAACCATTGTGTGAGAAGAATAAAAAGGGAAAAAGAAAAGAAAAGGAAAAGAAAAGTGTAAGTATGATGATGAGAGAGGAAGAATAGGTCAAACCTCTTTTGACCCATGCCCCCCCCCCATAAATTCCCTTCTCATTCTCTCTCCCCTCTTCACTTTGTGCTGCTGCTGCTCCTGCTCCCTCTTCTTACTCCTCCCTCTTCAACCCTAGATCTACCATGAAAACAACCCCGAAACCCCATTTCGACTTCACAAAACTTGTTCACAAGCTCGAGAGGATCGCCGTGGACTAAGAAGGTAAATTCTGCACTCTAAGGATAGCATTTCAATTTTTATTGCATCCATACTAGTTTCATGTCGATATTATGCCGTTTTGAGGACTTTTGAAAAATCAAGTGAGGAATTAGGGTTTGATCTGAAATCAAAAGTGAAATTAAGGCTTAGTGACCTTAGAATCCTATTAGTGATGTTACATTAGACCAGACCTGAGAGCTAAACCCAGAATACGGATTTAGCGAATCGATATTGGGGAAAACTGAAAATCTGTCACTGTTTTTAGGAATCTGCTATCATCCGAGACGTCTAAAAATAATTTTGAGTTGGCAGTGAGATGTGCAGGCAAATAGAAACCAACACTCAAAGCCCTAGCCCCAACCACCATTTTCTAGCCGCAGATTAATTCCTTCTGGCCGCAAAGTGCGGCCAGAGCAGGAGGGAATTGCCTCGTTTTTGGTGCATGGCCTTATTTCCAGTTAACTTGACCCCTGGCATGTGCAATTTTGTCTGGTTCCAATCAGGGTAAAATCTGGGTTGATTTTACTATGTTGGCGCATGATTTACGACTTGTTTTAGTTTGGATTTTGGTATTTGATGATTCGTTTCTGTCGGGTGGCGTTTGGACGTCAACGACAAGTGGCTATTGATCGTGTTTGCATGCAAAACTATAGGTTTTTACCAATGCGAGTAGCGTGTGCCGTTTTGGTTTCCGACATGATTTTTATGTGTTTTTGCGATTGTGTATCTTTGTAGGTGCCCTACGTGATGTTGAGGCGTTGAAGATGAAGATAGAGACATCGGCATCGGCACACGAGAAGCAAGGTGAGTAGATTTATATCTACGGGGAGAAGTCGGGTGGATGGCGTATAGCACCCTCGCGGTCCGATGTCTAGTATACCATATATACTATACTTATATATATGATAGCTTATGTGTGACTTGGTTGTCTAGGATGTGTTAGGTGTACTATGCATAGATTAGGGTTAGAAGTAAGTAATGTAGTTCCTAGTCGCGGACCCTAGAATAGCTTTACACCCACATGCACACACGTGCATATTTTCTATGTTTATACTGTTATGATGAGGATATTGGAGGACATTGGAGATGAGTCGATGAGATTGGGCATAGTGCCGTGATATCGGTGATGTGATATGATTCGTATTTGGGATACGATATGTGATTTTGAGCAGGCCTTTGGACGTGTGTTTCACACACGCATTCTTACTTATATAGATGGTATCGACATGTTCTAGACTTAGATCAGTACCCCATATTATGTGATATGATGATAATGATACCTGATATGTGATGAGAGGATTGTTATATTGACCCGTACCCAGCTTATGGGATGCCGTACGACGATTTACCGTGCGAGCTTTATATTGATGATTGATCCGCACTCATGACTCGAGGACGTCATACGATATACGGTATCGTACGCGATACTATTGAGGCGGGATCACCGACTATTATATTTATTTATATATATATATCAACTCAGATTTAGGTGGTTTCCATACTCCTCCCGATTCATTTGATAACTAGATCAGTAGTTAGTATAGTAGATGTTAGACTAGACCCGAGTCATACCTATTTCAAAACTAATGAATTTGGAGTATTTTAAAGACAGGCCAAAAGGGATTCTATGGATATTTCAAAGGACGTACCTTTTCTTAAAAACACCGTAGCCCTTATTTTACTAAAACCCCGATTCGTCTTATTTCAAATGGCAAAACTGCATGACATATACATATGGATGTAGATTCCTTACTGTTGCGTTAATTATACAATTCCACATATTCTTACAGTTTGCATTGCATCGCATTGCATGTGTTATCGCTGTATTACGACCATGCTGTTAGGACACTAGCACCATTATCGATGATGCGTATATTCCACGTACACTTTCTTGCCGGCTCACACACTTCATCATCGATAATTGCCATGTCACTACACTGTAGTACTGTTGCATTCAGGATATGACCCTTGCATGGCATATTTGTACACATAATTATTGTACACTTATACTTGTGCACATACTTACTGTACACTCATACTTGTGCACCTACCTGTTGTACACTCATACTTGTACACACACATATTTGCACATACATAGATGATATTTCTAGATTTGGGAACCGCAAGATACTCTTTAAAACTGATTCATTTTAAAAGAGCGGTTTCCCTCAACATGTGCATATTACTATTCCAGGTTGCATGATAGACAGATGTGCTTGCATTTCTTTTTCATGTCGCGTATATCATGCTTTTGATTATACACATTGAGATATGTTGTTTCCATGATATTTCTGGATTTTGGAACCGTAGATATTTCAAAAGAAAATATGTAATTGTTTTAAAAACCCGGTTACCCTTGATATGATATTTCAGTGCGTCCACCCTGTGTTTCCTCGGTGCTAGAGTGATATGTGAAACCCGATTCGAGGAGGCGGGTGAGGCCGATTGCGGGTACATGGTGGACCCGGTATGGTACCCCGGGACGAGAACAGATCACTGTGCAGTAGACGGTGAGCCTGGCAGAGGGACTACTACCTACCGGTGATTGGTTGGACCTGGCGTTTATCCGGAGGATACTGACCAGAGTCGATAGATGTATATGGGCGTACTTCAGGCGCCGGAGGCCGATACCGCAGACGGAGCCCATGGGCTGACCCGGACTGACGGATGCCCGATATATGAGGATTTACGTGCCGATACTGGGTACAGTTTTCATGATGTTTTCCATACTTTTGATTATATCCTCATATCTACATGCATGATTGTCATTAGGTGACAGGTGGATGGGATCCACATATATACAGACATTGATCACATACAGACCTTGATTACATTGATCATACTTTATTTGTATATATAACAGGGTATGAGGGCACTGTTATATATACCCTTACACCGATATTAGTGGAATGGAACACTAATATATGTCTATTGATATCCATTTTGATACTTTATCATATTTACTTTATGCAGACATACCTTATATTTGTGACATGTTATTACCTGAGGCACCAGCACGAGTATTTGGCACTACTTACATGTTTAGATGTTACATTGCCACCTTATCCTGCTTCAGGCTTATTCTTTGAGGTTTATATATCTGATCGTATTGACCTAAGATTATGTCATGCATTCGATTTCTGCTAGTAGATATTTTCTATTCACGAGTTGGCAACTCACCCCCGTTGTGCCACAGTTCTTGCAGGTTTTGCCGTACAGGTTCCATAGCGGTATTTCCGACACATTGCTTTCCCTTGCGGGTGATTTGCTCGGTTGGTGGGTTCTTTGCATCAGAACCACCCTTGTATATGTTTATTCATTGTATCTAGAAATTCCATCAACCAAAAACTTGTATATTGTTTCAGACTTAGACTCTAGTGATGTATTATTTTGACCTCAGAATCGCGTGTAGTAGTATTACGGTTTTCATGTTATTTGGAGTTTTCTTTTGAGTTTTGATCCTTGCCCTTCGGCGTTGTATATCATATTGCTTGTGTGGTTGTGACCGTCGATTGACGAAGATCTACCTCCCGCTTGGGAATACCTTTTATCATTGCATATATATTGTTCTTGTTGTACCCCGTTCGGGACCAGTATTTACAAAGGAAACTCTGCCGAAATTTTTAAAAAAGACTATACACTTTAAAAATGCACTTTCGGCTTACTTATTTAAAAACCTTGTATTTAAAATATGTTTTCTTCATTTCTTTAAACTTGTTTTCCTTATTTATTATTTAAAATGGTTTTAGATTCTGGGCTTTTGGCTTACTTGGTTTAGATGGGGTCCTATAGACTTCATTTGATTCAAGTGCTAGTCACGGGCTATTTCGGGTCGTGACACAAGTAGTGTCTCCAAATCTCCAACGCACGACCACCACAGCCATCTCCAGATCATGAGTGGGATATCCTGCTCGTACTTCCTCCTACTATCGGGAAGTAAAAGAGATAACTCTATAGTGTCACCTAAGTACACAATCGAGCCCCACTCACGAAACATTACAGTTAAACAACAAAGTCGCCTAAACCAGAAAGCAAAGAGAGAACTGGTGCAGTTGTCAACCGAGTCTTCAACTGCCGAAAACTCCGCACGCATGCCTCAGTGCAAAGAAAAAGAACCTCCTTTCCAGTCAATTCAGTCAACGATGCAGCGATACATAAGCGATCCTGCATGAAACGGCGGTAAAAACCTGCTAAGCCCAAAAATCTGCGGACTTCCGTCCCGTACACAAGTCTGGGACCAAGCTGTACGGCCTCGATCTTCCTCGGAACCATACGAAAACCATTTCTCGTAACTACAAGACCTAAGAGTCAACACAATCAAGCCTGAAGGAACACTCCGAGAATCTAGCAAACAGCTGGGGCTCTCCTAATATCTGCAAAACAAATCCTCAAGTGCTGCTCCTGTTCCCCACGAAACATTAGAATAGGCCAGAATGTCATCAATGACACAACAATAACTGGTCGAGGATGTCACGACCCAAAAGTACGGAACATGACCGGCACTTAAACTACGAAACGTCTCGAGGCGTTCGTAATCTAAGTAAGCCGAAAACCCAGAAATCCAAACCAAGAAAAGTAGTAGAGTGAAGGAAAACCAATTTAAATCAAGTAGTTTTAATAGCATAAGCCGAATTATGCGGGTTTCTAAAAAAATCAAAAATTTACTGAAAATTTCGGCAGAGTCTCCTTTGTAAATACTGGCTCCCAAACGGGATACAACATGAGTAGTATACGAAATCAATAAAAAGGCATCCCCAAGCGGGGGCTAGCTCTTCGTTAATCGACGGCCACAACCACACAAGCAATATAATATACAACGCCAACGGCGAGGATCAAAATTCAAAAGGAAACTCAAAACCACAAGAAAACCACAGAAATAAAACGCGCGACTCTAAGGTCGAAGGAATAACATCACTGGTCTCTATCTCAAAATAAATACATGTTTGGTTGATGGAACTTCTAGATACAACAGAATAATGATATACAAGATATATAATGGGGGTACGATACAAGTAAACCCACCTACTAGCAAATCACCCGAAGGAAACTATGCCCGCAAAGCCGTAATGAAACCTGTACGGCAACCTGCAAGAAACTGGGGCACAACGGGGGTGAGTTGCCAACTCGTGAATAGAAAAACATCTATGCACAGAAATCGCATAAATAACGCAACCTAGGTCAATGATCATAATATATCCTCAAATATAAGAATAACATGCAACCTATAACAAGGCTAGGGTAGATATCTAACCCGAGTGTAATCTCATGTGCCCGTGTCAGTGCCTCAGGTAGCAATATATCATATGAATGAGGTATGAATGCATGAAAACAGAATACATGTAAATGAAGAACTGTTTTCATAATTTAGTGAGATTTCCTTTGTATTTTTAAAATGAGGTATCATAATGAAATCAGCATAAAACAGTGCCTAGCATCGGCACAAAACGTAATCCCAATATCTCGATATCTCTGTATCACAGTCTCTGTACCTCAATATCTCGAAATCTCAATATCACAGTCTCAATATCTAGGGCGCCGTCAGTCCAGACCAGCCCCTACCATCCATCTCAAGACCACGACGGTATCCTCCGGATATCCGACGCGTCGGGTAAAATCACCGGCAGGTAGTGCTCCCCTGCTAGGCTCACATCGTCATCATCACGCGCTTCTTGCCCCGGGGTACCTTACCGGGTCCACCATGTACCCGAAACGGTTCATCCGCCTCCTCGAATCGGGTCTCGAAATCCATCAGCAAACTCATGGTGGACGACTCATACAGCATGGGAAAAACCGCACTTTTTATTTAAAAAGAGCGAAATCAGTTTATATAAGTTTTGCGGTTTTCCCCCCAAATCCAGAAAATTTCATGGAAATCCGAATCCAAATCATCAATAGAATGTAAAACCATGAATATAGGCATAACAATGAATAACAGTATGCATGAAGTGACAAGTAATAGCTACAATGTTAAGCTGGCATATAAGGCAGGTACACTAATATCATGTCAAATTACTAACTAACAAGCTAAGTCAAGCAATAATATTTTCTAAGGTGTACGTGACATGGCAATTACCGATGAAGATGTGTGTGAGCCGGCAAGTAAGTGTACGTGGTACATACGCATCATCGGTAATGGTGCTGGTGTCCTAACAGCATGATATCAATAATGGAGTATGAAACATAATATAAGCATGCGATGCGAAGCAAACCTCAATAAAGAGCGGGAGCTAAATACTAGACGCAACTATAACTAATCTGCATTAACCTAATATAAGTCCTACAAATGGTGCCTTTTGAAATAACACGAATCATGGGGTTTTGAAAATAGGGGCTACGGTGTTTTTATGAAAATATACGTCTTTTGAAATATCCGTAGGATCCCTTGGGCTGTCTTTTAAAATACCCACGATTCGTTAGTTTTGAAATAGGTAAGAATCGAATCTAATCTAACAACTAAACTAAACTAAAAGGCTAAGCTGACCAGCTGGGCTACAGGTAAGGAAACCGCCTAACATCTGAGTCGATACATATACATACCTGTATATATATTACTCGGTGATCACGCCTCAATAATATCATATCCGATACCATATCTATAATCAGACATCCCAAGTCAAGAGTGCGGATCAATCATCAAAATATAGCTCGTACGTAAATCCGTCGTACGGCATCCCCAAATCTGGGTACGGGTTAAGATCATATTCATCACACTATTCATCTAGTATCCTCTTTATCCAAGATCATAGTCCAGGGTACTGACCTATGTCTAGTACAATACTAATATCATCAATATAGTCATGATCTGACTACTGATCGACAGTCTCGTACAAACCGATATCACAACCACAAAACAAATCTCATCGACTCAGCTCAATCCCTAGTATCGTCCTCATATCCGTATGTGAACACATAGTCCCATACCCATGTGAACACATAACTATAAAGAATCCCATGAGCACATATAAATAGGAATGTATGCAAGTATGTATGTGTGTATGTATGTGTGTATGTGTGTATGTGTAGTGCAACACTACCCTAGGGTTCGCAACACTAAAGTAATCCAACACACCAATATCCATCCTAACATCGCTATTAATCCCAAATAACATATAATAATTGTTGGTGTGTATACGCATCCGTATACACCACCACGGACTGCGGGGGTGCTATACGCCATCCACCCGACTTCTCTCTGTAGATATAAATCTACTCACCTAGTCCTCGCTCGTCGGTGCCGACGTCACCACGAACTTGCTTGTCGTCTCGAAGTCCACATGGGGGTACCTATATATCACAACGCATCGTATCGCATTAAAATCCGACTCATGACCAAAACGACACACGAATCCCACTTAAGTCAAAACCTATGGTTGCTTTCACAAATGAACCCAAAAACCCTCGACATCGGCATACAAACGCCAAACAATCGAGAAAACTCCCAACACACTCATTTGTACAATTACAAGCACTAATTATAATATAAAATAGCTTACAATTCCCAAAAACCCAAATTTCACTTAAAAAGTCATTTTTCCGAAAATATAGCAAGCACAAATTACCGTTTTTTGTACAAAACATGATGTTTTAATAATTCTAGTGACCAAGATGATAACTTAATATCTTAATTATGCCATAGAAACCACTACGTAAATTTTAAACCCACAATTTAATTCAATTTAAAAAACCTAGTTTGCAATTTTAACCAATTTCAACCATTTTATAGCAAAAATGCACATACAACAATCTAGCTTGGATTTGCATGATTTAAACCATTAAACTACATTTTAAAATGTTAATGAAGTCATAAAACCCTAATTACATTTTTAATCTCACACATGCAATTAAATTCCAAAACCTAGTTTGCAAAACAAAAAACTTATTTTGGACATTTTAAATGTTACAATTTGGAAAATAGCAACTAGATTAATTTTGCATAGTATTAACATGTTAAATACATCACACAACTATAATCTCATTTCCCAAAACCCTAACTACATTTTCACAAACCCTAATCTCATGAATTTGGACTTGCAAATTTCAAACCTAAAATTAGACCCTTTACTAACTTAATTTGAAGTAATAACAAATAATGTAACAAAAGATCAAGATTTTATACCTCACAAACTATGGATCAAACCCTGCAATCTAGCCTCTCAAATGCAAATTTTTCTCCAAGAATCATGTTAGAATGGGCTAAGGAAAAGTGGATAGAGATTGGATTTGGGTTTAGCTTTGAATTTGTGAGAGAAATGGTTGATTTTTGTTGGGTTTTGATGAGGAAATGAGAGGAGAAATTTGGGGGGGGGGACTGCCCAAGAGAGGCTCGGCTAGAAATTGGTGAGGGAGTGACAGAGAGGTGTGGGTTTCAAGTCAACACAAGACCAAGTCAACAATTACCCATACTTCATTAATAAAACATTACCCCTTTTCTTTTTTTTCTTTTTCTTTTGCTTTTCTCTTCAAATTCAAGTGGGGAAAAAGGTGGGGGCTGCTGAATTCAGCCAAGGGGAGAAGTAAATGGGGGTGTGTGAGTGTGGGTATGGGTGTGGGGTGATGAAAAATGATAAATATAACACCCCAAACATCCATTTACACTAAAAAAAAGCCTTTTTTCTTCAATAATTTTTAATCCGATTTGGCAACCGATTTCGTTTCAAAAACCACATGATAAAATTTTATTTAATGTTTTATGATGCACAAAATTTGTTTCAACTCATTCCAATTGGTAATTTTCCCTAATTAAATGTATTAGTGACGGCTTAAAATAATATTAAAATAATATATTTTTCAGAAAATTTGAAATTTCACCAGTGGCTAAATAAACACCAAATAGTAGCAATTACATAGCTAGAATATGTATATTTAATTTTTATAATAAGATATTTTTATTTTGACTTTTTACAGAAAACCCACTTATTTTACCGATTTTCCGAAATTTCACCGAAACGATTTTCAAAACGCTACAGAGGAACGGCCTGAAAAAATCTGGTTCATCACAAACACGAATGCTGCTAGGCATTGGTTTGTCCAATCGACACCACCAAAACACGTACTGCCCGTAGCACGCGGAAAAGCAGTCTTCGGAGTGTCATCACTCTGAACTCGGAACAATGATGACCTGATCCCCAAACAAACTTAGAAAATATCTTGCACTCTGGAGCTGATCGAAGAAATCGTCAATGCGAGGTAAAGGATACATATCCGCACCGTAAGCCAGTTCAATTGATGATCCATCAATACAAAATCTCAAACTGCCGTCTTTCTTTTTGACGAACAGAAATAGGAGCTCCCCAATGCGAAACACTCAAATGCACAAGCCCCCCCAATAAATAACTCTGCAGCTGATCCTTAAGCTCCCTAAGCTTTGCCGGCTCGTCTGGAACATCATCGAAAAACTCTCGCACGATAAGAACCCGGTCCAACAAACCCACTGTGGCTCCGGTATCATGAATGAACGCCAAGAATCCATGACATCCCTTCCTCAAAAGCCGACTAGCGAAAAAGGCTGAATTCAAGCCGTGAGAGGCGGCACCACTGTCCCCCTGTACAACAAGAACTGACTCGCCTGGAAAACAAAACCTGACTGTTTTCTCGCGGGAGTCCACAGACGCCTAGCACGTAGCTAACAAGTCCGTGCCCAGGAGAACGTCAAATCCAACATCTCTAGAAGGATCAAAACGACGGACGAATCTAAATCTCCTATCCGACTAGCACACGACTGAAATACGTGTCGTGCAACAAAAGAATCGCTGACAGAAGTTAACACAACAAACGGCTGATCTAGCTAACATGACTCTCGGCCCAACCACGGCACAAAGGGTGTAAAACAACAAGTGCTTCAAAAGAACACACAAATTAAGAATACCTGAAAACTCTGCATTGGATGCCCGCGCGTCCCGATGAGTATAAGCAAACTCTTGTGTCTGCCTTCTACCCGCAACTGGCTGAAATCCTCCTTTGCCAACCTGTCCCCTTTGAGCGAACCTTCCACGTCCTCGACCTCTCTGAACACGAGTCTGACGCGGTGCTAAGGAACAATCCCTAATGAGGTGATGAAGGCTCCCGCACCAGAAACATCCACGCGACGACTGCTGACGCTCCTGGGGATGAGAGCTGTACGACTGTCCACGTCCTATGCCTCTGCTACTCCCGCGATGGTCACGAAATCTGTTTAGACGACTAGGCCTCTGTCTCTGGTCTGGTACACCGGTACGAGTCCTCCACGGTCCTCGAACTCCCAAAGCCTCTGGAAGACATGCCTCGTCAACTGGGGCTGCATCCACTGGTGCTATGTAGGTGACAGAATGTTGTGTACTGATCGCAAGGAACATCTGGGTAACAAGGGTGACAACCTCCTGTCGCTGCGCTCGAATGGCCTCAACCAATGAACTCATCCTCTGGCGCATGTTCTGCATCTATGCCACAAGCCTAGCGATACACTCTGTCGCAGGAGGATCCATCTGCTCCTATGCAACGAGCACACCATCCTGGTCAATCCTCGTCCTACCCAAGTCTAACCTGGCCTCGGCCCTCACTGCATCACTCTGAGTCCCCATAGTCATCGACGGCAAAGGCTATAAAGGGAAAGGGATTCGATAAGAATATGGAAATCGAATCACAAGAATATATCATCAAGGAAGAAATTTCAAGCAATTAGTACTTAGGTCACTTTAGGCGGAGTACCGCATCGTGAGTATGCCGCGGACATACGCACACTACGTTACTCTGGTTAAGCTACCTACTCCATCATACCAAGGTCATCTTAAACTCCGAAAGGTAAAACCTAGCGCTCTGATACCAACTTTTTCATGACCCGAAATTTGTCCCGTGACGGCCCTTAAACTACGCAATGCCTACAGGCGTAACGTAATTTAAGTAAGCCGAAAACCCAGCAATCTAAACAATCAAAAGTAGTAAGAATTAATAGAAGTTTTAAAACATTTGAAATCTCAACCCAAATTCTTTAAAGTCCCAACTTTATTTCCATTAAAATTTTGGCAGCACCTTCTTTGTAAAAACCAGCCCCAAAAATGGGCACAACATAATATAAGTAATGTTAGTGTATATGCCCTAGAGGCCATTACTGTATCATACTA
Source organism: Agapanthus africanus (assembly GCA_030015575.1). NCBI lineage: Eukaryota > Viridiplantae > Streptophyta > Magnoliopsida > Asparagales > Amaryllidaceae > Agapanthus > Agapanthus africanus. The sequence continues at coordinate 190,783,118 of CM057347.1, read as the reverse complement.
GTTTGTATATTACTTAATGAAAGCTTGGGATATTCACATTTGTATAGACAATCTTGCTCAAAATGGTAGTATGCTACTTGGTTTGTTTCTACTTTAATATGTGCATGCGTTTCTTTTAGCATATCGCTTATACATATTAGTGGAGCCCTTAGGATCTTTACTTGATTACCAGCGTTGTGATGGCAGTCACACTTGTGGGGGCTGGGTAATCTACAAGCACATCCTTATACAGGTCCCTAGTCGTAGGATTATCGAGACGGGGCATCGATACTCTGGAGTAGACTAGCGTATGTGCTTCTCATCCCAGCAGGGGAGATGGTCTGTCCCACAGCCATTAGTACGTCGTACTGGAGATAGTATCCGGGTGTTCGGTAGGTTACGAGTACACTGGACAGGACTCGTTGGGAACTTTTGGTTGGTACTATACCTATCATAAGATAACAGTTCCCAGGTGACAGGAGTACAGCTTAGTCCGTCGACTTAACACTGCTACTTCGCCTCGAGTGTGTTCTCACGGTACTTTGATTACTACCCTACCACGGCTCAAAAGAGTCGTGCAAACAGGTAGTAGTTGGGTGCAGTCCCGAAGCACTTGGAGGAAGTAGCGGTTAGATAGGATTCGTCTCTCCCGGTATTGGGGGTTGATATCGCGCTGTGTCTCGGAGAGCCATTACACAAAGTCCCTGGCAGGGCAAGCGAGATATACTGGTAGCGTTTGCAGTGTTATCTCAGGGTGTTCTGGGCTACACTCCGACACGACTTATACCGCTATTAGAGGACTGACGTTTACAGCCCCCTAGGCCCGCCATGCGATACTCTCACACGAACAGACCAGACTGTACGGAGATTGTCACATTCAGGATCAGTAGGAGTTCGGATGGGTTCACCTCATCGGTCTTCTTATCGACATCTACCTGGGGACCGTTACGTACAGCTAGTGCCGCTTGCGGTCTATGGTTAAACCCACTGCCAGCGTAGTGTCGAGTCTTTAGAGTCCCACACAGAGAGTTTTCCTGCACTGGGCGAAAGGTGTAGAGGTCGTATGGTTTTACGGCAGGGCTACGATCACTTAAATGCACTTGTGCGCGTATGCTGTTCGGGCAGACAATGCTAGTGGGCTTTGGTTTAAGCCGGATCCTAGTATTGTATGGATGGATTAGTTTTGTCTTCTGTGCATTCGCATTCTACGGAATGCGGATGCGGGTGTGTATGCCCGGTTGTGAGGAGAGAAGAAGGAGGAGGTGCCTCATTAGGGTTTTGACCGTTGGTTCGGTCAAAACCATTATGAGGTGAGGAAAATATTTACTAATCTTTTTAATGATAATTGTATTATGGCTAATTGTTTTGACCATTTGATCATGCTTGACCATTTGACCTAGTTGACCATTGTTGACTTGGACTTTTCTTGAGAGCACTAGATCCTTCTTTTGCTTTTGGCATTGGATTTGATTTGAGATGATAATGGTCAAATCAATGTAGCCATCAACTTTATCATGATAAGAGATTAGTAATTATTTGGTTTATGGATCATTATCTCTTGCTCATCCTCTCTCTTCAAGAGAGAGCTCCCATGGTTCCTCCTTCTTCTTCCTCTCTAGATTTTTCCTTAGCTCTCATGTTTTGAGAAAATAAGGTTCCAAATAGATAAACAAATCCACTATCATCTTCTACACAACCTAGGACAACAAGGATAGCAAACTTGTTGCCCTACTTGCCTCAGCTTGAGGTGGAGCTCGGATTACAGACTCTCAGGTGGATCGTCTTCGACTCAAGGAGGCCGCGGAGGTGACCAAGATCCGGATCGACCCATAGAGCCTACGGAGATGAGGAGGGTAGCGGAGAAGACCCGAAGGACTTGTTACATGTGGTATAATCTCCTAAGCATAGTAGATAGAACTTCTTGTTGTTTGTTAGCAATGGTTTTGCAAAGATCCTCAAGTTTTACTCCATGTTACCTTGTGTTAAAAATTTGATTTTTACCTATTCTGCCTCCCCGCAAGCACTGGGGTGGGTAACGTGGACTTACGGTGGTATCAGAGCCTCACTAAACCATTACTAACTTGCTAGCAAAGTGTTAGAAATTCGATCGCCGGAAAAAATCGCACAACACGTCAAAAATTGCACTTTTCTGTCGATTTTAAAAACTGGTCCAAAAATTTTTCCAGGGACCTTAAAAATACGTGCAGGCTTTTTAGAGAAAACTGTAGAAATTTAGGCGCCTGAGTCGCTCAGAAGACCGCGGATCCGCGGCCGATCCAAGCGATCCGCCGCGGATCCATGGCCTAGTCAACTCGGCTGCGCACCAAATTTCTTCTGGGGTTCTCTGTGTTGGTTTTGTGATTTTTAAGATAGTTTGTTTCTGCCCAGATTTTGCTGAGTACTGTGTTGTGCTTAGGGTAGTTTCAAATCAAGTTATCGATCGAAATTCTAAGCACTTTTGCTAATCGGATCTTCTGTGATGTGATATATGTATTGAACGTCTACTAATCGCTATACGTCGATTAGTGGGGGTTATACATATCAGTGATCTGTGATGTTGGTTTATGTATATGAACTTGTTGGATTGTCGTGATGAATAGCCAGGGTTTGTGAGATGAGAGTTTATTTATCTTTCATTTGATGTAATTTGTAAATTGATGTAATATTATTTTTATGGACGCACATCCAGGTTGAGGTTGTAGCCGCCATTGTATATTTTTTCATTTACTGTTTTTTGCTCCTAGGATAGACCCAAGGTGGGGTGCACAAACTACCGGGTACTTTGAAGTGCCGAGTGGCCTACTCCCTTTATTGAGGGAGGTTGCTTCACTTCGAGTACTTGGCGGGTAGTTTGCCGCACCCGTAGGGGTCTAGGGTGGGGTTTGGCTATTCATCGTGACCGTGTAATCCGTTTTTTGTTGCAGGCTCAAACGAAACGCGGATTCCTAGCATATCCAATGTGTTCATCTGTGATCTGGAATGGCTATCATTGCATCAGACGAATGTATATATCTATATATGATATCTAGTAGGCGTTGCTTATGTTTTGCATCCGCACTAGTCCAGCCCCCTCTCTGTTGTTAGTTAAGTAACCTAACGGGTGATGACGGGGCCCCGTGGTGAATGCGGATGGCATAAGCGTATGTCATATTTTCGTTGTTTTCTGCAATGGTAGGATTAATTGATGGGACACATTAAATTAATACAAAGAAAATAAACAAAAGTTAAATCATTGGAACAATTTCAAAACCCCTCGGTTTTTTCCAAAACAGAAAACTTTTAAAAACGCGGAGCTTAAACCACTCCTTTTAAAAGCTATCAGGATCCTTCAATTATATCAAGATCACCACGTTCACTGTTTCGCCAAAACCATTCGTAGCCCTCTGTCATTTCAGTTAAATGTTCAGTAGTATTCAAGCTATGTATTTTGACCTTCGCCAAGGCATAGTGATTGGTAGCTGCTGAATGTTTATCTGTAGTATAGATAGATGCGTTGGTTTGGGACAATCGTACTACTATTTTGGCCTTCGTCAAGGGTATGTACGGGTTGGTTCAAATTAACCTGGATAATGATGGGTAGAACTTGACATGTGACTTATGATATGTTGGCCTTCGTCAAGGTCATAAGAGCATGGGGCAAAAATCCACATCAGGAGTTTCTAAAGAAATTGAAACTTTCTAGTGCTGCATACCATTTAGAGTTTGATAATGTTGGTAGGATTCCATCAGCATTATTACACAATGATATTTGGATCCCGTTCCTACTGTGAGTATCTGCTACTCCTCGGGAAGCTTTTCACTTAACGATCATTGTTATAAACCAAGTAGGCGTCTAGAAAGGTGTTAGCGGGGCTACGCCCACAGGGAAAAGAGGTTATTTAATTAAGGAACTTCGTGAAAGCGTCGTAAAACCTCCCTCGATGTACCGACACCAGCCTGGCTGAACGGTTAAGCAAGTATTATACGATGAGATCAATCCCGACTAATTCTTCTTTTATGGTTTAAGGAAGGATTTGAGAAACAGTGGGAGCCATCCTGTTTAGATAAACTAAAAACCAATCTAAACTTTCAAGAGCATCATGCTAAGTGTTTTCTTCTCTTTCTCTTAATTGCAGCGACCCAGTGACCAGACATAGGTTACATCTAGATAATAAAATGACTGAATCTGACTGTTATGACTGGCAAAGGTCTGTCCAGATGTCCATTACCCATGACAAGCTGGGCACCTCCTAACTAATCAAACCCCTGCCATCTCAGGACCAGTTTCCCCTGTCACGGATATTGATATCCGTAAGACATCGGGAAAAGACTGTACGAATGCCAAGTGCCTCGTGTTGGCCTCAGTTGATGGTGCATACCAGAGGCAGCACGAGAAGATAGACTTAGATTATGTCTTCCTCCATAACAAAGATTTATATGGAGAGCAATCTCGTATCGCAAGATATGAGACCTCGAATGAATTATTTCAAGCGAGGTTGGCTGTCGGGTCATCTGTAAGGGATAACGTCCTTACAGAGACTAGCTATTTTGATGAGCTCATGGACCTGAAGACCACGTTGAAGAACGGGTCAAATACTGACTTGATTCTACAGTCTCTGCCCTCTACTTATACCCTGATGGAAACCAGGGAAGTAGAAGGAAAGGGAAGGGCAAAATATTCGGGACTGGATGTAGTAAAGGAGGGACATTCCTATTGTTACGGGAAAGGACATTGGCAGAAAGATTGCAGGGCTAACAAAGCCAATAGCCAGAATTCGAAGCATGTTGTAGCTTCGGCTTCGGCTGTGTTTGTAATAGAAAACTGTATTTCAATTAACCCTACTTCCTGGGTATTGGATACCGGATCAGGATCTCACATCTGTAATTCCTTACAGGCTCTAAGAAACTCTAGAGTTATCAGGATAGGTGATATGACTCTCAGGGTTGCCAACGGAATGAGCGATGACGCTGAATTCGTAAGGGAATATCACCTTGGATTGACAACTGGGCAGATATTGATTCTACGTAACTGTTTGTATGTACCTATTATGGCTTGTAATATCATATCTGTATCCATATTTTCTAAGGAAGGATATGATTTTATTTTTGTAAGCGATGTGGTCCACATCCACCTAAATCAAGTTCTGATTGGGTCAGGTACATTAGAAAACGGAATATACGTACTGAATCAAGCTCAGGTTTTCAGTGTCCAGAACACACTTAAAAGAAAGTCTCCGGACACAAATCAGGCTTTCTTATGGCATTGTACACTGGGTCACATCAATGAGACACGGTTAAAAAAGTTACATAAAGAGGGATACTTGAATCCGTTCGAGTATCAGTCTTATGATACTTGTGAATCTTGTCTCATGGGAAAGATGACAAAGACTCCGTTCACTGGACACGGAGTAAGAGCGAGCGAGCTCTTGGGACTCATACACAGTGATGTGTGTGGTCCAATGTCAACACATGCGCGAAGTGGTTATTCATACTTCATTACTTTACAGATGATTTCTCTAGGTATGGACATGTCTTCCTGATGAAGCATAAATCCGAGGCCTTTGAAAAATTTCGGGAATACAAGAATGAAGTTGAAAAACAAACAGGCAAGAGTATCAAGACACTGAGATCTGATCGAGGTGGTGAATACTTGAGTGCCGAGTTTCCGGACTACTTAAAAGAGAATGGAATTCTCCCTCAGCTTACTCCTCCATACACACCGCAACACAACGGTGTATCTGAAAGGCGGAATCGAACCCTATTGGATATGGTTCATTCCATGATGAGTAAGGCTGAGTTACCGCGGTCCTTCTGGTGTTATGCACTAGAATCAGCTGCATATCTTTTGAACAAGGTTCCCTCCAAGACTGTGCCTACCACACCATATCAAATGTGGTGTGGGAAGAAACCCTATCTTCAATATCTGAAGATATGGGGATGTCCAGCTTTTGTTAAAAAGCAGCATGCAGACAAACTCGAGGCACGCTCAGTACTGTGTAAGTTTGTGGGATACCCAAAGAACTCCAGGGGGTATCTTTTCTACTACGCAGAGGAACAAAAGGTTTTTGTTTCTCGTCATGCCCACTTTATGGAACATCAGTTTTTAGAAAAAGAAACAGGTGGGAGCGCAGTAAAACTGGAAGAAATTCTAGAACCACAAGCTATTACAGAAAGCTTGGTAGAACCAGAAGTTTCTGGAGAACCAGACATCCCAGCGCCACTCCGCAGGAATAGTAGGCAGTCTCATCCACCCGAGAGATACTACGGTTTTCTCATAGACGGGGATCGAGAGGATTGTGTCATTGCAAATGATGAGCCTACTAGCTTCCAGCAATCCATTCAGAACGGTGACTCAGTAAAATGCTTTGATGCAATGCGGACCGAGATAGAGTCCATGTACACCAACAAAGTTTGGACTTTAGACATTGCTCCAGAAGGGGTAAAACCCGCAGGCTGCAAATGGATCTTCAAGAAGAAGATTGGTGTAGATGGGTAGGTTGAAACCTATAAAGCTAGACTTGTTGCAAAGGGTTTTCATAAAAGGCCTGGTTTGGACTATGATGAAACCTTTTCTCCAGTGGCTATGCTCAAATCCATTCGGATCCTTCTTTCCATTGCTGCCTTACACGATTATGAGATCTGGCAGATGGACGTAAAAACGGCTTTTCTAAATGGAAATTTGGAAGAGTGCGTCTATATGGATCAGCCGGAGGGTTTCATTCATAGTGGGAGCAGCGGTAAAGTGTGCAAGTTGCTTAAGTCCATTTATGGACTGAAGCAGGCATCGCGGAGTTGGAACATCTGCTTTGATCATACTGTCAAAGAATTCGACTTTATCAAAAATCCGGATGAACTATGCATTTACAGTAAGATTGTAGGGAGAACTGTGGTATTCCTCGTCTTGTACGTGGATGACATTCTCCTAATAGGAAATGGCATTCCTATGCTATAGTCAGTCAAAGGATTCTTGTCACAGAGGTTCTCCATGAAGGACCTGGGCAATGCCAACTACATTCTGGGGATCCAGATCTATCGTGATAGATCTAAAAGGATGTTGGGACTTTGGCAGTCCAGGTACATCGACACCATACTAAAACGATTCAGTATGGAAGATTCAAAGCGCGGTAACCTACCGGCTTGTCACGGAATCACCCTCTCCAAAGAGATGTCTCCCAAGACTGATTTGGAAAGGGCTCGCATGTCATCTATACCCTATGCATCTGCGGTAGGCTCTATAATGTATGTGATGTTGTGTACCAGACCAGATGTAGCATACGCATTAAGCGTTGTAAGCCGGTATCAGTCGGACATTCCCAAGTACCTGAGAAGGACTAATGAGATGTTCTTGGTGTATGGCGGAAAAGACCTCCAGATCGAGGTGATCAGTCGAAAATAATGTATTTTTAACACGTCAATTTTCCTATCTTTTGCATTCATCTAGAGGTGTTCGGTTTGCATATTTCACATATTAGCAAAACAGTTCTTGAAATACCAGATTGCATGTATTATACTCTAAAACCGACATTTCTGAGGGAATTGACTGTATTTCATGGCATCGCATCATCCGTATTTTGCGCAACACTTATCTTGAGAAATTGTGCAGGAAAATCCAGAAGAAAGGCCAAAATTGTCATTTTGCTGATCAAACATTACGCCAACTCAAAGACAAAAGATCTGGTAGCAATACAGAAGGCCAAATAAAATTCAACATATCAGAAACAGGCCCAAACATCAGCCCAAAGCATCAGAAGAGAGCCCAAGCCCTGAAGCCTATACTCGGCCGCGGAACCGCGGCAGGAGCCGGCTTGCGCCGCGGTTCCACAGCGGTTATGCCACGTCAGCACTTTAGCTTTGCTTCATTATTCCTCCCTCAAGGCCCACAGCTCAGAAAGACACATTAAATTCCAGAATTCTCTCGACGCTTCTTCCAGATCAGCAAAGATGATTAATTAAGCTCCTCCTAATTAAGCTCCTAACAAACTATTTCTAGAAGCTCCCTCCTAACTAACCTCATCTAGAAGCTTCTCCTCAACAAACTTTTGGAGGGAAATTCAAATCTCCTCTAACTAACTTTTGGAGGGAAATTCAAATTCAAATCCTAGATCTAGGGTTTTGGGAAGTCTATAAATAGAAGCCTAGACCAAGGGCTCATATTTTCCTCATATTCTTCAACATCTCTCTCCCTCTTCTTCCACAAGTTGAGTGACACGACTTGTGCGAAACCCTAACCATAATTCCAATCCAAATTCAAGATCCCGAGTACCAATCAAGCAAGAAGCCTTCAACCTTTTAGGAGCGGAGCTGATCATCAACCGAGCAAGCGATCCTAGCCGATCCGCGACTCACGGAGACGAGCGAAGCCAAATCGACGATCGAGTTCTCCCTCTTGTAGTTCTTGAGCAATTATAATGAAATTGTTGATATAAATAAATGGTGAAATTCTTTAATCTTGCTTTCTTTAAATTCTTGCATCATGATTCGATCTCAATTTGTAATTGTGGTTCTTGTTGTGATGCTTGAGTAAAACTCCGCTTGTAAAGGAGTCGAGACGAACAATAGAATGATGATGATTTAGATCTTTTTACAATTCTTAAATCCTATCATGATTGTAAATTCTAGTGAATCAAATGATTAATGACCTAGTTTCGAGATGATCCTTTCTTGATTGTGTTCACTTGAAACTAGGGAACAACGATTGATCATTTGATTAACTAGAAGCTAGAATTTTGAATGAGATTCATCAAAAGGATAAAGGATAAGACGAGGAAACCCTATATTCTTCGCAAGATCCTTAACCTCGACGAATAATCATCGATCTAGTATCAACTCGTTAATGGATAAGAAAATGAAATCTTTAGATCTCATCACATCTATACATCCGATCGATTCCTACGAGCCACATTTAGATTCTTGATATTTTGTTGGAAAAAACATCACAAACATCTCAATTCTTGATTTTATCTTTTCTTGTTATTAGATCTAGATTTTCTAATTCTTGAACTTCAACTACAAATCATGAATTGTTTTCGTTTCTTTTCTTTAAAGTTTCAATTCACCTAATTCAAAAGACGAACGATTACACTTTCCCTGTAGACGATCCGCACTTACTAACGCGCTACAATCGACACCGTTATTGATTGCGGTCAAAATATTTTTGGTTGTGATTTCTATATAATTTTCTACCAACTACACAATCGAAATCGAATTCAATCAAATGGCGCCGTTGCCGGGGATCATTTGATAAACACATCCAAGAAATATCATTCAATCAAATGGCGCCGTTGCCGGGGATCATTTGATTCGATATACACATCCAAGAAAATCATAACAATCAAATGGCGCCGTCGCCGGGGATAGTGCGCTAATTGTTCGTATTTTGAAATTCGAGTTTAAAAATTTATTCCATTACAATTTTTTAGATCTAAACTCGCACAAACACTAATACGAGTTATTGTGATTTGTTGCGAGGAAATCTGGAACTTGTGGAGCTGCGGAATTTTTTTTCTGCAAACTCCAGAGAGCTGTGTAAGTGAACAGTAGCTTGTGCACAAAATTTTGTGCAGTGATCCCACTACATCACCACGACTCCGCTGCATTAGCCTGCATACGCAGTGGATCCGCCACAAGTCTACTTCATCCCTGCACCAAACTTTCTCTGTAAGCTTCTCACTTTCTTACCTCTCCCCTCATCTGCTCCAATTAACATTTTGTGCAGGCTTCTTTGCAAATAATTGCAGCGCCGCAAAAGCAAAATAAATTGTGTGTGTTTTTTATTTTTGGTTGTTTGCATAATTAATATGGACATTAAGGGGCAAAGACCAAATCCAGATTAGGTGGGGAGTTCATTACCCTTCCTAAGCCCCAAAAATCACAAACTTGCATCCGCCTTTACCCTCATTAATTAAAAAATATCTAGAGATGACTCTAAGGACCGTCGCGCTCACTTAGGACAGAAGAAAGCCGTGGGTAATTGATTGTTTATCCGCGTTTCTTTTGTGGTGTCTAAGGCAAGTGTGTCGAAGGCTAGTGGTTACTTAATTAGGCCCACTACTTACGTTGTGGAGAACCTCCCACTTACCTGGCACTTACCTGGCCACAAGAGAGACAAAGAGGCAGTGGAGGATTTATCCTGCGACTTGTCTTTTTGCAGTTAGGAGCGGTCTAGAGCCTGACCTAGGTGACGACTAGATTTTAGGGTATTGCTTGTTGCATTTGTTGTGATCGAATCATATTTTCAAAAATCCGTATCATTTTTCAAAAACAAACACCAACACTTCATTCATTCCCCCAATTATAAATTCACGCTGCCACTTGTACTAACCCTTTTTAGTGCAAGATAGGCTGGACAACAGGATTCTAGTGCCCGTTAAGTCCGCGTTTCCCCGATCGACCCAAAAGTCGGTATTTCTAAACTTACCCTTTCTTTACCCACCACCACACCCACATCGATGGATCCATCTCCATCGAACTTCTTTTCCAATACCCTGCCGCCGTCCGTTGGTGCGCAGAATCCACCTCGTATCTCTCTCCAAAAGAGGTGCTATCCTACACGAGGTCCCCTTTCCACCTGCCTTTCCACTCCACCAGCCAACGGGAATAATTTTCAGATTAAACCCCAATACATCAACTTTCTACCAAAATTTCACGGTCTCGAGTCTGAGGACGCATACGTGTTTATCACAAAATTCGAAAATGTATGCGCAATGATGGGTACCTCACAGCTGTCTGTGGATGCTTTGCGTCATCGTCTTCTCCCATTCACCTTGTGCGATATAGCCGAGAAGTGGCTGTATAACACAACCGCACATTCCATTTCAAATTGGGAAGAATTCGTCAAAGCATTCCTTAAGAAATTCTACCCACATCATAAAACAGCTCGAGTCCGCAGCGAAATAAATCAATTCACCCAGCTTCCAAATGAGTCATTTTCAAAATGTCTTGAACGCTTCAAGGATCTGTTAGTCCAATGTCCACATTACGGCATTCCTAGATGGGAACTGTGCCGAATCATTTATGAGGGCATTAATCCTAACACAAGACAGACCCTTGAATCCATGTGTCAAGGCAACTTCATGACTAAAGATGATGGGGAAGCCTCGAAATTTTTAGAAGATTTCGCTGAAAAATCTTTACAGTGGGAGGGTGCGAGTCAATCATCTAGGGATGGCAATGATATTTCCATAGGAGTTAGAGCTGACATTGCAGCTATACACAAGAAACTCGAGACTATGGAAAACAAATTTTTAGCTGCCGCCCTAAATCAAATGTCACTCTCCAAAACTTTATGTGGATGCTGTTCTGATCATTCTCATTTGACGGAAGAATGTCCACTAAATTCTCCGTTTCAAGGTCACGAGCATACCAATGCCGCATTTCAAAGACCTAGAAACGATCCATTTTCTTCCACATATAATAAGGGTTGGAGGAATCACCCTAACTTTGCTTGGAACCACTCACAATCTCAAAACACGGTTCCAACCCAAAACAATTTTCAAAGGGGCCCTCCACCACAACAGCAACCACCACTTCAATTGAGTCAGCACCCCTTTCAATCACAAAACTTCCAAAATCCGGCCAACACTTTTGCACTACATGAAAACTCTTTGCAATTGACCGGTACAGATAACACCTTTGCACTAGCACAAACCTTGGATACATTCATGAAACAATCCATCCAAGGGATGGCAAGTTTGCAATCATCCGTCGAGAATGTGATGAAGATCATTGTCTCTCAAAATGAGAATATCAAATCGATGGAAGCACAAATTGCACAACTAAAAGCCGAAATGAGTGCAAGAGAGAAAGGGAAACTTCCAGCTCAACCTTTACCCAATCCTGGCTATTCACATCTTGTGAATGCAATCATGTTGAGCTCTGGAAGAGTGCTTGACCATCACGTTGGGGAAGAGTTTGATGATACTGATAAATCAATCAATAAAACCCCGGCTGAGACCTTTCCTCTCACACACACTTCTAATTCTGATCCCAGTTCTTCTACCCCACCAACTTCTTGTGAGCCTATTCTTCGTTTCCCACAAGGCTTGCCACCTCAGCCCACCTCTTCTACTCCTCCACAGACGATCCCCACTCCTCTTTTGGGATCATGTCTACCCCCACTTCCTTCTCCTATGATGGACCCAGCGCTTATTGCTAAAGCACCTTATCCTAATCGGTGAAGGGCTAACACATTGAGTCCACATATGGAGAAGATCATGGACATTTTTAAGCAAGTTAACATCAACATCCCTCTCCTAGATGCCATCCAACAAGTTCCGTCCTATGCGAAAACTCTTAAGAACTTGTGCACTAGGAAAAGGAAGACTGAAGTGCCCAAGAAGATATTCATGGCAAAAACAGTAGACACAGACTTTCCCCAGCAATTACCGAGGAAACGTAAGGATCCTGGATATCCTATGATTTCCATTTCTATTGGGGAAAAACACATTAACCGTGCTCTACTAGACCTTGGCGCTAGTGTTAACTTGCTTCCATTCTCAGTCTATAAGCAGTTAGGGATCGGAGAATTGAAGCCAACCCATTGCACTCTCCAGATGGCTGACCGATCAATCACCAAACCTAGGGGTGAACTGGAGGATGTGTTAATAAAAATCGGGGAATTCATATTCCCTGTGGACTTTATTGTAATTGATACACAGCCTGTAGGGAACCCACGGAATCAAATTCCGGTTATTTTAGGTCGCCCCTTTTTGGCCACTTCCAATGCTATCATCAACTGTTGTAACGGTTTTATGACCCTATCCTTCGGGAATAGGTCAATAAAGCTGAACATTTACAAGTTGGGAAGTGTACCCTCCGAACCTACTGCTCAGGTCTGTTCTGTCAACTTAATGGATGTCGACAGCAGCGAATTTGATGATCCTCCTGATACCGATCTTGACTCTTTTCATATGTTGTTGTTTGACCCAACTATGTATTATACACATACGGACTCTTCCACCGAGATGTCCGGGTCAACAACTAACACCGATTATGAACTGCTTTTAGAGTCTGAAGATCACCCCGCACTTTGTGATGATATTATTCATCGGGGTATTGATGGAACTTTTGAGGAAATCTTCGCTGATGAACTCGCATTTTTGAATGACACGGGTGTTGAGATGAATCATCTCCCAGTCAATGAAATTGAACCTCCACCCCTTCTTCTGAACTGTAAAAAGAATGCGAGTAATCCATCACATTCACTGCATCGTCTCTCCAAAATGAGATGCACACACACTCTCTTCCACCACTTAACCTTTCCCCACTTTTTCTTCCACCAACCAGAGCACTGCATTGATAAAATTTTTGAATGGTTGGTGTTAACATTCGTTCTTTGCAAAGCTTGGCATCGACCAATGATTCTTGACCCCCTCATATGATTTTCAAAGCTTAACATTGCATAACTGAAGTTGGGGGGGCATTTTTTCTGGCTCTTGAAAAGAAATTTTTTACAAAATGATGAGCCAAGAATAAGTTTGGGGGAGGTTCTTCACTTAAATATTTTGCCCCCACTAATAAATTCCTCCCAAACTTACAGGTTTTTCGAGATTTAGCAGAAGGCAACAGTGAGGACACTGTTGAAAACAAGTTTGGGGGAGGTTTGTGCTTATTTTCGTATCATTTGCATATCACTTTGCATAAGCACAAAACATTTTTGAAAACCTATAAAAAATTTAAAAAATTTCAAAAAAAATAAAAATATTTTTTGTACATAAATAAGATAATAAAAGTTTAGATAGTAAAAAATTACATCCATGAGATTAGAAAAATTTAAGAAAACTAAGAAAATTAGAAATTTTCTTATACGAACTAGTAATAAGTAGTTATGAGCCGTTGTCCCAAGGGTTAGTAAGATGAAGGAAGTCACTAATCTGAGGATAAAAATAAGTCTGAAAAATAGTTTCTATTCTGTAAGCCAAACATTTTGAACGTTGATACCCTGCTATTCGCACCTACACACGTCTTGAAGCCCGGGATAGTAGAGGATACCTTGAAATGCTCTTGTCTTAAAGCCAATGTATGAAGGAAATAAAAAAAAAGTGAATAAAAAAAATATAAAGTGGTGAGAAAAATGGACACTGGTTTTGTTATCACCGAGGGCAATAAAAAATATATAGCGAGGGTGCCTCTTCACCTAGTGCCCTAAGGCCAACTGGTCTGGGAGTCACTGCTATGCCTGAGGTGGTGCAAGACGAGGAAAACACCAAATAAGCAAGCACATGAGTAATCGGTCGGTTAGTACCTAAAGAAGTATTAACGGTCGCATGAAAGTGTGTGAGCAAATTCAGCTAAATATTCATTAATTAAAAAGTACTGAGGCTGATGGGCAAGAGTATGATAGCTTGAATTGAATTCTTCGGGTGTAGAGATGTCTTTTACACACACGCAGGGTTATATGATCGATGTTTGGAAGAAAGATAGGAATGAAGAATAAGACGATGTTTTATTGAGGGAGGACGTGATTTCTGACATCTTTTCATGACCATTAAGATAGGGCTCATGACAACCGAAATGCTAGCTTAGTTGGAAACCCTAATTTTCAAGGCTTTTCTTTTAAAATTCTTGTCTTTAAATGTAATATTCATGATCTTCTTTTTATTATTGGATTTTGTGGGTGCAATCCGCTGAAAACCCTCAGGAGACAACACTCCTCATACTAGGGACACCTAGAGGTTTAAAGGCTTGTTGCACGTGCTCAGTGCAATCGTGTTTCCTACGAAAGTGTGCTAGTTAGTTTTTCTCTTTCTTTATTTTCTCCTTCTCTTTTAAATAAAAAGTTCGCTCGAGACGATCGAAAATAAGTTTGGGGAAATTTGATCAGTCGAAAATAATGTATTTTTAACACGTCAATTTCCCTATCTTTTGCATTCATTTAGAGGTGTTCGGTTTGCATATTTCACATATTAGCAAAACAGTCCTGAAATACCAGATTGCATGTATTATACTCTAAAACCGACATTTCTAAGGGAATTGACTGTATTTCATGGCATCGCATCATCCCTATATTGCGCAACACTTGTCTCGAGAAATTGTGCAGGAAAATCCAGAAGAAAGGCCAAAATTGTCATTTTGCTAATCAAACATTACGCCAACTCAAAGACCTGAGGTCTGGTAGCAATACAGAAGGCCAAATAAAATTCAACATATCAGAAACAGACCCAAACATCAGCCCAAAGCATCAGAAGAGAGCCCAAGCCCTGAAGCCTATACTTGGCCGCGGAACCGCGGCCGGATCCGGCTTGCGCCGCGGTTCCGCGGCGGTTATGCCACGTCAGCACTTTAGCTTTGCTTCATTATTCCTCTCTCAAAGCCCACAGCTCAGAAAGACACGTCAAATTCCAGAATTCTCTCGAAGCTTCTTCCAGATCAGCAAAGATGATTAATTAAGCTAATCATAATTAAGCTCCTAACAAACTATTTCTAGAAGCTCCCTCCTAACTAACCTCATCTAGAAGCTTCTCCTTAACAAACTTTTGGAGGGAAATTCAAATCTCCTCTAACTAACTTTTGGTGGGAAATTCAAATTCAAATCCTAGATCTAGGGTTTTGGGAAGTCTATAAATAGAAGCCTAGACCAAGGGCTCATATTTTCCTCATATTCTTCAACATCTCTCTCCCTCTTCTTCCACAAGTTGAGTGACACGACTTGTACGAAACCCTAACCCTAATTCCAATCCAAATTCAAGATCCCGAGTACCAATCAAGCGAGAAGCCTTCAACCTTTTAGGAGCGGAGCCGATCTTCAACCGAGCAAGCGATCCAAGCCGATCCGCGACTCACGGAGACGAGCAAAGCCAAATCGACGATCGAGTTCTTCCTCTTGTAGTTCTTGAGCGATTGCAATGAAATTGTTGATATAAATAAAAGGTAAAATTCTTTAATCTTGCTTTCTTTAAATTCTTGCATCATGATTCGATCTCAATTTGTAATTGTGGTTCTTGTTGTGATGTTTGAGTAAAACTCCGCTCGTAAAGGAGTCGAGACGATCAATAGAATAATGATGATTTAGATCTTTTTACAATTCTTAAATCCTATAATGGTTGTAAATTCTAGTGAATCAAATGATTAATGACCTAGTTTCGAGATGATCCTTTCTTGATTGTGTTCACTTGAAACTAGGGAACAACGATTGATCATTTGATTAACTAGAAGCTAGAATTTAAATGAGATTCATCGAAAGGATAAAGGATAAGACGAGGAAACCCTATATTCTTCGCAAGATCCTTAACCTCGACGAATAATCATCGATCTAGTATCAACTCGTTAATGGATAAGAACATGAAATCTTTAGATCTCATCACATCTATAGATCCGATCGATTCCTACGAGCCTCATTTAGATTCTTGATATTTGGTTGGAAAAATCATCACAAACATCTCAATTCTTGATTTTATCTTTTCTTGTTATTAGATCTAGATTTTCTAATTCTTGAACTTCAACTACAAATCATGAATTGTTTTCGTTTCTTTTCTTTAAAGTTTCAATTCACCTAATTCAAAAGACGAACGATTACACTTTCCCTGTGGACGATCCGCACTTACTAACGCGCTACAATCGACACCGTTATTGATTGCGGTCAAAATATTTTTGGTTGTGATTTCTATATAATTTGCTACCAACTACACAATCGGAATCGAATTCAATCAAATGGCGCCGTTGACAGGGATCATTTGATAAACACATCCAAGAAATATCATTCAATCAAATGGCGCCATTGCCGGGGATCATTTGATTCGATATACACATCCAAGAAAATCATAACAATTACGAGGCCTTTCCTGACTCCAGCTTCCAGGGTGACAAGGATGACGCCAAGTCCATGTCGGGTTATGTCTTTACCCTCAATGGAGGGGCGGTATGCTGGAAGAGCTCCAAGCAGGAAACCATTGCTGACTCCACTATGGAAGCGGAGTACATAGCTCCTTGCAATGCCGCAAAGGAAGTTGTCTGGATGAAGAAGTTCCTCACGGAGCTTCAGGTGGTTCCTACCATTGTTGATCCAATACCACCGTATTGTGACAACAACGGCGCTATAGCTTTAGCGAAGGAACCCAGGTCCCATCAGAAGTCCAGACACATTTTGAGGCGGTACCACCTGATCAGGGAGATCGTAGATCGCTGGGAGATCGAGATGAAGAGAGTAGACTCGGAGAATAACACTGCTGATCCATTCACGAAGGCCATATCCCAGAATCAGTTCGAGCGGCTGATCGAGATGATAGGTCTTCGATACGCCAGTACATGGCCCTAGTGCAAGTGAGAGATTGTTATTGTATATGCCCTAGAGGCCATTACTGTATCATAATAGTTTGTATATTACTTAATGGATGCTTGGGATATTCACAGTTGTATAGACAATCTTGCTCAAAATGGTAGTATGCTACTTGGTTTGTTTCTACTTTAATATGTGCATGTGTTTCTTTTAGCATATCACTTATACATATTAGTGGAGACCTTAGGATCTTTTCTTGATTACCAGTGTTATGATGGCAGTCACACTTGTGGGGGCTGGGTAATCTACAAGCACATCCTTATATAGGTCCCTAGTTGTAGGATTATCGAACGGGGCATCGATACTCCGGAGTAGACTAGCGTATGCGCTTCTCATCCCAGCAGGGGAGATGGTCTGTCCCACAGCCATCAGTACGTCGTACTGGAGATAGTATGGGGGTGCTCGTTAGGTTACGAGTACACTGGACATGACTCGTTGGGAACTGTTGGTTGGTACTATACCTATCGTCAGATAACAGTTCCCAGGTGACTGGAGTACAGCTTAGTCCGTCGACTTGACACTGCTACTTCGCCTCGAGTGTGTTCCCACTGTACATTGATTACTACCCTACCACGGCTCAAAGGAGTCGTGCAAACAGGTAGTAGTTGGGTGTAGTCCCGAAGCACTTGGAGGCAGTAGCGGTTAGATAGGATTCGTCTCTCCCGGTATTAGGGGTTGATATCACGCTGTGTCTAGGAGAGTCATTACACAAAGTACCTGGCCAGGACAAGCGAGATATACTGGTAGCATTTCCAGTGTTATCTCAGGGTGTTCTGGGCTACATCCGACACGACTTGTACCGCTATTAAGGGACTGACGTTTACCGCCCCCTTAGGCCCGCCATGCGATACTCTCAGACGAACAGACCGGACTGTACGGAGATTGTCACATTCAGGCTCAGTAGGAGTTCGGATGGGTTCACCTCATCGGTCTTCTTATCGACATCTACCTTGGGACCGTTACGTACAGCTAGTGCCGCTTGCGGTCTGTGGTTAAACCCACTGCCAGCGTAGTGTCGAGTCTTTAGAGTCCCACACAGAGAGTTTCCTTGCACTGGGCGAAAGGCGTAGAGGCCGTATGGTTTTACGGCAGGGCTACGATCACTTACGTGCACTTGTGCGCGTATGCTGTTCGGGCAGACAATGCTAGTGGGCTTTGGTTTAAGCCGAATCCTAGTATTGTATGGATGGATTAGTTTTTTCTTCTGTGCATTCCCATTCTACGGAATGCGGATGCGGGTATGTATGCACGGTTGTGAGGAGCGAAGAAGGAGGTGGTGCCTCAATTGGGTTTTGACCGTTGGTTCGGTCAAAACCATTATGAGGTGAGGAAAATATTTACTAATCTTTTTAATGATAATTGTGTTATGGAAAATTGCTTTGACCATTTGACCATGCTTGACCATTTGACCTAGTTGACCATTGTTGACTTGGACTTTTCTTGAGAGCACTAGATCCTTCTTTTGCTTTTGGCTTTGGATTTGATTTGAGATGATAATGGTCAAATCAATGTAGCCATCAACTTTATCATGATAAGAGATTAGTAATTATTTGGTTTATGGATCATTATCTCTTGCTCATTCTCTCTCTTCAAGAGAGAGATCCCATGGTTCCTCCTTCTTCTTCCTCTTTAGATTTTTCCTTAGCTCTCATGTGTTGGGAAAATAAGGTTCCAAATAGACGAACAAATCCACTATCATCTTCTACACGACCTAGGACATCAAGGATAGCAAACTTGTTGCCCTACTTGCCTCGGCTTGAGGTGGAGCTCGGATTACAGACTCTCAGGTGGATCGTCTTCGACTCAAGGAGGCCGTGGAGGTGACCAAGATCCGGATCGACCCATCGAGCCTACGGAGACGAGGAGGGTAGCGGAGAAGACCCGAAGGACTTGTTACATGAGGTATAATCTCCTAAGCATAGTAGATAAAACCTCTTGTTGTTTGTTAGCAATGGTTTTGCAAAGATCCTTATGTTTTAATCCATGTTACCTTATGTTAAAAATTTGATTTTTACCTATTCCGCCTCCCCGTAAGCACCGGGTTGGGTAGCGTGGACTTACAAGTAAAGCATCCCCAAACGGGAGCAAAAACACGCCAAAAGGCGGAAAACAACCACCACAACAGATATACGACGCCGTAGCGGTGAAATAAAAGACGATAGAAGTAAAACTGCATAAAAGACATCCAAGTCTCAAAATAACATAAAATATCGTCCTCACATCAAGTCTCTTAGTCAACATGAAAGTAGTAAATGGAGAGTACAAGGATACTACGAATATACAATACAACACAAATAACCACAAAACCAACCTAAAGCAAAACTGCACACTGTGAGCCGATGCGGTATCCGCGGCAAAAGATGATAGATAGATGAATAGCCTGCCTCGACTATTCTAGGGAAACAACCTGCAAAACAAACCGTGGCAAAACAGGGGTGAGTAGCCAACTCATGAATAGTAAATAACATATGCAGGTAATCGCAAGTATGCACGTACAGTGCGAATCTATCATATGCAATTAATAGCAATAAATGGTCATATGAATGCAATAGTTATGAAAGGTACACTAACAGGTTCAACTCATACATGAAGCAATAATAATATGACAATCTGTATGCAATAATCATGTAAGGTACTTTATCGATACTACTAATATATGAAGAAATGATATGAATAAAGGTATGTAAATGCAACAGTAAGGGAAGGTACTCTAGCAGGTACACTAATGCATGCAGTAATGCATAAACAGTAAATGTGGAGTATGGGGTGAAACATGTCATTTCCACGAAATCCTGACATCGTGGTAGGATCAAAATCCATCAAGACAATCCAAATCCCAATTTCTCAAATCAGCCCTCAAATTGGCTCTCATATCATAAGTCCCACAAATCCTGAATGTACAACATCAAGTAAATCTCATATATCCTGAATGTACAAAATCAACTAAGTCTCATATATCCTTTATATACAATATCAAGTAATCTCAAATGTCCTAAATATAATTGCATGAATAAATATGTTGATGTATATAAATTGATATGTATACATATATATTAGCGTCCCACTCCACTAATATATATATACTTAGGAGTAAAATATCATGAAAACAATGTGTCAAGCATCAACACAGAAATGGTGATCTATCAGGTGCTGTCACCACGACTGGCACCCTGATATGTACGTATCACATGCTATCCGAAAAACCCGAGTGCCTAGCACTGACCCTCGTCTTTCCATGTATCCATACGTACATTACTCCCGTCGGTATCCCCACGATAACCGCCGAGTCATAGGTAATGTCACCGGATGATACGGTTCCCCTGCCAAGCTCATGGGCATGTTACGTCGACTCTTGCCCCGGGGTACCTCCGGGCCCCACCATGTACCCTCATACGGCCCACGATTCCTCCTCGCATGGGGTATATATATTAGAACCGATAAATCTCATGGTGGATGCTGAAATATCATATCAAGGGAAACCGGGTTTTTCAAATAATGCATAATTTCATGAAACTACCACGGTCCCCAAATCCAGAAAACATCATGAAGAATCCATATCTCAATACGAAAATCCATGAATAAAATATACACAACATAAAACTGTAATGTAAGCATATAAAGGAAAAGCCGCTAATTAACTGCAATAAGTTAATATAATATATCATGCGGTTCCTAATTTATCCAATTCTAAATAACATCAAGTAAAAGTAAATGTGTAGCTATAACCTGATATATGTGTAAACATAAAATTATAGCAAGATATAGGTATCTATCTATCAGTAATGATGTAATATACCCTCCGGGTATAAGTGAAGTATGCAAGCAAGGTATACAGGTATGCTATATGTCACATGCATAAAGAAATATGAATCAATGTCTCAATGTTCCTAACCAAACAATATCATATCTATACGGGTGTTGTGCGTGTCATGGCAATTATTGACGGTGTGTGTGGCATACAATCAGTGCTCATGCAACATAAGCCGTCAATAATAGTGCAGTGTCCTAAGGATACTAGTCCAAGCACAACAATAACTAAGCAGTAATGTTTATGCGTAACTCTATATATGTAATAGAATATGTGATAAAACATAACATCTCTAGCCCAGACGCATAACGCCATGCAGACGATTCCCCTGTAAATGTTAAATCTACTCACCATGCTCTTGGCTAAGTGAAGCCAACCACCTGTTTTCCCGTCGTCGCAGCGTCCGAAGTCCCCGCCTGCGAACCTAAAACAATAAATCGATAAAACAAGTGTATATTAGTAATAGACCCAAAACACGTACAAACTACATTAGACCGACGCAACAACACAAAACTTACTCTTAAGTGTCTGTATTGTGGCTAACGTGCGTAGCGACACGAGGAAAACAACTCAAGAGCAAAACCACTCAAAGTGCATGATCAGTGTCGTATAACGTATCGCGCTTAGACGTAACACAAGAGACTACCTAGGTGATCCCAGATTTTGCATACAGAGAAAGCCAAACAAACAAATAGAACCAAACACACATAAACCAAGCAGACACCTACCCACAAAAACCTTAAACCCCAATTCCAACCCAACTCCGGCGTCGCCGGAAATGTCCTCCTAGTCACCGGCCGAGGTCCGAGCAGGGTGGTTCATTCTTCAGGTGAAGTCCTATGGTCTCAGGTACAGCACAACTACATTTTTTCGGTTTCTAGTACTCTCTCCGGGTCACAGCAGATCACAGATGTCACATATAGGCACTAAAAATATAATATTTGCATGAAACGATACAAAACGCTATCTAAACTGAAACTAACAAGCTAAGCCGCACAATAAACACATAAATAACAGCAAGAGATCATTACCTAACTAAAAGAACTCAAAGATCCAAGCTTTGCAAGCTTCAAGGCATCCAAGAGGCAAAAGGTGATCAAAGATGTGATGTTTGATGAGATTTGAGAAGTATTGTGATTAATTTGTGATGAAATGGAGAGTGTTCAGTTAGAGTTGAGAGGGAATAAGGAAAATGAAAAGAGATAGAGAAATGAGAGAATGTGTGAGGATAAGAGAGAGGGAGGTAAGGTTAAGGGTGAGGGTGAGTGCACCATTAGCATTAATTCTCCATTAATGCTTTCACAAACACCTCATCAAGCCACCTCCTCACTCCAAAAGAATATCTTCTTTCTTCTCACAAAATATCTTGGATTAGGGTTAAGGATTGGATTAAAGAAAAGATTAGGATAAATGGTTAAGTGTCATGGTTGCTAAGAACAAGAATAGCACAAACAAATCCTCACATTAACGTGCACACGTGAGTGCATGCCATAACAAATAATAATAAAATTATTAATTAATTGTTATAAAATGTGAAGAAGCCGAATTGGTAAACTTTTTACAGTAAACCCGCATTAACGTCTAAACTAACACTAACCGAAATCTAAGGCGTTACACCAACCCACCAAAGCAATCACCCGGGAGAATGTGAAGTGCCAGTAAGCCGCTACAGAACCTATACGGCAAAACCTGCAAGAAACTGTGGCACAACGGGGGTGAGTTGCCAACTCGTGAGTAGAAGACATTACGGAGCAGAAATCGAAAGTATGACTGCCTCCTAGGTCATACAATAATGTCCTCAAAATATCACCTGAAACATTTAATAATGGCAAGGGTAATCATCTAAACATAAGTGTAATACCATGTGCTCGTGTCAGTGCCTCAGGTAGCAACATGTCACATATATTATGTACGAATGCATTGAGAATGAAAGCAGAAAACATCTTGCACAAGTAAACTGTTTTCTTAACTCAGTAAGATTATAGTGTAAAAACCGAAGTATCATCAATGAAATCGATAGAAATTCCGTATCAAGCATCGACACAATATATATATCCCAATATCTCAATGTCTCAATATCTAAATATCTCAATGTCTCAATGCCTCAATAACTCAATATCTCGGTCTCCGGCAATCCGGAATGGCCCATATCATCAAATCTCACGACTACGTCGGTATCCTCCGGATATCCGCCGCATAACAAATATCCGGTCAGTAGTGCTCCCCTACCGGGCTCAACGCCATCATCTGCGACCATCATGCCCTGGAGTATTGCACCGGGTCCACCATGCACCCACAGACGGTTCATCCTCCTCCTCGAATCGGGTGTATGATACCACTCAAGAACCGAAAAAACTCATGGTGGACACCTCTCACATCATATCATGAGAAAACCGCAAATTTCTATCTTTAGAAATGATAATGAGTTTATAAAATCCTTGCGGTTTCACCAAATCTAGAAATCTCATGGAAAATCCGAAATCCCAAAATCGAGAGTCAATAAACAATGAATTACTGGCATAAAGCCCCATAATATTGCATGACAAATGAATATATACATGCATGGGTATCTAAGTGAAGAATGCAATATCTAAACTACCATAGTAATAATATATTGGAACTATCAGCTATCAAGTTATATCAATAAATTAATATTCTCTAAAGTGTATGTGAGCCGGCAAGCAAGTGTCCATGGACATAGGCATCATCGGTAATGGTGTTGGTATCCTAAGAATCGATATCATAATAGTTAAGGAAACACATGTATAACATGCAATGCAAAGAGAACATGAATATAACAGAGAATGAATAGTTAACGCAACATTGAAGAATGTACATTTCTATATACGAGTCATACCGTTTTGGCAATTGAAATAGCACGAATCCTGGTTTTTAGAAAATAGGGGTTACGGTGTTTTTAAGAAAAGGTACCTCCTTTGATAAATCCGTAATATCCCTCAAGCTGTCTTTTGAAAACGCTCACGATTCGTTAGTTTTTGAAAATGAGTATGACTCAAGCCAGGTCTAACATCATCATAATCAACTAAAAGACTAAACTAAGGAATTAGTCGAAAGGGTAAGAAATCCACCTAAATTCCGAGTCGATATATCTAATAGGTGGCGATCCCACCAAAATAGTGTCACGTACGGTACAATACATGGTACGACATCCTCGAGTCAAGAGTGCGGATCAATCATCCTATCTATACCTCGTACGGTAAAATCCATCGTACGGCATCCTAAAATCGGGTTATGGGTCAAATATCACATTTACCTCCTTATTCATATGGTATCATTATCGTAAAATCATGAATTAGGGTACCGTTCTAAAGTCTAGTACATTTCTAATAACATCAAACGTATATATATCCTTGTGTGTATGAAAACACATCGCCCATCGATCCACTATAACATCATTCCGTATATTATATCATGACCCAATCACAGATCATAATCTCACGGCATCATGCCGATCATATCGACTCACCACTCGTGTATACGTTGTTAGTTATATGTATGCCGTAGAGGCCATTGCTGTACATGAGATGTATATTGTAGTGGATGCCGGGACATATATAGGTAGGACTTTCTTGCTCGACATGATAGTACGCTATCTGGTTGCTCTTTATCTTAACATGTATACTTATTGTCTCTCTGTTACATGTTGATAAAGCCCTAAGGATATGTGCTTGACTTCCAGGACTATGATGCAGATCATACTAGAGGGGCTTGGATAGTCAGTGAGTACATCTTTCAATGTTCCTAGTCATGGGAATATCGAGACGGGGCATCGATATTCCAGAGTAGACTAGCGTATATCTTCTCAACCTATGTGATGTGTGTTGCGCCACGGCAGCGCCCCGGCCGTCTACTCGAGGCTAAAATGCGGAATCAAAAATTTTCTTAACTTTAAACTGGCGCTACCGCGGACAATAAACCCGGATCGTAACCATTAACCTAATCCTAGCAAACAAAAGAATGGGGTAGAGAGCTATACCAAGTGATCCGTTTCCTTCGGTCTTCGTTTCCACTCTAATTTCCCTCGGAATCTCCGTCCGTCACCTTCTTGTCGGAAAGGGCACCACATAGCCGGATTCTTTTACGGGCTCCCACCTCTGGACCGAGGCAACTCGGGCGTGAAGTTGGCTAGCCGACGCGTCCAAGGGTACTGTAGGTTGTAGTGTAGAAAGCATGTCTCGATGCGGGTATGAAGTTGCCATAAAGATGATGGAGAAGAGAAAGAACTTTGGAGAGGATGAAGGTGTATATCCCCTTTTTTTTTCAAGCATGAAGAATGAGATGAATAAATCCCACACCAAGAAAAAACAACTCTCTCATTCTCTCCTCTCATATGTGGCTGGCCCCTCCCTCAACCAAATGGTGGAGGAAAAAACTAACACAAGAAAGTAGGTGAGAGTAGGAAAAGGTGAAAGGTGACCATACCCAAAAACCATGATAACAAAGTCATATTAACTCAAGATCAACTCTAATCACAAAGAAATGATGTATAAAGCATATCATGATGATAGAGACCACAAATGCAAGAAACCCCCTCTATAACAAGTTATTTGCAAGCTTGCAAATAACCCCCTCCATCGGAAAGTCCGGCCGTGAAGGAACAAAGGAAAACCGGCCGGAACGGAAAGCAAACTGGCAACTTCAGAAAACTGATCCCGTAATAAATTACAGGAAAACCCCGCTACTGCATATACATGCCCGCATTTGTATTCCCACTGAATACAAATGCAAAGAGACAAAACTACACTATCTAATACTAGGATCCGGCTTAAGCCAAAGACGGCTAGTAAAAAACGTCCGATCACGATCCGTACAATACCGCACGTATCTGATCGAACCCTGCCATATCTCCATACGGCCTCTACAGCGTTTCGCTCGAAACTTGAGTAACTGCGTGTGGTGGACTCTAAAGACTCGTCAATACTATGGCTGTGGATTTAACCACTAGCACGTCAGAGGTATTAGCCATACGTGACGGGCTACCAGCTATTAACCAAAAGGGACGTCGATGAGCGAACTCATCCTGACACCCAACTGAGCCTGTCAGTGACAATATCCATACAGTCCGGTCCGTTCGTCTATGAGTATCGCATGGCGGGCCTAGGGGGTTGGTAAAAGTAAGACCCCCAATAGCGGTACAAGTCGTGTCGTAGTGTAGCCCAGAACACCCTGAGATACTACTGGAATACCTACCAGTAAATCACCTGCCTCGGCCGAGGGCTTTGTGTAATGGCTCTCCTAGACACAGCGCGACCTCACCCCCAATACCGGGAGAGACGAACCCCTGCAGATCCGCTCACTGCCTCCATGTGGCTCGGGACTGTACCCAACTAAAACCTGTTTGCATGACTCCTTTGAGTCGTGGTAGGGTAGTAATCAAAGCACAGTGGAAACTCACACGAGACAAATGACGATCTCAGATCGATGAACTAACCTGTAGACATGTCACCAGGGAACTGCTATCTGACGTCTGGTATAATCCCAACTAGCAGGTTCCCGGCGAGTCCTGTCCAGTGTACTCATAACCCAATGAGCACCTGTATACATCTTAGGTGAACCAACTGACACCAGTGGCTTGTGAGACCGGCCACCGCCTCTCGTCGGGGTCTCGACTGCATACACTAGTCTACTAATGGAGTATCGATGCCCAGTCTCGAAACTCCCACTACTAGGGACCTTTTAAGGATGTGCTTATAGACCCCAGCTCCCACGTATATGATCGCCATCATACTGCTGGCCGTCAAGCAAGAATCTTAAGGGCTCTATCAACGTGCAATAGTGATCAGTAATGTCACCTAAAGCAGTACACGATGATAAAGATAAACCAGATAGCATACTATCATCTTGAGTAAGACTGTCCTACCGGGATAGGTCCTCCCTCAATCATTGCAATCACGTGCCTGTGATCCAATAATTGACTCTGAGGGCACTATCTCCAACAATCTCCCACTTGCACTCAAGGCTAATTATTGCGATGTCGCATACTCACGGCCCGTGTGATACCGAACACCCAACTCCTCTACTAGTCAGTCTCACAAAGCTCGTTTGCGAAACTATTGCGTTCGAGGAATAGCCTCAGTGAGTGGATCCGCTGTGATGTTTCTTTCTATGTCTCTCTATATCTCAAGTTCGCGGAGAAAGCCATCTCCCGAAATGAGCAATACCTGTCTTAGAATGTGTCTGGATGTCTGATAGGACCTAGCTCATAAATGAACTCCAAATCCAAACTTCTTAGACTGTATCATCAACTGAACTTAATTAGTATCCTGCGCCATGCCTTTCCCTCAGTATCACCTGGACCACCTGTCCAAAATACTACACCTCGTCAGAGGGAAAACTATAACTCTGACAGCCATTCTGCCATCCAGGTCACCTTGGAAGCCTGGAATGATAACCGTCTCCTAAAGGAGGCTGCCGTCATCAAATCCCTAGAACACGCACTTATGTCCTAAAACTGCTTCCGATCGTTTCTCCAGGATTGGATTGATATCAACTTATTGCATCTACTGCAAGAACAACATCTGGTGTGGTACTTGACATCTCATGATTGACTCAATTGCCTAAGCAAGTGATCTGCCAATCATGCACATCCCTCTCTCCTTTAGTCTATAAGACACCTTTAGAGAGGGTGACTCCATCACCTGCAGGTACACTACCGTACCAGGAGTCGTCCATTCTAAATACTTATAGAATGCTGTCTAAGTACCCAGATTGGGAAACCACCCAAATCTAGACCTAAAACCATAGATCTAGTAACCAGAATATACGATATAAGATCCAATTCCTATGTGGAGAAACTACTGTGTGACAACCAAAGTATAACCGATCGTAGTATAGGAATATCACTTCCTACTCTGTGTATGTCATCCAAGTACTGGGACATCACACCATACTACCTTCTTAACAGATCCATCCCCTATTCTAATGAAGTCAAACCTATGACTGTCACATCAGAAATAAATGATCTATCTCCGCTATATTTGCTTTAGTCTATAAATAGACATAAGCCACCTGTCCACCAATGCTTCCGCTACTCCCACTGACCACGACAACCCTCTAGCAGAGTCATATACATGTACACTTCTAAAGCCAGTTTAGAATGACGCTATACTCATCCTCCTGCCGGGTCTCACAGTCTGGAACAACAGCAATGGCAAGTCTGGGTAAACAAGAACCTCCCTGCTACCGTCCTTGAGCATACCGAAGTACCTCTCGGGTGCCTGAGGTTACCCACTTTATCTGCTGAGTGGCCAATGGAATGTCAAATCAAATTGAATCTTTAGGTTCTTATCAAATCTTCAGTAATCGTTTGCGGTTCTGGAATCACTTCCAGTTCTACCATACTCCCACTACTGTTTTCTGAAAAATCCATTTCTTTTAAAAATGTGGCAAGTCAAGAACAATATCACTATTGATCTTCCAGATGGTAGAAAATCAACCCTCGTCATAGCCTGGGTCAACCCACAAACAGCCATTACAGAAACGTGCCTTGAGTTATCCGGAGTCTGGTTTTAAGCATAAGCCGGACAACTCCCCGTATCTTAACAAAGTCAAGATATGAACTGTTCTATATCCAATACAGAAACAGAGGCACTGATTTAATTGAACCAGATTCAAATCATGCATCTGTCTCCAGTGCATGGCAACTAAATGGAAGGAGGCCGATCAGCGTTACTCAACTTAGGAGTACTACCAATTATGAGTAACCTGAAAGAGAAGCTAGTTCTCTTAATCATTACTATCAACTGAACACCATTCACAAGTATCTACATCTTCGATCACCTTGAAGAATCCCGATACTTGCAATACCTGGTTCTCTACTTTACTCTTATACCTATAACTTCTCAAAATTCGGACCTTGTGTTTCTACGAAACACTTGTCTAAAAACTAGAGAAGTTATAAGTAAGCCGAATATAGTACGAGGACCAACCCCTCTGTCCTAATGGACACTGGACAATATACAATACTTTGTACAAGTCCCTTGAGTCTAATAACTTATTCACTGTGTGTCGTAGGTTGAAAACTGTACTAGGTTAAGAAGAATTACACCGCTGTTCAATGCTCCTTACCTAACCATCCACTGATATAGGTAAATGTCATAGACATAATTTCAAAAAGGTATATCTCACTCTATAAAAATAGACGTACAGATATATCAATTTGAAATTGGTGCATAACAACGGATATTCAAAACCAAATATTTGCCGTCGGCAAACAACCCAGGCGATTTCCTCAAATATCACCAATTACAACGAATTCCGATATAATGAGGACGATCACCTAATTCCCAATAACTCACTCCCACTCATCATCTGTAAAGCCATATAGATGTGAGAATCATACCTGGTAAATACAAACCCTGGAGCAAGTGTCTAATTGGGAAATCAGTTTTCTTTTAACAGTACACAGTGAAACTGAAATATTGAAATGTTTCGATGGGGTATCTGGGTATTCCTAGTAATGCCTCTTCCATTATCCAGATTCACAACTGTAACCGTATATCTCTTTGCCATCTGTTCAAATCTCTTTATATGTCTTTAGTCATTACCTTCTGTACACCCCTTTAGGCCAAATGGTTTTCTTCCTTCCCTACCGTTCGGCACCAGCCTATGGTTTGGAAGAAGACTATCCAATAAGCATAATGGGTGTACTGTCCTAATCCTAGGAGCACTCGCAATGCGAGACAAGGTGAAGATAAAAGACAACCGAATAAAACTTATTCCTATTTCTCCTGAACCAGGATCCATCCCCGAACTGGAACAAGTTCCTTTCGAGTTCGTATATAACCATACGATGGATTATCCAATAAACTTGGGATCTTCGTAGTGATACGGAGTGTCCTAGAGAAATACAAAGGTGATTTAGGATTGGCGAAGAAATATTTGGTTTGGTCGTGAATAGCAGTCGCAGTTTACTTTGCCCTCTTAATAATCCCTCACTTTGTCTTAACTTAATACCTTCTATACACCATTTAGGCTAATTGGTTTTCTTCATTCCCTATCGGTCGGCACCTGCCTATGGTTTGGAAGAAGACTATTCAATTTGTGTAATAGGTGTACTATCTCCTAAACCAAGGAGTACTCACAACCTGAGAGAAGGTAAAAGGAAAAGACAACTGAATAGTCTTATTCGTTTTCTCCAGAACCGAAAACCATCCTCGAATTCCTTCGAGTTCGTATATAACCATACGATAGTTTTGTCCAATGGAAGTGGACGTTCGTAGTAATACGGGGTGTCCTGGAGAAAAGGGTAAAAGTAGGAGTGGCAATGAGGTTTGTAACTCAGACAATCCAAAAGCCAGTCTTATAAGAAGGTTCGGTTAACCTGGTCACTGAGTCATAGTCTAGGGTCAGGTCAATGGTCGCTGCCAAAGAGAGAGAGAAAAGAAACACTCAGCGTGCACTCTAACCTAGATCAGAATGGTTATCACTTTATCTAATCTGGAAACCTCCCACTGTAACCTCAAATTCTTCTCCAAACCTAAAAGAAGAATTAGTCGGGATCACCCGAGGAGTAAACCAACTCATCAGTAGGAATCGGGATCCAACTATCATTGCATGATAACTTGACGGAATCCACTCAAGTCACCACACTCCAGAAGGTATGCGCATGCCTGGAAAGTTTCAGTTTCTTTAGAAACTCCTGATGTGATTTTTGCCCCTAGGACCCAAGTGACCTTGACGAATAAACAACAAATTAAAAGGTCCTAGTCAAGTTCAACCCGTCATTATCTTGATTGCGTTAAACCCACCCGCACGACCCTTGACGAATAATCAACAAAGGCGTACGACTGTCCTAACCAATCCACATATCCATGCGACAGAAAGCATTACAGAGCTACAGCACACTACGCCTCGGCGAATAGCAACGACAAACGTAGCGCGAATACTAAGCAATACTAATCCGAAATGACGGAGGGCTACGAATGGTTTTTGGCGAAAAACCTTTTACCGTAATGAACTTGATATCGTTGAAGGAACTGGATAACTTTTTATAAAAATATAGTAACGAAAACCTTTGCTAAAGAGGTCACTCCCGGTGAAGGGATCTCGGCTCTTTCACCGTAGAATGAGGTGCAGGATATTCCAACTGAATACCACGATGCAAAGCAAAAATTAATCGGCTATAGTGAAGTTATTGCCCTGACGCAAACTTCTGTCCAAGGGGTCACTCCCGGTGAAGGGATCTCGGCCCTTGCCTCGTCGACTGAGGTGCTGGATATTTATAACCGAATACCACTGTGCAAAACAAAAATGAACGTCCTTTCAATAACAGCTTTTTGAAAAATGTTCCAACAACATCAGAATAGGTTTGTTTATCTTGCATTGATCCGAATCAACGCAGTCCATCAAATGATCACACCACAAAAGAACGAAAATAATGATGTACGTATATGCCATCCGCATTCGTCACTGGGTCCCGTCATCACCCCTTAGGTTACTTAACTAACGACAGAGCGGGGACTGGACAAGCGCGGATGCAAAACATATACAACATCTACTAGTATATATATCAATATATAATATTTTGCTCAAGGCGTAATAAAATGCAACATCACAGAAATGTACAATATCACAGAACAATACAGATATCTGGGATCCCCGGGTTTCATAAAGCCTCTACTGAAACCCGACGCTCCCCTGATCGTGTGGATAGCCTGTGCAATGAAAATCCTAGACCCCTACGGGTGCGGCAAGTTACCCGCCAAAACCTGAAGCGAGGCAGCCCCCTTCAGCAACGTGAATGGACCACCCAGCACTTCACGGAATCCGGTAACTTGGGCACCCCTCCTTGGGCCAACCTGTACCCCCTACGAGTGCGGCGAATAGCCCGCCAATTCTAGAGTAAAGCCCCCTCCGTCTCAATGCCATGAGATGCGGGCTCGTTGCCCGCTAGAACCCGGCTATCCGTGCACCCCTCCGCGGGGCAATCGTAGTGCAGAAAGTAAAATATACATACAACGGGCAAATCGACCGCAACCTGGTCGTGCCCCAAAAGAATAATACAAACAGGCAGTGACGGCAGTCCACATGTCGGACGCTCGCCCCGCAATATCAAATGTACATATAAAACAAAACTGTACTACCACTGCAACCAGGCTATCCTCAAGACCAATCCGCAACATCACAATACAACAAAGAACATCAACGTGAATTTCACGTTCGCAAATCCGTCCAATCGGGCTATAGCAGTTAGACAGGATTTACCGATCAAGTGACATTCACGATCGCAGATATAATGTAAATACTGTGAACTAATGTGTTTAAAATATCTGATCGAATAAATTTATCGAAGTGGGCCCCAAGAACTACTGTAGCACTCACAGAAAATCTGGGCCCAAAAAGAATGTCCCAAAACCCATAATTTCATGTCAGAAGCCCACTGGAAAAATTTGGTGCATTGACAAGTCAAAAGTGCGGTGGAACCGCGGCCAAAGCATGGGTTTGGCCGCGGTTCCGCGGCGGTATGGTGAGATCTCGCGACCAAATTTTCACAGATTGCTTAGATTTCCATGCACAGTATTCTTCAACAACCTGAAAAATTTTTGGAGCTAAAAAAAAATCGACAGAAACCTGTGCACTTGAAATCGGGTTTTCGGAAAAATCCGTTCGATCGAGCTTTAAACATATTAGAGTAAGCTAGACTAGGTTAATGGTGTGGCTCTGATACCATGTTGCGCCACGGCAGCGCCCCGGCCGTCTACTCGAGGCCAAAATGCGGAATCAAAATTTTTCTTAACTTTAAACTGGCGCTACCGCGGACAATAAACCCGGATCATAACAATTAACCTAATCCTAGCAAACAAGAGAATGGGGTAGAGAGCTATACCAAGCGATCCGTGTCCTTTGGTCTTCGTCTCCACTCCAATCTCCCGCGGAATCTCCGTCCGTCACCTTCTCGTCGGAAAGGGCACTACGTAGCCGTATTCTTTTATGGGCTCCCACCTCTGGACCGAGGCAACTCGAGCGCGAAGTTGGCTAGCCGACGCGTCCAAGGGTACTGTAGGTTGTAGTGTAGAAAGCATGTCTCGATGAGGGTATGAAGTTGCCATAAAGATGATGGCGAAGAGAAAGAACTTTGGAGAGGATGAAGGTGTATATCCCCTTTTTTTCAAGCATGAAGAATGAGATGAATAAATCCCACACCAAGAAAAAACAACTCTCTCATTCTCTCCTCTCATATGTGGCCGGCCCCTCCCTCAACCAAATGGTGGAGGAAAAAACTAACACAAGAAGGGAGGTGAGAGTAGGAAAAGGTGAAAGGTGACCATACCCAAAAACCATGATAACAAAGTCATATCAACTCAAGATCAACTCTAATCACAAAGAAATGATGTATAAAGCATCTCATGAAGATAGAAACCACAAATACAAGAAACCCCCTCTATAACAAGTTATTTGCAAACTTGCAAATAACCCCCTCCATCGGAAAGTCCGGCCGCGAAGGAACAAAGGAAAACCGGCCGGAACAGAATGCAAACTGGCAACTTCAGAAAATTGATCCCGTAATAAATTACAGGAAAACCCCGCTACTGTATATACATGCCCGCATTTGTATTCCCACTGAATACAAATGCAAAGAGACAAAACTACACTATCTAATACTAGGATCCGGCTTAAGCCAAAGCCGGCTAGTAAAAACCGTCCGAACACGATCCGTGCAATACCGCACGTATCTGATCGAACCCTGCCATATCTCCATACGACCTCAACAGCATTTCGCCCGAAACTTAAGTAACTGCGTGTGGTGGACTCTAAAGACTCGTCAATACTATGGCTGTGGATTTAACCACTAGCACGTCAGAGGTATTAGCCATACGTGACGGGCTACCAGCTATTGACCAAAAGGTACGTCGATGAGCGAACTCATCCTGACACCCTACTGAGCCTGTCAGTGACAATATCCGTACAGTCCGGTCCGTTCGTCTATGAGCATCACATGCCGGGCCTAGGGGGTTGGTAAAAGTCAGACACCCAATAGCGGTACTAGTCGTGTCGGAGTGTAGCCCAGAACACCCTGAGATACTACTGGAATACCTACCAGTAAATCTCCTGCCTCGGCCGAGGGCTTTGTGTAATGGCTCTCCTAGACACAGCGCGACCTCACCCCCAATACCGGGAGAGACGAACCCCTGCAGATCCGCTCAGTGCCTCCATGTGGCTCGGGACTGTACCCAACTAAAACCAATTTGCACGACTCCTTTGAGCCGTGGTAGGGTAGTAATCAAAGCACAGTGGGAACCCACACGAGACAAATGACGATCTCAGGTCGATGAACTAACCTGTACACATGTCACCAGGGAACTGCTATCTGACGTCTGGTATAATCCCAACTAGCAGGTTCCCGGCGAGTCCTGTCCGGTGTACTCATAACCCAATGAGCACCTATATACATCTTAGGTGAACCAACTGACACCAGTGGCTTGTGAGACCGGCCACCGCCCCTCGTCGGGGTCTCGATTGTATACACTAGTCTACTAATGGAGTATCGATGCCCAGTCTCGAAACTCCCACGACTAGGGACCTTTTAAGGATGTGCTTATAGACCCCAGCTCCCACGTATATGATCGCCATCATACTGCTGGCCGTCAAGCAAGAATCCTAAGGGCTCTATCAACGTGCAATAGTGATCAGTAATGTCACCTAAAGCAGTACACGATGATAAAGATAAACCAGATAGCATACTATCATCTTGAGTAAGACTATCCTACCGGGATAGGTCCTCCCTCAATCATTGCAATCACGTGCCTGTGATCCAATAATTGACTCTGAGGGCACTATCTCCAACAATGGGCGATGGATGATCCCATATCCATTGGTGTTTGACATCAGAGATGGTGTGCTGGTGCTCAGTGGTGACTGGGTACACTGAACGGACTCGCCGAGAACTCCCTGATGGTATTATACCTCACGTCAGATGGCAGTTCTCCGGTAACACTGGTACAGCTTAGTCTGTTGACCCGAGATCGTCATAGAGTCTTGTGTTTCTCCCACTGTGCTTTGATTTCCACCCTACCACGGCTCTACTGAGTCATGCAAACAGGTGCTTTTTGGGTACAGTCTCGATTTACATGGAGGCAATGAGCGATAGGAAGGGATTCGTCTCTCCCGGTATTGGGGGTAGATGTTACGCTATGCTCGACTGGCCATAACTGGAATTCCCTGGCCAGGGTTGCACTGATTTACTGGTAAATGTTATCAGTAGTTTCGTGCTTGTTATGGACCTTACATCGGCATGACTTATCAAGCTACTGGGGTCTGACATTTACCACCCCTAGGCGAGATATGCGACATATCAGACGAACAGACCGGACTGTGCGGTAAGTATTACTGGTTGGATTCACAGGAGTGTGAGCAGGCTTGCTCGTTGATCTTCTGATCGCTCAATACACGGGTGGCCGTTACGTTTAGCAGACCGCTTGCAGCTTGTGGGTGTTTGATATGATCATCACCTACTGCCGGCGTATTGACGAGTCTTTAGAGTCCTACACAGGGGTTTCCTGGATCAAGCAAAACGAAATAGGAGCGCATATGAGATATGTTCGGGACCGAGAATAATAACAGTATGTGATACTGTATTCTATTCTCGCGATTTGTATCATTGGACGGTTATATGAGATATAGCCGGGCTACCGAATCAAGTGTTGATTCGATACATTGATACACTTAATATTAGTCGGTTATATGCGATATGACCGGATCATTAAATCAAGTATCGATTTAATGATTTAATGTATAATTATATATTTGTTATATTACTTTATATTAACTAGTATTTGTTCACTTAAGATTGATTTTCTCACTTGATGTGCACAAGTTGTATATATGATATATGTTTGTGCACTAGTTTGTATCATGTTTGATGATACATGCAAACATGGGTGGGTGGGTGACATACACCATGTTAATTATAATTTAGGCTTTTGTTTATCTTAATTATTCAAAATGGTGGATTCTTTTGTCAAGACTTGAAGCTTCATGAAGCTTGTAACAAGTTTGACAAAGTCCACTCATTTTGTCTAGTTTAAGATATTCATTAACCAAACCATTATAATTAACTATGGTTTAGTCTCTACATAGGTTTACTTACCCATGGATGCATCATGATAGACTTCACTTGATTATTCATTTTGATTATTCATTATTCTCTTCTTCTTCATCATCTTCTTCAAGTGAAGAAAACCTTGCTAGAAATTTTCAAGTGAAGATTTAGAGTGAGAAATCCAAATCCAAAGTGAACCAACTTCCTATTTCTTCATCCTCTACCACTTGCCATGTAGTATAGGGTGTTCTCTTCACAATGTTCATGACCAAGTGAAGATGGAGCTTGAGTTTGAGTCTCCCCGATGTAGATCATCTTCGGCCTCGAAGTCAACGACCGAGCCCGCTCATTTCTCCGATGAAACCAACGGTAGGGTCCGGGATCCCGATGATCGCAGCGAAAGGACGTCAACATGGAGCTTTAGAAGTGAAGGA
Source organism: Agapanthus africanus (assembly GCA_030015575.1). Lineage (NCBI taxonomy): Eukaryota > Viridiplantae > Streptophyta > Magnoliopsida > Asparagales > Amaryllidaceae > Agapanthus > Agapanthus africanus. The sequence continues at coordinate 190,746,585 of CM057347.1, read as the reverse complement.
CCGGATCTACAAAGATTGTATTCCCATTCACTTAGTAGCAAAGTAGTTTGCTTGCTTGTAGTTTCGCCTTACCTCTAGTAAACGATCTAGATTAGGGTTCTTCGGCACATAAAAATTTGAATTGGGCATGGTTGATGCCTTGTGGAACCTTTTGAGTGTGCTTAGGAACCCTGGAGTTGTATCAGAGCCTAGCTAGAGCTTTAGGAGATGTGTAGACGAAGTTAGAAACCCGATCGAACCCCGATACCCTAAACTACACCCTTCTCTGTACATTTTCTGAAACTGTGGATTTTTGTGAATTAAAAATGCTCAGAAAATAGTGCAGGGAATTCTAAGGATAATTGCAGAAAACGACAACCTGAATCTACTGTAGCACCGCGGAACCGCTGGCTTAACCAACTTATGGCGGCGGTTCCGCGGCCGTATGTGATAATTAGGCGCTTCATTTTCTACAGTAATACCCGTAGTAGTTTCCTGTTTCTTCTGGGAATTTTTAATCTGTACTCAACAGTTGAGTTTTCTGGGTTGTTTTAGGGACTCGATGTTTCGATCGTATTATTTAACTTTGTTTATTTTGTTTTTCCGCGTATTTTAGAACGTGTTAAAATGTTCGACCGGATATCAATATCTCACCTTTCCCCTGCCGGAAAATTTCCAAGTGCTGGATTTTTCCGTAGTTTAAGAACGTCTAAGTAGTGCAAGTAACGTGATGGACCCTCTAGAGGACAACAAACCTTAACTCGATTATATGACCGTCTTGAACTGCCCTTTGAACCTTAAGGTTTGGGGTAGTACGGCGTGCCACATGTGAGGCGTTGGCTTGACCCTTCTACGGCTGGACCATTGGTACTGTGGCATGAAGTGGATGTTTTAAACTTATTTCAAGTGTTGAGCATTTCGGGAAAACTTGGGTGTTTGATTATTCGATCGGAAAGTTTAACATTGTCTATTTATCTGCAATGTGATACAATATTTGGAATCCACAAATAGTTATGAGATAACTGATTTGAATGTTATAAATCTACCAGTTTAGTCTCACTTGATCGATTGCCACGGGATTTTGATGTGATCAAAAGTCCTTCGCAATCACGTTGCGTACGCGGATACTCGCTGGTAAACTTAATAGATAGCCACGCCCCATAGCCCCGACCAAGTGACTGTAGGAGAACCCCGTCGCCGAAAGCATCCGTTCGAGTGCTCGCGGCAGCGGTGTTCCGCCTTACTGCACTTCGTCGACGGTATCGGGGGTGCGGCCGTCTACTAAAGTTTGCAACGAGCATTCTTTCAGGATGTCGGGAATCTTGTTGAATTGCCCGACTTGATATTGAAAAGTGTTTTCGATAATGAGACTAAAATGCGGGGTTTATAATTGTTAGGCATGCGATGTCTAAGGAATTCATTTGGTTAGGCATGCGATGTCTATGCAGGTTGCGGATTCCAACTGTTATAGTTTTACACTTTCTTTTCTGCGACCGTAAGTGTAATATGTGATATCGCTGGTTTCGTTGCTATATGTCAACGACAATTGGGATGGGCATATTTACTTACGTTGATGACATGTGATGTTATGTGTTGCTGGATATGTTATATTGGATCGTCGTGTTTGAATAGCCGGGGTTTTTTATGTGAGATGAGTGTTTTTCTTTTTCATTCATGTAAAAACTTGTATATAATATTCTTTTATTGGGGCACTTCCGGGTTGAGGATGATGTCACCATTGTATATTATTTACTTTTCCGCATTAGGATAGACCCAAGGAGGGGAGCACATGTAACCGGGTTCTAGGGTCCAGTGGGAGACCATCTCGAGGAGTCGAGTCCTGGTCTCCTAACTCTAGAATTGGTAGGGTTGCTTGCCACTCTCGTAGGGGTCTAGGGGTGTGGGATTGGCTATTCATCACGACCGTGGAATCCATGTTTTATACAGGCTCAAAATAAAACACGGACGTCCTAGTATATCCAATATTTCATATGTTGTTTTCTGCTGCGTTATCTGTGATGTGATCATATGATATGTTCAGATAGATATAGTATATAGTATATATGATATATTATATAGACGTTGCTTATGTTTTACACCCGTGCTAGCCCTACCCCGCTCTACCGTAAGTTACCTAACCTAACGGTGCAGACGGGACATCGAGGCGAATGCGGATGGCATAAGTGTACGTTATATTTATCTGTGATGTTTAGGTGGACTTAAATGATGGGACATTCATTAATAAGATTAATGAAAGAAAATAAACCTAAAAGATGTTGTGGAATCGAATTTCAAAAATTAGGCAGCTCTAGTTGTTGCTTTGCATAGCGGTGTTCCTTGTAGAACATCCAGCACCTTATTCGATGAGGAAAGAGCCGACGATCCCTTCACCGGGAGTGATCTCTTTAGCAATAATTAGCAAATGCTACAACCCTCGGTTTGTCTTTTGATTGCTTCTATAGTTTTTGCTTTGCACAGCGGTATATATGATATATCCTGCACCATATTCGATGAGGAAAGGGCCGATGATCCCTTCACCGGGAGTGACCCCTTTAGCAAAACTAGAAAAGCCTAAAAAACACTCCATTTAAAAACCATTTGATTCCGCAACGAGATCAAGTTCAAAGCATTAAAGGTTTTACTAAAAACCATCCGCAACCCTCCGTCATTTTAGGAAGTAGAGTACTTAGTATTCGTGCTGTGTTTGTTGACCATAGTAAAGGCACAGTGTACGGTAGCTAAGTGATGTCTTCCTACACCACATATGATGCGATTAGTTAGGACAGTCATGTGGCTTTGTTGACCTTAGCCAAGGGTCATGTGGGTGGGTCTAATTAATCACGAAACGACGGGTAGAACTTGACTAGTGCTTATGATTTGTTGACCTTAGCCAAGGTCATAGGCGCTGGGGGTAAAAACCATTATCGGGAGTTTCAAGTGTTGAAATTTGCAATGAGATTGCATACCTTCTATAAGATAGTCGGATCCTGATACCTACTGCGAGTAATTGTTACTCCTGGGAGAGTTTTGCACTTTACAATTAGCCGATCAAGTAGGTGTCTAGAAAGGTGTCAACGGGGTTACGCCCCTGGGAAAACGAGGTTTACTTTAATTAGCTCCGTGCGAAAGTACGGGGAACCTCCCTCAAAGTACCGGCACTGGCCTGGCTGAAAGATTGGCGAACTTGTAGAGTGTAATTAATCCCGGCTAGTCTTTCCTTTTAAGGTTTGAAGGAAGATTTGATAAAAACAGTGGGAGCCATCCTGATTAGATAAAATATATAACCAATCTAATCTTGCAAGAGCGCACGCAGAGTGTTTTCTTCTCTCTCTCTCCAGGTAGCGACCATGTCACGCCTTAACCAAGATAATAATATGGATGTATTGACCGAACCCGCTTGTTATACTGAGCTGGGGAACGTTGGTCCCGCTCCAACTTATAATTGTTATAAGACAGAGCAGGAATTAGGGGAATACCAGATTTCCCGTGCCGCCCAAACGAAGAAAGTGCATAATGATGCATCTTCTTCGGGTGTGTTCATTACAAAGAACTGTTTCTCTGTATCCTCTAAGTCCTGGGTATTTGATACCGGATCAGGATCCCAGATATGCAATTTGCTACATGGGCTACAGAAAGGTAGAGAACTGAGAGCGGGTGATAAGTTTCATGAGACAGAAAACGGTGTAAGTGTTGCTGCCAAGTCTGCTGGTCACTATCACCCTGTATTACCAGAATACATTGATTCTGAACGAATGTTAATAGATACCGAACCTGATATAAAACATCATATCAGTCTCTTTATTACTAAAGGAGGATATAATTTTGTATTGTTGGATAATCTTTTGAACATTTCCTATATCAATAGTTGATCGGTTCAGGCACGTTATCTAAAAGCATATACATTCTAAATCAAACTACAGTTCCTTACGTACAGAACACACACAAGAGGAAAAGTTCAGAAATGAACGAATTCTTCTTAAGGCATTATAGACTAGGTCATATCAATACGACCCGACTAGCTAAGTTACATTTAGTTGCATATTTAAATCAGTTTAAATTTACATCTTATGAAACTTACCAGTCATGTCACAAAGATAAGATGACCATAGCTTCGTTTACTGGAAACAGAGAAAGAGTTAGTGAACTCTTGGGACTGATACATACTGATGTGTGAAGGTCCCCAGTCTACATATGCCAGGACCGGTTCTTTGTACTTCCTTACATTCACTGATGATCTCTCAAGATTCGGACACATGTTTCTGTTGAAACACATGTTTCTGTTGAAACACATGTTTCTGTTGAAACACATGTCTGATGCTTTTGAGAAATTCAATGAATATAAGTTAGAAGTAGAGAACCAAAAACGGGTATAAGTATTATGTCCTTTGATCTGATCAGGGAGGAGAATACTTGAGCACAGGATTCCTGGACTATTCAAAAGGAGAATGAGATTCTCTCTCAGCATTACTCCTCCGTATACACCATAGCACGTCTGTGTATCGGGGCGGAGCAATCACACCCTATATGATATGGTGCGCTCTATGATGAGTACTACTGAGATACCTGTTTCCTTTTGAGAGTTATGCACTTAAGAAGCTGCATACTTATTGAATTAGGTTCGAATCAGATCACTGCCTACCACTCCATATGAGATATGGTATGGGAAGAGCCCATCTCTTAAGCAAGTTAAGATTTGGGGTTGTCCGGCCTCTGTCAAAAGCAAAATCCGGACAAGCTCGAGGCAAGGTCAGTTCTGTAGAACTGGAAGTAGTTCCAGCTATACAAACTACAGCTGATGATTTGATAAGAACCAAATGATTCAATAGTCTCCGACGAACCTCAGCCTCTCCGCCGATCTAGCAGGGTTCCTCATCCGCCTTAGAGATACTTCAGTTTCTCGATGACAGTAGGAGCGAGGATTGCATCATGAGATGATGACCCAACTAGTTTCGAGTAGGCCATCAAGAGTGGGGACTCTGTAAGAATGGCTGGATGCTTAGTGATCTGAGATGGAATCCATGTACACCAACAAAGTATGGACTTTGGTTGCCATATCTAAAGGGTTAAATCCCCATCAGGAGCAAGTATATCTTGAGAAGATTACTTGGTGTAGATGGAAAAGTTGAGACTTTCAAAGCTAGACTTGTTAAAGGTTTTCGTCATCGACCAGGCGTGGATAATGATGAAACCTTTTCCAGTGGCTATGCTTAAGTCCATCCGGATCCTACTTTCTATTGCTACATACCATGAATACGATATCTGGTGGTTGGGTGTCATGACTATTTTTCTAAATACTGATTTAGAAGAGAACGTCTATAAGTACACAGCCAGAGGGCTTCGTAAACAGTGGGAGCAGGGAAACGTGTGCAAGTTGCTTTACAGATTAAAGCAGGCATCGCGAAGTTGGAACGTCTGTTTTGATGTGATAGTCAAAGAGTTTGACTTCATCAAAATGGTAGATGAACTTTGTGTACACAAAGAGGTAGTAGAGAGTAAGATGGTCATCCTCGTATTGTACGTGGATAACTTACTCTTGATAGGAAAAGAGTTTCCTATACTACGCACGGTCAATCTCCTCTTATCACATGGATTCTCCATATAGGATCTGTGTGATACCTCTTAAATCCTAGATTTTATATCTATGAGATAGATCTAAATGGATATTAGGATTCTCACTAATTGTAGTGAGATGGTATCAATCAATCCTGGGGAGAATCACTGGAAAAATTCTAGGGTGATAAGGACGACTGAATGTCAGTCGCAGGCATTGTCTTTACCCTCAGTGGAGGGACGGTATGTTGGAAGAGTTCCAAGCGAGATACCATGGCAAACTAGACGATAAAAGCTAGTGACATCGCTATCAAAGATACTACCAAAGAGGCAGTTTGGGTGTATATTAGTTCACGAGATGAACTAGGTTCCTACCATTGTGTGACAATGGAAGTGTGGCTTTGGCCCTGGAACCCCGGTCCCATCAGTGACCAAGACATATTCTGAGGCAGCATCACCTGATCATGGAGATAGTTGATCTTCAGGGTGATCGAGGTCAGGAGAGTAGACTAAGAGGACAACACGGCGGATCCACTCACAAAGGCCTTTTCCCAGAGAGAGACTTTTATGGGATAGTTGAGTATGAGATACTACAACCACTGCTACAGATGGCCCTCGTGCAAGTGGGAGATTGTTAATTATATGTATGCCCTAGAGGCCATTGCTGTATATGAGATGTATATTGTAGTTGATGCTGGGACATATATAGGTAGGACTTTCTTACTCGACATGATAGTACGCTATCTGGTTGCTCTTTATCTTAACATGTATACTTATTGTCTCTCTGTTACATGTTGATAAAGCCCTTAGGATATGTGCTCGACTTCCAGGACTATGATGCAGATCATACTAGTGGGGCCTTGTCACGACCCGAAAGTACGGAACATGACCGGCACTTAGGCTACGAACGTCTCAAGGCGTACGTGCTCTAAGTAAGCCGAGCCCCGAAATCCAAACCAGGAAAAGTAGTGGAGTGAAGGAAAAACCATATGTAAATTAACCAGTTGCAACATAATATACAACGCCTAAAGGCGAGGATCACAACAGAAAAGAACTCAAACAGCAGGAAACCCAGAAAAATACAACGCGCGACTCTAAGTTCGGAAGAATAAACATCACTGGTCTCTATCACAAATAAGTACATGTTTGGTTGATGGAACTTCTAGATACAACTGAAATATAATATACAATGTATAATGATAGGTATGATACAAATAAACCTACCTACTAGCAAAGAAACAGTGCCCGCAAAGCCGAAATGAAACCTGTACGGCAACACCTGCAAGAAACTGGGGCACAACGGAGGTGAGTTGCCAACTCGTGAGTAGAAAAAGATCTACGAACAGAAAATCGCATGTATGATGCAATCCTAGGTCATACGATCATAATATATAACCCTCAAATATATAACCAGCAGCCTATAACAATGGCTAGGGTAACCATCTATCCCAAATGTAATCCCATGTGCCCGCGTCAGTGTTAGTGCCTCTGGTAGCAATATGTCATATGGATGATATATGAATGCATGAAACAAAATGCATATACTGAAGAAAACTGCTTTCATAAATTTGTGAGATTTCTGTATTTTTAAAATGAGGTATCGTAATGAAATCAGTATAAAACAGTTCCTAGCATCGGCACAAAACATAAATCTCAATATCTCGATATCTCTATATCACAATCTCTATACCTCAATGTCTCAGAATCTCAATATCTCAATCACAATATCTAGGGCGCCGTCAGTCCAGACCGGCCCCCACCATCCATCTCATGACCATGACGGTATCTTCCGGATATCCGACGCGTCGGGTAATATCACCGGTCGGTCGTGCTCCCCTGCCAGGCTCAACGTCATCTCCTGCGATCTTCTTGCCCTGGGGTACCGCACCGGGCCCACCATATACCCAAAACGGTTCATCTGCCTCCTCGGATCGGGTCTCAAAATCCATCAGCAAACTCATGGTGGACGACTCATACATCATGGGAAAACCACACTTTTATTTAAAAAGAGAGAAAGCAGTTTATATAAGTTTTGCGGTTTTTCTCCCAAATCCAGAAAATATCATAGAGATCCGAATCATCAATAGCATGTAAAATCATGAATGTAAGCATGAGAATCCATGAATGCAGCATATAATGAATAACAGTGTGCATGAAGTGACAAGTAATAACAACAATGTCAAGCTGGCATATATGGCAAGTACACTAATATAATGTCACTACTAGCTAAAAAGCTGAATCAAGGAATAATATTCTCTAAGTGTACGTGACATGGCTGTTAGTTATATGTATGCCCTAGAGGCCATTACTGTACATAGGATGTATATTGTAGTGGATGCTGGGACATATATAGGTAGGACTTTCTTGCTCGACATGATAGTACGCTATCTGGTTGCTCTTTATCTTAACATGTATATTTGATGTCTCTCTATTACATGTTGATAAAGCCCTTAGGATATGTGCTCCACTTCTAGGACTATGATGCAGATCATACTAGTGGGGCCTGGGTAGTCCATGAGTACATCCTTCAATGTTCCTAGTCGTGGGAATATCGAGACGGGGCATCGATATTCCAGAGTAGACTAGCGTATATCTTCTCGACCCATGTGATGGGCGATGGATGATCCCATATCCATTGGTGTTTGACATCAGAGATGGTATGCGGGTGCTCAGTGGAGACTGGGTACACTGAACGGACTCGCAGAGAACTCCCAGATGGTATTATACCTTACGCCAGATGGCAGTTCTCTGGTGACACTGGTACAGCTTAGTCTGTTAACCCGAGATCGTCATAGAGTCTTGTGTGTATCCCATTGTGCTTTGATTTCCACCCTACCACGGCTCTACTGAGTCGTGCAAACAGGTGGTTTTTGGGTACAGTCCCGATTCACATGGAGGCAATGAGTGATAGGAGGGGATTCATCTCTCCCGGTATTGGGGGTTGATGTTGTGTAATGCTCGACTGGCCATTACTGGAAATCCCTGGCCAGGGTTGCAGTGATATACTGGTAAGTGTTATCAGTAGTTTCAAGCTTGTTATGGACCTTACATCGGCATGACTTATCAAGTTACTGGGGTCTGACGTTTACCACCCCTAGGCGAGATATGCGACATATCAGACGTACAGACCGGACTGTATGGTAAGTGTTACTGGTTGGATTCATAGGAGTGTGAGCGGGCTTGCTCTTTGATCTTCTGATCGCTCAATACCCGGGTGGCCGTTACATTTAGCAGACCGCATGCGGCTTGTGGGTGTTTGATATGATCATCACCTACTGCCGGCGTATTGACGAGTCTTTAGAGTCCTACACAGAGATTTCCTTGCTCAAGGGAAACGAAATAGGAGCGCATATCAGATATGTGCAGGACCGAGAATAATACCGGTATGTGATACTGCATTCTATTCTAGCGATTTGTATCATCGAACGGTTATATAATATATAGCCGGGTTACCGAATCAAATGTTGATTCGATATATTGATACACTTGATATTAGTCGGTTATATCCAGTATGACCGGATCATTAAATCAATTGTTGATTTAATGATTTAATGTATAATTATATATTTGATATATTACTTTACATTAACTAGTATTGGTTCACTTAAGATTATTTTTCTCATTTGATTGTGCACATTGTATATATGATATATGTTTGTGCACTAGTTTGTATCATATTTGATGGTACATGCAAACTTGGGTGTGTGTATGCTTTAAACTATGTTTAGGTTAATGGTTAGGGTTTTAATTTATTTATTTATTTTCTTTATTTATTTTTGGGAAGAAATAAAATGGTGGCTTTCTTTGGTTTTTACTTAAAGCTTCGTGAAGCATTGAAAAGTCTTGACTATTTTGTTTTTTCCCTTAACCTAACCATTACAACTAAACCCTAGTTTATTCTCTACATGTGTTAACCTCACCCATGGTTGCATTATGATAAGCATCACTTGATTTATTATTTTCAAGAATTCATTTTTTCTTTCTTCTTCTTCTTCTTCATGAAGAGAAGAAAACCTTGCTAGAAAATTTCCTAGTGATGAAATCAAGTGAGAAATTAAAATCCAAAGTGAACCCACTTCCTATTTCTTCATCCTCTACCACTTGCCATGTTGTATAGAGGGTTTTCTTCACAAGTTTCATGACTTAGTGAAAATGGAGCATGACTTTGAGTTGTCTCGACGTAGATCATCTTCGGCATCGAAGTCAACGACCTAGCGCGATCATTTCTCCGACGAAACTATCGCTAGAGTCCGGGATTCCGATAATCGCAGCGGAGGGACGTCATCACGGAGCTAAAGAAGTGGAGGACCGGATCTACAAAGGTTGTAATCCCTTTCACTTGTAGTTAAGTTGTTAACTTGCATTTGTTTATTCCTATCCTCTAGTTAACGATCTTGCATAGGGTTTCTCGGCACATAAATTTTTGAATTTGGCATGGTTGATCACTTGTGGAACCTCATGAATGTGCCTAGGAACCCTACAATGGTATAAGAGCCTAGCTAGAGCTTTAGGCGATGAGTAGACGAAGTTAGAAACCCGATCGAACCCCGAAATCCTAATCGCAACCCCTCTCTATACATTTTTGAAAACTGTTGATTTTTCCAAATAAAAAATATACATAAAATACAGCAGGGTTTTCTAGGAGTTACTGTGGAGCACTTGCCCATAACTCGACTAAAGCACCGCGGAATCGCGGCCCCACCTTGGCATGCGCGGCGTTTCCACGGCCATATAGGAGCATCTTGTCACGTGCTTTTCACAGTAATCCCCTTCTGTAATGCCTGTGTTTTCTGGGAATTTTTAATCTACACTCAACAGTTGAGTTTTCTGGGTTGTATTGGGAGTTCGTTGATTCGATCGAAAATTTAATTTCGTCTAAGTGTTTTTTCCGGGTAATTTTAGAACATGTTAAAAAGTTAGACCGGATATAAATACCCAATTTTTCCCCTGCCGGAAAATTTCCAAGTGTTGGATTTTTCCGTGGTTTAAGGACATTTTAAGTAGTGCAAGTAACGCGATGGACCCTCTAGAAGACAACAAAGCTTAACTCGATTATTTGACCGTCTTGAACTGCCCTTTGAACTATAGGGTTTGGGGCAGTACGGCATGCCACATGTGAGGCGTTGGCTTGACCCTTCTACGGCCGGACCGTTGGTACTGTGGCATGAAGTGAATGTTTTTTAAACTTATTTCATGTGTTGAGCTGTTTCGGGAATACTTGGGTGTTTGATTGTTCGATCGGAAAGTTTATCATTTTCTATTTATCTGGAATGTGATACAATATTTGGAATCCACAAGTAGTTATGAGATAACTGATTTGGATGTTATAAACATAGCAGTTTAGTATCTAATGATCGGTTGCCACGGAATTTTGATGCGATCAAAAGTCCGTCGCAATCACGTAGCGTACGCGGATGCTCGCTGGGTAAACTTAATAGACAGCTACACCCCATAGCCCCGACCAAGTGACTGTAGGAGAACCCCGTTGCCGAAAGCATCTGTTCGGGTGCTCGCGGCAGCGGTGTTCCGCCTTGGGGCACATCGTCGACGGTATCAGGGGTGCGGCCGTCTACTAAAGTTTGCGATGAGCATTCGATCAGAATGTCGGGAATCTTGTTGAATTGCCCGACTTGATATTGAAAAGTGTTTTCGATATCAAGACTAAAATGCGGGGTTTATAATTGTTAGGCATGTGATGTCTAGGGTGGTTGCGGATTCCAACTGTTGTAGTTTTAGACTTTCTTTTCTGCGACCGTAAGTGTAATATGTGATATCGCCGGTTTCGTTGCTATATGTCAACGACAATTGGGATGGGCATATTTACTTACGTTGATGACATGTGATGTTATGTGTTGCTGGATATGTTATATTGGATCGTCGTGTTTGAATAGCCGGGATTTTTTTATGTGAGATTAGTGTTTTTCATTTTCATTCATGTAAAAACTTGTATGTAATATTCTTTTATTGGGGCACTTCCAGGTTGCGGAAGATGTCATCGTTGATGTATATTATTTACTTTTCCGCATTAGTATAGACCCAAGGAAGAGAGCACAAGTAACCGGGTTTTAGGGTCCAGTGGGAGACCATCTCGAGGAGTCGAGTCCGGGTCTCCTAACTCTAGAATTGGTAGGGTTGCTTGCCGCTCTCGTAGGGGTCTAGGGGTATGGGATTGGCTATTCATCACGACCGTGGAATCCGTGTTTTAAACAGGCTCAAAATAAAACACGGACGTCCTAGTATATCCAATATTTCATATGATATTTTCTGTTGTGTTATTTGTGATGTGATCATGTGATATGTTCAGATAGATATTGTATATAGTATATATGATATATTATATAGACGTTGCTTATGTTTTACACCCGCGCTAGCCCTGCCTCGCTCTGGCATTAGTTACCTAACCTAACGGTGCAGACGGGACATTGAGGCGAATGCGGATGGCATAAGCGTACGTTATATTTATCTGTGATGTTTAGGTGGACTTAAATGTTGGGACATTCATTAATGAGATTAATGAAAGAAAATAAACCTAAAAGATGTTGTGGAATCGAATTTCTTAAAAACAGGTAGTTACAGTTCTTGCTTTGCATCGCGGTGTTCCTTGTAGAACATCCTACACCTTATTCGATGAGGAAAGGGCCGACGATCCCTTCACCGGGAGTGACCCCTTTAGCAATAACTGGCAGATGCTACAACCCTCGGTTTGTCTTTTGATTGCTTCTATACTTTTTTCTTTGCACAGCGGTATATATGATATATCCTGTGTTGGAGATAGTGCCCTCAGAGTCAATTATTAGGTCACAGGTACGTGATTGTAATGATTGAGGGAGGACCTATCCCGGTAGGACAGTCTTACTCGAGATGATAGTATGCTATCTGGTTTACCTTTATCATCGTGTACTGCTTTAGGTGACCTGACACGTCGCTATTACACGTTGATAGAGCCCCTAGGATTCTTGCTTGACCACCAGCAGTATGAGGGCGATCATATAAGTGGGAGATGGGGGTCTATAAGCTTATCCTTAAAAGGTCCCTAGTCGTGGGAGTTTCGAGACTGGGCATCGATACTCCATTAGTAGACTAGTGTATACAGTCGAGACCCCGACGAGGGGCGGTGGCCGGTCTCACAAGCCACTGGTGTCAGTTGGATCACCTAAGATGTATACAGGTGCTCATTGGGTTATGAGTACACCGGACAGGACTCGCAGGGAACATGCTAGTTGGTCATATACCAGACGTCAGATGGCAGTTCCCTGGTGACATGTGTGCAGGTTAGTTCATCGACCTGGGGATCGTCATTTGTCTCGTGTGAGTTCCCACTGTACTTTGATTACTACCCTACCACGGCTCAAAGGAGTCGTGCAAACAGGTTTTAGTTGGGTACAGTCCCGAGTCACATGGAGGCAGTGAGCGTATCTTCAGGGGTTCGTCTCTCCCGGTATTGGGGGTGAGGTCGTGCTGTGTCTAGGAGAGCCATTACACGAAGCCCTCGGCCGAGGCAAGGAGATTTACTGGTAGGTATTCCAGTAGTATCTCAGGGTGTTCTGGGCTACACTCCGACACGACTTGTACCGCTTTTGGGGGTCTGACTTTTACCAACCCCCTAGGCCCGCCATGCGATACTCATAGACGAACGGACCGGACTGTACGGATATTGTCACTGACAGGCTCAGTAGGGTGTCAGGCTGAGTTCGCTCACAGACGTCCTTTTTGGTCAATACCTGGTGGCCCGTTATGTATTGGCTTATACCTCTAACGTGCTAGTGGTTAAATCCACAACCAAGGTGTTGATGAGTCTTTAGAGTCCCCCACATTTCAGTTACTCAGCTTTCGGGCGAAAGGTTGTAGTGGCCGTATGGAGATATGGCAAGGTCCGATCAGATATGTGCGGTATTGCACGGATCAGGATCGGACAGTTTGTACTATAGGCCGTATGGTTATATGGCAGGGTTCGATCAGATACGTGCGGTATTGCACGGATCAGGATCGAACAGATATTACTAGCCGGTTTTGGTATAAGCCGGATCCTAGTATAGTACAGTGTAGATTTTGTCTCATTGCATTTGTATTTCGGTCGGAATACAAATGCGGGTGTGTATGCACAGTATCGGGGTTTTCCTGTAATTTATTACGGGACCAGTTTTTGGAGTTGCCAGTTTGCTTTCCGTTTCGGCCAATTTCCTTTGTTCCGTTCATTGGCCGAAGTTTGGTGGAGGAGGGTTTATTTGCATTGTTGCAAATAGGCTTTTGTGGAGGGGGTCTTTGCTTATTGTAGCATCATGATGGTTTTCATGATGTGCACCATCCATTGACTTGCTTGACTTCATACTTCATGATGGATTGACTTTGGATATCATCATGGTTGATGAGTAATAGAAGTGTGTGGTTTTCACCTTGCTATCATTGGTTCACATGATTGTCTTTTCCTCTCTCTTGCATGATAGAGTTTCCCCCCCTCATTCTTTTTGCTGATCATCTCATTCTCACTCACCCCTCATTTTTTGTAGTGGCCGGCCTCCCCCTTGAAGGGGCTGTCCCAATTTTGAGAAAGGGGTTTTTGGTTCATCTCATGCTCCAAAAATCCCCAAGTCCCTCCATATAGTTCTTGTATCATTCCTCCATCAAAAAGGGCAACTCCATAACCCCAAAAATGAGACATGCAATCCACATTATATTCTACAGCAAATCTTGGGCACGTCGAGTAGCCGGCTTCGTGCCCGAGTTGCCTCGGCATTGAGGTGGGAGCCCGTAAACAAAGTAGGCGATGTGGTGCACTTCCGGCGACGAGGAGGAGACGGGACTTTTCCGCAGGAGATCGAGACCATGACGAGAAGACCGGAGGACTTGGATCGTCGGTATATCTCTAACCCATCTTCTAGTTAGCTTAGACTTGTTAATGGTTACGATCCGGGTGTTTAGTGCGCGGTGGTGCCGGTTTGCTAAGTCCGCAAATTTTAAGTTTACCACCGTTTCCGCATTCCGGCGTCGGATTGACGGCCGGGGCGCCGCCGTGCACTTACAGTGGTATCAGAGCCTCGCCATTAACTTAGTCTAGCTTTGTGTAATGTGTTTGCTTTTCCGATTGATCAAAAAGTTCCAAAACCCGTATTACCTTCGCATCAGTTTCTGTTGAAAATTTTTGGTCTCGAAATTTTTTTCTGTTGGTCTCAGCATGATGTGCAGGGAGATGTAAGAACACTGGAAAAATTTCGTAGCACGATCCCTCCGTACGACCGCGGAAGGGCGGCCAAAACCCTCTTTTGGCCGCGCTTCCGCCGCAAGTTTGTGGGCTCGTGTGTTTATTTTTTTGCAGTGGGCTTATGGGCTTATTTCAGGGGTTTTGGGATATTAAAATTGGGTCCAGGTTTTCTTTAACTGCTGCAGTATTCTTTGTGGGCCCACTTGTTAAAGTTTGATCAATCGGAATATTTTAAACACATTTTTCACAGTATTTACATTATATCTGCGACCGTGAATGTCACTCGATCGGTAAATCCGGTCTAACTGCTATAGCCCGGTTAGACGGATTTGCGAACGTGACTTTCACGTTGATGTTCTGTTTTTGCTGTGATGTTGCGGATTGGTCGTGGGGATAGCCTGGATGCAATGCTAGTACAGTTTTGTTGTATTATGTACATTTGATATTGCGGGGCGAGCGTCCGACATGTGGACTGCCGTCACTTCCTGATTGTATTATTATTTTGGGGCACGACCTGGTTGCGGTCGATGTACCCGTTGTATGTATATTTTACTTTCTGTACTAGGATTGCCCCGCGGAGGGGTGCACGGATAGCCGGGTTCTGGAGGGCAACAAGCCCGCATCTCATGGCATTGAGACGGAGGGGGCTTCACTCTAGGATTGGCGGGCTATTCGCCGCACTCGTAGGGGGTACAGGTTGACCCAGGAGGGGTGCCCAAGTTACCGGATTCCGTGAAGTGCTGGGTGGTCCATTCACGGCGCTGAAGGGGGCTGCCTCGCTTCAGGTTTTGGCGGGTGACTTGCCGCACCCGTAGGGGTCTAGGATTTCATTGCACAGGCTATCCACACGACCAGGGGAACGTCGGGTTTCAGCGGCTCTGTGAAACCCGGGGATCCCAGATATCTGTATTGTTTCTGTGATGCTGTTCATTCTCTGTGATGTTGCATTTTATTCACGCCTTGAGCGAATATAATATATTGGTATATATATTAGTAGATGTTGTATATGTTTTACATCCGCGCTAGTCCAGTCCCCGCTCTGTCGTTAGTTAGCTAACCTAACGGGTAATGACGGGACCCAGTGGCGAATGCGGATGGCATATACGTACATCAGTATATTTTCGTTCTTTGTGGTGTGATCAATTGATGGGACTGCATTGATTCGGATCAATGCAAGTTAAAAACAAACCTAATCTGATGTTGTTGGAAACTTTTTTCAAAAAAGCTGTTATTGCAAGGACGTTTACTTTTGTTTTGCATCGTGGTATTCAGTTGGAATATCCTGCTCCTCAGTCGACGAGGCAAGGGCCGAGATCCCTTCACCGGGAGTGACCCCTTGGACAGAAGTTTGCGTCAGGGCATTGACTTCACTATAGCCAATTACTTTTGCTTTGCATCGCGGTATTCATTTGGAATATCCTGCACCCCATTCTACGGGGAAAGAGCCGAGATCCCTTCACCGGGAGTGACCTCTTTAGCGAAGGTTTTCGTCACTATATTTTTAAAAGCTATCCGTTCCTTCAACGATATCAAGTTCATTACGTTAAAGGTTTTCTCCAGAAACCATTCGTAGCCCTCCGTCGTTTCATATGGGTAGTCAATAGTATTCAAGCTGTGTTTGTTGGCCATAGTCAAGGCACAGTGTTTGGTAGCTGTTGGGTGTTCATATGCTGCATAGAAAGATGCGTTGGTTTGGGACAGTCGTATAGCCTTGTTGGCCCTAGTCAAGGGCTTGTACGGGTGGGTTCAAATCAACCTGGATAATGACGGGTAGAACTTGACATGTGACTTATGATTTGTTGGCCTTAGTCAAGGTCATAAGAGCATGGGGCAGAAATCACATCGGGAATTTCAAAAGAACTGAAACTTGCCAGATATGCGCATACCTTCTGGAGTGTGTTGACGTGAGCGGATTCCGTCACGTTATCATGCGATGATAGTTGGATCCCGGTTCCCACTGATGAGTTAGTTTACTCCTCGGGTCACCCCGACTAATTCTTCTTTCAGGTTTGGAGGAGAATTTGAGGTACAGTGGGAGGATTCCAGATTAGATAAATTGGTAACCATTCTGATCTAGGTTAGAGTGCACGCTGAGTGTTTCTTTTCTCTCTCTCTTTGGCAGCGACCATTGACCCGACCCTAAGACTTTGACTCAGTGACCAAGTTGACCGAACCTTCTTAAACACCGGCTTTTGGATTGTCAGAGTTGCAAACCTCATTGCCACTCCTACTTTTACCCTTTTCTCCAGGACACCCCGTTTTACTACGAACGTCCACTTCCATTGGACAAAACCATCGTATGGTTAGATACGAACTCGAAAGAATTTATTCGAGGATGGTTTCCGGTTCTGGAGAAAACGGATAGGATTATTCAGTTGTCTTTTCCTTTTACCCTCTCTCAGGTTACGAGTACTCCTTGGTTTAGGGGTAGTACACCTATTACGCAAATTGGATTGTCTTCTTCCAAACCTTAGGCTGGTGCCGACCGGTAGGGAATGAAGAAAACCAATTAGCATAACGATGGTGTGCAGAAGGTATTAAGTTCAGACAAAGCAAGGGATTAGTAAGAGGGCAAAGTAAATTGCAACAGATTTTCACGACCAAACTAAATATTTCGTTACCACTCCCACATCACCTTTGTATTTCTCCAGGACACTCCGTATCACTACGAAGATCCACAGTTTATTTGGATACTCCATCGTATGGTTATATACGAACTCGAATGGAACTTGTTCCAGTTCGGGGATGGATTCTGGTTCAGGAGAAATAGGAATAAGGTTTATTCGGTTGTCTTTTATCTTCACCCTCTCTCATTGCGAGTGTTCCTAGGATTGGGACAGTACACCCATTATGCTTATTGGATAGTCTTCTTCCAAACCATAGGCTGGTGCCGAACGGTAAGGAAGGAAGAAAACCATTTGGCCTAAAAGGGTGTGCAGAAGGTAAAGACTAAAGACATATGAAGGGATTTGGAGAGGTGGCAAAGAACTATATGGTTACAGTCGTGAATCTGGAAGAGGCATTACTATGAATACCAGAATACCCCATCGGAACATTTCAATGTTTCAGTTTCACTGTGTAATGTTAAAGGAAAACTGATTTCCCGATTAGATACTTACTCCAGGGTATGTATTTACCAGGTACGATTCTCACATCTGTATGGTTTTACAGATGATGAGTGGGAGTAAGTTATTGGGAATTGGGTGATTATCCTCATTATATCGGGATTCGTTGTAATCGGTGATATTTGAGGAAATCACCTGGGCTGTTTGCCGGTTGGCAAATATTTGGTTTTGAATATCCGCAGTTATGCACCAATTTCAAATTGATATATCTGTACGTCTATTTTCATAGAGTGAGATGTACCTTTTTTGAAATTATGTCTATGACATTTACCTATATCAATGGATGGTTAGATAAGGAGCATTAAACAGCGGTGTAATTCTTCTTAACCATAAGTACAGATTTCAACCTACAACACACAGTGAATGAGTTATCAGACTCAAGGGACTTATGCAGAGTATTGTATGTTGTCCAGGGTCCATCAGGACAGAGGGGTTGGTCCTCGTACTATATTCGGTTTACTTATGACTTCTCTAGTTTTTAGACAGGTGTTTCGTAGGAAACACAGGGTCCGAATTTTGAGAAGTTATAGGTATTTGAATAGAGTAGAGAACCAGGTATAGCAAGTATCGGGATTCTTCAAAGAGATCGAAGATGTAGATACTTGTGTATGGTGTTCAGTTGATAGTAATGATTAAGAGAACTTGCTTCTCTTTCAGGTTACTCATAATTGGAAATACTTCCTAAGTTGAGTAACGCTGATCGGCCTCCTTCCATTTAGTTGACATGCACTGGAGACAGTTGCATGATTTGGATCTGGTTCAATTAAATCAGTGCCTCTGTTTCTATATTGGATATAGAACAGTTCATATCTTAACGATGTTAAGGTACGGGGAGTTGTCCGGTTTATGATTAAAACCAGACACTGGACAACTCAAGGCACGTTTCTGTAATGACTGTTTGTGGGTTGACCCAGGCTATGACGAGGGTTGACTTTCTACCATCTGGATGAACAATAGCGATATTGTTCTAGACTCGCCACAGTTTTATTAAAAATGGATTTTTTCAGAAAGCAGTAGTGGGAGTATGGTAGAACTGGAAGTGATTCCAGAACCACAAACGATTACTGAAGATTTGATAAGGAACCTAAAGATTCAATCTGGATTGACATTCCATTGGCCACTCCGCAGATAAGGTGGGTAACTTCAGGCACCCGAGAGGCACTACGGTAGCCTCAAGGACGGTGACAGGGAAGTTCTTGTTTACCCACAATTGCCATTGCTGTTGTTCCAGGTTACGAGACCCGGCGGGAGGATGAGTATAGCGTCGTTCTAAACTAGCTTTAGAAATGTACGTGAATATGACTCTGCCAGAGGGTTGTCGTAGTCAGTGGGAGCAGCGGAAGCATTGGTGGACAGGTAGCTTATGTCTATTTATAGACTAAAGCAGATGTAGCGGAGATAGATCATCTATTTCTGACGTGACAGTCATGGGTTTGACTTCATCAGAATAGGGGATGGATCTGTTGAGAAGGTAGTAGGGTGTGATATCCTGGTATTTGGATGACATACACAGAGTAGGGAAAGATACTCCTACACTACGATCGGTTATACTTTGGTCGTCACACAGTTGTTTCTCCACAAAGGAAATGGATTTTACATCAGACATACTGGTTACTAGATCTATGGTTTTAGATCTAGATTTGGGTAGTCTCCCAATCTGGGTACTTAGACAGCATTCTAAGGGTATTTAGAATGGACGACTCCATGCACGGTAGTGTACCTGCAGAAGATGGAGTCACCCTCTCTAAAGGTGTCTTACAGACTAAAGGGGAGAGGGACGTGCATGATTGGCAGATCACTTGCTTAGGCAATTGAGTCAATCATGAGATGTCAAGTACCACACCAGATGTTGTTCTTGCACTAGATGCAATAAGTTGACATTAATCCAATCCTGGAGAAACAGTCGGAAGCAGTTTTAGAACATAAGTGGATGTTCTAGGGATATGATAACGACAGCCTCATTCAGGAGACAGTTATCATTCCAGGCTTCCAAGGTGACATGGACGACAAGGAGGTTGTCAGAGTTATAGTTTTCCTTCTGATGAGGGGCAGTATTTTGGACAGGTGGTCCAAGGCAATACTGAGGGAGGCATGGCGCGCAGGACACTGATTAAGTTCAGTTGACGATACAGTCTAAGAAGTTTGGATTTAGAGTTCATTTATGAGCTAGGTCCCATCAGACATCCAGACATATTCTGAGACAGGTATTGCTCTTTTCGGGAGATGGCTTTCTCCGCGAACTTGAGATATAGAGAGACATAGAAAGAAACAACTAAGCGGATCCACTCACTGAGGCTATTCCTCGAACGCAATAGTTCCGCAAACGAGCTTTGTGAGACTGACTAGTAGAGGAGTTGGATGTTCGGTATCACACGGGCTGTGAGTATGCGACATCGCAATAATTAGCCTTGAGTGCAAGTGGGAGATTGTTGGAGATAGTGCCCTCAGAGTCAATTATTAGGTCACAGGTACGTGATTGTAATGATTGAGGGAGGACCTATCCCGGTAGGACAGTCTTACTCGAGATGATAGTATGCTATCTGGTTTACCTTTATCATCGTGTACTGCTTTAGGTGACCTGACACGTCGCTATTACACGTTGATAGAGCCCCTAGGATTCTTGCTTGACCACCAGCAGTATGAGGGCGATCATATAAGTGGGAGCTGGGGGTCTATAAGCTTATCCTTAAAAGGTCCCTAGTCGTGGGAGTTTCGAGACTGGGCATCGATACTCCATTAGTAGACTAGTGTATACAGTCGAGACCCCGACGAGGGGCGGTGGCCGGTCTCACAAGCCACTGGTGTCAGTTGGATCACCTAAGATGTATACAGGTGCTCATTGGGTTATGAGTACACCGGACAGGACTCGCAGGGAACATGCTAGTTGGTCATATACCAGACGTCAGATGGCAGTTCCCTGGTGACATGTGTGCAGGTTAGTTCATCGACCTGGGGATCGTCATTTGTCTCGTGTGAGTTCCCACTGTACTTTGATTACTACCCTACCACGGCTCAAAGGAGTCGTGCAAACAGGTTTTAGTTGGGTACAGTCCCGAGTCACATGGAGGCAGTGAGCGTATCTTCAGGGGTTCGTCTCTCCCGGTATTGGGGGTGAGGTCGTGCTGTGTCCAGGAGAGCCATTACACAAAGTCCTTGGCCAAGGCAAGGAGATTTACTGGTAGGTATTCCAGTAGTATCTCAGGGTGTTCTGGGCTACACTCCGACACGACTTGTACCGCTTTTGGGGGTCTGACTTTTACCAACCCCCTAGGCCCGCCATGCGATACTCATAGACGAACGGACCGGACTGTACGGATATTGTCACTGACAGGCTCAGTAGGGTGTCAGGCTGAGTTCGCTCACAGACGTCCCTTTTGGTCAATACCTGGTGGCCCGTTATGTATTGGCTTATACCTCTAACGTGCTAGTGGTTAAATCCACAACCAAGGTGTTGATGAGTCTTTAGAGTCCCCCACATTTCAGTTACTCAGCTTTCGGGCGAAAGGTTGTAGAGGCCGTATGGAGATATGGCAAGGTCCGATCAGATATGTGCGGTATTGCACGGATCAGGATCGGACAGTTTGTACTATAGGCCGTATGGTTATATGGCAGGGTTCGATCAGATACGTGCGGTATTGCACGGATCAGGATCGAACAGATATTACTAGCCGGTTTTGGTATAAGCCGGATCCTAGTATAGTACAGTGTAGATTTTGTCTCATTGCATTTGTATTTCGGTCGGAATACAAATGCGGGTGTGTATGCACAGTATCGGGGTTTTCCTGTAATTTATTACGGGACCAGTTTTTGGAGTTGCCAGTTTGCTTTCCGTTTCGGCCAATTTCCTTTGTTCCGTTCATTGGCCGAAGTTTGGTGGAGGAGGGTTTATTTGCATTGTTGCAAATAGGCTTTTGTGGAGGGGGTCTTTGCTTATTGTAGCATCATGATGGTTTTCATGATGTGCACCATCCATTGACTTGCTTGACTTCATACTTCATGATGGATTGACTTTGGATATCATCATGGTTGATGAGTAATAGAAGTGTGTGGTTTTCACCTTGCTATCATTGGTTCACATGATTGTCTTTTCCTCTCTCTTGCATGATAGAGTTTCCCCCCCCCCATTCTTTTTGCTAATCATCTCATTCTCACTCACCCCTCATTTTTTGTAGTGGCCGGCCTCCCCCTTGAAGGGGCTGTCCCAATTTTGAGAAAGGGGTTTTTGGTTCATCTCATGCTCCAAAAATCCCCAAGTCCCTCTATATAGTTCTTGTATCATTCCTCCATCAAAAAGGGCAACTCCATAACCCCAAAAATGAGACATGCAATCCACATTATATTCTACAGCAAATCTTGGGCACGTCGAGTAGCCGGCTTCGTGCCCGAGTTGCCTCGGCATTGAGGTGGGAGCCCGTAAACAAAGTAGGCGATGTGGTGCACTTCCGGCGACGAGGAGGAGACGGGACTTTTCCGCAGGAGATCGGGACCATGACGAGAAGACCGGAGGACTTGGATTGTTGGTATATCTCTAACCCATCTTCTAGTTAGCTTAGACTTGTTAATGGTTACGATCCGGGTGTTTAGTGCGCGGTGGTGCCGGTTTGCTAAGTCCGCAAATTTTAAGTTTACCACCGTTTCCGCATTCCGGCGTCGGATTGACGGCCGGGGCGCCGCCGTGCACTTACATCCTGCACCTTATTCGATGAGGAAAGGGCCGACGATCCCTTCACCGGGAGTGACCCCTTTAGCAAAACTAGAAAAGCCTAAAAAACAGTCCATTTAAAAACCATTTGATACCGCAACGTGATCAAGTTCAAACCATTAAAGGTTTTCTCAAAAAACCATCCGCAACCCTCCGTCATTTTAGGAAGTAGAGTACTTAGTATTCGTGCTGTGTTTGTTGACCATAGTCAAGGCACAGTGTACGGTAGCTAAGTGATGTCTTCCTATACCGCATATGATGCGATTAGTTAGGACAGTCGCGTGACTTTGTTGACCTTAGTTAAGGGTCATGTGGGTGGGTCTAATTAATCACGAAATGACGGGTAGAACTTGACTAGAGCTTATGATTTGTTGACTGTAGTTAAGGTCATAAGTGCCAGGGGTAAAAACCTTTATCGGAAGTTTCAAGTGTTGAAATTTGCAATGAGATTGCATACCTTCTATGAGATAGTTGGATCCCGATAGCCACTGCGAGTAATTGTTACTCCTAGGAGAGTTTTGCACTTTGCTATTAGCCGATCAAGTAGGTGTCTAGAAAGGTGTCAACGGGGTTACGCCTATGGGAAAATGAGGTTTACTTTAATTAGGTTCGTGCGAAGCACGGGGAACCTCCCTCAAAGTACCGACACTGGCCTGGCTGAAAGATTGGCGAACTTGTAGAGTGTAATTAATCCCGGCTAGTCTTTCCTTTTAGGGTTTGAAGGAAGATTTGATAAAAACAGTGGGAGCCATCCTGATTAGATAAAATATATAACCAATCTAATCTTGCAAGAGCGCACGCAGAGTGTTTTCTTCTCTCTCTCTCCAGGTAGCGACCATGTCATGCCTTAATCAAGATAATAATATGGATGTATTGACCGAACCCGCTTGTTATACTGAGCTGGGGAACGTTGGTCCCGCTCCAACTTATAATTGTTATAAGACAGAGCAGGAATTAGGGGAATACCAGATTTCCCGTGCCGCCCAAACGATGAAAGTGCATGATGATGCATCTTCTTCGGGTGTGTTCATTACAAAGAACAGTTTCTCTGTATCCTCTACGTCCTAGGTATTAGATACCGGATAAGGAACCCGCAAATGTAATCCGTTACATGGGCTATAGAAAGGTAGAGAACTGAGAACGAGTGATAAGTTTCATGAGACAGAAAACGGTGCAAGTCTGTTGGTCACTGTCACCCTGTATTACCAATACATTGATTCTGAACAAATGCTATTGGATACCGAACCTGATATACAAAATCATATCAATATCTTTATTTATTAATGAAGGATATAATTTTGTATTGTTGGATAATGTTTTTAACATTTCCTATTTCAAAAGTTGATCGGTTCAGGCACGTTATCTAAAAGCATTAACATTCTAAATCAAACTACAGTTCCTAGTATACAGAACATACACAAGAAGAAGAGTTTAGAAATGAACGATTCCTTCTTGAGCTATTGTAGACTAGGTCATATCAATGTGACCCGACTAGATTAAATTACATTTTAGATGCATATTTAAATCAGTTTGAATTTACATCTTCTGAGACTTGCCAGTCATGTCACAAAGATAAGATGACCATAGCTCTGTTTATTGGAAACAGGGAAAGAGTTAGTGAACTCTTGGGATAATACATGTTGATGTATGAAGGTCCCCTGTCTATGCATGCCAAGACCGGTTCTTTATACTTCATTACATTCTCTGATGATCTCTTAAGATTCAGACATATGTTCCTGTTGAAACACAAGTCCGAACTTTTTGAGATATTCACAGAATATAAGCTAGAAGTAGAGAACCAAAAACAGGTATAAGTATTATGTCCTTTGATGTGATCAAGGAGGAGAATACTTGAGCACGGAATTCCGGGATTATTCTAAAGGAGAATAAGATTCTCTCTCAGCATTACTCCTCCGTATACACCACATCACGTCGATGTATCGGGGCGGAGCAACCACACCCTATTTGATATGGTACGCTCTATGATGAGTACTACTGAGTTTCCTATTTCCTTATAAGGAGTTATGCACTTATGAAGTTGCATACCTATTGAATAGGGTTCCGATCAAATCAGTTGCCTACCACTTCATATGTGATATGGAAAGGGAAGAGCCCATATCTTAAATATTGTTAAGATCTGGGGTTGTCCGGCCTATGTCTAAAAGCAAAATCCGGACAAGCTCGAGGCAAGGTCAGTTCTGTAGAACTGGAAAGGTTCTAGCTATACAAGCTACAGCTGATGATTTGATAGAACCAAAGGATTCAATAGTCCCCGACGAACCTCAGCCTCTCCGCCGATCTGGTAGTGTTCCTCACCTGCCTTAGAGATACTTCGGTTTCTCGATGACAGTGGGAGCGAGGAATGCATCATAAGATGATGACCCAACTAGTTTGGGCAGGCCATCGAGAGTAGGGACTCTGTAAGAATGGCTGGATGCTTACCGATCTGAGATGGAATCCATGTACACCAACAAAGTATGGACTTTGGTTACTATATCTGAAGGGTTAAATCCCCATCAGGAGCAAGTATATCTTGAGAAGATTACTTGGTGTAGATGGAAAAGTTGAGACTTTCAAAGCTAGACCTGTTAAAGGTTTTCGTCATCGACCAGGCATGGATAATGATGAAACCTTTTCCAGTGGCTATGCTTAAGTCCGTCCGGATCCTACTTAACATTGCTACATACCATGACTACGATATCTGGTGGTTGGGTGCCATGACTACTTTTCTAAATAATAATTTAGAAGAGAACGCCTATAAGAACACAGCCAGAGGGCTTCGTAAACAGTGGGAGCAGCGGAAACGTGTGCAAGTTGCTTTACAGAATAAAGCAGACATCGCGGAGTTGGAACGTCTGTTTTGATGTGATAGTCAAAGTGTTTGACTTCATCAAAATGGTAGATGAACCTTGTATATACAAAACGGTAGTAGAGAGTAAGGTGGTCATCCTCGTATTGTACGTGGACAACATACTCTTAATAGGAAAAGAGTTTCCTATACTACATAAGGTCAATCTCCTCTTATCACAAGGATTCTCCAAATATGATAAAGGTGAAACCTCCTAAATCCTGGGATTTGGATCTATGAGATAGATCTAAATGGATGTTAGGATTCTCACTCGGCATAGTGAGATGGTATCAATCGATCCTGGGGAGAATCACTGGAAAAGTTCCAGGGTGATAAGGACGACTGAATGTCAGTCCCAGGCATTGTCTTTACCCTCAATGGAAGGACGGTATGTTGGAAGAGTTCCAAGCTAAATACCTGGCAAACTAGACGATAAAGGCTGGTAACATCGCTATGAAAGATACTACCAAAGAGGCAGTCTGGGTGTATATTGGTTCATGAGATGAACTAGGTTCCTACCATTATGTGACAATGGAAGTGTGGCTTTGGCCCAGGAACCCTGGTCCCATCAGTGACCCAGACATATTCTGAGGCAGCATCACCTGATCATGGAGATAGTTGATCTCCAGGGCGATCGAGGTTAGGAGAGTAGACTCAGAGGACAACACGGCCGATCCACTCACAAAGGCTTTTTCCCAGAGAGAGACTTATATGGGATGGTTGAGTATTAGATACTACAACCACTGCTACAGATGGCCCTACTGCAAGTGGGAGATTGTTAGTTATATGTATGCCCTGGAGACCATTACTGTACATAGGATGTATATTGTAGTGGATGCTGGGACATATATAGGTAGGACTTTCTTGCTCGACATGATAGTACACTATCTGGTTGCTCTTTATCTTAACATGTATACTTGATGTCTCTCTATTACATGTTGATAAAGCCCTTAGGATATGTGCTCGACTTCCAGGACTATGATGCAGATCATACTAGTGGGGCCTGGGTTGTCAATGAGTACATCCTTCACTGTTCCTAGTCGTGGGAATATCGGGACGGGGCATCGATATTCCAGAGTAGACTAGCGTATATCTTCTCGACCCATGTGATGGGCGATGGATGATCCCATATCCATTGGTGTTTGACATCAGAGATGGTTTGTGGGTGCTCAGTGGAGACTGGGTACACTGAACGGACTCGTAGAGAACTCTCAGATGGTATTATACCTTACGTCAGATGGCAGTTCTCTGGTGAAACTGGTACAACTTAGTCTGTTGACTCGAGATCGTCATAGAGTCTTGTGTGTATCCCACTGTGCTTTGATTTCCACCCTACCACGGCTCTACTGAGTCGTGCAAACAGGTTGTTTTTGGGTACAGTCCCGATTCACATGGAGGCAATGAGCGATAGGAGGGGATTCGTCTCTCCCGGTATTGGGGTTTGATGTTGTGCATTGCTCGACTGGCCATAACTGGAAATCCCTGGACAGGGTTGCAGTGATATACTGGTAAGTGTTATCAGTAGTTTCAATCTTGTTATGGACCTTACGATGCATGACTTATCAAGCTACTGGGGTCTGACGTTTACCACCCCTAGGCGAGATATGCGACATATCAGACGAACAGACCGGACTGTACGGTAAGTGTTCCTGGTTGGATTCACAGGAGTGTGAGTGGGCTTGCTCGGTGATCTTCTGATCGCTCAATACCCGGGTGGCCGTTACGTTTAGTAGACCGCTTGCGGCTTGTGGGTGTTTGATATGATCATCACCTACTGCCGGTGTATTGACGAGTCTTTAGAGTCCTACACAGAGGTTTCCTGGCTCAAGCGAAACGAAATAGGAGCGCATATGAGATATGTGCGGGGCTGAGAATAATACCAGTATGTGATACTGAATTCTATTCTCGCGATTTGTATCATCAAACGGTTATATAAGATATAGCTGGGTTACCGAATCAAATGTTGTTCGATATATTGATACACTTGATTTTAGTCGGTTATATCCAGTATGACCGGATCATTAAATCAAGTGTTGATTTGATGATTTAATATATAATTATATATTTGATATATTACTTTACATTAAGTAGTATTGGTTCACTTAAGATTATTTTTCTCACTTGATTGTGTACATTGTATATATGATATATGTTTGTGCACTGGTTTGTATCATGTTTGATTGTACATGCAAACTTGGGTGTGTGTATGCTTTAAACTATGTTTAGGTTAATGGTTAGGGTTTTAACTTATTTATTTATTTTCTTTATTTATTTTTGGGAAGAAATAAAATGGTGGCTTTCTTTGGTTTTTACTTGAAGCTTCATGAAGGTTTGAAAAGTCTTGACCATTTTGTTTTTTCCCTTAACCTAACCATTACACCTAAACCCTAGATTATTCTCTACATGTGTTAACCTCACCCATGGTTGCATTATGATAAGCATCACTTGATTTATTATTTTCAAGAATTCATTTTTTCGTTTTTCTTCTTCTTCTTCATGAAGAGAAGAAAACCTTGCTAGAAAATTTCCAAGTGATGAAATCAAGTGAGAAATCAAAATCCAAAGTGAACCCACATCCTATTTCTTCATCCTCTACCACTTTCCATGTTGTATAGGGTGTTTTCTTCACAAGTTTCATGACTTAGTGAAGATGGAGTTTGAGTTTGAGTTGCCTCGACGTAGATCATTTTCGGCATCGAAGTCAACGACCTAGCCCGATCATTTCTCCGACGAAACCATCGCTAGAGTCCGGAATTCCGATGATCGCAGCGGAGGGACGTCATCACGGAGCTAAGGAAGTGGAGGACCGGATCTACAAAGGTTGTAATCCCTTTCACTTGTAGTTAAGTTGTTAACTTGCATTTGTTTTCGCCTATCCTCTAATTAACGATCTTGCATACGGTTTCTCGGCACATAAATTTTTGAATTTGGCATGGTTGATCACTTGTGGAACCTCATGAGTGTGCCTAGGAACCCTACAATGGCAATTACCGATGAAGATGTGTGTCAGCTGGCAAATAAGTGTACGTGGTACATACGCATCATCGGTAATGGTGCTGGTGTCCTAACAGTATGATATCAATAATGGAATATGAATCACAACAGTATGCGATGTACAGCAATAATAATAATGTGCGGCGGCTGAATACTAACACAAAGGTAGCTAAACTGCATCTAATGTCATAAGAGTCATATAGCTACCCACTATAAGGTTGAGCTAAAGATAACAGTAGGTAAAGGAAACCGCCTAACCTCTGGGTCGATATATATATACAAATATAGTCGGTGATCCCACCTCGATAATATCACATCCGGTAGCATATCTCTATAATCAGTTATTCCCAAATCAAGAGTGCGGATCAAACATCAAATTACAACTCGTATATAAATCCGTCGTACGGCATCCCCAAATCTGGGTACGGGTCAACATCATATTCATCATATCATTCATCTGGTATTCTCTATATCAAATATCATAATCTGTGTACTGACATACGTCTAGTACAAAGCTAACATCATCACTATCATCATGATCTGAATACTGGTCAACAGTCTCGTATGAATCGATATCATCAGCAAATATCATCTCAAGGAATGTACCTCGCCCAAGGCGGCCTATCATACTAATCTTGTCATATCATATCATGGCATATCCTATCTCGTATCATAATCACATGTCGATCATTTTATATATATAAATCACTATTCATATGCCATCATCATCCTAAAATCCGCTAAAGCATCAAGACGTATCTCAATTATGAATTTTACCATATCACCGATATCATAATCCCGGATCAAATATCATCGACTCATCTCAAACCTATGTATCATCCTCAAGTCCGTATGTGAACACATAGTCCCATACCCATGTGAACACATATCTATATAGAATCCCATAAGCACATATGAAATAATGATGTATGCAAGTATGTATGTGTGTATATGTATGTGTAGTGCACCCACTACCTAGGGTTTCGTAACCTCTCACCAATCCAGCATACCAATAATCCATCCTAAACATCAATAATTTCCAAAACAACATAAGATAATTATATGTGTGTATACGCATCCGTATACATCACGACACATTGCGGGGGTGCTATACGCCATCCACCCGACTTCTCCCCGTAGATATAAATCTACTCACCTTGTTTTATGCGTGCCGGTGACGATGTCGCCATTTGCATCTCCAACGCCTCGACGCCACGTGGGGTACCTACAAGGATATCACAAGCTAAAACACATGAAAACCATGTCGGAAACAAAAATGGTGCATGCTACTCCGATAGGTAAAATCCTACAGCCTCGCGTGCAACCGCAGCCAATATCCCTCTGACGTTGGCGTTCAAACGCCACCTGACAGAAACGAATCATCGAATACCAAAAACCATACGATAACAAGTCGTAAATCATGTGCCAACTCAAGAAAATCAACCCAGATTTTACCCTGATTGGAATCAGACAAAACTAGACATACCAGGGGTCAAGTTTATAGGTTAAAGAGCTGTGCACGCAAAACGAGGGGGTTTCCTCCTACTCTGGCCGCAAATTGCAGCCAGAAGGATTTTATCTGCGGCCTAAAATGGGAGTTGGGGGCTAGGGCTTTGGGTGGTGGTTCCAGGTTGCCTGCACAGCCTACTGCCAAGTCAATTTTATTTTTGGAGGCCCCGGGTTGTAGCAGAATCCAGAAAGACTACAAAATCGACCAAATTGCTAATTTACGCCAAGTCGAATAACTCTGGTGTATTACTGGAATCTGGGGTAATCTTGGTTAAACTGGTCTCAAATACACCTAATAAGGTTATACCAACCATCACAACCAATACATGGTCAAGTCTCACTCAAATTTATCTAAACTAGCACTAACCTACTTAATAACACAAAGTTTCAGCTAAATATCCATATCGAGCAAGAAAGGAATTAGGTTGCGGAATTATACCTCAAGGAAATCCTAGGATGTAGGAGAAGGGAAGAAGGAGGAGAAAAGGGTTGTTGGTGGACTGCTGAGTTGCTCCTACAGCTGCTAGTGTTGCTTTTGCAGCTGATGTTGTTGCTGTTTTTCAACAGCAGTTTGTTGCTATTGCTGTTGCTGCATCTGCTGCTTGAAATTTCTCTTTTGTTTTGTGTTTAAATGTATGGTGCAGCAGCAGAAGAGTTGGGCTGTGGCTTAAAATATTGTGGCTGTTGTTGTGGGGTGTTATGGCTGATATAGGGTGGAGTGTTGTAATATCTGATGTTGATAGAAGTTGGGGCTGACGTTGTGCTGATGGTGGCTGAAGTGTTGATATGGGCTGATGTAGCTGCTATTCTGGTGGCTGATAATGTGCTGATGTGAGTGTGTATGTGTTGGGCTAAGGTGTTAGGGGCTGGTGTGTATGCTGATGTCATGTGGCTGTTGAAGGGTGTTGGCTGAAGCATTGTTTCAGCAGCTGCTGCTGCTGGTTTATGATGCTGGGGTGTTGGGCTGAAGTTGCTGTGTTGGGGGTTGATGTGGTGGTATATGATGGTGTGGTGTGAGTTGTGAGGGATGTGAGTGTGAGAGAGAGTGATGTGAGCGAGAAAGAGTAAAAAGTTTTGAAATGACATTACCTTAGCCACCCCTCTCTCTCTCTCTTCCTCTCTCTCTACACAAGGTCAACCCTAACCCTAATCACCATTAATTAAGCTCAATTAACCTAATCAAATGGTTAGACCACCATGGTCATCTAAGCATGGTTCAACCCTAGCTAACATGCACATGTGTATGCAGCCCAGATAAAATTCCGATAAAATATCTATAAAACCAGATAAAATATTTAAAAACCATTTTGGTAAACTTTTTACTAAAACTACATTTTAGAATTTTCCCCATTTATCGGTATTTAATTATACCGACTATTAAAATATTCATTAAAAATTAATATTAAATTATGAAAATTCCCAAAAAAAAAATACTTTATTTTTTTGAAATGTTACAGTCTTCCCCCTTAAAGAAATTCGGTCCCCGAATTTAAATTTAAACCCCCAAATTCTAAAACATTTCAATAAAATGTCCAAGTCAACGGGGCTCCGAAATCATCAATACATAACAGGCATCATAGCGCAATACACGCGCATGAGTAACGAGCAGATAACTCGAAAACAAACTCCGTCAAGCTTCCTGCAATCATTGGAGTCAAGGCGAAAACACGAATGCCAAATCCAAGGCAAAACCGATATGCTAGAAATCGGAACTATACATGTAAATATATGAAGGTAATGCTTGCCAAAATTCTTTAAAGTTGATGTGCAATCCGCATAACACTGCACAGTGGCGGACGTCTCTATAAGAAAATAGCCATATACGTATATATCTTTTGTTTAGTATGCACGATCCGCCGTTTGAAAACAATTTAGAAGGGCTCCCTCATTTTAAACGTTTCGTATCATATCGGACACGTATGTAAATAATGAGACTATAGCTCGCTTTTGGAAATCCCTTCAATAACTATCTATGCATGCAAAACATACTCAGGTACTGTCATCTGACTAGTCCCGCTCAGTACGAAAACAATGATGAAACCTCACAAAAACGTACTGCTCCATAAGAAATCAATCCCAAAATGTGCATATGAATACTACGTGCGTCTGGTGCGCTGGGAAATCAAAATCTATAAATGTGCCAAGCAGGTGCACAAAAACTACATCAAGGTGCAACGGTTGTGCACACAACATCCGTCATAGGCAACGTGCGTGCCTGACTGCAAAATCAGGTGCATCTGACATGCACGAAAAATCCCGATTTAGTGCATCTGGTGTGCACCAAATCTCATCTCATAACATGCGCCCAACATGCGCTAAAAATCCAAATCCGGTGCATCCATCATTCACGAAATCATGAAATCCAATATCAAGCGCCGAACACGCGCAAATCCAATCAGGTGCATAAAATGCATAAAACAAATATCGAGCATCGCCCTCGAAATCGAAGTCCAGTGCATCCAAGTGCACAAAATATACGTCAATGCACTGCAAGCATATGTAAACAATACAGGGTGCAAAAAAAACAAACCAAATCATGTGCGTGCATACGCACAAAATCAACTCAAATGTCTAAACCCCATAAAATCACAAACATGTGAAACCAAGGCACGAAAACGATATCAAGTGCAACAACTGTGCAAAAATCGTAAATACTCCATCATCAAATCGAATCATGCGAATAAATCGCCCAAAATACCGAAATCAAGTATGGCGGAATAGTTCCGCCCAAGCGCAACCTCCAGGAATCTCTGGCCAACTATCGTGATCACTCATAGCATGTCTCGTCGACGATCCTGAACTCTGGCCTGCTGGTGTGCGTAACATGACCACTCCTGGATCCAAGTCTTCTCTGTGAATTACCAATCTCACGATCCATCGGCTCATCGGCCCTGTCAGGTGTGCTAACGGGGACGATTCTGTTTTGGCACTTTTCTGGTCATCTCTCGGTCAATCATCACAACCACTCGTAACGCAGCATGTCACTAGCGTCGGCCTTTGACTCTCTGAATGCACGTGATACATCTGATCCTGGGTGCAAGTATCATTGCAGAGTGTCCTGGAAGGGATCCTGCTCAAGGTCTCTTCCAAGTCTCATCTCTGCCGAACTGTCCGGAAATCATCGTCCTTTACTATATCTGTTTCTTGTTCCGGAACGGCTGCATTCTCATCGCGACTCCTTCTGGAAGGTATATCAAGTACTAAGTCTCGGCATGCGCATCGCATCTCTGATGTCGGCGGAGTGGAACGTCATCATATCCAGATCTTGTACGAACTTCTTACTCCACTTTCTCTAATATTGACTGCTTCGGACTCGTCTCATCGTGGCTGCATAGACTGAGCTCCAACGGTTATCCTCGTATCTGGAGTCTCCCAAGAAGTGCATCTCACCATCTAGCATCCGAATTAAGTCGAGCCATCAGATCGATTTGTCAAGACCTCATAATCCCCCAAGAGCTCAACATCTTGGGTACAATATAATAGTATCGAGTACAAACCACAGCATCGGTGGTCCAGCCGTAGAAGGGCAAACCCAAGCCTCACTAATGGCGCCGCAGAACTGCCGCAAACCCTAATGTTCAAAGGCTTTCACACGGTCATTAAGTCGAGTTAGGGTTTCATTCTTATAGAGGGACCATAGAATTGCCTGCATGTCTTCCCGACTACTTTAAACTTGGAATAATAGGTTTCTGACATTCGATCGTCTCTGTCGACTCTCAACGTCTCCGCGTGAAGTCGTCTCAGCTGGAATCAATCTATCTGATGACCTCGCATCGGGGTAGTGAACGAACCACACGTCATAGTCATTCATCCTTGGTGACTAGCGACCTTCTATAATCCCTTAGTACAACTCGTACTGCCATAGCTCCAACATCTGGGGCGATATCTCATCGTTCGCAGCAATAACTGGCTTACTCGTCTGCACGCTGAACCGTGCCTCAATCATCATGAATAAGCAATACTTCAACGGTCATCAAAGTCTGGCTGGCCTCCGTCAGTGGCTCAATCCTCTGGTGCTAATCTGCACATCCGAGTAATCTCATACAGCGATCCATCCAACGCTCGTGGCGCAAAACACAATCAAAGACACTCCTCTGCAATCGTGTGTCGCCGGAATCACGCCCTGGTCAGTCCTCGTTCGTGACGAGCTCATGCTGACCGTAACTCTAGTCGTAGCTCTCCCTGCCCGTAATCGTGGCAGCAAAACCATAACTGGTACCGATGAGGCTAGATCAGGAATGAATATGATACTGAACAAAGAAATGTACATCCTAAGGCATCTTAAGTGGAGTGGCGTGTCGTAAATATGTCGCGGAACTTACCTACGGTACGTCACTCTACTTTAGTCACCTATTCCATCAACCAAGGGTCATCCTATGCTCCGAAGGTAAAACCTAACGCTCTGATACCAACTTTGTCACGACCCGAAAGTACGGAACATGACCGGCACTTAGGCTACGAACGTCTCAAGGCGTACGTGCTCTAAGTAAGCCGAGCCCAGAAATCCAAACCAGGAAAAGTGGTGGAGTGAAGGAAAAACCATATGTAAATCAACCAGTTGCAACATAATATACAACACCTAAAGGCGAGGATCACAACAGAAAAGAACTCAAACAGCAGGAAACCCAGAGAAATACAACGCGCGACTCTAAGGTTGATAGAATAAACATCACTGGTCCCTATCACAAATAAGTACATGTTCAGTTGATGGAACTTCTAGATACAACTGAAATATAATATACAATGTATAATGATGGGTATGATACAAATAAACCCACCTACTAGCAAAGAAACAGTGCCCGCAAAGCCGTAATGAAACCTGTACGGCAACACCTGCAAGAAACTGGGGCACAACGGGGGTGAGTTGCCAACTCGTGAGTTGAAAAAGACCTACGAACAGAAAATCGCATGTATGTTGCAATCCTAGGTCATACGATCATAATATATAACCCTCAAATATATAACCAGCAGCCTATAACAATGGCTAGGGTAACTATCTATCCCAAATGTAATCCCATATGCCCGCGTCAGTGTCAGTGCCTCAGGGAGCAATATGTCATATGGATGATATATGAATGCATGAAACAGAATGCATGTACTGAAGAAAACTGCTTTCATAAATTTGTGAGATTTCTGTATTTTTAAAATGAGGTATCATAATGAAATCAGCATAAAACAGTGCCTAGCATCGGCACAAAACATAAATCTCAATATCTCGATATCTCTATATCACAATCTTTGTACCTAAATGTCTCACAATCTCAATGTCTCAATCACAATATCTAGGGCGCCGTCAGTCCGGACCGGCCCCCACCATCCATCTCATGACCACGACGGTATCCTCCGGATATCCGACACGTCGGGTAATATCACCGGTCGGTCGTGCTCCCCTGCCAGGCTCAACGCCATCTCCTGCGATCTTCTTGCCCCGGGGTACCGCACCGGGCCCACCATGTAACCGAAACGGTTCATCCGCCTCCTCGGATCGGGTCTCGAAATCCATCAGCAAATTCATGGTGGACGACTCATACATCATGGGAAAACCGCACTTTTATTTAAAAAGAGAGAAAGCAGTTTATATAAGTTTTGCGGTTTTTCCCCCAAATCCAGAAAATATCATAGAGATCCGAATCATCAATAGCATGTAAAATCATGAATGTAAGCATGAGAATCCATGAATGCAGCATATAATGAATAACAGTGTGCATGAAGTGACAAGTAATAACTACAATGTCAAGCTGTCATATATGGCAAGTACACTAATATCATGTCACTATTAGCTAAAAAGCTGAATCAAGCAATAATATTCTCTAAGTGTACGTGACATGGCAATTACCGATGAAGATGTGTGTGAGCCGGCAAATAAGTGTACGTGGTACATACGCATCATCGGTAATGATGCTCGTGTCTAACAGCATGATATCAATAATGGAATATGAATCACAACAGTATGCGATGTAGAGCAACAATAATAATGTGTGGGGGCTGAATACTAACACAAAGGTAGCTAAACTGCATCTAATGTCATAAGAGTCATATAGCTACACCACTATAAGGCTGAGCTAAAGATAACAGTAGGTAAGGGAAACCGCCTAACCTCTGAGTCGATACATATATATATATATACATATATAGTCGGTGATCCCGCCTCGATAATATCACATCCGATACCATATCTCTATAATCAGTTATTCCCAAATCAAGAGTGCGGATCAACCATCAAATTACAGCTCGTACGTAAATCTGTCGTACAGCATCCCCAAATCTGGGTACGGGTCAATATCATATTCGTCATATCATTCATCTGGTATTCTCTATATCAAATATCATAATCTGGGTACTGACCTACGTCTAGTACAAAGCTAACATCATCACTATCATCATGATCTGAATACTGATCAACAGTCTCGTATGAATCGATATCATCAGCACATATCATCTTAAGGAATGTACCTCGCCCAAGGCGGCCTATCATACTAATCTTGTCATATCATATCAGGTCATATCCTATCTCGTATCATAATCACATGTCGATCATTATATATATATAAATCACTATTCATATGCCATCATCATCAAAAATCCGCTAAAGCATCAAGACGTATCTCAATTATGAATTTTACCCTATCACCAATATCATAATCCCGGATCAAATATCATCGACTCATCTCAAACCCAAGTATCATCCTCAAGTCCGTATGTGAACACAAAGTCCCATAGCCATATGAACACATATCTATATAGAATCCTATAGCCACATATGAAATAAGGATGTATGCAAGTATGTATGTGTGTATATGTATATGTAGTGCACCCACTACCTATGGTTTCGTAACCTCTCACCAATCCAGCATACAAATAATCCATCCTAAACATCAATAATTTCCAAAATAATATAAGATAATTATGTGTGTGTATACGCATCTGTATACATCACGACACATTGCGGGGGTGCTATAAGCCATCCACCCGACTTCTCCCCGTAGATATAAATCTACTCACCTTGTTTTATGCGTGCCGGTGCCGATGTCGCCATTTGCATCTCCAACGCCTCGACGCCACGTGGGGTACCTACAAGGATATCACAACCTAAAACACATGAAAACCATGTTGGAAACCAAAATGGTGCATGCTACGCCGATAGGTAAAAACCTACATCCTGGCGTGCAACCGCAGCCAATATCCCTCTGCCGTTGGCGTTCAAACGCCCTCCCGACAGAAACGAATCATCGAATACCAAAATCCATATGAAAACAAGTCGTAAATCATGTGCCAACTCAAGAAAATCAACCCAGATTCTACCCTGATTGGAATCATACAAAACTAGACATACCAGGGGTCAAGTTTACAGGTAAAAGAGCCGTGCACGCAAAACGAGGGGGTTTCCTCCTACTCTGGCCGCAAATTGCGGCCAGAAGGATTTTATCTGCGGCCTAAAATGGGAGTTGAGGGATAGGGCTTTGGGTGGTGGTTCTAGGGTGCCTGCACAGCCTACTGCCAAGTCAATTTTATTTTTGGAGGCCCCGGGTTATAGCAGATTCCAGAAAGGCAACAAAATCGACCAAATTGCTAATTTACGCCAAGTCGAATAACACTGGTGTATTGCTGGAAGCTAGGGTAATCTTGGTTAAACTAGTCTCAAATACACCTAATAAGGTTATACCAACCATCACAACCAATACTTGGTCAAGTCTCACTCAAATTTATCTAAACTAGCACTAGCATACTTAATAACACTAAGTTTCGGCTAAATATCCATATCGAGCAAGAAAGGAATCAGGTTGCGGAATTATACCTCAAGGAAATCCTAGGATGTAGGAGAAGGGAAGAAGGAGGAGAAAAGGGATGTTGGTGGACTGCTGAGTTGCTCCTACAGCTGCTGGTGCTGCTTTTGCAGCTGATGCTGTTGCTGTTTTTCTACAGCAGTTTGTTGCTGTTGCTGTTGCTGCTTCTACTGCTTGAAATTTCTCTTTTGTTTTGTGTTTCAATGTGTGTTGCAGCAGCAAAAGTGTTGGGCTGTGGCTTAAAATATTGTGGCTGTTGTTGTGGGGTGTTGTGGCTGATATAGGGTGGAGTGTTGTGGTATCTGATGTTGATAGAAGTTGGGGCTGAAGTTGTGCTGATGGTGGCTGAAGTGTTGATATGGGCTGATGTAGCTACTGTTCTGGTGGCTGATAATGTGCTGATGTGAGTGTGTAGGTGTTGGGCTAAGGTGTTAGGGGCTGGTGCGTGTGCTGATGTCATGTGGCTGTTGAAGGGTGTTGGCTGAAGCATTGTTTCAGCAGCTGCTGCTGCTGGTTTATGATGCTGGGGTGTTGTGTTTGTTAGTTATATGTATGCCCTAGAGGCTATTGATATACATATGATGTATATTGTAGTGGATGCTGGGACATATATAGGGAGGACTTTCTTGCTCGACATGATAGTATGCTATCTGGTTGATCTTTACCTTAACGTGTACACTGATTGTCTCTCTGTTACATGTTGGTAAAGCCCTTAGGATGTGTACTTGACTACCTGGACTATGATGCGGATCATACTAGTGGGGACATGGTAGTCCATAAGTACATCCTTCAAGGTCCCTAGTCGTGGGTGTATCGAGACGGGGCATCGATATACCAGAGTAGACTAGCGTATACCTTCTCGACCCATACAGATGGGCGATGGATGATCCCATATCCATTGGTGTTTGACATCAGAGATGATATACGGGTGCTCAGTGGAGACTGGGTACACTGGACGGACTCGCCGAGAACTCCCAGATGGTATTATACCTTACGTCAGATGGCAGTTCTCTGGTGACACAGGTACAGAGTAGTCTGTTGACCCGAGATCGTCATAGAGTCTTGTGTGGTTCCCACTGTGCTTTGATTTCCACCTTACCACGTCCAAGAGGGCGTGCAAAACGGTGGTTTTTGGGTACAGTCCCGAATCACATGGAGGCAATGAGCGATAGGAGGGGATTCGTCTCTCCCGGTATAGGGAGTTGATGTTGCGCTGTGTTCGATTGGCTGTAACAGGAAATCCCTGGCCAGGGTTGCTGAGATTTACTGGTAAGTGTTACCAGCAGTTTCTCGAATTGTTATAGACCTCATATCGACACGACTTATCGAGCTATTGGGGTCTGACGTTTACCACCCCTATGCGAGATATGCGACATATCAGACGATCAGACCGGACTGTACGGTAGTGTTACTGGTTGGATTCACTGGAGTGTGAGCGAGCTTGCTCGTCGATCTTCTGATCGCTCAATACCCGGGTGGCCGTTACGTTTAGCGGACCGCTTGCGGCTTGTGGGTGTTTGATTTGATCATCATCTGCTGCCGGCGTATTGACGAGTCTTTAGAGTCCTACACAGAGGTTTCCTGGCTCAAGCGAAACGAAATAGGAGCGCATATGAGATATGTGCAGGACCGAGAATAATGCGTGTATGTGATACCGTATTCCATTCTCACGATGAATGTATCGATTGGTTGTATGCGATATAACCTAGTTATCGATTCAAGGATTGATTCGATAAGCCGATACATTGGATACTAGTTGGTTATATGCGATATGACCAGATCATTGAATCAAGTGTTGATTTAATGATTTAATGTATAGTTATATATTTGATATATTACTTTGCATTAACTAGTATTGGTTCACTTTAATAGGATTTTCTCACTTGATGCACATTGTATATGTGATATATTTTTTGTGCACCTTTTTGTATCATGTTTGTTGATACATGCTCACAAGGGTTTGTGTAAAGATTAAACCATGGTTGTGTAATGGTTAGGGTTTTCTTTTGCTTAATCATTTATTTATTTTGTTTATTTATTTTGCAAAATAAATGAATGGTGGCTTTCTTTGGATGCTAGTTGAAGTTTCATGAAGCTTTGACTATGTGACCATTTTGTCTCATACTTAACCCTAACCACTTCACTTAACCTTGGTTCTTTCTCTACACTTAACCATGGTAACTATTATGATAAGAATGAATGGGATTATCTTTTCAAGTTAATTTTTTTTATTCTATCATAATATTATCATCATCTTCTTCTTCTTCTTCAAGATGAAGAACCTTGACTTCATCAATGGTGATTGATGAAAATGAGTGAGAAATCCAATTCTAAAGTGAACCCACTTCCTATTTCTTCATCCTCTACCTCTTGCCAAGTAGTAGAGTGTGTTTTCTTCACAAGTTTCATGACTTGGTGAAGTGGGAGCTTGATCTTGTGATGCTTCGATGTAGATCATCTTCGGCACGAAGCCGACGACCTTGCCCGCCCATTTCTCCGATGAAGCCGACGCTAGAGCCCGGGATTCCATTTGGACAGCGAGGAGACTTCATTGCGGAGCTATGGAGGTGGAGGACCGGATCTACAAAGGTTGTATTTCCGTTCTCTTAGTAAAGTAGTTTACTAGTTGCATCTTTCGCCTAGATTTCTAGTTAACGATCCGTAGTCTAGGGTTTCTCGGCACCGTAAATT
This sequence comes from Agapanthus africanus, assembly GCA_030015575.1. NCBI lineage: Eukaryota > Viridiplantae > Streptophyta > Magnoliopsida > Asparagales > Amaryllidaceae > Agapanthus > Agapanthus africanus. Next base: position 190,706,204 of record CM057347.1, on the reverse strand, counting down.
TTGAAATTGGCATGGTTGATGCCTTGTGAGACCTCTTGAGAGTGCCTAGGAACCCTACAGTGTTGGGCTGAATTTGCTGTGTTGGGGGTTGATGTGGTGGTATATGATGGTGTGGTGTGAGTTGTGATGGATGTGAGTGTGAGAGAGAGTGATGTGAGTGAGAAAGAGTAAAAAGTTTTGAAATGACATTACCTTAGCCACCCCTCTCTCTCTCTCCCTCTCTCTCTACACAAGGTCAACCCTAACCCTAATCACCATTAATTAAGCTCAATTAACTTAATCAAATGGTTAGACCACCATAGTCATCTAAGCATGGTTCAACCCTAGCTAACATGTACATATGTGTGCAGCCCAGATAAAATTCCGATAAAATATCTATAAAACCAGATAAAATACTTAAAAGCCATTTTGGTAAACTTTTACCAAAACTCCATTTAAGAATTTTCCCCATTTATCGGTATTTAATTATACCGACTATTAAAATATTCATTAAAAATTAATATTAAATTATGAGAATTCCCAAAAAATAATACTTTATTTTTTTTAAAATGTTAGAGGCCTGGATAGTCAGTGAGTACATCCTTCAATGTTCCTAGTAGTGGGAATATCGAGACGGGGCATCGATATTCCAGAGTAGACTGGCGTATATCTTCTCGACCCATGTGATGGGCGTGGATGATCCCATATCCATTGGTGTTTGACATCAGAGATGGTATGCGGGTGGTCAGTGGTGACTGGGTATACTGAACGGACTCGCCGAGAACTCCCAGATAGTATTATACCTCACGTCAGATGGCAGTTCTCCGGTGACACTGGTACAGCTTAGTCTGTTGACCCAAGATCGTCATAGAGTCTTGTGTGTCTCCCACTGTGCTTTGATTTCCACCCTACCACAGCTTTGCTGAGTCGTGCAAGCAGGTGGTTTTTGGGTACAGTCCCGATTCACATGGAGGCAATGAGCGATAGGAGGGGATTCGTCTCTCTCGGTATTGGGGGTTGATGTTGCGCTATGCTCGACGTACCATATCTGGAAATCCCTGGCCAGGGTTGCACTGATTTACTGGTAAGTGTTATCAATAGTTCCGGGCTTGTTATGGACCTTACATCGGCATGACTTATCAAGCTACTGGGGTCTGACGTTTACCACCCCTAGGCGAGATATGCGACATTTCAGACGAACAGACCGGACTGTGCGGTAAGTGTTACTGGTTGGATTCACAGAAGTGTGAGCAGGCTTGCTCGTTGATCTTCTGATCGCTCAATACCCGGGTGGCCGTTACTTTTAGCAGACCGCTTACGGCTTGTAGGTGTTTGATATGATCTTCACCTACTGCCGGCGTATTGACGAGTCTTTAGAGTCCTACACAGGGGTTTCCTGGCTCAAGCGAAATGAAATAGGAGCGCATATGAGATATGTGCGTGACCGAGAATAATAACAGTATGTGATACTGTATTCTATTCTCGCGATTTGTATCATTGGACGGTTATATGTGATATAGCCGGGTTACCGAATCAAGTGTTGATTCGATACATTGATACCCTTGATATTAGTCGGTTATATGCGATATGACCGGATCATTAAATCAAGTATCGATTTAATGATTTAATGTATAATTATATATTTGATATATTACTTTATATTAACTAGTATTTGTTCACTTAAGATTGATTTTCTCACTTGATGTGCACAAGTTGTATATATGATATATGTTTGTGCACTAGTTTGTATCATGTTTGATGATACATGCAAACATGGGTGTGTGTGTGACATACACCATGTTAATTATAATTTAGGTTTTTGTTTATCTTAATTATTCAAAATGGTGGATTCTTTTGTCAAGACTTGAAGCTTCATGAAGCCTGTAACAAGTTTGACAAAGTCCACTCATTTTTTCTAGTTTAAGATATTCATTAACGTAACCATTATAATTAACTATGGTTTAGTCTCCACAACGGTTTACTTACCCATGGTTGCATCATGATAGACTTCACTTGATTATTCATTTTGATTATTCATTATTCTCTTCTTCTTCTTCATCTTCTTCAAGTGAAGAAAACCTTGCTAGAAATTTTCAAGTGAAGATTTAGAGTGAGAAATCCAAATCCAAAGTGAACCCACTTCCTATTTCTTCATTCTCTACCACTTGCCATGTAGTATAGGGTGTTCTCTTCACAATGTTCATGACCAAGTGAAGATGGAGCTTGAGTTTGAGTCTCCCCGACGTAGATCATCTTCGGCCTCGAAGTCAACGACCTAGCCCGCTCATTTCTCCGATGAAACCAACGCTAGGGTCCGGGATCCCGATGATCGCAGCGAAGGGACGTCAACACGGAGCTTTAGAAGTGAAGGACCGGATCTACAAAGGTTGTATTCCTATTCACTTAGTAGCAAAGTAGTTTGCTTGCTTGTCGTTTCGCCTTACCTCTAGTAAACGATCTAGATTAGGGTTCTTCGGCATATAAATATTTGAATTGGGCATGGTTGATGCCTTGTGGAACCACTTGAGTGTTCCTAGGTACCCAGCATACGTATACGTATATATATATATATATATATATATATATGTACCAACGCATCTACACACACACACACACACGCACATATATATACACACACATATAAACATATACACCCATAATCATGTCACTTGTGTGCGCGTGTGTGTGTCAAACTTTACTCTAGGGTTTCGCGACTAAGAACTAAACTAAAAGTACTATCTTCCAATTACGCTAAAACTAACACATAGTCTCCTAAAGCATTTCTTGTTAAATAATCACCTCTCACAATACACATATTTAAATATATAACATATTCACATTCTACACTACGAAACTGCGGGGGTGCTATACGCCATCCACCCGACTTCCCCCGTAGATATACATCTACTCACCATGATCCTTGCTTGCCAAAGTCAATGTCGCCATACTCTTCTTTGTTATCTGAAGTCCACGTGAAGGTGCCTACATATATGAACACACAATATCGTAAACATAATCGCATACGAAAACCAAAACGGCACACAAATCGCACATAGGTTAAAACTTATGGTCTAAGCATGAAAGAATAACCAAACAACTCCCGATATCGACTTACAAACGTCAAGTGACCGAGAAAAAACACAATATCCAAAGTTCAAGTCATTTAAAAGTCACAAATCAAAACAGCAACTCAAGAAAATGGTTCCAGATTTATTATCAGGTAAAATTAGGCTAAACAAGCAATACAGTGGGGTAGTATATGGGGTATGTGAGCTACAGAACCAATTCTAACACCAAAACCAACAAATGACCCGGCGACATAGCCCTAATTTCCGGTCTGGCCGGCCCTGCCTTCTTGGATTGGGTTCGTACTTGCAGCATGGTCTCCTAGTGCTTGATCTAGGTCAATAGGGTTGCTAGTTTTTCTCGTACAGGTCTCAGGTCACTCCAGATTCCCTGTAGGCATCATAAGCTAAAATACCGACACGGAAAGTTTCTAAAGTCCAAGTCTTGGGTTCTAAAATTAACTTTGTGCAGGATCTTAACACTAAAGGGTTTTGTAGTCAACTAATTACACCTTAATTGCACCATCCCAATTCAAATCAACACTAACCTCAACTTGGAATTTTCAAAGGTCACCAAATGACTCTTAAACAACTCTAAACTAGAATAGAAGCTAATGAACTCTAATACTGCACTAATGGTGAAAGAAATACCTCATTTGGAAACTCAAGAAAATTCTTGAGTGAAAGGTTCCTAGGCACCCTAGAGTGGTCTCACAAGGCATCGAACATGCCATTTTAAAATAATTTGGTGCCGAGAAACCCTAGACTACGGATCGTCGCTAGAATTCTAGGCGAAACTAAAAGCTAGTTAACACTTAACTACTAGGATACGGAAATTACAACCTTTGTAGATCCGGATATCCACCTCCACGGCTCCGCAACGAAGTCTTCTCGCTGTATATCATGAATCCTAGACTCCTCCGTCGGCTTCATCGGGAAAACAAGCGGAATAGGTCGTCGGCTTTGTGTCAAAGACGATCTACGTCGAGGTTGCACAAACTCAAGCTCCGACTTCACAAACTTGTGAAACTTGTGAAGTAAACACCCAAAACAACTTGGCAAGAGGTAGAGGGTGAAGAAATAGGAGGTGGGTTCACTTTAGATTTGGATTTCTCTCACTAAAACTCAAGTTGCCATTGGAGTAGCAAGCTTGAAGAAGAAGAAGAAGAAGATGAGCTCAAGAAAAGAATATGATAAGTCTTATGATAAAAATAAATTTAAATCAAATACTTATCATAACTTGAACTAGGGTTAAGTGTAGAGAATTAACCATGGTCACTTGGATGGGTTAGGGTTAAGCATGAAGATAAGGATGGTTAGCAAAGTCAAAGCTTCATGAAGCTTCAATATAAAACAAACTTAGCCACCATTCTTATCATAACTTATTTCAAATAAATAAATAAACAAATAAATAAATAAATGAATATGCAAAACCCTAATTATCAAATTAACCATGGATTAATTCTATAAACTTAACTATATGATCAAGTATCATCAAACATGATACAAAGTAGTGCACTAAAGCATATCACATATACAATGTGCAACAAGTGAGAAAAATCCGTTTAAAGTGAACCAATACTAGTTAATGCAATGCAATATATCAAATATATAATTATGCATTAAATCATTAAATCAACATTTGATTCAATGATCCGGTCATGTCGCACATAACCGACTAGAATCTAATGTATCGATTTATCGAATCAATGATTCGATAACTAGGTCATATTGAATATAACCAATCGAAACATATATCGCGAGAATAAAAGGCGGTATCACATACACGCATCATTCTCGGTCCTGCACATATCTCATATGCGCTCCTATTTCGTTTCGCTTGAGCCAGGAAACCTCTGTGTAGGACTCTAAAGACTCGTCAATACGCCGGTAGCAGATGATGATCATATCAAGCACCCACAAGCCGCAAGCGGTCTGCTAAACGTAATGGCCACCCGGGTATTGAGCGATCAGAAGATCGACGAGCTAGCCCGCTCACACTCCTGCGAATCCGACCAGTAACACTTACCATACAGTCCGGTCTCTTCGTCAGATACGTCGCATATCAAGTCTAGGGGTGGTAAACTTCAGACCCCAATAACCCGATAAGTCGTGCCGATGTGAGGCTCGTAACGGGTCGAGAAACTACTGGTAACACTTACCAGCAAATCTCTGATCATCCCTGGCCAGGGACTTCCCTGTTACGGCCAATCGAGCACAGCGCAACATCAACTCCCAATACCGGGAGAGACGAAACCCCTCCTATCGCTCATTGCCTCCATGTGACTCGGGACTGTACCCAAAGACCACCGTTTTGCACGCCCTCATGGACGTGGTAAGGTGGAGATCAAAGCACAGTGGGAATCACACAAGACTCTATGACGATCTCGGGTCTACAGACTAACCTGTACAAGTGTCACCTGAGAACTGCCATCTGACGTGAGGTATAATACCATCTGGGAGTTCTCGGCGAGTCCGTCCAGTGTACTCAGTCTCCACTGAGCACCCGTATACCATCTCTGATGTCAAACACCAATGGATATGGGATCATCCATCGCCCATCACATGGGTCGAGAAGCGTATACGCTAGTCTACTCTGGTATATCGATGCCTCGTCTCGATACACCCACGACTAGGGACCTTGAAGGATGTACTTATGGACTACCATGTCCCCACTAGTATGATCTGCATCATAGTCCAGGTAGTCAAGTACAAATCCTAAGGGCTTTACCAACATGTAACTATAAGACAGTATAAAGAGACTAGTGTACATGTTAAGATAAATAGAAACCAGATAGCATACTATCATGTCGAGCAAGAAAATCATCTCTATATATGTCCAAGCATCCAATATAATATACATCATCTGTACAATACTGGCCTCTAGGGCATACATACAACTAACAATCTCCCACTTGCACTAGGGCCAGCTGCTGTAGTATCTCATACCGAGCATCCCGAAGAGTCTCTCAAACTGTATCTGGGGAATGGCCTTCGTGAGTGGATCCGCCGTGTTGTTCTTCATGTCAACCCTCCTGACCTCGATCTCCCGGCGATCAACTATCTCCCGGATCAGGTGATACCGCCTCAGAATATGCCTGGACCGCTGATGGGACCTGGGTTCCTTGGCCAAAGCCACCGCTCCATTGTTATCGCAATACAAAGGTATTGGATGCTCAATGGATGGAACCACTCCAAGTTCAGAAATGAACTTCTTGATCCAGACAGCTTCTTTAGCAGCATCGTTGGCAGCGATGTATTCAGCCTCCATCGTCGAGTCTGCCACGGTTTCCTGCTTGGAACTCTTCCAGCTAACCGCCCCTCCGTAAAGGGTAAAGACAAAGCCCGACTGCGACTTAGAGTCGTCCTTATCACTCTGGAAGCTCGAATCGGTAAAGGACTCCACTTGGAGTTCTCCGTTACCATACACCAAGAACATATCTCTAGTCCTTCGCAAGTACTTGAGAATGCTCTTCACAGCTGTCCAGTGACTCTCTCCAGGATCAGCTTGATACCTGCTCACTACACTTAGTGAGTATGCTACATCGGGTCTGGTACATAGCATCGCATACATGATAGAGCCTACTGCCGAAGCATAGGGTATCCCTTGCATGCGAGCTCTCTCCAAATCAGTCTTGGGAGACATCTCTTTAGAGAGAGTGACTCCAGAGATCGTGGGCAAGTTCCCACGCTTGGACTCTTCCATACTAAACCTCTTTAGTATGGTGTCAATGTACCTGGATTGGGACAATCCCAAAATCCGTTTGGATCTATCTCTATAGATCCTAATGTTGGAGATAGTGCCCTCAGAGTCAATTATTAGGTCACAGGTACGTGATTGTAATGATTGAGGGAGGACCTATCCCGGTAGGACAGTCTTACTCGAGATGATAGTATGCTATCTGGTTTACCTTTATCATCGTGTACTGCTTTAGGTGACCTGACACGTCGCTATTACACGTTGATAGAGCCCCTAGGATTCTTGCTTGACCACCAGCAGTATGAGGGCGATCATATAAGTGGGAGCTGGGGGTCTATAAGCTTATCCTTAAAAGGTCCCTAGTCGTGTGAGTTTCGAGACTGGGCATCGATACTCCATTAGTAGACTAGTGTATACAGTCGAGACCCCGACGAGGGGCGGTGGCCGGTCTCACAAGCCACTGGTGTCAGTTGGATCACCTAAGATGTATACAGGTGCTCATTGGGTTATGAGTACACCGGACAGGACTCGCCGGGAACATGCTAGTTGGTCATATACCAGACGTCAGATGGCAGTTCCCAGGTGACATGTGTGCAGGTTAGTTCATCAACCTGGGGATCGTCATTTGTCTTGTGTGAGTTCCCACTGTACTTTGATTACTACCCTACCACGGCTCAAAGGAGTCGTGCAAACAGGTTTTAGTTGGGTACAGTCCCGAGCCACATGGAGGCAGTGAGCGTATCTTCAGGGGTTCGTCTCTCCCGGTATTGGGGGTGAGGTCGTGCTGTGTCTAGGAGAGCCATTACACGAAGCCCTCGGCCGAGGCAAGGAGATTTACTGGTAGGTATTCCAGTAGTATCTCAGGGTGTTCTGGGCTACACTCCGACACGACTTGTACCGCTTTTGGGGGTCTGACTTTTACCAACCCCCTAGGCCCGCCATGCGATACTCATAGACGAACGGACCGGACTGTACGGATATTGTCACTGACAGGCTCAGTAGGGTTGTCAGGCTGAGTTCGCTCACAGACGTCCCTTTTAGTCAATACCTGGTAGCCCGTTATGTATTGGCTTATACCTCTAACGTGCTAGTGGTTAAATCCACAACCAAGGTGTTGACGAGTCTTTAGAGTCCCCCACATTCAGTTACTCAGCTTTCGGGTGAAAGGTTGTAGAGGCCGTATGGAGATATGGCAAGGTCCGATCAGATACGTGCGGTATTGCACGGATCAGGATCGGACAGACTGTACTATAGGCCGTATGGTTATATGGCAGGGTCCGATCAGATACGTGCGGTATTGCACGGATCAGGATCGAACAGATATTACTAGCCGGCTTTGGTATAAGCCGGATCCTAGTATAGTACAGTGTAGATTTTGTCTCATTGCATTTGTATTTCGGTCGGAATACAAATGCGGGTGTGTATGCACAGTATCGGGGTTTTTCTGTAATTTATTACGGGACCAGTTTTATGGAGTTGCCAGTTTGCTTTCCGTTTCGGCCGATTTCCATTGTTCCGTTCATTGGCCGAAGATTGGTGGAGGAGGGTTTATTTGCATTGTTGCAAATAGACTTTTGTGGAGGGGGTCCTTGCATATTATCATGTCATGATTATAGCACCATCCATTGACTTGCTTGACTTCATACTTCATGATGGATTGACTTTGGATATCATCATGGTTGATGAGTGATAGAGGAGTGTTGGGTTTTGTTCTCTCATCATCTCTTTTCATCATTGCTTCCACCCCCCATTGACTTTTCTCTTTCTCTCTCCAATCACACTTGAGAAAGGGGGGGCCGGCCATTCCAAAGTGGAATGGGATTCATTTCATTTTTGGGTGGAAAAATGTTACTCTCATTTTGGTATGCTACATTTTTTCCCCACCTCTCTCCAAGCTCTCTTTTTCTTCCACCAAAATGGCAAAGCTCCAAAACCCCAAATGAGACTTGAGGACTACATATTCTACAGCGAACCTTGGGCACGTCGAGTAGCCGGCTTCGTGCCCGAGTTGCCTCGGCATTGAGGTGGGAGCCCGTAAACAAAGTAGGCGATGTGGTGCACTTCCGGCGACGAGGAGGAGACAGGACTTTTCCGCAGGAGATCCGGACGATGATGAGAAGACCGGAGGACTTGGATCGTCGGTATATCTCTAACCCATCTTCTAGTTAGCTTAGACTTGTTAATGGTTACGATCCGGGTGTTTAGTGCGCGGTGGTGCCGGTTTGCTAAGTCCGCAAAATTAAAGTTTTTCACCGCTTCCGTATTCCGGCGTCGGATTGACGGCCGGGGCGCCGCCGTGCACTTACAGTGGTATCAGAGCCTCGCCATTAACTTAGTCTAGCTTCGTGTAGTGTGTTTTTCTGTTTCGATCGATCGAATGTTCCAAAACTACATTTTTGTTAGCATCAGTTTTCTGTTGGAAATTTTTGGTGTCGAAAATTTTTTCAGGTTGTAAAATATTGATGTACTGGAAAATATAAGAGCTCTGTAAAAATTCGACGAAGTAACTCCACAGTGGGAGCGCGGAACCGCCGCGAAAACCCCCTTCCCGCCGCCCTTCCGCCGCACACTGTGGAGATCACTTCACCAATTTTTTACAGAGGCCTTCTGGGCTTAAAATATGGGTTTTGGAATATTAAAATTGGGCCCATATTTTCTGTAACTGCTACAGTTTTGTTTTGGGGCCCACTTGTTAATTTTTGATCGATCGGATATTTTAAACACATTTTTCACAGTATTTACATTATATCTGCGACCGTGAATGTCACTTGATCGGTAAATCCGGTCTAACTGCTATAGCCCGGTTAGACGGATTTGCGAACGTGACTTTCACGTTGATGTTTTGTTTTTGCTGTGATGTTGCGGATCGGTCGTGGGGGATAGCCTGGATGCAATGCTAGTACTGTTGTGGTTGTATTATGTACATTTGATATTGCGGGACGAGCGTCCGACATGTGGACTGCCGTCACTGCCTGATTGTATTATTCTTTTGGGGCACGACCTGGTTGCGGTCGATGTACCCGTTATATGTATATTTTACTTTCTGTACTAGGATTGCCCCGCGGAGGGGTGCACGGATAGCCGGGTTCTGGAGGGCAACAAGCCCGCATCTCATGGCATTGAGACGGAGGGGGCTTCACTCTAGGATTGGCGAGCTATTCGCCGCACTCGTAGGGGGTACAGGTTGACCCAGGAGGGGTGCCCAAGTTACCGGATTCCGTGAAGTGCTGGGTGGTCCATTCACGTTGCTGAAGGGGGCTGCCTCGCTTCAGGTTTTGGCGGGTAACTTGCCGCGCCCGTAGGGGTCTAGGATTTCATTGCACAGGCTATCCACACGACCAGGGGAACGTCGGGTTTCAGTAGTGGCTCTGTGAAACCCGAGGATCCCAGATATCTGTATTGTTTCTGTGATGCTGTACATTTTCTGTGATGTTGCAATTCTTTCACGCCTTGAGCGAAATATAATATATTGGTATATATATTAGTAGATGTTGTATATGTTTTGCATCCGCGCTAGTCCAGTCCCCGCTCTGTCGTTAGTTAGCTAACCTAACGGGTAATGACGGGACCCAGTGGCGAATGCGGATGGCATATACGTACATCAGTATATTTTCGTTCTTTGTGGTGTGATCAATTGATGGGACTGCATTGATTCGGATCAATGCAAGTTTAAAAACAAACCTAATCTGATGTTGTTGGAACACTTTTTCAAAAGGCTGTTATTGCAAGGACGTTCACTTTTGTTTTGCATCGTGATATTCAGTTGGAATATCCTGCTCCTCAGTCGACGAGGCAAGGGCCGAGATCCCTTCACCGGGAGTGACCCCTTAGACAAGAAGTTTGCGTCAGGGCATTAACTTCACTATAGCCGATTACTTTTGCTTTGCATCGCGGTATTCATTTGGAATATCCTGCACCCCATTCTACGGGGAAAGAGCCGAGATCCCTTCACCGGGAGTGACCTCTTTAGCAAAGGTTTTCGTCACTATATTTTTAAAAAAAAGCTATCCGTTCCTTCGACGATATCAAGTTCATTACGTTAAAGGTTTTCGCCAGAAACCATTCGTAGCCCTCCGTCGTTTCATATGGGTAGTCAATAGTATTCAAGCTGTGTATGTTGGCCAAAGTCAAGGCACAGTGTTTGGTAGCTGTTGGTTATTCATATGCAGCATAGATAGATGCGTTGGTTTGGGACAGTCGTGCTGCCATTTTGGCCAAAGTCAAGGGTATGTACGGGTGGATTCAAATTAACCTGGAGAATGACGGGCAGAACTTGACATGTGACTTATGATATGTTGGCCAAAGTCAAGGTCATAAGAGCATGGGGCAGAAATCACATCGGGAGTTTCAAAAGAACTGAAACTTGCCAGATATGTGCATACCTTCTGGAGTGTGATAGCGTGAGCGGATTCCGTCACGTTATCATGCAATGATAGTTGGATCCCGATTCCCACTGATGAGTTAGTTTACTCCTCGGGTAACCCCGACTAATTCTTCTTTCAGGTTTGGAGGAGAATTTGAGGTACAGTGGGAGGTTTCCAGATTAGATAAATTGGTAACCATTCTGATCTAGGTTAGAGTGCACGCTGAGTGTTTCTTTTCTCTCTCTCTTTGGCAGCGACCATTGACCCGACCCTAAGACTATGACTCAGTGACCAAGTTGACCGAACCTTCTTAACACCGGCTTTTGGATTGTCAGAGTTGCAAACCTCATTGCCACTCCTACTTTTACCCTTTTCTCCAGGACACCCCGTATTACTACGAACGTCCACTTCCATTGGACAAAACCATCGTATGGTTAGATACGAACTCGAAGGAATTTATTCGAGGATGGTTTCAGGTTCTGGAGAAAACGGATAGGATTATTCAGTTGTCTTTTCCTTTTACCCTCTCTCAGGTTACGAGTACTCCTTGGTTTAGGGGTAGTACACCTATTACGCAAATTGGATTGTCTTCATCCAAACCTTAGGCTGGTGCCGACCGGTAGGGAATGAAGAAAACCAATTAGCATAACGATGGTGTGCAGAAGGTATTAAGTTAAGACAAAGAAAGGGATCAGTAAGAGGGCAAAGTAAATTGCAACAGATATTCACGACCAAACCAAGTATTCCTTCGCCAATCCTAAAATCACCTTTGCATTTCTCCAGGACACTCCGTATCACTACGAAGATCCACGGTTTATTGGATACTCCATCGTATGGTTATATACGAACTCGAAAGGAACTTGTTCCAGTTCGGGGATGGATTCTGGTTCAGGAGAAATAGGAATAAGATTTATTCAGGTGTCTTTTATCTTCACCTTCTCTCGCATTGCGAGTGTTCCTAGGATCGGGACAGTACACCCATTATGCTTATTGGATAGTCTTCTTCCAAACCATAGGCTGGTGCCGAACGGTAGGGAAGGAAGAAAACCATTTGGCCTAAAAGGGTGTACAGAAGGTAATGACTAAAGACATATGAAGGGATTTGGAGAGGTGGCAATGAATTATACGGTTGTAGTTGTGAATCTGGATAATGGAAGAGGCATTACTATGAATACCGGGATACCCCACGAAACATTTCAATGTTTCAGTTTCACTGTGTACAGTTAAAGGAAAACTGATTTCCCAGTTAGACACTTACTCCAGGGTATGTATTTACCAGGTATGACTCTCACATCTGTATGGTTTTTCAGATGATGAGTGGGAGTAGGTTAGTGGGAATTAGGTGATCACCCTCATTATATCGGGATTCGTTGGAATCAGTGATATTTGAGGAAGTCACCTGGGTTGTTTGCCAGTCGGCAAATATTTGGTTTTGAATATCCGCAGTTATGCACCAATTTCAAATTGATATATCTGTACGTCTATTTTCATAGAGTGAGATATACCTTTCTGAAATTATGTCTACGACATTTACCTATATCAGTGGATGGTTAGGTAAGGAGCATTAAACAGCGGTGTAATTCTTCTTAACCATAAGTACAGTTTTCAACCTACGACACACAGTGAATGAGTTATCAGACTCAAGGGACTTATACAGAGTATTGTATGTTGTCCAGGGTCCATCAGGACAGAGGGGTTGGTCCTCGTACTATATTCGGTTTACTTATGACTTCTCTAGTTTTTAGACAGGTGTTTCGTGGAAACACAGGGTCCGAATTTTGAGAAGTTATTGGTATTTGAATAGAGTGGAGAACCAGGTGTCACAAGTATCGGGATTCTTCAAAGTGATCGAAGATGTAGATACTTATGTATGGTGTTCAGTTGATAGTAATGATTAAGAGAACTTGCTTCTCTTTCAGGTTACTCATAATTGGAAATGCTTCCTAAGTTGAGTAACGCTGATCGGCCTCCTTCCATTTAGTTGACATGCACTGGAGACAGTTGCATGATTTGGATCTGGTTCAATTAAATCAGTGCCTCTGTTTCTATATTGGATATAGAACAGTTCATATCTTAACATTGTTAAGGTACGGGGAGTTGTCCGGTTTATGCTTAAAACCAGACACTGGACAACTCAAGGCACGTTTCTGTAATGGCTGTTTGTGGGTTGACCCAGGCTATGACGCGGGTTGACTTTCTACCATTTGGATGAACAATAGCAATATTGTTCTAGACTCGCCATAGTTTTATTAAAAATGGATTTTTTCAGAAAACAGTAGTGGGAGTATGGTAGAACTGGAAGTGATTCCAGAACCACAAACGATTACTGAAGATCTGACAGGAACCTAAAGATTCAATCTGGATTGACATTCCATTGGCCACTCCGCAAATAAGGTGGGTAACTTCAGGCACCCGAGAGGTACTACGGTAGCCTCAAGGACGGTGACAGGGAAGTTCTTGTTTACCCACAATTACCATTGCTGTTGTTCCAGGGTGCGAGACCCGGCGGGAGGATGAGTATAGCGTCGTTCTAAACTAGTTTTAGAAGTGTACGTGTATATGACTCTGCCAGAGGGTTGTCGTAGTCAGTGGGAGCAGCGGAAGCATTGGTGGACAGGTAGCTTATGTCTATTTATAGACTAAAGCAGATGTAGCGGAGATAGATCATCTATTTCTGACGTGACAGTCATGGGTTTGACTTCATCAGAATAGGGGATGGATCTGTTGAGAAGGTAGTAGGGTGTGATATCCTGGTATTTGGATGATATACACAGAGTAGGAAAGGAAACTCCTACACTACGATCGGTTATACTTTGGTCGTCACACAGTTGTTTCTCCACAAAGGAAATGGATTTTATATCAGACATACTGGTTACTAGATCTATGGTTTTAGATCTAGATTTGGGTGGTTTCCCAATCAGGGTACTTGACAACATTCTAAGAGTATTTAGGATGGACGACTCCTGGCACGGTAGTGTACCTGCAGGTAATGGAGTCACCCTCTCCAAAGGTGTCTTACAGACTAAAGGGGAGAGAGACGGGCATGATTGGCAGATCACTTGCTCAGGCAATTGAGTCAATCGTGAGATGTCAAGTACCACACCAGATGTTGTTCTTGCACTAGATGCAATAAGTTGACATTAATCCAATCCTGGAGAAACAGTCGGAAGCAGTTTTAGAACATAAGTGGATGTTCTAGGGATATGATAACGACAGCCTCATTCAGGAGACAGTTATCATTCCAGGCTTCCAAGGTGACATGGACGACAAGGAGGTTGTCAGAGTTATAGTTTTTCCTTCTGATGAGGGGCAGTATTTTGGACAGGTGGTCCAAGGCAATACTGAGGGAGGCATGGCGCGCAGGATACTGATTAAGTTCAGTTGACGATACAGTCTAAGAAGTTTGGATTTGGAGTTCATTTATGAGCTAGGTCCCATCAGACATCCAGACATATTCTGAGACAGGTATTGCTCTTTTCGGGAGATGGCTTTCTCCGCGAACTTGAGATATAGAGAGACATAGAAAGAAACAACTAAGCGGATCCACTCACTGAGACTATTCCTCGAACGCAATAGTTCCGCAAACGAGCTTTGTGAGACTGACTAGTAGAGGAGTTGGATGTTCGGTATCACACGGGCTGTGAGTATGCGACATCGCAATAATTAGCCTTGAGTGCAAGTGGGAGATTGTTGGAGATAGTGCCCTCAGAGTCAATTATTAGGTCACAGGTACGTGATTGTAATGATTGAGGGAGGACCTATCCCGGTAGGACAGTCTTACTCGAGATGATAGTATGCTATCTGGTTTACCTTTATCATCGTGTACTGCTTTAGGTGACCTGACACGTCGCTATTACACGTTGATTGAGCCCCTAGGATTCTTGCTTGACCACCAGCAGTATGAGGGCGATCATATAAGTGGGAGCTGGGGGTCTATAAGCTTATCCTTAAAAGGTCCCTAGTCGTGTGAGTTTCGAGACTGGGCATCGATACTCCATTAGTAGACTAGTGTATACAGTCGAGACCCCGACGAGGGGCGGTGGCCGGTCTCACAAGCCACTGGTGTCAGTTGGATCACCTAAGATGTATACAGGTGCTCATTGGGTTATGAGTACACCGGACAGGACTCGCCGGGAACATGCTAGTTGGTCATATACCAGACGTCAGATGGCAGTTCCCAGGTGACATGTGTGCAGGTTAGTTCATCGACCTGGGGATCGTCATTTGTCTCGTGTGAGTTCCCACTGTACTTTGATTACTACCCTACCACGGCTCAAAGGAGTCGTGCAAACAGGTTTTAGTTGGGTACAGTCCCGAGCCACATGGAGGCAGTGAGCGTATCTTCAGGGGTTCGTCTCTCCCGGTATTGGGGGTGAGGTCGTGTTGTGTCTAGGAGAGCCATTACACGAAGCCCTCGGCCGAGGCAAGGAGATTTACTGGTAGGTATTCCAGTAGTATCTCAGGGTGTTCTGGGCTACACTCCGACACGACTTGTACCGCTTTTGGGGGTCTGACTTTTACCAACCCCCTAGGCCCGCCATGCGATACTCATAGACGAACGGACCGGACTGTACGGATATTGTCACTGATAGGCTCAGTAGGGTTGTCAGGCTGAGTTCGCTCACAGACGTCCCTTTTAGTCAATACCTGGTAGCCCGTTATGTATTGGCTTATACCTCTAACGTGCTAGTGGTTAAATCCACACCCAAGGTGTTGACGAGTCTTTAGAGTCCCCCACATTCAGTTACTCAGCTTTCGGGCGAAAGGTTGTAGAGGCCGTAAGGAGATATGGCAAGGTCCGATCAGATACGTGCGGTATTGCACGGATCAGGATCGGACAGTCTGTACTATAGGCCGTATGGTTATATGGTAGGGTCCGATCAGATACGTGCGGTATTGCACGGATCAGGATCGAACAGATATTACTAGCCGGCTTTGGTATAAGCCGGATCCTAGTATAGTACAGTGTAGATTTTGTCTCATTGCATTTGTATTTCGGTCGGAATACAAATGCGGGTGTGTATGCACAGTATCGGGGTTTTCCTGTAATTTATTACGGGACCAGTTTTATGGAGTTGCCAGTTTGCTTTCCGTTTCGGCCGATTTCCATTGTTCCGTTCATTGGCCGAAGATCGGTGGAGGAGGGTTTATTTGCATTGTTGCAAATAGACTTTTGTGGAGGGGGTCCTTGCATATTATCATGTCATGATTATAGCACCATCCATTGACTTGCTTGACTTCATACTTCATGATGGATTGACTTTGGATATCATCATGGTTGATGAGTGATAGAGGAGTGTTGGGTTTTGTTCTCTCATCATCTCTTTTCATCATTGCTTCCACCCCCCTTGACTTTTCTCTTTCTCTCTCCAATCACACTTGAGAAAGGGGGGGCCGGCCATTCCAAAGTGGAATGGGATTCATTTCATTTTTGGGTGGAAAAATGTTACTCTCATTTTGGTATGCTACATTTTTTCCCCACCTCTCTCCAAGCTCTCTTTTTCTTCCACCAAAATGGCAAAGCTCCAAAACCCCAAATGAGACTTGAGGACTACATATTCTACAGCGAACCTTGGGCACGTCGAGTAGCCGGCTTCGTGCCCGAGTTGCCTCGGCATTGAGGTGGGAGCCCGTAAACAAAGTAGGCGATGTGGTGCACTTCCGGCGACGAGGAGGAGACAGGACTTTTCCGCAGGAGATCCGGACGATGATGAGAAGACCGGAGGACTTGGATCGTCGGTATATCTCTAACCCATCTTCTAGTTAGCTTAGACTTGTTAATGGTTACGATCCGGGTGTTTAGTGCGCGGTGGTGCCGGTTTGCTAAGTCCGCAAAATTAAAGTTTTTCACCGCTTCCGCATTCCGGCGTCGGATTGACGGCCGGGGCGCCGCCGTGCACTTACACCTAATTCCCAATATGCAGGAGGCATCACCAAGATCTTTCATTGAGAATCTTTGTGATAAGAAGAGCTTGACCGATTGCAGCATAGGAATATCATTTCCTATCAAGAGTATGTCGTCCACGTATAATACGAGGAAGACAACCTTACACTCTGCCACCTTCTTGTAGACACAAGGTTCATCTGGATTTTTGACGAAATCAAACTCTTTGATAACGACGTCAAAGCAGATGTTCCAACTCCGCGATGCTTGCTTTAATCCATAAATGGATTTAAGCAGCTTGCACACCTTCCCGCTGCTCCCACTGTCTACGAAGCCCTCTGGCTGAGTCATGTACACGCACTCTTCTAAATCACCATTTAGAAAGGCGGTCTTAACATCCATTTGCCAGATTTCGTAGTCATGAAAGGCAGCAATGGCAAGCATGATTCGGATGGATTTAAGCATAGCCACTGGAGAAAAGGTCTCGTCATAGTCCACACCTGGTCTTTGACGAAAACCTTTTGCTACAAGTCTAGCTTTGAAAGTCTCCACTTTCCCATCTACACCAAGTTTCTTCTTGAAGATCCACTTGCTCCCAATGGGTTTTACCCCTTCAGGAGCAATTTCCAAAGTCCATACTTTGTTGGTGTACATGGAATCCATCTCGGACCGCATAGCATCCAGCCATTTCACTGAGTCCCCACTCGTGATGGCCTGCTCGAAGCTAGTTGGGTCATCATCCTCCATGATGCAATCCTCGCTTCCACCATCAATGAGAAAACCGTAGTATCTCTCAGGTGGACGAGAAACCCTACCAGATCGGCGGAGAGGCTGAGGTTCGTCGGAAGCTACTGAATGCTCTGGTTCCACTAAATCTTCTGTTGTGTTTTGTTCAGCTGGAACCTCTTCCAGTTCTACCTCAGAGCCACTAATTTCTTTTGCAAGAAATTCCTTTTCTAAAAAGGTGGCATGTTGAGCAACAAATACTCTTTGTTCCTCACTGTGGTAGAAGATATACCCTCGCGAATGTTTGGGATATCCAACAAACTTACACAAAACAGATCTTGCCTCGAGTTTGTCCGGTTTTTGTCTTTTGACATAGGCCGGGAAACCCCATATCTTTATAAAATTAAGATATGGTCTCTTCCCTTCCCATATCTCATATGGTGTGGTAGGCACAGATTTGGTGGGAACCCTGTTCAGTAGGTATGCTGCTGTTTCCAGTGCATATCCCCAGAAGGAAATAGGCAACTCAGCTACACTCATCATAGAGCGCACCATATCTAATAGGGTGCGGTTTCTCCGCTCCGATACACCGTTGTGCTGTGGTGTATATGGAGGAGTTAGCTGAGAGAGAATCCCATTCTCTTTTAGGAAGTCCAGGAATTCAATGCTCAAGTATTCTCCTCCTCGATCAGATCGTAGGATTTTAATACTTTTTCCGGTTTGGTTCTCAACTTCTTGTTTATATTCCCTAAATTTCTCAAAAGCTTCCGATTTGTGTTTCATCAGGAACACATACCCGAACCTAGAGAGATCGTCAGTGAATGTAATGAAGTATGAAGAACCATCCCTGGCATGTGTAGACATGGGACCGCATACATCACTATGTATTAGTCCTAAGAGTTCGGTAACTCTTTCTCCGTGTCCCGTAAACGGAGTCTTGGTCATCTTGCCTTTGAGACATGACTGGCAAGTGTCATAGGATGAAAATTCAAACGGATTTAAATATCCATCCTTATGCAACTTAGCTAGTCGTGTCGCATTGATGTGACCCAGTCTACAATGCCACAAGAAGGATTCGTTGAGTTCAGAACTCTTCCTCTTGTGTGTGTTTGTTATGCTCAGAACTGTTGATTGATTTAGAACATAAATGCCATTGCAAAACGTGCCTGATCCAACCAACTTTTGGTCACGGAAAATGTTCATAACATTGTCCTGCAATACAAAATTATATCCCTCTTTACTCAATAAAGAAACCGATATAATGTTGCATATCAGGTTCGGCATGTAATAGCATTCGTTCAGAACCAATGTATTACCAGTTGGTAATACAAGGTGATATTCTCCGACAGTCTTAGCTGCAACAATTGCACCATTTCCAACTCTAATGTCTTTATCACCTTCTCCAAGTTCTCTACCTTTCCTAAGCCCATGTAACTGATTACATATATGGGATCCTGACCCGGTATCCAATACCCAGGACGTAGAGCAAATGGAGAAACAGTTCTCAGTAACGAACACACCCGAAGAAAACGCATCATCATGTACTTTCTTCATTCGGGTGGCATGGGAATCCTGGTATTCCCCAATATCCTGTTCAGTCCTATAACTCTTATAGGAAAGAACGGAACCAACGTTCCCCAGCACAGTATAACATGCGGGTTCGGTCAATACATCCATATTATTATCTTCATTAGGGCATGAAATGGTCGCTACCTGGAGAGAGAGAGAAGAAAACACTTTAGCGTATGCTCGTGCAAGATCAGATTGGTTATTATCTTATCTAATCAGGATGGCTCCCACTGCTTTTTATCAAATCTTCCTCCAAACCCTAAAAGGAAAGACTAGCCGGGATTAATTACACACTCCAGGTTCGCCAATCTTTCAGCCAGGCCAGTGTCGGTACTTTGAGGGAGGTCCCCCTTGCTTTCGCACGAACATAATTAATGTAAACCTCGTTTTCCCAGAGGCGTAACCTCGTTAACACCTTTCTAGACACCTACTTGATCGGCTAATTGTAATGTGTAAAACTCTCCCAGGAGTAACTCTTACTCGCAGCGGGTATCGGGATCCAACTATCTCATAGAAGGTATGCAATCTCATTGCAAATTTCAACACTTGAAATTCCCGATAATATTTTGCCCCAAGCATCCTATGACCTTGACGGAGGTCAACAAACCACAGGGTGCAAGTCAAGTTCAACCCGTCATTTCTTGATTGAATCAAACCCACCCGCACGACCCTTGACGGAGGTCAACAAGGTCGTACGACTACCCTAATCCAATCTGCATCATATGCATAAGCAGACAAATACTAGTTAGCTACCGCACACTATGCCTTGACGGAGGTCAACAAACGTAGAACGAATACTAAGTAGGATTTATCTGAAATGACGGAGGGCTACGCAGGTTTTCATAAAACCATGAGCGTAATGAACTTGATATCGTTGTAGAATCAAATGAAGTTTTGAAATGGAGTGATTTTGAGGCTTTTCTAGTTTTGCTAAAGGAATCACTCCCGGTGAAGGGATCTCGGTCCTTTCCTCGTCGAATGAGGTGCGGGATATATCATATATATCGCTGTGCAAAGCAAAAACGCAAAAGCAGTCAAAAGCAAACCGAGTGTGTAGCATCTGCCAGTTATTGCTAAAGGAGTCACTCCCGGTGAAGGGATCTCGGTCCTTTCCTCATCGAATAAGGTGCAGGGTATATCATAT
This sequence comes from Agapanthus africanus, assembly GCA_030015575.1. NCBI lineage: Eukaryota > Viridiplantae > Streptophyta > Magnoliopsida > Asparagales > Amaryllidaceae > Agapanthus > Agapanthus africanus. Next base: position 190,685,773 of record CM057347.1, on the reverse strand, counting down.
ATACCGCTATGCAAAGCAAGAACTGTAGCTACCTGTTTTATTTTAAAATCTAATTCTACAACATCATAGGTTTCTTTTCTTTCATTAATCACATTAATGAAGTCCCATCATTAAAATACCTAAACATCACAGATAGATATGACGTACACTTATGCCATCCGCATTCGCCTCGATGTCCCCTCGTGCACCGTTAGGTTAGGTAACTAACGACAGAGCGGGGCAGGGCTAGCGCGGGTGTAAAACATAAGTAACGTCTATATAATATATCATATATACTATATACTATATCCATCACAGAGTCACATCACAGATATCGCAGCAGAATAAACATATGAAATATTGGATATACTAGAACGTCCGTGTTTTCAATACGAGCCAGTATAAAACACGGATTCCACGGTCGTGATGAATAGCCAATCCCACACCCCTAGACCCCTACGAGAGCGGCAAGCAACCCTGCCAATTCTAGGGTTAGGAGACCCGGACTCGACTCCTCGAGTTGGTCTCCCACTGGACCCCAGAACCCGGTTACTTGTGCTCCCCTCCTTGGGTCTATCCTAGTGCAGAAAAATAAATAATATACAAACGGTGACTACTTCCGCTACCTGGAAGTGCCCCAAATAAATGAATATTACATACAAGTTTTTACATGAATGAAAATGAAAAACACTCATCTCACATAAAAACCCCCGGCTATTCGAATACGACGATCCAATATAACATATCCAGCAACACATAACATCACATGTCATCAAAGTAAGTAAGTATGCATACCCCAATTGTCGTTGACGTATAGCAACGAAACCGGCGATATGTACATACTATACTTACGGTCACAGAAAAGAAAGTGTAAAACTACAACAATTGGAATCCGCAACGGCTTTAGACATCACATGCCTAATCAGATATAAATCCCGCATTTTAGTCTCATTATCGAAAACTCTTTTCAATATCATATGGGACTAAATTGCTAGATTTATAACATTCATTCAGTTATCTCATAACTACTTGTGAATTCCAATTATTGTATCACATTCCAGATAAACAGAAAATGTTAAACTTTCCGATCGAACATTCGAACACCCAAGTTTTCCCAATACAGATCAACACATGAAATAAGTCTAACAACATTCAGTTCGTACCTCAGTACCAACGGTCCAGCCGTAGAAGGGTCAAGCCAACGCCTCACATGTGGCACGCCGTACTGCCCCAAACCCGAAGGTTCAAAGGGCAGTTCAAGACGGTCACATAATCGAGTTAAGGTTTGTTGTCTTCTAGAGGGACCATCGAGTTACTTGCACTACTTAGAACGTCGTTAAACTACGGAAAAATCCAACACATGGAAATTTCCCGACAGGGGAAAAATTGGGTATTTATATCCGGTCGAACTTTTTAACATATTCTAAAATTTATTCGGAAAGCCAAATAGACAAAATTTGATACCCCGATCGAAACACCGAATCCCCAAAACAATTGCAGAAAATTCAACTCTTGAATCAATATTAAAAATTCGTAGAAAACTCAGCAGAATAAATCAGGTATTACTGTGCAAATAAGTGGGGATGACGTCATCAATTAGGCGCGGAAGCGCCGCAGAACTGAGGGATATGCCGCGGATCCACGCCTTATTACACTGTTCATAGGAAACGATTTGCACAGTAATTCTTAGATTTTATTGCTGATTTTTTTAGGCATTTTTAATTGACAAAAAACCACAAATTACAGAAATGTCCAGAGAGCATGGTAATGGTTTGGGTTTCGGGTCGATCGGACTTCAAATCGCGTCTAGACTTCGCCTAAGGCTCTAGCTAGTCTCTGATACCAGTGAAAGGTTCCTAGGCACCCTAGAGTGGTCTCACAAGGCATCGAACATGCCATTTTAAAATAATTTGGTGCCGAGAAACCCTAGACTACGGATCGTCGCTAGAATTCTAGGCGAAACTAAAAGCTAGTTAACACTTAACTACTAGGATACGGAAATTACAACCTTTGTAGATCCGGATATCCACCTCTACGGCTCCGCAACGAAGTCTTCTCACTGTACATCATGAATCCTAGACTCCTCCGTCGGCTTCATCGGGAAAACAAGCGGAATAGGTCGTCGGCTTTGTGTCAAAGACGATCTACGTCGAGGTTGCACAAACTCAAGCTCCGACTTCACAAACTTGTGAAACTTGTGAAGTAAACACCCAAAACAACTTGGCAAGAGGTAGAGGGTGAAGAAATAGGAGGTGGGTTCACTTTAGATTTGGATTTCTCTCACTAAAACTCAAGTTGCCATTGGAGTAGCAAGCTTGAAGAAGAAGAAGAAGATGAGCTCAAGAAAAGAATATGATAAGTCTTATGATAAAAATAAATTTAAATCAAATACTTATCATAACTTGAACTTGGGTTAAGTGTAGAGAATTAACCATGGTCACTTGGATGGGTTAGGGTTAAGCATGAAGATAAGGATGGTTAGCAAAGTCAAAGCTTCATGAAGCTTCAATATAAAACAAACTTAGCCACCATTCTTATCATAACTTATTTCAAATAAATAAATAAACAAATAAATAAATAAATGAATATGCAAAACCCTAATTATCAAATTAACCATGGATTAATTCTATAAACTTAACTATATGATCAAGTATCATCAAACATGATACAAAGTAGTGCACTAAAGCATATCACATATACAATGTGCAACAAGTGAGAAAAATCCGTTTAAAGTGAACCAATACTAGTTAATGCAATGCAATATATCAAATATATAATTATGCATTAAATCATTAAATCAACATTTGATTCAATGATCCGGTCATGTCGCACATAACCGACTAGAATCTAATGTATCGATTTATCGAATCAATGATTCGATAACTAGGTCATATTGAATATAACCAATCGAAACATATATCGCGAGAATGAAATGCGGTATCACATACACGCATCATTCTCGGTCCTGCACATATCTCATATGCGCTCCTATTTCGTTTCGCTTGAGCCAGGAAACCTCTGTGTAGGACTCTAAAGACTCGTCAATACGCCGGTAGCAGATGATGATCATATCAAGCACCCACAAGCCGCAAGCGGTCTGCTAAACGTAACGGCCACCCGGGTATTGAGCGATCAGAAGATCGACGAGCTAGCCCGCTCACACTCCTGCGAATCCGACCAGTAACACTTACCATACAGTCCGGTCTCTTCGTCAGATACGTCGCATATCAAGTCTAGGGGTGGTAAACGTCAGACCCCAATAACCCGATAAGTCGTGCCGATGTGAGGCTGGTAACGGATTGAGAAACTACTGGTAACACTTACCAGCAAATCTCTGATCAGCCCTGGCCAGGGACTTCCCTGTTACGGCCAATCGAGCACAGCGCAACATCAACTCCCAATACCGGGAGAGACGAAACCCCTCCTATCGCTCATTGCCTCCATGTGACTCGGGACTGTACCCAAAGACCACCGTTTTGCACGCCCTCATGGACGTGGTAAGGTGGAGATCAAAGCACAGTGGGAATCACACAAGACTCTATGACGATCTCGGGTCTACAGACTAACCTGTACAAGTGTCACCTGAGAACTGCCATCTGACGTGAGGTATAATACCATCTGGGAGTTCTCGGCGAGTCCGTCCAGTGTACTCAGTCTCCACTGAGCACCCATATACCATCTCTGATGTCAAACACCAATGGATATGGGATCATCCATCGCCCATCACATGGGTCGAGAAGCGTATACGCTAGTCTACTCTGGTATATCGATGCCTCGTCTCGATACACCCACGACTAGGGACCTTGAAGGATGTACTTATGGACTACCATGTCCCCACTAGTATGATCTGCATCATAGTCCAGGTAGTCAAGTACAAATCCTAAGGGCTTTACCAACATGTAACTATAAGACAGTATAAAGAGACTAGTGTACATGTTAAGATAAATAGAAACCAGATAGCATACTATCATGTCGAGAAAGAAAGTCATCTCTATATATGTCCAAGCATCCAATATAATATACATCATCTGTACAATACTGGCCTCTAGGGCATACATACAACTAACATTGAGTTGCCCCCAAGTGCTCAAAATCCTAACTTGCTTGGTCCACCGTGCTTGTAGTGAGCTTGTGCACAATTTTAATGAAGGGAATGCAAGGTTTTGATGTGGATTTGGGGTTGTTGTGAGGAGGTAGAGGAGGTGGAGGGAAGAGGGCAGCCATGATGAGGAGGAGGAGAAAGAGAATGAAAAAAATAAAGTGGATAGGAAAATAGCCATGGTCAAAGAAGACCTCTCATCCTCTCTCTCTTGCCCATAACTCCATACTTTATTCTTTTCTTTTCTTTTCTCCCTTTTTCAAATAAAACCAAAAACCCAAATATATAAAAGGAAAACAAGGATGCCATGGTTCATAGAATGATAAAAAAAAGTGTCTTGAAACATCACATGGTGCATGTCATATGACTAACTAAGCTTAATGCATAATTAGGTACTAATCGAGTTTAGTATTACTAACTTATATACAATTAATTGTATACTAAATTGTAAAATTCCCAATCTTCATAAATTCTTTTTAAAATCAATATTTAATATAAATTTCCAAATATTTCCCAATTTATCTGTATATAATTATGCCATATCGTTTAAATCTAGTCTCCAAACATTAAAGTATTCATAATATTCATTATTTGATTTATTTAAATTCCCAAATATAATATTTTATTTTCCTGAAATGTTACACACTTGGTTTCCTCACCTCCTCTTTATCTTCTATGGTTGCTCCTTTGAGCATTTGTGATGAGAGAAAATAGATAGTGACACATTCCTACACCTCCACTCTCCATTGCTAGCAACCTTGGAGCGTCGGTTGCCTCACTTGGCAAGGCTGGAGCTTGTTCCGTTTCCCTCGGATGGATCATCGTAGATGGAGGAATACCGGCAACCAAATTCGATCCGCGACCACTAGGAACTTAGGATGATGGTTGAAGACCCAAAGACTTGGTTCATTCGGTATAACCATCTAACTCCTCTTTATTTGCTTTCTAGTATAGGGTTTAGGGTAAATCCGGGCATCGGGTTGTGGTAGTGCCGGTTTAGAAAATTTTGTTCCGCATTTAGCCACTGTTTGATGGCCGGGGCGCTGCCATAACCCAATATGGTATCAGAGCTAACCCTTAAACCCTTAGCTAGCTAGTTTAAATAATGTTAAAGTATCAAAACCGAAACAACTCCGAAACGATACCCTGCAGATTCCAGTCTCCGTCGTTTTTTCGATGTCTTCAAAAAAAATTTAAGCAACTACAGAAGACTACTTGAGTGACCACTAGAACACACCACAAATACGAGCCAAAACCGCCGGATTTGACCCGGCGAGATTTGTAAAAAAACGGGTGAGGCTGGTTTTTTATTGGATTTTGGACTTGAGATTTTTGGTGTTTTCTAGTCTCTGGAATCTTGGTGCAGTGGTATTGCTTGTTTTGCCCATTTTGGATATTATGTTATCTTTTGTTCAGGAGCAATTCGGGGTGTTTTGAAGTCGATAATTTAACACTGTTTAAATTTTTATAGTACATGCATTACTATCTGCGACCGTGAATGTCATTAGAGCGGTGCAACTCGTCTAATTGCTATAAGTTCTTTTAGACGGGTCTGCGAACGTGAATTCACGTTGGTGTTCTGTGTTGTGCTATGATTGTGGTTGGATCGTCGTGGTGGATAGCTTGGGTGCAATGTTTGTACAGTTTAGTTTCATTTGTACATTTGATATTGCGGGGCAAGCGTCCGACATGTGGACTGTTGTCACTACCAGTTTGTATATTATTTGTTTTGGGCACGAATGGGTTGAGGTCGATGTTACCCTTGTACATATTTTTTTCTTTACTGTACTAGGATTACCCCACGGTGGAGTGCAAGAATAGCCGGGTTCTAGAGGACAACGGGTCCGCATCTCATGGCGTTGAGACAGAGGGGACCTTACTCTAGAATTGGCGGGCTATTCGCCGCACTCGTATGGGGTATAGGTTGACCCACGGAGGGGTGCCCAAGTTACCGGATTCCGTGAAGTGCTGGGTGGCCCATTCACGTTGATGATTGGTATTGCCTCGCTTTTGGAATTGGCGGGTAACTTGCCGAACTCGTAGGGGTCTAGTTTTTCATTGCACAGGCTATCCACAAGACAGGGAACGTCGGGTCTCATTGGCGACTCAAATGAAACCCGGGGCTCCAAGATTATCCACCATTTTGTGTTGCTTCTATGATACTTCTGTGATGTTGCTTTATATCATGCCTGGGACGATTGTTATATTTATTTATATATATACTAGTAGATGTTGTATTTGTTTTGCACCCGCGCTAGTCCAGTCCCCGCTCTGTCGTTAGTTAAGTAACCTAACGGGTAATGACGGGACCCAGTGGCGAATGCGGATGGCATATACGTACATCATATATTTTCGTTCTTTTCTTGAGTGATTAATTGATGAGACTGCGTTGATTCTGATCAATGTAAGGAAAACAAACCTATTTGATGTTGTTGGAACCAAGCTTAGTTTTTTTAAACTGACATTACAGACATTTCTTTTGCTTTTTACAGTGGTAATCCGTTATGAATATCCAGCACCTCATTCGACGAGGCAAGGGCCGAGATCCCTTAATCGGGAGTGACCCCTTAGGCAGAAGTTTGCGTCAATGTAATAACATCACTATAGTCGATTCTTTTGCTTTGCATCATTGTATTCAGTTTGGAATATCCTGCACCTTATTCAACGAGGATAGAGCCGAGATCCCTTCACCGGGAGTGACCTCTTTAGCAAGAGTTTTCACCACTATATATTTATAAAACCACTTCGATTCCTTCAGCGATATCGGGTTCATTACGTTAAAGGATTTTTACCAAAAACCTGCCGTAGCCCTCCGTCATTTCAGACGAATAGCGCTTAGTATTCATACTATGTTTGTTGGCCTTCGTCAAGGCATAATGTATGGTAGCTATGTGTTACTGTCCTGTTGCATGGATTTGCATTAATCTAGGGCAGTTGTACAGCTTTGTTGGCCTTCGTCAAGGGCGATTACGGGTGGGTTTCGATTAATCTAGACGATGACGTGTAGAACTTGACATGTGACTTATGATTTGTTAGCCTTCGTCAAAGTCATAAGAGAATGGGGCAAAAATCGACATCGGGAGTTTCTAAAGAAACCGAAACTTTCCAGGCATGCGCATACCTTCTGGAGTGTGATAACTTGAGTGGCTTCCATCAAGTTATCATGCGATGATAGTTGGATCCCGATTCCCACTGATGAGTAGGATTACTCCTCGGGTGATTTTAGATGATCCCGACTGATTCTCCTTTTGGGTTTGGAGGAGAATTCGAGCAAACAGTAGGAGCCATCCAGATTAGATAAAGTGATTAACCATTCTGATCTAGGTTAGAGTGCACGCTGAGTGTTCCTTTTCTCTCTCTCTGGGAGCGACCATGGCCCGACCCTTGACTAAAACTCATGAACCAAGTTAACCGAACCCTCTTAAAACATTTTGGATTTTTGGAATGTCACGGTGTCGCATATATCATTGCCACTTCTATATGGCATTTGCATTTCTCCAGAATACCCCGTATTACTACGGACATCCACTCCTATTGGATAAATCCATCGTATAGTTACGTACGAACTCGAATGAACTTGTTACAGATTCGAGGATAGATTCTGGTTTTGGAGATATTGAATAGGATTATTCGGTTGTCTTTTCTCTTTACCTTCTATCAGTTTGTGAGGGCTCCTAGGATTAGGAGAGGATACACCTATTGAGCTTATTGGATAGTCTTCCTCCAGACCTTAGGCAGGTTCCGAAAGGTGGGGATGGAAGAAAACCAATTAGCCTAAAGGTGGTGTACAGAAGGTAATAAGTAAAGACATATAAAGGGATTAGAATAACGGCAAAGAAAATTGCGACTGCTATCATTCATGACAAAACCGTGTATACCACGGCCACTCCCACATCTACTTTGGATTTCTCTAGAACACTTCATATCACGATGAACGTCCATAATGCTTGGACATGCCATCGTATAGTTACATACGAACTCAAAGGAATTTGTTCCAGATTCGAGGATGGTTTCCGGTTCAGAAGAAATTGAATACGATTATTCAGATGTCTTTTCCCATTTCCTTCTCTTAGATTGCGAAGGCTCTTGGCATAAGGAGTGTACACCTATTACGCTTATTGGATAGTCTTCTTCCAAACCTTAGGCTGGTGCCGAAGGGTAGGGAAGGAAGAAAACCAATTAGCCTAAAGAATGTGTACAGAAGGTAATAAGTAAAGACATAATAATTGAATTGAAGTGAGGGCAGGTAACTATAGGGTTCCTAGGCACTCAAACAAGGTTCTACAAGGCATCAACCATGCCCGATTCAAAAATTAGCCGTGCTGAACAACCCTAACCAAGATCGTATAATAGAGATTATGCGAAAACAAGCAAGTAAAACCTTTTAACTACAAGTGAAAGGGATTACAAACTTTGTAGATCCGGTCCTTCACTTCCTTAGCTCCGTGTAGATGTTCCCATCGCTGCGATCATGAACTCCGGACTCTAGAGAAGCCTCACAAGAAGAACGAACGTGCTTGCTTCGATGACTTCGAGGCCGAAGATAATCTACGTTGGGGAGACACTAACTCAAGCTATTCCTTCACTAGGTCATGAACTTTGTGAAGAGAACACACTCTACTACATGGCAAGTGGTAGAGGATGAAGAAGTAGGAAGTGGGCTCAATTTAGAATTGATTTTCTCACACTTTTTCTCTTGGCACCATTGGAGCTAGTAAGCTTTTCATGGAGCTTGATGAAGAAGAAGAAGAAGAAAGAATAATCTGATCATATGAATTATTATTCTCTCAATAATGTAACTATGGGTGAGTTACGCTATCATGCTTAACTCATGTAGAGAATTAACCAAAGCATGAGGTTAAGGGTTGGGTTAACTAAATATCCTTAAGAATGACAAAAGAGTTGACTTTGTCAATGTTTCCACAAGCTTCATGAAAGCTTGAGAACTTTGACAAAGTCTTTCTCTTTTGTTATTCTTATGATATAAACAAAACCCTAATCTTTACCCTAATCTTGGTATAAGTCTCATACACCCATCTTTGATGTATCATCAAGCATGACACAATCATATGTACACAAATATATATCACATATACACTTATGCACAATCAAGTGAGAAAATAAATCTTAAGTGAGCTAATACTAGTTAACGTAATGTAATATATCAAATATATAATTATACATTAAATTATTAAATCAACTCTTGATTTAATTACCCGGCTATAACCGACTAATATCATGTTTAACAACTTATCGAATCAACACTTGATCCGATAACCCGGCTATATCGCATACAACCGATCAATGTTACAAATCGCGAGAATAGAATACGGTATCTCATATCGTATCAATCTCGGTCCCGCACATATCACATATGTGCTCCTACTCCATTACGCTTGAGCCAGGAAACCCCTGTGTAGGACTCTAAAGACTCGTCAATACGCCGGCAGTAGGTGATGATCATATCAAACACCCACAAGCCGCAAGCGGTCTGCTAAACATAACGGCCACCCGTGTATTGAATGATCAGAAGATCAACAAGCAAGCCTGTACATTCTCCTGTGAATCCAATCAGTAACACTCCCGTACAGTCCGGTCTCGTCGTTTGATATGTCGCATATCTCGCCTAGGGGTGGTAAACGTCAGACCCCAGTAGCTTGATAAGTCATGTCGATATGAGGTCTATATCAGTTCGAGAAACTACTGGTAACACTTACCAGTAAATCTCAGCAACCCTGGCCAGGGATTTCCAGTTATAGCCAATCGAACACAGCACAACATCAACTCCCTATACCGGGAGAGACGAATCCCCTCCTATCGCTCATTTCCTCCATGTGATTCGGGACTGTACCCAAAAGCAACCTTTTTGAACACCCACTTGGACGTGGTATGATGGAAATCAAAGCACAGTGGGAATCACACAAGTCTCTATGACGATCTCGGGTCAACAGACTACTCTGTACTAGTGTCACCGGAGAACTGCCATCTGACGTGAGGTATAATACCATCTGGGAGTTCTTGGCAAGTCCGTCCAGTGTACCCAGTCTCCACTGAGCACCCGTACACCATCCTTGATGTCAAACACCGATGGATATGGGATCATCCATCGCCAATCATATGGGTCTAGATGCGTATACGCTAGTCTACTCTGTGCATCGATGCCCCGTCTCGATACACCCTCGACTAAGAACAGTTATAGGATGTACTCGCCGACTACCATGGCCCCACTAGTATGATCTCATCATAGTCCCAGTAGTCGAGTACATATCCTAAGGGCTTTATCAACATGTAACATAGAGACAACCAGAGTACATGTTATGATAAAGTATAACCAGATAGCATACTATCATGTCGAGCAAGAAAGTCCTCCCTATATATGTCCAATCATCCATTACAATATACATCGTATGTACAGTAATGGCCTCTAGGGCATACATATAACTAACAATCTCCCACTTGCACTCGGGCCATCTGTTGTGGTATCGCATACCCAACAATTAGCTGCGGTTGAAGTATCTCATACTCAACTATCCCATAAATGTCTCTACTGGGAAAAAAAAGGCTTTTGTAAGTGGATACGCGCTGTTGTCCTCTGTGTCTGCTCTCCTAACCTCGATCTCCCTGGAGATCAACCATCTCCATGATTAGGTGATACTTCCTAAGAATTATATCTGGATTTCTAATGGGACGGGGAGTTCCTTGGCAAAAGCCACAACTCCATTGTCACACAATGGTAGGAACGAAGTTCATCTCATGAACTTATATATATCCAGACTGCCTCTTTGGTAGCATCCTTGGTAACGATGTATCTTGCCTTTAATCGTCTAGTTTGTCACGGTATCTAGTTTGGAACTTTTCCAACATACCATCCTTCCACTGAGGGTATAGACAATGCCTGCGACTAACATTCCGTAGTCCATATCACCCTGGAACCTTTCCAGTGATTCTCCCCAGGATCGATTGATACCATCTCACTACAACAAGTGAGAATCCTAACATCCAATTAGATCTATCTCATAGATCCAAAACCCAGGATTTAGGAGGTATCGCTTTGATCCTATATAGAGAATCCTTGTGATAAGCGGAGATTGACCGAGAGTAGCATAGGAAACTCCTTCCCTATCAAGAGTATGTCATCCACGTACTCTACGAGGATCACCGCCATACTCCCTACTACCTTTTTGTATATACAATGCCCATCTACCATTTTGATGAAGTCAAACTCTTTGACTACCACATCAAAACAGATGTTCCAACTCCGCGATGCCTGTTTTATCACATAAAACATCCTGCACACGTTTCCGCTGCTCCCACTGTCTACGAAGCCCTCTGGCTGTGTACTTATAGACGCTCTCTTCCAAATCATCATTTAGAAAAGCAGTCATGACACCCAACTGCCAGATATCGTAGTCATGGTATGTAGCCATGACAAGTTGGATCTGGATGGACTTAAGCATAGCTTTGAAAGTCTCAACTTTTCCATGTACACCAAGTAATCTTCTCGAGATATACTTGCTCCAGATGGGGATTTAACCCTTCAGATAAAGCAACCGAAGTCCATACTTTGTTGGTGTATAAGGATTCCATCTCAGATCGATAAGCATCCAGCCATTTTTACAGAGTCCCACTCCTGATGGCCAGCTTGAAACTAGTTGGGTCATCATCTCATGATGCAATCCTCGCTCCCACTGTCATAGAGAAACCGAAGTATCTCTCATGTGGGTGAGAAACCCTACTAGATCGGCGGAGAGGCTGAGGTTCGTTGGCTACTATTGAATCCTTTGGTTCCACCAAATCATCTGCTATAGTTTGTATAGCTGGAACTCCTTCCAGTTCTACCTCATGACCACTAATTTTTCCACAAGAAATTCCCTTTCACAAAGGTGGCATGCTGAGAAACAAAACATCTTTTGTTCCTCAGTTTGGTAGAAAGTATTCCCTTGCGAATGCTTGGGATATCCAACAAACTTCTACAGATCTGACTTTGCCTCGAGCTTGTCCGGATTATGCTTTTAGACATATACTGAACAACCCTAAATCTTAACAAACTTAAGATATGGGCTCCTCCCTTTCCATATCACATATGAGGTGGTAGGCAACTGATTTGATTTGAACCTTATTCAATAGGTATGCAGCTTCTCAAGTGCATAACTCCCAAAAGGAAATAGGAAACTCAGTAGTACTCATCATAGAGCACACCATATCACATAGGGTGCTATTGCTCCGCCCCGATATACCATCGTGCTATGGTGTATACGGAGGAGTAATGCCGAGAGAGAATCTCATTCTCCTTTAGAATAGCCCAGGAATTCCGTGCTCAAGTATTCTCCTCCTTGATCTCATCAAAGGAAATAATACTTATATCCGTATTTTGGTTCTCTACTTCTAACTTACATTCTGTGAATGTCTTAAAAGGTTCGGACTTGTGTTTCAATAGGAACATATGTCTGAATCTTAAGAGATCATCAGAGAATGTAATGAAGTACAAAGAACCGGTATTGGCATGTGTAGACAGGAGACTTTCATACATCAGCATGTATCAATCCTAAGAGTTCACTAACTCTTTCTCTGTTTCCAATAAACGGAGCTGTGGTCATCTTATCTCTGTGACATGACTGGAATGTTTCACTAGATGTAAATTCAAACTAATTTAAATATGCAACTTTATGTAACTTCAGCTAGTCGGGTCGCATTGATATGACCTAGTCTACAATGCCTCAAGAAGGATTCGATCATTTCTGAACTCTTCCTCTTGTGTGTGTTCTGTATACTAAGAACTGTGGTTTGATTTAGAACGTCAATACTTTTAGATAACGTGCCTAAACCGATCAACTTTTGATATAGGAAATGTTCAAAACATTATCCAACAATACAAAATTATATCATTTCTTTACTAATAAAGAGACTGATATGATGTTGTATATCAGGTTCGGTATCTAATAACATTCGTTCAGAATCAATGTATTCTGGTAATACAGGGTGGTAGTGACCAACAGACTTGGCTGCAACACTTGCACCATTTTCTGTCACATGAAACATATCACCCGTTCTCAGTTCTCTACCTTTCTGTAGCCCATGTAACAGATTACATATGCGGGATCCTGATCCGGTATCTCATACCTAGGACGTAATGGATACTGAGAAACAGTTCTATGTAATGAACACACCCGAAGATGATGCATCAGCATGCACTTTCTTCGTTTGGGTGGCACGGGAAATCTGGTATTCCCCAATTTCCTGCTCTGTCTTATAACAATTATAGGTTGGAGCGGGACCAACGTTCCCCAGCTCAGTATAACAAGCGGGTTCGGTTAATTCATCTGTATTATTATGTTGATTAAGGCGTGATATGGTCGCTACCTGGAGAGAGAGAGAAGAAAACACTCAGCGTATGCTCTTGCAAGATTCGATTGGTTATCTAATATATCTAATCAGGATGTCTCCTACTGTTTTAATCAAATCTTCCTTCAAACCCTAAAAGGAAAGACTACCCGGGATTAATTACACGCTACAAGTTCGCCAATCTTTCAGCCAGGCCAGTGTTGGTACTTTGAGGGAGGTTCTCCGTGCTTTCGCACGGACCTAATTAAAGTAAACCTCGTTTTCCCAGGGGCGTAACCCCGTTAACACCTTTCTAGACACCTACTTGATCGGCTAATTGTAATGTGTAAAACTCTCCCAGGAGTAACTCTTACTAGCAGCAGATATCGGGATCCAACTATCTCGTAGAAGGTATGCAATCTCATTGCAAATTTCAACACTTGAAATTCCCAATAATATTTTGCCCCTAGCGTCCCATGACCTTGACGCAGGCCAACAAACCACAGTGCGCTAGTCAAGTTCAACCCGTCATTTCTTGATTGAATTAAACCCACCCGCACGACCCTTGACGCAGGCCAACAAAGTCTCACGACTACCCTAATCCAATCTGCATCATATGCATAAACAGATAAATACTAGTTAGCTACCGCACACTACGCCTTGACGCAGGCCAACAAATGTAGCAAAAATACTGAATAGGACTTATCTGAAATGACGGAGGGCTACGACAGGTTTTTATGAAAACCCTTTGCGTAATGAACTTGATATCGTTGTAGAATCGAGTGATTTTAAATGGAGTGTTTTTAAGGCTTTTCTAGTTTCGCTAAAGGGGTCACTCCCGGTGAAGGGATCGTCGGCCCTTTCCTCATCGAATAAGGTGCAGGGTATATCATATATACCGCTATGCAAAGCAAGAACTATAGAAGCAATCAAAAGACAAACCGAGTTTGTAACATCTGCTAGTTTCACTAAAGAGGTCACTCCCGGTGAAGGGATCTCGGCTCTTTCCTTATCGAATAAGGTGTTGGATGTTCTACAAGGAACACCGCTATGCAAAGCAAGAACTAGAGCTACCAGTTTTTAAACAAGTTTCTACAACATCTTAGGTTTCTTTTATTTCATTAATCTCATTAATGAAGTCCCATTTTTAATTATGCTTCACAAGCATCACATTTGAAACGAAATCAACAATATATAATATATATCTCATATATATAATATAAACATTCGTCTCAGGCAGTAATATGATCTCATCACAGAACATTGCTGCAGAAGAACATATATGAAATATTGGATATACTAGGATGTCCGTGTTTTCAATACGAGCCAGTATAAAACACGGATTCCACGGTCGCGATGAATAGACAAACCCACATCCCTAGACCCCTACGAGAGCGGCAAGCAACACTGCCAATTCTAGGGTTAGGAGACCCGGTCTCGACTCCTCGAGATGGTCTCCCACTGGACCCCAGAACCCGGTTACTTGTGCTCCCCGCCTTGGGTCTACCTAATACGGAAAAGTAAATAATATACAACGGTGACATCATCCTCAGCCCGGAAGTGCCCCAAGAAAAGAATATTATATACAAATGAATTTTACATGAATGAAAAAGAAAAAACTCTCATCTCAAATGAAATCCCCGGCTATTCAGAACACGACGATCCAATATAACATATCACAGCAACACATAATATCTCATATCATCAACGTAAGCAAGTATGCGTATCCCGATTGTCGTTGATGTATAGCAATGAAGCCGGCGATACACCACATACTACGCTTACGGTCAAAGAAAAGAAAGTGTAAAACTACAACAGTTGGAATCCGCAACCTTCTTAGATATCGCATGCTTAACCAAATGAATTCCTTACACATCGCATGCCTAACAATTATAAACCCCGCATTTTGGTCTCATTATCGAAAACTCTTTTCAATATCAAGTCGGGCAATTCAACAAGATTCCCGACATCCTTATCGAATGCTCGTCGCAAACTTTAGTAGACGGCCGCACCCCAAGATGCCGTCGACGAAGTGCACTAAGGCGGAACACCGCTGCCGCGAGCACCCGAACGGATGCTTTCGGCGACGGGGTTCTCCTACAGTCACTTGGTCGGGGCTATGGGGCGTGGATATCTATTAAGTTTACCCGATGAGTATCCGCGTACGCTACGTGATTGAGACGGACTTTTGATCGCATCAAAATCCCGTGGCAACCGATCATTTAAGGCAAAACTGTCAGATTTACAACATTCAAATTAGTTATCTCATAACTACTTATGGATTACAAATATTGTATCACATTCCAGATAAATGGACAATGTTAAACTTTCCGATCGAATAATCAAACACCCAAGATTTCCCCAATATATCTCAACACTTGAGGGGAGTTTAAAAAAATCCATTTCATGCTACGGTACCAACGGTCCAGCCGTAGAAGGGTCAAGCCAACGCCTCACATAGGGCACGCCGTACTGCCCCAAACCCTAAGGTTCAAAAGGCAGTTCAAGACGGTCACATAATCGAGTTAAGGTTTGTTGTCTTCTAGAGGGTCCATCGCGTTACTTGCATGACTTAGAACATTCTTAAACTACGGAAAAATCCAACACTTGGAAATTTTCCGGGTCGCGAAAAAGTGAGTTATTGATATCCGGTCGAACATTTTAACACGTTCTAAATTTACCGTGACAAAATAAACAAAGTTAAATAATCCGATAGAATCAACGAGTCCCCAATACAACCCAGAAAACTCAACTCTTGAGTATAAATTAAAAATTCCCAGAAAACACAGGAATTACATACAGACATTACTGTGCAAACCACGTGCCATGATTCACCTTTTTGGCCGCGGAACCGCCGTACAAGCCAGGTACGGCCGCGGTTCCACGGCGCTTTGAGGGAATTAGGGGCACGTGCTGCACAGTAATTCTTAGAAAACCCTGCTGATTTTTTGAGTATTTTTAATTCACAAAAAATCATAATTTCAGAAAATTTCCAGAGAAGGGTAAAAACTAGGGTTTCGGGGTTCGATCGGACTTTTAAGTTCGCCTAGACTTCGCATAAAGCTCTAGCCTGGCTCTGATACTACTGTAGGTTTCCTAGGCACTCTAACAAGGTTCTACAAGGTATCAACCATGCCCGATTCAAAAATTAGCCGTGCCGAACAACCCGAACCAAGATCGTATACTAGAGATTATGCGAAAACTAGCAAGAAAAACATTTTAACTACAAGTGAATGGGATTACAACCTTTGTAGATCCGGTCCTTCACTTCCTTAGCTCCGTGTAGATGTCCTCATCGCTGCGATCGTGAACTCCGGACTCTAGTGAAGCTTCACAAGAAGAACGAACGTGCTTGCTTCGATGACTTCGAGGCCGAAGATGATCTACGTCGGGGAGACACTAACTCAAGCTATTCCTTCACTAGGTCATGAACTTTGTGAAGAGAACACACTCTAGTACATGGTAAGTGGTAGAGGATGAAGAAGTAGGAAGTGGGCTCACTTTAGAATTGATTTTCTCACACTTTTTCTCATGGCACCATTGGAGCTAGTAAGCTTTTCATGGAGCTTGATGAAGAAGAATAAGAAGAAAGAATAATCTTATCATATGAATTATTATTCTCTCAATAATGTAACCATGGGTGAGTTAAGCTATCATGCTTAACTCATGTAGAGAATTAACCAAAGCATGAGGTTAAGGGTTTGGTTAACTAAATATCTTTAAGAATGACAAAAGAGTTGACTTTATCAACGTTTCCACAAGCTTCATGAAAGGTTGAGAACTTTGACAAAGTCTTTCTCTTTTGTTATTCTTAAGATATAAACAAAACCCTAATCTTGGTATAAGTATCATACACCCATCTTTGATGTATCATCAAGCATGACACAATCATATGTACACAAATATATATCACATATACACTTATGCACAATCAAGTGAGAAAATAAATCTTAAGTGAGCTAATACTAGTTAATGTAATGTAATATATCAAATATATAATTATACATTAAATTATTAAATCAACTCTTGATTTAATAACCCGGCTATAACCGACTAATATCATGTGTAACAACTTATCGAATCAACACTTGATCCGATAACCCGGCTATATCGCATACAACCGATCAATGTTACAAATCGCGAGAAAAGAATACGGTATCTCATATCGTATCAATCTCGGTCCCGCACGTATCACATATGTGCTCCTACTCCGTTTCGCTTGAGCCAGGAAACCCCTGTGTAGGACTCTAAAGACTCGACAATACGCCGGCAGTAGGTGATGATCATATCAAACACCCACAAGCTGCAAGCGGTCTGCTAAATTTAACGGCCACCCGCGTATTGAGCGATCAGAAGATCAACCAGCAAGCCTGTACATTCTCCTGTGAATCCAGTCAGTAACACTCCCGTACAGTCCGGTCTCGTCGTCTGATATGTTGCATATCTCGCCTAGGGTGGTACACGTCAGACCCTAGTAGCTTGATAAATCGTGTCGATATGAGGTCTATAACAGTTTGAGAAACTACTGGTAACACTTACCAGTAAATCTCAGCAACCCTGGCCAGGGATTCCCAGCTATAGCCAATCGAACACAGCGCAACATCAACTCCCTATATCGGGAGAGACGAATCCCCTCCTATCGCTCATTGCCTCCATGTTTCGGGACTGTACCCAAAAGCCACCTTTTTGCACGCCCTCTTGGATGTGGTATGATGGAAATAAAAGCACAGTGGGAATCACACAAAACTCTATGACGATCTCGGGTCAACAGACTACTCTGTACCATTGTCACCGGAGAACTGCCATCTGACGTGAAGTATAATACAATCTGGGAGTTCTCGACGAGTCCGTCCAGTTTACCCAGTCTCCACTGAGCACCCGTTCACCATCCTTGATGTCAAACACCGATGGATATATGATCATCCATCGCCCATCATATGGGTCAAGATGCGTATACGCTAGTCTATTATGGTGCATTGATGCCCCGTCTCGATATATCCTCGACTAGGAACAGTTATAGGATGTACTTGCCGACTACCGTGGCCTCACTAGTATGATCTCATCATAGTCCCAGTAGTCGAGTACATATCCTAAGGGCTTTATCAACATGTAAAATAGAGACAACCAGAGTACATGTTATGATAAAGTACAACAAGATAGCATACTATCATGTCGAGCAAGAAAGTCCTCCCTATATATGTCCAAGCATCCTTTACAATATACATCGTATGTACAGTAATGGCCTCTAAGGCATACATATAACTAACAGTAAGTATATGATTACTGTCATGAA
This sequence comes from Agapanthus africanus, assembly GCA_030015575.1. Classification (NCBI taxonomy): domain Eukaryota; kingdom Viridiplantae; phylum Streptophyta; class Magnoliopsida; order Asparagales; family Amaryllidaceae; genus Agapanthus; species Agapanthus africanus. The sequence goes on along the minus strand of CM057347.1, from coordinate 190,667,081 downwards.
TCAGGATAGTGGAAGAGGCGTTACTAGGAATACCAGGTTAACCCCTTCAAAACATTTTCATTTTTCAGTCTGACTGTGCGATGTTAATTGAAAACTGTTTTCCCAATTGGAATCTAACTCCAGGGTATGTATTTACCAGATCAGTTTCTCACATCTGTATAGTGTTACAGATGGTGAGTGGGAGTAAGATATTGGGAATTGGGTGATTAGATCCTCATTATATCGAAATTCGTTGTAATTGGTGATATTTGATGAAATCATCTGGTTTTTGCCGGATGGCAAATATTTATTATTGAATATCCGTTGTTATGCACCAATTTCAAACTGATATATCTGTAAGTTTATTTTAAAAAGTTAGATATAAGTTTTTGAAATTATGTCTATGACAATTACCTATATCATTTGGTGATTAGGTAAGGTGCATTCAACAGCGGTGTAATTCTTCTTAACCATAGTACAATTTTCAACCTACGACGCACAGGGTTTGAGTTATTAAACTCAATGGACTTATATAAAGTATTGTATAATGTCCGGTGTCCATTAGGACAAAGAGATTGGTACTCGTATTATATTCTGTTTATTCATGACTTCTCCAGTTCTAGACAAGTATTTCAATGAAATGCAAGGTCTAGATATTGAGAAGTTATATGTATAAGAATAAAGTAGAGAACCATTTGTTGGAAGTATCAGGATTCTTCGAGGTAGTCGAAGATGTAGAAACTTGTGTTTGGTATTCCGTTGATAGTAATGGTTATTAAGAACTTTCTTCTCTTTCAGGTTACTCATACATAGATGCACTCCTTGATGAGTAATGCTGATTTGCCTCATTCCATTTGCTTCATTTGCACTGGAGACAGCTGCATGATTTTGAATCTGGTTCCAATTAAATTAGTTCTTTTGTTTCTATATTGGATATATATAGAATCAATTTATATCTTAACGATGTTAAGGTATAGGGAGTTGTCCGGCTGATGCTTAAAACAAGAATCCGGATAAACTCGAGGCAGGTTTCAGTAATGGCAGTTTTTGGGTCATCCCGGGCTTTGACGAGGACTAACTTTCTACCATCAGGAAGATCAATAGTTATATTGTTCCTGACTTGCCATAGTTTTAGTAAAATGTATTTTTTCAGAAAACAAAAGTGGGAGTATGGTAGAACTGGAAGTGATTCCAGAACCACAAACGATCACTGAAGATTTAATAGAACCTGAGGTTTCAATTGGATTTGACATTCCATTAGCCAAGGTGTAATGGGCTTTGCTCCGACATGACTTATACCGCTTTTAAGGGACTGACGCTTGCCGCCCCTAGGGCCGATATGCGATAGTCCTAGACGAACAGACCAGACTGTACGGAGATTGTCACATCAGGCTCAGTAGGAGTTCGGATGGGTTTCCTCATCGGCCTTCTTATCGACATCTACCTGGGACTGTTACATACAGCTAGTGCAGCTTGTGGTCTATGGTTAAACCCACTGCCAGCGTAGTAGTCGAGTCATTAGATTCCCACATAGAGAGTTTTCTTGCTTCGGGCGAAACGATATAGAGATCATATGGTTTTACGACAGGGTTCGGACACGCACATGCATTTATGCACGTATGATGTTCGGACAGTTTATACTAGCAGGCTTTGGTTTAAGCCAGATTCTAGTATTGGATTTTTGGATTTATATAGTTTCAGTATTTCCGTGTTTTCACGGATAAGAGGGGCGTTCTCGTAATTACTCGAGAAGCTTCTAGATGGTTGATGAGGTGGAGAGCTTAGGTGTTATATGCATTAAATGGATTTGTGACTCATGGAGATGATTCATCAAATGAGTTAATGAAGCATTAATGGTTTTAAAGACTCATTAGATGATTCATTTTGTATTAAATGAAGCATGAAGATATTTGTGCAAAGATATTTTGTGCAAGATATTTTATGCTTCATATATATACACAAATGAGTTAATTTCCATAAGATAATTATTCTCACATTCTCGCTCCTCAAGCTCTCTCTCTTCAACCCTAACCCTAACCTCTCATGTGTTGAGATCCAAGGGTTAGCAAGACTCAAAGATCCCTAATCCTATTCTATATCCTCTAGGTTACTTTGATTAGCACTCATAGCAACCTAGTTACCTCAAGTGAGAGGTTAAAGTTTGGAGAAGTAGCTCTCGGATGGATCTTCTATCATATTGAGGAGGCCGAAGAGGAGGTGGTCTACGACAACAAGAAGGACTTGGTTCATTAGGTATAATCATCTTTCATAGTATCAAATGACTTCTATGTTGTTGTTAGATAGGGTTTGCCAAAGATCCGTAAAGTTAGTCGATGTTAGTTTAAACAAAATGATTGTTTTACCTATTCCGCCTCCCCGCATCATGTGGGGTGTCTAACGTCGACTTACAGTGGTATCAGAGCCTTGCTAAACCATAACTAACTTGTTAGCAAAGTCGTTAGAAATTCGATCGCAAAACGAACGGAAAAAACATCATTTTGACCAAGTTTCTGCCGATTTTAAAACGGGGTCAAAATTTTTTTCAGGGACCCTTAAAAATACAAGAAGGGTATTATAAGGTTACAGGAGAAATTTGGGATCCTAACTTGGCCAAACCGCCGTGGATCCGCGGCCGATCCAAGCGATCCGCCCCGGATCCGCGACCAAGTTGGAGCCGAGTCAGCCCAAAATTCCCCAGTAACTCTTCTGTGTTGATTTTGTTTTTTCTGGGATGTTTTGTTTCTGCTCAGGTTTCAAGTGCACAGAGAATTATTTGGAGTAGAATCATTTGTGTTTGCTTGATCGAAATTCTAAGATGTTTGGCTTACTTGATTATATCTGTGATTTGTTTAATGTGTTCGTAAACCTCCCCTAACTGCTAATATGTCGGTTAGCAGGGGGTTGCACATTTCTTTAATGGTTTTTACTGGTTTGTGTTTGTGGACTTGTTGGATATGTAGGGTTCCTAGGCACACCCATGAGGTTGTACAACCGATCAACCATGCCAAAATCAAATTTTTACATGTGCCGAAGAACCGTAATGCAAGATCGTTACTAGAGGTAAGGCGAAACAAAACAAGTTAAAAACTTAACTACAAGTGAAACGGATTACAACCTTTGTAGATCCGGTCCTCCACTTCTTTAGCTCCATGATGACGTCCCTCCGCTGCGATCATCGGGATCCTAGACTCTAGCGTTGGTTTCATCGGAGAAATGAGAGGGCTAGGTCGTTGACTTCGGTGCCGAAGATGATCTATGTCGAGGCGACTCTAACTCAAGCTCCATCTTCACTAGGTCATGAAACTTGTGAAGAAAACCATATACAACATGGCAAGTGGTAGAGGATGAAGAAATAGGAAGTGGGTTCACTTTGGATTTGGAATTCTCACTTGAAATTTTTCAAGAAAGGTTTCTTCACTTCAAGAAGAAGAAGAAGAAGAAGAAGAAAAGAAAATGAATTATTTCTAGAAGAAAATTCAAGTGAAGCTTATCATATTGCAACCATGGGTGAGTTAACACATGTAGAGAATAAACTAGGGTTTAGGTGTAATGGTTAGGTTAAAGGAAAAAACAAAATGGTCAAAGATGCTAAGAAGCTTCATGAAGCTTAATACAAAGAAAGAAAACCACCATTTCATTTTTTGCCAAAAAAGAATAAATAAAATAAATAAATAAGTTAAAACCCTAACCATTAACCTAAACTTGGTTTAAAGCATACACACCCAAGTTTTCATGTATCATCAAACATGATACAAACTAGTGCACAAACATATATCATATATACAATATGCACAATCTAGTGAGAAAAATAATCTTAAGTGAACCAATACTAGTTAATGTAAAGTAATATATCCAATAAATAATTATACATTAAATCATTAAATCAACACTTGATTTAATGATCCGGTCATACTGCAGATAACCGACTAATAGCAAGTGTATCAATATATCGAATCAACATTTGATTCGGTAACCCGGCTATATCTTATATAACCGTCCGATGATACGAATCACGAGAATAGAATTCAGTATCACATACTGGTATTATTCTTGGTCCCGCACATATCTCATATGCGCTCCTATTTCGTTTCGCTTGAGCCAGGAAACCTCTGTGTAGGACTCTAAAGACTCGTCAATACGCCGGCAGTAGGTGATGATCATATCAAACACCCACAAGCCGCAAGCGGTCTGCTAAACGTAACGGCCACCCGGGTATTGAGCGATCAGAAGATCAACGAGCAAGCCCGCTCACACTCCTGTGAATCCAACCAGTAACACTTACCGTACAGTCCGGTCTGTTCGTCTGATATGTCGCATATCTCGCCTAGGGTGGTAAACGTCAGACCCCGGTAGCTTGATAAGTTATGCCGATGTAAGGTCCACAACAAGCATGAAACTATTGATAACTCTTACCAGTATATCACTGCAACCTTGGCCAGGGATTTCCAGTTATGGCCAGTCGAGCATAGCGCAACATCAACCCCCAATACCGGGAGAGACGAATCCCCTCCTATCGCTCATTGCCTCCATGTGAATCGGGACTGTACCCAAAAACCACCTGTTTGCACGACTCAGTAGAGCCGTAGTAGGGTTGAAATCAAAGCACAGCGGGAGACACACAAGACACTATGACGATCTCGGGTCTACAGACTAAGCTGTACCAGTGTCACCAGAGAACTGCCATCTGACGTGAGGTATAATACCATCTGGGAGTTCTCGGCTAGTCCGTTCAGTGTACCCAGTCTCTACTGAGCACCCGCATACCATCTCTGATGTCAAACACCAATGGATATGGGATCATCCATCGCCCATCACATAGGTCGAGAAGATATATGCTAGTCTACTCTGGAATATCGATGCCCCGTCTCGATATTCCCACGACTAGGAACATTGAAGGATGTACTCATGGACTACCTAGACCCCACTAGTATGATCTACATCATAGTCCTGCAATTCGAATACACATCCTAAGGGCTTTATCAGCATGTAACAGAGAGATAGAAAGTATACATGTTAAGATAAAGAGCAACCAGATAGCATACTATCATATCGAGCAAGAAAGTCATACCTATATATGTCCCAGCATCCACTACAATATACATCCTGTGTACAGTAATGGCCTCTAGGGCATACATATAACTAACAATCTCCCACTTGCACTAGGGCCATCTGTAGCAGTGGTTGTAGTATCTAATACTCAACCATCCCATAAAAGTCTCTCTTTGGGAAAAGGCCTTTGTGAGTGGATCCGCCGTGTTGTCCTCTGAGTCTACTCTCCTAACCTCAATCACCCTGGAGATCAACTATCTCCATGATCAGGTGATGCTGCCTCAGAATATGTCTAGGTCACCGATGGGACCAGGGTTCCTGGGCCAAAGCCACACCTCCATTGTCACACAATGGTTGGAACCTAGTTCATCTTATGAACTAATATACACCCAAACTGCCTCTTTGGTAGTATCTTTGATAGCGATGTCACCAGCCTTTATCGTCTAGTTTTCCACGGTATCTAGCTTGGAACTCTTCCAACATACCGTCCCTCCACTAAGGGTAAAGACAATGCCAGTGACTGACATTCAGTCGTCTTTATCACCCTGGAACTTTTCCAGTGATTCTCCTCAGGATCGATTGATACTGTATCACTAAACCTAGTGAGAACCCTAACATCCATTTAGATCTATCCCATAGATCCAAATCCCTGGATTTAGGAGTATCACTTTCATCCTGTTGGAGAATCCTTGTGATAAGAGGAGATTGACTGTGCGTAGCATAAGAAACTCTTTTCCTATCAAGAGTATGTTGTCCACGTACAATACGAGGATGACCACCTTACTCTCTACTACCCTTTTGTATATACAAGGTTCATCTACCATTTTGATGAAGTCAAACTCTTTGACTACCACATCAAAACAGACGTTCCAACTCCGTGATGCCTGCTTTATTCTGTAAAGTAACTTGCACATGTTTCCGCTGCTCACACTGTTTACGAAGCCCTCTGGCTGTTTTCTTATAGACGTTCTCTTCTAAATCAGTATTTAGAAAAGCAGTCATGACACCCAACCACCAGATATCGTAGTCATTGTAAGTCGATGTTCAACACCCCAATACTTATGGGGAGGCGGAAATATGAATAACAATCTTGTTTTATGATCAAACATCGATTAACCGTATGAATCGTTTGCTAAACAAGTTTTAACAAAAGCTATAGAGTTCTAAACTACTATGTGAAGAGATTATACCAAACGGTTCTAGTCCTTCGTCTTAATGTTATCTACGGCCTCTTTGGATCTCCACGTCCTCTTCGGCTTTCTTCCGTGATAGACGATCCACCCGAGAACCTTAATCCAAGCTATAACCTCTAAACTTGAGGTTACTTAGTTTCTCTAGTTGCTAAATAGAGTAGCTAAGGTGATGTAGAGATAGGTTATGGAGTAATTAGTCTTTCCTAATCCTTGTTCTCAATTCATGAGGGGTAGGATTAGGTTTGGTGAAGGAGAGAGAACTTGAAGAGAGAGAGTGAGAAGATGATAATGAAAATTATATGATAATGAAAAAAGCTTCTCACTTGATATATGAAACATAATGAATAAGAAAGAAAAGAATAATATGAGATTATTCATCATGTTTCATTAATGCAAGTGGGTGATTCATTATGTGAGTCATTAAGCATTTAATAATGCATTAATGACATGATGAATCACTCACTATGAGTCACTTAATCATTAAATGAGAATGTCACCTCTCCCTCCAAGTCATCACCTTCTAGAAGCTTCTCGAAAAATTACGAGAACGCCCCTCTCATCCGTGAAAACACGGAAAAACTTTAGACTGTATAAATCCAATAACCTGATACTAGAATCTGGCTTAAACCAAAGCCGGCTAGTAAAAACTGTCCGAATGTCGTACGTGCGTTCAAACACGTATGCGTCCGAACCTTTGTCGTAAAACCATACGACCTCTATATCTTTCGCCTGGGTTTGGGAAATCTCTGTGTGGGACTCTAAAGACTCGACTACTACGCTGGCAGTGGGTTTAACCACAGACCGCAAGCGGCACTAGCTGTACGTAACGGTCCCCAGGTAGTTGTCGATAAGAAAGCTGATGAGGTAACCCATCTGAAATCCTACTGAGCCTGTCTGTGACAATATCCGCGCAGTCCGGTCTGTTCGTCTAAGAGTATCGCATGTATGGTCTAGGGAGGTGGTGGACGTCAGACCCCTAATAACCGTACAAGTCGTGTCGGTATGGCTCTATCACCATCCGAGAATTTACTGATCAACCTATCAGTAATTCTCAATCAGCCCTGGCCAGGGACTTATGGTAATGACCAACCGATCACCGTGCGATATCAACTCCCTATACCGGGAGAGACGAATCCCTAACAGTCACTCACTGCCTCCACGTGGCTCAGGACTGTGCCCAACTGAAACCTGTTTGCACGACTCCTTTGAGCCGTGGTAGGGTAATAATCAAAGCACAGTGGGAACTCACACGAGACAAATGATGACCTTAAGTAAACGGACTATCTGCACACATGTCACCTGAGAACTGCTATCTGACGTTAGGTATAATACCATCCAGTCAGTTCTCGGCGAGTCCTGTCCGGTGTACTCACACCCAGTGAGCATCTGTATACAATCTTAGGTGAACACCACCAATGGTTGCGGGACCAATCCATTGCCCCTCGTCAGGGTCTAGATATGTATACACTAGTCTACTCCGGAGTATCGATGCCCAATCTCGATACTCCTGCGACCAGGGACTTCTAAGGGTGTGCCTATTGACTATCCAGCTCCCACTAGTATGACTGCCATCACAACGCCGGTAGTCAGACAAAACACCCTATGGGCTTTATCAACATATATACATAAATACCAAGTAAAATATATCATACGTTAAGACAAAGTCAAACCAAATAGCGTACTATGATATCAAGCAAGACTGTCATGTACATACATATCCCAAGCATCCTATACAATGTAGGCCTCTAGGGCATATATATCCAACAATCTCCTACTTGCACTAAGGCCTATAATTGGCGCAATGAGTACCCACTGTCTCTACCCGATCCAGTTGCTGGCGTACCGCATGCCCAACATCTCAAATAGCCTCTCGAACTGTACTTGAGGAATGGCCTTGGTGAATGGATTTGCCGTGTTGTCTTTTGTGTCTACTCTCCGTATCTCGATCTCCCGACGATCCACGATCTCCCTGATCAGGTGAAAACGCCTTAAGATGTGCCTGGATTTCTGATGGGACCTTGGTTCCTTCGCTAAAGCTACAGCGCCATTGTTATCGCAATACAAAGGTATTGGATTGGCAATGGACGGAACCACCTGAAGTTCAGAAATGAACTTCCTTATCCAGACAGGCTCTTTTGCGGCTTCACTAGCAGCTATATACTCAGCCTCCATAGTTGAGTCTGCGACGGTATCTTGTTTGGAACTCCTCCAACTTACTGCCCCTCCATTGAGGGTAAACACAAAACCCGAAATAGATTTAGAATCATCCTTGTCACTTTGGAAGCCGGAGTCGGTAAAAGCCTCTACCTGGAGGTTCCCATTACCGTAAATCAAGAACATTTCCTTAGTCCTTCTCAGGTACTTGAGAATGTTCTTTACCGCTATCCAATGTTTCTCACCTGGGTCCGATTGATACCTGCTTACCACACTAAGTGCGTAAGCTACATCTGGTCTGGTACATAACATCGCATACATTATTGATCCTACCGCCGAAGCGTAGGGTATAATGCCCATGCGAGCCCTCTCTTCATCAGTCTTTGGAGACATTTCCTTGGAAAGGGTGATTCCGTGACAAGCAGGCATATTGCCGCGCTTGGAATCTTCCATACTAAATCTCTTTAGTATAGTGTCTATATACCTGGACTGTGAAAGTCCCAATATTCTATTAGATCTATCTCGATAGATCTTAATGCCCAGAATGTATGATGCATCTCCCAAGTCTTTCATAGAGAATTTCGGTGACAAGAAGAGCTTTACTGATTGTAGTATAAGGATATCATTCCCTATCAGTAGTATGTCGTCGATGTACAAAACGAGGAAGACTACTGCTCCTTCTACAATCTTCCTATAAATACATGGTTCATCTACATTTTTGATAAAATCAAATTCCTTGACTGTTTCATCAAAGCAGATGTTCCAACTCCGCGATGCTTGCTTTAACCCATAAATGGATTTAAGCAATTTGCACACTCTTCCGCTGCTCCCACTGTCTAAGAAACCTTCTGGTTGATCCATGTAAACACTCTCTTCTAGATGTCCATTTAGAAAAACTGTTTTTACATCCATTTACCAGATTTCATAGTCATGGAAGGCAGCAATGGCAAGCATGATCCGAATGGATTTAAGCATAGCTACTGGTGAAAAAGTTTCATCATAGTCCAGTCCTGGTCTTTGACGAAAACCTTTTGCTACTAGTCTAGCTTTGTAGGTTTCCACTTGTCCAAATGTACCAATCTTCTTTTTGAAGATCCATTTGCACCCAACTGGTTTAACCCCAGGAGGAGCAACTTCTAAAGTCCATACTTTATTGGTGTACATGGATTCCATTTCGGATCTCATTGCATTCAGCCACTTCACTGAGTCGCTACTTGTGATAGCCTGCTGAAAACTAGTAGGCTCATCATCATCGATGATGCAATCCTCTCGATCCCCATCAAGAAGAAAACCATAGTATCTTTCAGGAGGATGAGAAAGCCTACTAGATCTGCGGAGTGGCATTGGTTCGTCATGTTCTATTGAAATCTGAGATTCTTCTAAGTCCTCGGTTGCAGTTTGAGGTTCTGGAATTTCTTCCAGTTATACCGCGCTCCCACTAATTTCTTTTGCAAGAAATTCGCTTTCTAAGAAGACAATGTGACGAGCGACAAACACCTTTTGTTCTTCAGTGTGGTAGACCATGTACCCCCTTGAATGCTTGGGGTATCCTACAAACTTGCATAAAACCGATCGTGCTTCGAGCTTGTCCGGATTATGCTTTTTAACATATACCGGACACCCCCATATCTTGATATACTTGAGATATGGTCTCTTCCCACACCACATTTCATATGGAGTGGTAGGTACAGACTTAGTTGGAACTCTATTTAATAGATATGCGGCTGATTCTAGAGCAAATCCCCAGAAGGAAAGTGGCAACTCAGCACTACTCATCATTGATCGCACCATATCTAATAGCGTGCGATTCCTTCTTTCTGATACACCATTATGCTGAGGTGTATAAGGTGGAGTAAGCTGAGAGAGTATTCCATTTGCTTTCAAGTATTCAAGGAAACTGGTACTTAAGTATTCTCCACCTCGATCAGATCGAAGTGTCTTGATGCTTTACCAGTTTGTTTCTCTACTTCATTTTTATACTCCTTAAACTTCTCAAAAGCCTCGGATTTATGCTTTATTAAGAACACATGTCCATACCTAGAGAAGTCATCAGTAAAAGTGATGAAGTAGGAGTGACCACTTCGTGCATGTATAGACATCGGACCACATACATCACTGTGTACTAGTCCCAAGAGTTCAGTGGCTCTTTCTCCGTGTCCGGTGAACGGAGATTTGGTCATTTTTCTTTTGATACATGATTGACTAGTTGCATATGATGAATATTCAAACGAATCTAGATATCCATCTTTATGTAACTTAGTCAGCCTTGTTTCATTTATATGACCAAGTCTACAATGCCATAGGAAGGCTTGATTCGAATCTGGAGCCTTTCTTTTACGCGTGTTTTGAATATTGAAAATTTGAGGTTGATTTAGTATGTATATGCCGTTTTCCAGTGTGCCAAACCCAATCAGTTCTTGATTTAGGAGAATGTTCATGACATTTCTTTCAAGCACAAAATTATATCCTTTATTAGACAACAAAGATACTGATATAATATTACACAGCATACTGGGAATACAAAAACAGCTATACAATACCAAAATTGTTGGAGATAGTGCCCTCAGAGTCAATTATTAGGTCACAGGTACGTGATTGTAATGATTGAGGGAGGACCTATCCCGGTAGGACAGTCTTACTCGAGATGATAGTATGCTATCTGGTTTACCTTTATCATCGTGTACTGCTTTAGGTGACCTGACACGTCGCTATTACACGTTGATAGAGCCCCTAGGATTCTTGCTTGACCACCAGCAGTATGAGGGCGATCATATAAGTGGGAGCTGGGGGTCTATAAGCTTATCCTTAAAAGGTCCCTAGTCGTGAGAGTTTCGAGACAGGGCATCGATTCTCCATAGTAGACTAGTGTATACAGTCGAGACCCCGACGAGGGGCGGTGGCCGGTCTCACAAGCCACTGGTGTCAGTTGGATCACCTAAGATGTATACAGGTGCTCATTGGGTTATGAGTACACTGGACAGGACTCGCCGGGAACATGCTAGTTGGTCATATACCAGACGTCAGATAGCAGTTCCCTGGTGACATGTGTGCAGGTTAGTTCATCGACCTGGGGATCGTCATTTGTCTCGTGTGAGTTCCCACTGTACTTTGATTACTACCCTACCACGGCTCAAAGGAGTCGTGCAAACAGGTTTTAGTTGGTTACAGTCCCGAGCCACATGGAGGCAGTGAGCGTATCTTCAGGGGTTCGTCTCTCCCGGTATTGGGGGTGAGGTCGTGCTGTGTCTAGGAGAGCCATTACACAAAGTCCTTGGCCAAGGCAAGGAGATTTACTGGTAGGTATTCCAGTAGTATCTCAGGGTGTTCTGGGCTACACTCCGACACGACTTGTACCGCTTTTGGGGGTCTGACTTTTACCAACCCCCTAGGCCCGCCTTGCGATACTCATAGACGAACGGACCGGACTGTACGGATATTGTCACTGACAGGCTCAGTAGGGTTGTCAGGCTGAGTTCGCTCACAGACATCCCTTTTAGTCAGTACCTGGTAGCCCGTTACGTATTGGCTTATACCTCTGACGTGCTAGTGGTTAAATCCACAACCAAGGTGTTGATGAGTCTTTAGAGTCCCCCACATTCAGTTACTCAGCTTTCGGGCGAAAGGTTGTAGAGGCCGTATGGAGATATGGCAAGGTCCGATCAGATACGTGCGGTATTGCACGGATCAGGATCGGACAGTTTGTACTATAGGCCGTATGGTTATATGGCAGGGTTCGATCAGATACGTGCGGTATTGCACGGATCAGGATCGAACAGATATTACTAGCCGGCTTTGGTTTAAGCCGGATCCTAGTATAGTACAGTGTAGATTTTGTCTCATTGCATTTGTATTTCGGTCGAAATACAGATGCGGGTGTGTATGCACAGTATCGGGGTTTTCCTGTAATTTATTACGGGACCAGTTTTCTGGAGTTGCCAGTTTGCTTTCCGTTTCGGCCAATTTCCTTTGTTCCGTTCATTGGCCGAAGATTGGTGGAGGAGGGCTTATTTGCATTGTTGCAAATAGGCATTTGTGGAAGGGGGTCTTTGCATTTTGTTGTATCATGATAGCACCATCCTTTGACTTGTTTTCTTCATGATGGCTTGACTTCATAACCTCATCATGGCTTGACTTTTGTATGATGATGGAGGGACATGATGGTTGTTGATGATTTGGTAGTTGGAGTGAGGTTATTTACTTGCAATCATTTCTTGATATCATGAGCTTTTCTCTCTCCCTTGCTTTATGGTTGTGATTGATTAATCCTTGGCTCTCTCCTCACTCACACTCTCTCCCCATTCACAAAGAGGGCCGGCCACTATTGAAAATGGGATGATTGATTTTGGTGTGGCAAAATTTTTGGTTCTCTTGATGCTCCAAAAATCACACAAGAAGACTCTCCAAAATTCCAAGTTCTTTTCCCTCCACCAATGGCAATTCCTACAACCCCAAAAGAGACTTCTACACTACACATTCCACAGCGAATCTTGGGCACGTCGAGTAGCCGGCTTCGTGCCCGAGTTGCCTCGGCATTGAGGTGGGAGCCCGTAAACAAAGTAGGCGATGTGGTGCACTTCCGGCGACGAGGAGGAGACGGGACTTTTCCGCAGGAGATCGGGACCATGACGAGAAGACCGGAGGACTTGGATCGTCGGTATATCTCTATTCCCTTTCTTGTAGTTAGCTAGGACTAGTTAATGGTTCGATCCGGGTTATAGTGCGCGGCGGTGCCGGTTCAAGAAAAATTTAAGTTATTCACCGCTTCCGCATTTGGCCGTCTGGTTGACGGCCGGGGCGCCGCCGTGCACTTACAAAAATGTGTCCACTATTCAACCCTAGGTGATATTCCCCTATTGCAACTGCATCTACATGCATTCCATTGCCCATCCGGAGAGTCATATCACCTGCCCCCAGTACTCTACTATTTCTCAGATCCTGCAAAGAATTACAGATGTGAGAACCAGAACCGGTATCAAGTACCCATGAAGTAGAGTTTACTGAAAGACAATTTTCGATTACGAACACACATGAAGTAGAAGCAACTGCTTGCTTCATGTCCTTGGCTTTGAAGGCCTGACAATCCTTCTTCCAGTGCCCCTGCTTGTGACAATAGAAACACTCGTTCTTTTCTGTCTTCACCCTTCCTGCCTTGTTCGTTCCCTGCACCTTCTTGACCCCACCCTTTGGTTTGGTGGCTTTCATCTTCTTCTTCCCTTTAGCTTTCGCTTTAGATTTAGAAGATGATGATTGGCCAACATACAGAACGGGGGTCTTCTCCTTTTTCAAGGAGGTCTCTGCTACCCTCAACATATTGAGGAGCTTTGGAAGATCCGCTTCCATTTCGTGCATGTTGAAGTTCAGCACGAACTGAGAGAAGGTGTGGGGAAGGGACTGCAAAATTAAGTCGATATACAAGTCGTTCTCTAGCACGCATCCCAGGTTTGCGAGTTCCTCAATGAGGATGATCATTTTGAGGACGTGCTCTCCAACAGGCGATCCTGGAGCTAACCTCATCTGGAAGAGTTTCCTTGAGGTTTCGTACCTCGCGATACGGGAGTGTTCACTATACAATTCCTTGCAATGGAGGAATATGGATGCAATATCCATACTCTCGTGCTGTTTCTGGAGTTCATTATTCATGGATGCCAGCACGATACACATAGCTCGCTCACAGTCTAGATCCCAGGTTTTACGAACTTCCTTGTCCGCAACTGAGGAATCTGGTCCTGGGATAAGGGGAGGAACAGCGGTGGTAACATATGCAACTTTGTCATAAGTCAGCGCATTATTGACGTTTCTTAGCCAATCTTTATAGTTCTGCCCGTTCAGTATATTCTTTTCAAGTAATAGTTTTAGTCCAGTCATGGTAGCTGCCAGAGAGAGAGAAAAGAAAACACTCAGCATATGCTCTTGCAAGTTTAGATTGGTTATTATTTTATCTAAACAGGATGGCTCCCACTGTTTCCTCAAATCCTTCTTCAAAACCTAAAAGAAGAACTAGTCAGGATTTAATCACACGTCACAATACTTGCTTAACCTTTCAGCCAGGCTGGTATTGGTACTTCGAGGGAGGTTTTCCAACGCTTTCGCGAAGTTCCTTAATTAAAGAACCTCTTTTCCCTGGAGGCGTAGCCCCTCTAACACCTTTCTAGGCACCTACTTGGTTTATAGCATTGATTGTTAAGTGAGAGAAATTCCCGAGAGTAATCCTACTCATCAGTGGGATCGGGATCCAACTATCATTGTATGATGCCCTAGATGGAAGCCACTCTAGTCACCACACTCCAGAAGGTAAGCTAAATCTGCAAGTTTCCTTTATGTTTGAAACTCCCGATATGATTTTTACCCCAAGCTCTTATAGACCTTGACGTAGGCCAACAAGTCATAAGACGCAAGTCAAGTTCTACCCGTCGTTGTCCTAATCAATTTAAATACATCGTACAAGCCCTTGACGTAGGCCAACAAGGTGTACGTCTGTATTAAACTAATGCATCTATCAATGCAACAAATAGGCACACACACTGCTACCATTCACTATGCCTTGACGTAGGCCAACAAGCATAGCATGAATACGATGTGCTGTCTATCTGAAACGACGGAGGGTTACGGCTGGTTTTTGGCAAAAAACCGTTAACGTAATGAACTTGATTTGATCGAAGGAACTAAGATAGCTTTTATTAAAAGGAGTCGTTTAAGCTCCGCATTTAAAATTTGCTTTTTCAAGAAAACCGAGTGGTTTTTAGAAATTGTTCCAACGATTCAGTTTAGGTTTTATTTTCTTTGCATTAATAATAATGCGTCCCATCTTTAACCTATCATTACAGATAACAACGAAAATACGACGTCCTCTTATGCCATCCGCATTCGCCACGGGGTCCCGTCATCACCCGTTAGGTTACTTAACTAACGACAGAGCGGGGGCTGGGCTAGCGCGGGTGAAAAACATAAGCGGTGTCTAAATAGCTATCATATATAGATATTGTACATTCGTCAGACGCAATAATAGGCATTCCAGATCACAGATAAACAATATTGGATTTGCAAGCAATCCGCATTTCATTTGAGCCTGCAATGAAAGACGGATTACACAGTTGTGATGAATAGCCATTTTCCCACCCCAGACCCCTACGGGTACGGCAAACTACCCTCCAAGTACCAGAAGTGAAGCGGTCTGCCCCAACACTTCAAAATACCCGGTAGTTTGTGCACCCCACCTTGGGTCTATCCTAGGACCAAAAACAGTAAAAAGAAATAATACAACGGTGGCTACAACCGCAACCTGGATGTGCCCCGCAAAATAATATTACAACTTGTTACATTTACATCAAATGAATTAATACAATAACCCATCACAAAACCCGGCTAATCACCACAACAGTCCAATACAGTTTATATACACAAACAGTTAAAATCCATTTCAGAAATGTGCAACCCCCTGCCAACTGACATACTAGCAGTTAGGGGAGGTTTACGAACACATTATACAATCACAGATATAATCCAACAAGCAAATACTGTATAATTTCGATCGATTAAACACTTTTAATCTTGCTCCAATACTTCTCTGCAAATCTGAAACCTGAGCAAAAATTAAATATTCCAGAAAATCCCAAATATTACAGAGAACCCACCCAAGAAATTTGGGTTCATGACTCACCAACTCGGCGGCGGAATCGCGGCGGATCGTGTGGGATCCGCCGCGGTTCCGCGGCTCTTTGGTCGAATCATGACCCCAATTTTCTTGGGTGTTCTTCTGGTGTCATTACAAGCTTTCTGAACATCCCTGAAAAATTTTTGGACTTCATTTAAAAATCGACAGAAACTGATATTTTCGGGCTTTTCCGGTTTCGTTTTTTCCGTTCGAAATTCATACAAATTTGCAAGTAAGTTAAATATTGTTTAGCTAGGCTCTGATACCACTGTAAGTCGATGTTCAACACCCCAATACTTGTGGGGAGGCGGAAATATGAATAACAATCTTGTTCTATGATCAAACATCGATTAACCGTATGAATCGTTTGCTAAACAAGTTTTAACAAAAGCTATAGAGTTCTAAACCACTATGTTAAGAGATTATACCAAACGGTTCTAGTCCTTCGTCTTAATGTTATCTACGGCCTCTTTGGATCTCCACGTCCTCTTCGGCTTTCTTCCGTGATAGACGATCCACCCGAGAACCCTAATCCAAGCTATAACCTCTAAACTTGAGGTTACTTAGTTTCTCTAGTTGCTAAATAGAGTAGCTAAGGTGATGTAGAGATAGGTTATGGAGTAATTAGTCTTTCCTAATCTTTGTTCTCAACTCATGAGGGGTAGGATTAGGTTTGATGAAGGAGAGAGAACTTTAAGAGAGAGAGTGAGAAGACGATAATGAAAATTATATGATAATGAAAAAAGCTTCTCACTTGATATATGAAACATAATGAATAAGAAAGAAAAGAATAATATGAGATTATTCATCATGTTTCATTAATGCAAGTGGGTGATTCATTATGTGAGTCATTAAGCATTTAATAATGCATTAATGACATGATGAATCACTCACTATGAGTCACTTAATCATTAAATGAGAATGCCACCTCTCCCTCCAAGTCATCACCTTCTAGAAGCTTCTCGGAAAATTACGAGAACGCCCCTCTCATCCGTGAAAACACGGAAAAACTTTAGACTATATAAATCCAATAACCTGATACTAGAATCTGGCTTAAACCAAAGCCGGCTAGTAAAAACTGTCCGAATGTCGTACGTGCGTTCAAACACGTATGCGTCCGAACCTTTGTCGTAAAACCATACGACCTCTATATCTTTTCGCCTGGGTTTGCGAAATCACTGTGTGGGACTCTAAAGACTCGACTACTACGCTGGCAGTGGGTTTAACCACAGACCGCAAGCGGCACTAGCTGTACGTAACGGTCCCCAGGTAGTTGTCGATAAGAAAGCTGATGAGGTAACCCATCTGAAATCCTACTGAGCCTGTCTGTGACAATATCCGCGCAGTCCGGTCTGTTCGTCTAAGAGTATCGCATGTATGGTCTAGGGAGGTGGTGGACGACAGACCCCTAATAACCGTACAAGTCGTGTCGGTATGGCTCTATCACCATCCGAGAATCTACTGATCAACCTATCAGTAATTCTCAATCAGCCCTGGCCAGGGACTTATGGTAATGACCAACTGATCACCGTGCGATATCAACTCCCTATACCGGGAGAGACGAATCCCTAACAGTCACTCACTGCCTCCACGTGGCTCGGGACTGTGCCCAACTGAAACCTGTTTGCACGACTCCTTTGAGCCGTGGTAGGGTAATAATCAAAGCACACTAGGAACTCACACGAGACAAATGATGACCTTAAGTCAACGGACTATCTGCACACATGTCACCTGAGAACTGCTATCTGACGTTAGGTATAATACCATCCAGTCAGTTCTCGGCGAGTCCTGTCCGGTGTACTCACACCCAGTGAGCATCTGTATACAATCTTAGGTGAACACCATCAATGGTTGCGGGACCAATCCATTGCCCCTCGTCAGGGTCTAGATATGTATACACTAGTCTACTCCGGAGTATCGATGCCCAATCTCGATACTCCTGCGACCAGGGACTTCTAAGGGTGTGCCTATTGACTATCCAGCTCCCACTAGTATGACTGCCATCACAACGCCGGTAGTCAGACAAAACACCCTATGGGCTTTATCAACATATATACATAAATACCAAGTAAAATATATCATACGTTAAGACAAAGTTAAACCAAATAGCGTACTATGATATCAAGCAAGACTGTCATGTACATACATATCCCAAGTATCCTATACAATGTAGGCCTCTAGGGCATATATATCCAACAGTCATGGTATGTAGTAATGGTAAGTAGGATCCGGATGGACTAAAGCATATCCACTGGAAAAGGTTTCATCATTATCCACGCCTGGTCGATGACGAAAACCTTTAACAAGTCTAGCTTTGGAAGTCTCAACTTTTCTATCTACACCAAGTAATCTTCTCAAGATATACTTGCTCCTGATGGGGATTTAACCCTTCTGATATTGCAACCAAAGTCCATACTTTGTTGGTGTACATGGATTCCATCTTAGATCGCTGAGCATCCAGCCATTCTTACAGAATCCCTACCCTCGATGGCCTGCTCGATACTAGTTAGGTCATCATCTTATGATTCATTCCTCGCTCCCACTGTCATCGAGAAACCGAAGTATCTCTCAGGCGGATGAGGAACCCTACCAGATCGGCGGAGTGGCTGAGCTTCGTCGGGGACTATTGAATCCTTTGGTTCTGTCAAATCATCATCTACAGTTTTGTATAGCTGGAACCTTTCCAGTTCTACAGAACTGACCTTGCCTCGATCTTGTCCGGATTTTGCTTTTGACGTAGGCCGGACAATCCCAAATCATAACTTACTTAAGAGATAGGCTCTTCCCATACCATATCTCATATGGAGTGGTAGGCACTGATTTGATTCGAATCCAATTCAATAGGTATGCAACTTCTTAAGTGCATAACCCCCTAAAAGAAACAGGTAACTCAGTAATACTCATCATAGAGCACACCATATCTCATAGGGTGCTATTGCTCTGCCCTTATATATCGTTGTGCTATGGTGTATACGAACGAGTAATGCTGAGAGAGAATCTCATTCTCCTTTAGAATAGTCCAGGAACTCCATGCACAAGTATTCTCCTCCCTGATCTTATCATAGGACATATTACTTATACCCGTATTTTGGTTCTCTACTTCTAACTTATATTCTGTGAATATCTCAAAAGCTTCAGACTTATGTTTCAACAGGAACATATGGCTGAATCTTGAGAGATTATCAGAGAATGTAATGAAGTACAAAGAACCGGTCCTGGCATGTGTAGGCAGGGGACCTTACATACAGCATCATGTATCAGTCCTAAGAGTTTACTAACTCTTTCTCTGTTTCCAATAAACAGAGCTATGGTCATCTAATCTTTGTGACATGACTGGCAAGTTTCACAAGATGTAAATTCAAACTGATTTAAATATGCATCTAAATGTAACTTTAGCCAGTCGGGTCGCATTGATATGACCTAGTCTACAATACCTCAAGAAGGATTCGTTCATTTCTGAACTCTTCCTCTTGTGTGTATTCTGTATACTAGGAACTGTAGTTTGATTTAGAACGTCAATGCTTTTAGATAACGTGCCTGAACCGATCAACTTTTGAAATAGGAAATGTTCAAAACATTATCCAACAATAAAAATTTTTATCATTTCTTTACTAATAAAGAGACTGATATGATTTTGTATGTCAGGTTCGGTATCTAATAACATTTGTTCAGAATAAATGTATTTGTAATACAGGGTGACAGTGACCAACAGACTTGGCTGCAACACTTGCACCGTTTTCTGTCTCATGAAACTTATCACCCGTTCTCAATTCTCTACCTTTCTGTAGCCCATGTAACGGATTACATTTGCGGGATCCTGATCCGGTATCTAATACCTAGGACATAGAGGCACTAAGAAACAGTTCTTTATAATGAACAACCCGAAGGAGATGCATCATATGCACTTTCTTCGTTTGGGCGGCATAGGAATTCTGGCATTCTCCTATTTCCTTCTCGGTCTTATAACAATTATAAGTTGGAGCGAGACCAACGTTTCCCAGCTCAGTATAACAAGCGGGTTCGGTCAATACATCCATATTATTATCTTGATTAAGGCGTGATATGGTCGCTACCTGGAGAGAGAGAGAAGAAAACACTCTGCGTGCGCTCTTGCAAGATTAGATTGGTTATATATTTTATCTAATCAGGATGGCTCCCACTGTTTTTATCAAATTTTCCATCAAACCTTAAAAGGAAAGACTAGCCGGGATTAATTACACTCTACAAGTTCGCCAATCTTTCAGCCAGGCCAGTGTCGGTACATTGAGGGAGGTTCCCCTTGCTTTCGCATGGACCTAATTAAAATAAACCTCGTTTTCCCAGGGGCGTAACCCCGTTGACACCTTTCTAGACACCTACTTGATCGGCTAATTGCAACGTGCAAAACTCTCCCAGGAGTAACAATTACTCGCAGTGGGTATCAGGATCCAACTATCATATAGAAGGTATGCAATCTCATTGCAAATTTCAACACTTGAAACTCCCGATAATGGTTTTTACCCCTAGCACTTATGACCTTAACTATGGTCAACAAATCATAAGCACTAGTCAAGTTCTACCCGTCATTTCGTGATTAATTAGACCCACCCACATGACCCTTAACTAAGGTCAACAAAGTCATGCGACTGTCCTAACTAATCGCATCATATGCGGTGTAGGAAGACATCACTTAGCTACCGTACACTGTGCCTTGACTATGGTCAACAAACACAGCACGAATACTAAGTACTCTACTTCCTAAAATGACGGAGGGTTGCGGATGATTTTTAAGAAAACCTTTAACGCTTTGAACTAGATCTCGTTGCGGAATCAAATTGTTTTTGAATGGAGTATTTTTGAGGCTTTTCTAGTTTTGCTAAAGGGGTCACTCCCGGTGAAGAGATCGTCGGCCCTTTCCTCATCGAATAAGGTGCAGGATATATCATATATACCGCTGTGCAAATAAAAAACTTTAGAAGAAATCAAAAGACAAACCGAGGGTTGTAGCATCTTCCAGTTATTGCTAAAGGGGTCACTCCCGGTGAAGAGATCGTCGGCCCTTTCCTCATCGAATAAGGTGCAGGACGCTCTACAAGGAACACCGCGATGCAAAGCAAGAACTGTAGCTACCTGTTTTATTTTTGAAATTCGATTCCACAACCTCATTTAGGTTTATTTTCTTTCATTAATCTCATTAATGAATGTCTCATCATTTAAGTCCACCTAAACATCACAGATAAATACAACGTACGCTTATGCCATCCGCATTCGCCTCGATGTCCCGTCTGCACCGTTAGGTTAGGTAACTAACGCCAGAGCGGGGCAGGGCTAGCGCGGATGTAAAACATAAGCAACGTCTATATAATATATCATATATAATATATATAATATCTATCTGAACATATCACATGATCACATCACAGATAACGCAGCAGAAAATATCATATGAAATATTGGATTTACTAGGACGTCCGTGTTTTATTTTGAGCCTGTATAAAACACGGATTCCACGGTCGTGATGAATAGCCAATCCCACACCCCTAGACCCCTACGAGAGCGGCAAGCAACCCTACCAATTCTAGGGTTAGGAGACCCGGACTCGACTCCTTGAGATGGTCTCCAACTGGACCCTAGAACCCGGTTACTTGTGCTCTCCTCCTTGGGTCTATCCTAATGCGGAAAAGTAAATAATATACATCAACGGTGACATCTTCCGCAACCTGGAAGTGCCCCAATAAAAGAATATTACATACAAGTTTTTACATGAATGAAAATGAAAAACACTCATCTCACATAAAAACCCCCGGCTATTCAAACACGACGATCCAATATAACATATCCAGCAACACATAACATCACATGTCATCAACGTAAGTAAATATGCCCATCCCAATTGTCGTTGACATTTAGCAACGAAACCGGCGATATCACATATTACACTTACGGTCGCAGAAAAGAAAGTGTAAAACTACAACAGTTGGAATCCGCAAATTCCTTAGACATCACATGCCTAACCAATTATAAACCCCGCATTTTAGTCTCATTATCGAAAACTCTTTTCAATATCAAGTCGGGTAATTCAACAAGATTACCAACATCCAGATCGAATGCTCGTCGCAAACTTTGGTGGACGTCCGCACCCCCGATGCCGTCGACGAAGTGCACTAAGGCGAAACACCGCTGTCGCGAGCACCCGAACGGATGATTTCGGCGACGGGGTTCTCCTACAGTCACTTGGTCGGGGCTATGGGGTGTAGCTGTCTATTAAGTTTACCCGGCGAGTATCCGCATACGCTACGTGATTGCGACGGACTTTTGATCACATCAAAATCCCGTGGCAACCGATTAAGTGAGACTAAACTGCTAGATTTATAACATTCATTCAGTTATCTCATAACTACTTGTGGATTCCAAATATTGTATCACATTCTAGATAAATAGAAATTGTTAAACTTTCCGATCGAACAATCAAACACCCAAGTTTTCCCGAAACAACTCAACACTTGAAATAAGTTTAAAAACATTCACTTCATGCCACAGTACCAACGATCCAGCCGTAGAAGGGTCAAGCCAACGCCTCACATGTGGCACGCCGTACTGCCCCAAACCCTAAGGTTCAAAGGGCAATTCAAGACGGTCACATAATCGAGTTAAGGTTTGTTGTCTTCTAGAGGGTCCATCGCGTTACTTGCAATACTTAGAACGTCCTTAAACAACAGAAAAATCCAACACTTGGAAATTTCCCGACAGGGGAAAAATTGGGTTATTTATATCCTGTCGAACTTTTTAACATGTTCTAAAAATATTCGGAAAAACATAAACGAGGTTAAAATATCCGATCGAAACATTGAGTCCCCAAAACAACCCAGAAAACTCAACTGTTGAGTATAGATTAAAAATTCCCAGAGAACAGAGGAAACTGCTACAGAGGAAACTGAAGAAAATAGAGCACCCAATCATCACATACGGCCGCGGAACCGCCGCAACAAGTAGGGTAAGACCGCGGTTCCGCGGCGGTACTGTAGAGTTAGGTTGTCGTTTTCTTCAGTTGTTCTTAGAATTTCCTGCTATATTTTCTGAGCATTTTTAATTCACAAAAATCCACTGTTTCAGAAAATATACAGAGAAGGGTGTAGTTTAGGGTTTCGGGGTTCGATCGGGTTTTTAACTTCGTCTACACTTTGCCTAAAGCTCTAGCTAGGCTCTGATACCACTGTAGAGTTCCTAGGCACACCCATGAGGTTCTACAACTGATCAACCATGCCAAAATCAAATTTTTACATGTGCCGAAGAACCCTAATGCAAGATCGTTACTAGAGGTAAGGCGAAACAAAACAAGTTAACAACTTAACTACAAGTGAAAGGGATTACAACCTTTGTAGATCCGGTCCTCCACATCTTTAGCTCCATGATGACGTCCCTCCGCTGCGATCATCGGGATCCTAGACTCTAGCGTTGGTTTCATCGGAGAAATGAGCGGGCTAGGTCGTTGACTACGGTGCCGAAGATGATCTACGTCGATGCGACTCTAACTCAAGCTCCATCTTCACTAGGTCATGAAACTTGTGAAGAAAACACCCTATACAATATGGCAAGTGATAGAGGATGAAGAAATAGGAAGTGGGTTCACTTTGGATTTGGATTTCTCACTTGATTTTATCACTTGAAATTTTTCAAGAAAGGTTTCTTCACTTCATGAAGAAGAAGAAGAAGAAGAAAAGAAAATGAATTATTTCTAAAAGAAAATTCAAGTGAAGCTTATCATATTGCAACCATGGGTGAGTTAACACATGTAGAGAATAAACTAGGGTTTAGATGTAATGGTTAGGTTAAAGGAAAAAACAAAATGGTCAAAGATGCTAAGAAGCTTCATGAAGCTTAAAGCAAAGAAACAAAACCACCATTTCATTTTTTGCCAAAAAAGAATAACTAAAATAAATAAATAAGTTAAAACCCTAACCATTAACCTAAACATGGTTTAAAACATACACACCCAAGTTTGCATGTATCATCAAACATGATACAAACTAGTGCACAAACATATATCATATATACAATGTGCACAATCTAGTGAGAAAAATAATCTTAATTGAACCAATACTAGTTAATGTAAAGTAATATATCCAATATATAATTATACATTAAATCATTAAATCAACACTTGATTTAATGATCCGGTCATACTGCATATAACCGACTAATATCAAGTGTATCAATATATCGAATCAACATTTGATTCGGTAACCCGGCTATATCTTATATAACCGTCCGATGATACGAATCACGAGAATAGAATTCAGTATCACATACTGGTATTATTATCAGTTCCGGACATATCTCATATGCGCTCCTATTTTGTTTCGCTTGAGCCAGGAAACCTCTGTGTGGGACTTTAATGACTCGTCAATACGCCGGCAGTAGGTGATGATCATATCATACACCCACAAGCCGCAAGCGGTCTGCTAAACGTAACGGCCACCCAGGTATTGAGCGATTAGAAGATCAACAAGCAAGCCCGCTCACACTCCTGTGAATCCAACCAGTAACACTTACCGTACAGTCTGGTCTGTTCGTTTGATATGTCCCATATCTCGCCTAGGGGTGGTAAACGTCTGACCCCAGTAGCTTGATAAGTCATGCCGATGTAAGGTCCACAACAAGCATGAAACTACTGATAACTCTTACCAGTATATCACTTCAACCCTGGCCAGGGATTTCCAGTTATGCCCAGTCGAGCATAGCGCAACATCAACACCCAATACCGGGAGAGACGAATCCCCTCCTATCGCTCATTGCCTCCATGTGAATCGGGACTGTACCCAAAAACCACCTGTTTGCACGACTCAGTAGAGCCGTGGTAGGGTGGAAATCAAAGCACAGTGGGAGACACACAAGACTCTATGACGATCTCGGGTCAACAGACTAAGCTGTTGTAAGGTTCCTAGGCACGCTAATGAGGTCTCACAAGGCATCAACCATGCCAATTTCAAATTTTACAAGTGCCGAGAAACCCTAATACGGATCGTTAACTAGAGTTTTAGGCGAAACAAATGCGAATAGTTAACAACTTAACTACAAGATCGGAAATACAACCTTTGTAGATCCGGTCCTCCACCTCCATAGCTCCGCAATGAAGTCTCCTCGCTGTCTAAATCGAATCCCGGGCTCTAGCGTCGGCTTCATCGGAGAAATGGGCGGGCTAGGTCATCGACTACGATGCCGAAGATGATCTACGTCGAGGCATCACAAGATCAAGCTCCCACTTCACCAAGTCATGAAACTTGTGAAGAAAACACCCTATACTACTTGGCAAGTGGTAGAGGATGAAGAAATAGGAAGTGGGTTCACTTTAGAATTGGATTTCTCACTCATTTTATCAAGTTGCCATTGATGGAGGCAAGCTTCTTCTTGAAGAAGAAGAAGAAGAAGATGAAAAATGTTATGATAAGTTATTTTTCAAAAAGAAAATAAATGAATACTTATCATAAGGCAACCATGATTAGGTGTAGAGAATAGACCATGGTTAGTTGAATGGTTAGGGTTAAGAGATGAAGACAAAATGGTTGCTTTGGTCAAAGATGCATGAAGCTACAAGAACCTTCTAGCATGAAAGCAACCATTTAGCTTTTCTTTTCTTTTTCAACCAAAATAAATAGATAAAAGAATAAGTGAAATAAATCAAGTGAAACCCTAACCATTGACCAACCATGGTGTAAACCAAACATACACCCAAACAAGCATGTATCATCAAATATGATGCAATCTTGTGCACAAAAGTATATCACATATACAATTTGTGTACATCAAGTGAGAAAATCCTTTTAAAGTGAACCAATGCTAGTTAATGCAAAGGAATATATCAAATATATAATAATGCATTAAATCATTAAATCAACACTTGATTTAACGATCCGGTCATATCGCATATAACCGACTAATATCCAATGTATCGACTTATCGAATCAATCCATGATTCGATAACTAGGTTATATCGCATACAACCATTCGATACATTCATCGCGAGAATGAAATACGGTATCACATACACGCATTATTCTCGGTCCCGCACATATCTCATATGCGCTCCTATTTCGTTTCGCTTGAGCCAGGAAACCTCTGTGTAGGACTCTAAAGACTCGTCAATACGCCGGCAGCAGGTGATGATCATATCAAACACCCACAAGCCGCAAGCGGTCTGCTAAACGTAACGGCCACCCGGGTATTGAGCGATCAGAAGATCGACGAGCAAGCCCGCTCACACTCCTGTGAATCCAACCAGTAACACTACCGTACAGTCCGGTCTGATCGTCTGATATGTCGCATATCTCGCCTAGGTGTGGTAAATGTCAGACCCCAATAGCTCGATAAGTCATGTCGATATGAGGTCTATAACAGTTTGAGAAACTACAGGTAACACTTACCAGTAAATCTCAGCAACCCTGGCCAGGGATTTCCGGTTATAGCCAATTGAACACAGCGCAACATCAACTCCCTATACCGGGAGAGACAAATCCCCTCCTATCGCTCATTGCCTCCATGTGATTCGGGACTGTACCCAAAAACCACCATTTTGCACGCCCTCTTGGACGTCGTAAGGTGGAAATCAAAGCACAGTGCGAACCACACAAGACTCTATGACGATCTCGGGTCAACAGACTACTCTGTACCAGTGTCACCAGAGAACTGCCATCTGACGTAAGGTATAATACCATCTGGGAGTTCTCGGCGAGTCCGTCTAGTGTACCCAGTCTCTACAGAGCACCCGTATATCATCTCTGATGTCAAACATCAATGGATATGGGATCATCCATTGCCCATCTGTATGGGTCGAGAAGGTATACGCTAGTCTACTCTGGTATATCGATGCCCCGTCTCGATATACCCACGACTAGAGACCTTGAAGGATGTACTTATGGACTACCATGTCCCCACTAGTATGATCCGCATCATAGTCCAGATAGTCAAGTACACATCCCAAGGGCTTTACCAACATGTAACAGAGAGACAATTAGTATACACGTTAAGGTAAAGATCAACCAGATAGCATACTATCATGTCGAGCAAGAAAGTCCTCCCTATATATGTCCAAGCATCCACTACAATATACATCCTATGTATAGTAATGGCCTCTAGGGCATACATATAACTAACAATCTCCCACTTGCACTAGGGCCATCTGATAGCAGTAGTTGTAGTATCTCATACTCAACCATCCCATAAAATCTCTCTCTGGGAACAGGCCTTTGTGAGTGGATCCGCTGTGTTTGTCCTCTGAGTCTACTCTCCAAACCTCGATCACCCTGGAGATCAACCATCTCCATGATCAGGTGATACTGCCTTAGAATATGTCTGGATCACTGATGGGACCGGCGTTCCTTGGCAAAAGCCACAGCTCCATTGTCACACAATGGGAGGAACAAAGTTCATCTCATGAACTGATATATACCCAAACAGCCTCTTTGGTAGCATCTTAAGTAGCGATGTATCCAGCCTTTATCGTCTAGTATGTCACGGTATCTAGCTTGGAACTCTTCCAACATACCGTCCCTTTACTGAAGGTAAAGACAATGCCTGTGACTGACACTCAGTCATCTTTATCACCCTGGAACACTTCCAGTGATTCTTCCCAGGATCAATTGATACCGTCTCACTACAACTAGTGAGTATCCTAATATCCATTTAGATCTATCTCATAGATCCAAAACCCAGGATTTAGTAGGTATCACTTTGATCCTATGTGGAGAATCATTGTGATAAGCGGAGATTGATCGAGCATAGGAAACTCTTTCCTTATCAAGAGTATGTCATCCACGTACTCTATGAGGATCGTCACCATACTCCCTACTACCTTTTTGTTTATACAAGGTTCATCTACCATTTTGATGATGTCAACTTCTTTGACTAACACATCAAAATAGACGTTCCAACTCCGCGATGCCTGCTTTATCCTATATAGCATCTTGCACACGTTTCCGCTGCTCCCACTGTCTACGAAGCCCTCTGGCTGTGTACTTATAGACGTTCTCTTCTAAAACATTATTTAGAAAATCAGTCATGACACCCAACCACCAGATATCATAGTCATAGTATGTAGCCGTGGTAAGTAGGATCTGGATGGACTTAAGCATAGCTCCTTAGAAAAAGGTTTCCTCATGATCCACACCTGGTCAATGATGCAAACCTTTAACAAGTCTAGCTTTGAAAGTCTCAACTTTTCCATCTACACCTAGTAATCTTCTCAAGATATACTTGCTCCTGATGGGGATTTAACCCTTCAGATATAGCAATCAAAGTCCATACTTTGTCGGTGTATAAGGATTCCATCTCAGATCACTAAGCATCCAGCCATTCTTATAGAGTCACACTCCTGATGGCCAGTTCGAAACTAGTTGGGTCATCATCTCATGATGCAATCCTCGCTCCCACTGTCATCGAGAAACCGAAGTATCTCTCATGTGGGTGAGAAAACCCTACTAGATCGGCGGAGAGGCTGAGGTTCGTTGGTATCTACTGAATCCTTTGGTTCTACTAAATCATCTGCTGTTATTTGTATAGCTGGAACCTTTCCAGTTCTACATTACAGACTTTGCCTCGAGCTTGTCCGGATTTTGCTTTTAGACATAGGTCGGTCAACCCCAAATCTTAACTAGCTTAAGACATGGGCTCTTCCCTTTCCATATCACATATGAAATGGTAGGCAACTGATTTGATTGGAACCGTATTCAATAGGTATGCAACTTCTCAAGTGCATAACTCCCAGAAGAAAATAGGAAACTCAGTAGTACTCATCATAGAGCACACCATATCACATAGGGTGCTATTGCTCCGCCCCGATATACCATCGTGCTATGGTGTATACGGAGGAGTAATGCTGAGAGAGAATCTCATTCTCGTTTAGAATAGTCCAGGATTTCCGTGCTCAAGTATTCTCCTCCTTGATCTCATCATAGGAAATAATACTTATACCCGTATTTTTGATTCTCTACTTCTAACTTATATTCTGTGAATATCTCAAAAGGTTCGGACTTGTATTTCAACAGGAACATAGGTCTGAATCTTGAAAGATCATCAGAGAATGTAATGAAGTATAAAGAACCATTCCTGGCATGTGTAGACAGGAGACCTTACATACATCATCATGTATCAGTCTCAAGAGTTCACTAACTCTTTCTCTGTTTCCAATAAACAGAGCTATGGTCATCTTATCTTTGTGACATGACTGGCGAGTTTCACAAGATGTAAATTCAAACTGATTTAAATATGCATCTATATGTAACTCTAGCTAGTCGGGTCACATTGATCTGACCTAGTCTACAATACCTCAAGAAGGATTCGTTCATTTCTGAACTCTTCCTCTTGTGTGTGTTCCGTATACTAAAGAACTGTTGTTTGATTTAGAACATCAATACTTTTAGATAACGTGCCTGAACCGATCAACTTTTGATATAGGAAATGTTCAAAACATTATCCAACAATACAAAATTTTATCATTTCTTTACTGATAAAGAGACTGATATGATTTTGTATATCAGGTTCGGTATCTAATAACATTCGTTCAGAATCAACGTATTGGTAATACAGGGTGACAGTGACCAACAGACTTGGCTGCAACACTTGCTCCGTTTTCTGCCTCATGAAACTTATCATCCGTTCTCAGTTCTCTACCTTTCCATAGCCCTATGTAACAGATTACATATCTGGGATCCTGATCTGGTATCACATACTCAGGACGTAAAGGATACTGAGAAACAGTTCTCTGTAACGAACACACCCGAAGATGATGCATCAGCATGCACTCTCTTAGTTTGGGCGGTACTGGAATTCTGGTAATCCCCAATTTCCTGCTCTGTCTTATAACAATTATAAGTTGGAGCGGGACCAACGTTCCCCACCTCAGTATAACAAACGAGTTCGGTCAATAATCCGTATTATTATCTTCATTAAGGCGTGATATGGTCGCTACCTGGAGAGAGAGAGAGAAGAAAACGTTCAGCGTGCGCTCTTGCAAGAATAGATTGGTTATTATTTTATCTAATCAGGATGGCTCCCACTGCTTTTTATCAAATCTTCCTTCAAACCCTAACAGGAAAGACTAGCCGATATTAATTACACACTATAAGTTCGCCAATCTTTCAGCCAGGCCAGTGTCGGTACTTTGAGGGAGGTCCCCCGTGCTTTCGCACGAACCTAATTAATGTAAACCTCGTTTTCCCAAAGGCGTAACCCCATTGACACCTTTCTAGACACCTACTTGATCGGCTAATTGTAATGTGTAAAACGCTCCCAGGAGTAACTCTTACTCGCAGCGGGTATCGGGATCCAACTATCTCATAGAAGGTATGCAATCTCATTGCAAATTTCAACCCTTGAAATTCCCGATAATATTTTGCCCCGAACGATCTATGACCTTGACAAGGTCAACAAACCATAGACCGCAAGTCAGGTTCAACCCGTCATTTCTTGATTGAATCAAACCTACCCGCACGACCCTTGACAAGGTCAACAAGGCCGCACGACTACCCTAACCCAATCTGCATCATATGCATAAGCAGATAAATACTGGTTAGCTACCGCACACTGCGCCTTGACAAGGTCAACAAACGTAGCACGAATACTAAACAGGACTTATCTGAAATGACGGAGGGCTACGACAGGTTTTTCTGAAAACCTATTGCGTAATGAACTTGATATCGTTGTAGGATCGACTGAATTTTAAAATGGAGTGTTTTTGAGGCTTTTCTAGTTTTGCTAAAGGAGTCACTCCCGGTGAAGGGATCGTCGGTCCTTTCCTCGTCGAATGAGGTGCGGGATATATCATATATATCACTGTGCAAAGCAAAAACACTTAAAAGCAATCAAAAGACAAACCGAGTGTGTAGCATCAGCCAGTTATTGCTAAAGGAGTCACTCCCGGTGAAGGGATCTCGGTCCTTTTCTCATCGAATAAGGTGCAGGATATATCACATATACCGCTGTGCAAAGCAAGAACTGTAGCTACATGTTTTATTTTGAAATTCGATTCTACAACATCTTAGGTTTCTTTTATTTCATTAATCACATTAATGAAGTCCCATCATTTAAAATACCTAAACATCACAGATAAATACGACGTACACTTATGCCATCCGCATTCGCCTCGATGTCCCCTCGTGCACCGTTAGGTTAGGTGACTAACGGCAGAGCGGGGCAGGGCTAGCGCGGGTGTAAAACATAAGTAATGTCTATATAATATATCATATATACTATATAAAGTATCCATCACAGAACATATCACATGATCACATCACAGATATCGCAGCAGAAGAAACATATGAAATATTGGATATACTAGGACGTCCGTGTTTTTGATACGAGCCAGTATAAAACACGGATTCCACGGTCGCGATGAATAGCCAAACCCACACCCCTAGACCCCTACGAGAGCGGCAAGCAACCCTACCAATTCTAGGGTTAGGAGACCCGGACTCGACTCCTCGAGATGGTCTCCCACTGTACCCTAGAACCCAGTTACTTGTGCTCCCCTCCTTGGGTCTATCCTAGTGCGGAAAAGTAAATAATATACAAAGGGTGACATCTTCCGCAACCTGGAAGTGCCCCAATAAAAGAATATTACATACAAGTTTTTACATGAATGAAAATGAAAAACACTCATCTCACATAAAAAACCCCGGCTATTCGAACACGACGATCCAATATAACATATCCAGCAACACATAACATCACATGTCATCAACGTAAGTAAATATGTGCATCCCAATTGTCGTTGACATACAGCAACGAAACCGGCGATATCACATATTACACTTAGGGTCACAGAAAAGAAAGTGTAAAAGTACAACAGTTGGAATCCGCAACCTCCTCAGTCATCGCATGCCTGACCAGATGAATTACTTAGACATCGCATGCCTAACAATTATAAACCCCATATTTTAGTCTCAAAATCGAAAACTCTTTTCAATATCAAGTCGGGCAATTCAACAAGATTCCCGACATCCTGATTGAATGCTCGTCGCAAACTTCAGTAGACGGCCGCACCCCCGATACCGTCGACGAAGTGCACCAAGGCTGAACACCGCTACCGTGAGCACCCGAACGGATGCTTTCGGCGACGGGGTTCTCCTACAGTCACTTGGTCGGGGCTATGGAGTGAGGCTGTCTATTAAGTTTACCCAGCGAGTATCCGCGTACGCTACGTGATTGCGACGGACTTTTGATCACATCAAAATTCCGTGGCAACCGATCAAGTGAGACTAAAGTGCTTTGTTTATAACAATCATTCAGTTATCTCATAACTACTTGTGAATTCCAATTATTGTATCCCATTCCAGATAAATAGAAAATGTTAAACTTTCCGATCGAACAATCGAACACCCAAGTTTTCCCGATACAGATCAACACATGAAATAAGTTTTAAAAATATTCAGTTCATGCCTCAGTACCAACGGTCCAGCCGTAGAAGGGTCAAGCCAACGCCTCACATGTGGCACGCCGTACTGCCCCAAACCCTAAGGTTCAAAGGGCAGTTCAAGACGGTCACATAATCGAGTTAAGGTTTGTTGTCTTCTAGAGGGACCATCGCGTTACTTGCACTACTTAGAACGTCTTTAAACCACGGAAAAATCCAACACTTGGGAATTTTCCGGCAGGGGAAAAAGTGGGTATTTATATCCAGTCGAACTTTTTAACAGTTTCTAAAATATCCGGAAAAACATAAACGAAGTTAAATTATCCGATCAAATTAACGAATCCCCAATAAAACCCTAGAAAACTCAACACTTGAGTGGAATTAAAAAAAATCACAAAAAAAATTGCCAAGAAAGGACCTAAGAATAAATATATGAAATTTGAGGGACTAAGTCCAAATTTGGGCCGCCGAAGCGCCGCCAAACCCCTTGTTTGGCCGCGGTTCCGCGGTCGAATTATGGAATTAGGAGCCCAAACTTCACAGTAATTCTTAGTTTTTCCTTCTTATTTTTCTTCATATTTTTAATTCACAAAATTCAACAGTTTTGAAAAATGTACAGAGAGCGATTTTGCAATGGGGTTTCGGTTTGATCGGATTTCTAACTCTGTCTACGCATCGCCTAAGGCTCTAGCTAGGCTCTGATACCACTATAGGGTTCCTAGGAACGCTAATGAGGTCTCACAAGGCATCAACCATGCCAATTTCAAATTTTACAAGTGCCGAGAAACCCTAATACGGATCGTTAACTAGAATTTTAGGCGAAACAAATGCGAATAGTTAACAACTTAACTACAAGAACGGAAATACAACCTTTGTAGATCTGGTCCTCCACCTCCATAGCTCCGCAATGAAGTCTCCTCGCTGTCCAAATTGATTCCCGGGCTCTAGCGTCGGCTTCATCGGAGAAATGGGCGGGCTAGGTCATCGACTACGATGACGAAGATGATCTACGTCGAGGCATCACAAGATCAAGATCCCACTTCACCAAGTCATGAAACTTGTGAAGAAAACACCCTATACTACTTGGCAAGTGGTAGAGGATGAAGAAATAGGAAGTGGGTTCACTTTAGAATTGGATTTCTCACTCATTTTATCAAGTTGCTATTGATGGAGGCAAGCTTCTTCTTGAAGAAGAAGATGATGATGATGAAAAATGTTATGATAAGTTATTTTTCAAAAAGAAAATAAATGAATACTTATCATAAGGAAACCATGATTAGGTGTAGAGAATAGACCATGGTTAGTTGAATGGTTAGGGTTAAGAGATGAAGACAAAATGGTTGTTTTGGTCAAAGATGCATGAAGCTACAAGAACCTTCTAGTATGAAAGCAACCATTTCGCTTTTCTTTTCTTTTTCAACCAAAATAAATAGATAAAAGAATAAGTGAAATAAATCAAGTGAAACCCAAACCATTGACCAACCATGGTTTAAACCAAACATACACCCAAACAAGCATGTATCATCAAACATGATACAATCTTGTGCACAAAAGTATATCACATATACAATTTGTGTACATCAAGCGAGAAAATCCTTTTAAAGTGAACCAATACTAGTTAATGCAAAGTAATATATCAAATATATAATTATGCATTAAATCATTAAATCAACACTTGATTTAACGATCCGGTCATATCGCATATAACCGACTAATATCCAATGTATCGACTTATCGAATCAATCCATGATTCGATAACTAGGTTATATCGCATACAACCATTCGATACATTCATCGCGAGAATGAAATACGGTATCACATACACGCATTATTCTCGGTCCCGCACATATCTCATATGCGCTCCTATTTCGTTTCGCTTGAGCCAGGAAACCTCTGTGTAGGACTCTAAAGACTCGTCAATACGCCGGCAGCAGGTGATGATCATATCAAACACCCACAAGCCGCAAGCGGTCTGCTAAACGTAACGGTCACCTGGGTATTGAGCGATCAGAAGATCGACGAGCAAGCCCGCTCACACTCCTATGAATCCAACCAGTAACACTACCGTACAGTCCGGTCTGATAGTCTGATATGTCGCATATCTCGCCTAGGGGTGGTAAACGTCAGACCCCAATAGCTCGATAAGTCGTGTCGATATGAGGTCTATAACAGTTCGAGAAACTACAGGTAACACTTTCCAGTAAATCTCAGCAACCCTGGCCAGGGATTTCCGGTTATAGCCAATCGAACACAGCGCAACATCAACTCCCTATACCGGGAGAGACGAATCCCCTCCTATCGCTCATTGCCTCCATGTGATTCGGGACTGTACCCAAAAACCACCGTTTTGCACGCCCTCTTGGTCGTGGTAAGGTGGAAATCAAAGCACAGTGGGAACCACACAAGACTCTATGACGATCTCGGGTCAACAGACTACTCTGTACCAGTGTCACCAGAGAACTGCCATCTGACGTAAGGAGTTCTCGGCGAGTCCTTCCAGTGTACCCAGTCTCTACTGAGCACCCGTATATCATCTCTGATGTCAAACACCAATGGATATGGGATCATCCATTGCCCATCTGTATGGGTCGAGAAGGTATACGCTAGTCTACTCTGGTATATCGATGCCCCGTCTCGATATACCCACGACTAGGGACCTTGAAGGATGTACTTATGGACTACCATGTCCCCACTAGTATGATCCGCATCATAGTCCAGATAGTCAAGTACACATCCCAAGGGCTTTACCAACATGTAACAGAGAGACAATTTGTATACACGTTAAGGTAAAGATCAACCAGATAGCATACTATCATGTCTAGCAAGAAAGTCCTCCCTATATATGTCCAAGCATCCACTACAATATACATCCTATATATAGTAATGGCCTCTAGGGCATACATATAACTAACAGCTGTACCAGTGTCACCAGAGAACTGCCATCTGACGTGAGGTATAATACCATCTGGGAGTTCTCGGCGAGTCCGTTCAGTGTACCCAGTCTCTACTGAGCACCTGCATACCATCTCTGATGTCACACACCAATGGATATGGGATCATCCATCGCCCATCACATGGGTCGAGAAGATATACGCTAGTCTACTCTGGAATTTCGATGCCCCGTCTCGATATTCCCACGACTATGAACATTGAAGGATGTACTCATGGGCTACCCAGGCCCCACTAGTATGATCTACATCATAGTCCTGCAAGTCGAGTACACATCCTAAGGGGTTTATCAACATGTAACAGAGAGACAGAAAGTATACATGTTAAGATAAAGAGCTACCAGATAGCATACTATCATGTCGAGCAAGAAAATCATACCTATATATGTCCCAGCATCCACTACAATATACAATCCTGTGTACAGTAATGGCCTCTAGGGCATACATATAACTAACAGGATTGTCGTGAATGGATAGCCGGGGATGTGAGACGAGTGTTTCTTTCATTCAAATGTAATTTGTAAATTGTTGTAATATTCTTTTGCGGGGCACATCCGGGCTGAGGTTGTAGCCACCGTTGTATTATTTCATTTACTGTTTTCTGCTCCTAGGATAGACCCAAGATGGGGTGCAAAAACTACCGGGTACTTTGAAGTGTTTAGTGGCCTACTCACGTTGTTGATGGAGACCGTTTCACTTCGGGTACTAGGCGGATAGTTTGCCGTACCCGTAGGGGTCTAATGTGGGGTTTTGGCTATTTATCGCGACTGTGTAATCTGTCTTTCTTTGCAGGCTCAAAAGGAATGCGGATTCGTAGAAAATCCAATATGTTCATCTGTGATCTGGAATGCCTATTATAGCATCTGACTAATGTACAATATCTATATATAATAGCTATTAGACGTCACTTATGTTTTACAACCGCGCTAGCCCAGCCCCCGCTCTGTCGTTAGTTAAGTAACCTAACGGGTGAATGACGGGACCCAGTGGCGAATGCGGATGGCATAAGTGGACGTTATATTTTCGTCGTTTTCTGCAATGATAGGTTAATTTATGGGACGCATTATATTAATGCAAAATAAACCAAAGTTGAATCGTTGGAATAGTTTAAAAGAAACCACTCGGTTATTTTAAAACAGAGGATATTTTTTTAAATTGCAGAGGTTTAACAACTCCATTTTGTAAGTCCACGTTGCTCACCACGGTTCTTACGGGGAGGCGGAAACGGCGAAAAACAATTATTTAGCACAAGGCAACATGGATTAAAAGCCGGATCTTTGTTAAACTAGAAACTAACAAACTACTAGAGGCTTTAACTACTATGCCGTAGAAATTATACCTCACGAAACCGGTCCTTCGGGTCTTCATTCCGCTGTCCCGCTCGTCCGTCCAAGGTCCGAGGAACGATCCGGATCTTCGTCACCTCCGCGGCCTTCTTGAGTCGAAGACGATCCACCCGAGAGTTGTACACTGAGCTCCACCTCGAGCCGAGGCAACTAGGGCAACGAGATCGCTAGTCTAGATGCCCTAGGTTGTGCAGTAGAGATATATGGAAGTGTTTGTCTTTGTGGAATCTTTTTCTCTCAACACATGAGATGAAAAGAAGAAATCAAGAGGAGGAAGAAGGAGGAGCTAGCAACCATGAGAGCTTTTCTTTTCTTCTCACAAGAACAAGAGAGAGAATGAGAAATGAATTATGAGCTAAAGAAATGAACCATGGTTGCAATAATACTAAAACAACATCATCACAAATCCTATCATGATAAAATTGATGCTACATTGAATTGACCATTTTCATAATCAAAAAGAAAAAGAAAATCCAAAGAAGAGTGTAGATCTCTCATGAAGGTCAATGGTCACCACTGGTCAACGGGTCAACAATGTCAAGAGAGGTCATGGTGGTCAAATGGTCAATGCAATTAGCCATCACAAAATTATCACTAAAGGGATTAGTACATAATGTCTCCGGCTCATAGTGGTTTTGACCGAACGAATTGCCAAAACCCTAATGAGCCTGCCACATAACGGTTTTGGCCGAACCATCTGCCAAAACCCTAATGAGGCACCTCCTCCTTCAACGCTCCTCAAAACTGTGCATACACACCCGCATCCGCATTCCGTAGAATGCGAATGCACAGAAGACAAAACAAATCCATCTGTGCAATACTAGAATCCGGCTTAAACCAAAGCCCACTAGTATTGCCTGCCCGAACAGCATACGCATACAAGTGTACGTAAGTCATCGCAGCCCTGCCGTAAAACCATACGGCTACTGCACGTTTCGCTCAGTGCAGGGAAACTCTCTGTGTGGGACTCTAAAGACTCGACACTATGCCGGCAGTGGGTTTAACCACAGACCGCAAGCGGAACTAGCTGTACGTAACGGTCCCCAGGTAGATGTCGATAAGAAGGCCGATGAGGTAAACCCATCCGAACTCCTACTGAGCCTGTATGTGACAATCTCCGTACAGTCCAGTCTGTTTGTCTGATACATCGCATGGCGGGCCTAGGGGGTGGTGAACGTCGGTCCCCTAATAGCGGTATAAGTCGTGTCGGAGTGTAGCCCAGAACACCCTGAGATAACACTAGAAACCTACCAGTATATCTCGCTTGCCCTGGCCAGGGACTACTCGTGTAATGGCTCTCCTAGACACAGCGCGATATCAACCCCCAATACCGGGTGAGACGAATCCTGTCTAACCTTTACTGCCTCCAAGTGCTTCGGGACTGTACCCAACTACTACCTGTTTGCACGACTCCTTTGACCCGTGGTAGGGTAGTAATCTAAGTGCACTGGGAACACACTCAAGGTGAAGTGACAGTGTCAAGTCGGCGGACTAAGCTGTACTCATGTCACCTGGGAACTGATAACTGACGATAGGTATAATACCAACCAACAGTTCCCGACGAGTCCTGTCCAGTGTACTCGTAACCTAATGAGCACCCGCATACTATCTCTAGTACGACGTACTGATGGCTGTGGGACAGACCACCTCCCGTGCTGGGATGAGAAGCGTATACGCTAGTCTACTCCGGAGTATCGATGCCCTGTCTCGATAGTCCTATGACTAGGGACCTGTATAAGGACGTGCTTATAGATTACCCAGCCCCCACAAGTATGACTGCCATCACAACGCTGGTAATCAAGCAAAGATCCTAAGGGCTCTACTAATATGTATAAGCGATATGCTAAAAGAAACACATGCACATATTGAAGTAGAAACATACCAAGTAGCATACTACCATTTTAAGCAAGATTGTCTATACAACTGTGAATATCCCAAGCTTCCATTAAGTAATATACAAGCTAGTATGATACAATAATGGCCTCTAGAGCATATACACTAACAATCTCCCACTTGCACTAAGGCCATGTACTGGCGTATCGAAGACCTATCATCTCGATCAGCCGCTCGAACTGAGTCTGGGGTAGGGCCTTCGTGAGTGGATCTGCAGTGTTGTTCTTCGAATTTACTCTCTTCACCTCGATCTCCCGACGATCTACGATCTCCCTGATCAGGTGGTACCGCCTCAAAATGTGCCTGGACTTCTGATGGGACCTTGGTTCCTTCGCTAAAGCTATAGCGCCGTTGTTGTCGCAATACAGCGGTATTAGATCAACAATGGTAGGGACCACCTGAAGCTCCGTGAGGAACTTCTTCATCCAGACAGCTTCCTTTGCGGCATCGCAAGCAGCTATGTACTCCGCTTCCATAGTTGAGTCAGCAACGGTCTCCTGCTTGGAACTCTTCCAGCAAACCGCCCCTCCATTGAGGGTAAAGACATAACCCGACATGGACTTGGAGTCATCCTTGTCACTCTGGAAGCTGGAGTCAGCAAAGGCCTCGATCTGGAGGTCTTTTCCGCCATACACCAAGAACATCTCCTTAGTCCTTCTCAGGTACTTGAGAATGTTCATTACCGCTATCCAGTGTTTTCCCCTGGGTCCGACTGATACCGGCTTAAAACGCTCAATGCGTATTCTACATCTGGTCTAGTACATAACATCGCATACATTATAGAGCCTACCGCAGAAGCGTAGGGTATAATGGACATGCAATCCCTCTCCAAATCAGTCTTGGGAGACATCTCTTTGGAGAGGGTGATCCCGTGACAAGCCGGTAAATTACCGCGCTTGGAATCTTCCATACTGAATCTTTTCAGTATGGTGTCAATATACCTGGACTGTGAAAGTCCCAACATCCTCTTAGATCTATCACGATAAATCTGGATTCCCAGAATGTAGTTGGCATCGCCCAGGTCCTTCATGGAGAACCTCTGCGACAAGAATCCTTTGACTGACTGTAGCATAGGAATATCATTTCCTATTAGGAGAATGTCATCCACGTACAAGACGAGGAATACCACAGTTCTCCCTACAATTTTACTGTAAATGCATGATTCATCTGGGTTTTTGATAAAGTCGAATTCTTTGACAGTATCATCAAAGCTGATGTTCCAACTCCGCGATGCCTGCTTAAGTCCATAGATGGACTTGAGCAACTTGCACACTTTACCGCTGCTCCCACTCTGAATGAATCCCTCCGGCTGATCCATATAGACGCACTCTTCCAAATTTCCATTTAGAAAAGCCTTCTTTACGTCCATCTGCCAGATTTCATAATCATGGAAGGCAGCAATGGCAAGAAGGATCCGAATGGATTTCAGCATAGCCACTGGAGAAAAGGTCTCGTCATAGTCCAAACCAGGTCTTTGACGAAAACCCTTTGCAACAAGTCTAGCTTTATAGGTCTCAATCTGCCCATCTACACCAATCTTCTTTCTGAAGATCAATTTGCAGCCTACGGGTTTTAGCCCTTCTGGAGCAAAGTCCAAAGTCCAAACTTTGTTGGTGTACATGGACTCCATCTCGGTCCGCATTGCATCCAGCCATTTTACCGAGTCACCACTCTGAATGGCTTGCTGGAAGCTAGTAGGCTCACCATAATCCATAGTCCAATCCTCTCTATCCCCGTCTATGAGAAAACCGTAGTATCTCTTGGGCGGATGAGACTGCCTACTACTCCTGCGGAGTGGCGCTGGGATGTCCGGTTCTCTTGAAACTTCTGGTTCTTCCAAGCTTTCAGTAATAGCTTGTGGTTCTGGAATTTCTTCCAGTTCTACTACGCTCCCACTTGCTTCTTTTTCTAAAAACTGATGTTCCAGAAAGTGGGCATGACGAGAAACAAAAACCTTTTGTTGCTCTGCGTAATAGAAAAAATACCACCTGGAGTTCTTTGGGTATCCCACAAACTTACACAGTACTGAGCGTGCCTCGAGCTTGTCCGCATGCTGCTTTTTTACAAAAGCTGGACATCCCCCTATCTTCAGATACTTAAGACAGGGTTTCTTCCCACACCACATCTGATATGGTGTGGTAGGCACAGTCTTAGAGGGAACCTTGTTCAAAAGATATGCAGCTGATTCTAGTGCATAACCCCAGAAGGATCGCG
This sequence comes from Agapanthus africanus, assembly GCA_030015575.1. Taxonomy (NCBI): domain Eukaryota; kingdom Viridiplantae; phylum Streptophyta; class Magnoliopsida; order Asparagales; family Amaryllidaceae; genus Agapanthus; species Agapanthus africanus. Next base: position 190,626,270 of record CM057347.1, on the reverse strand, counting down.
GCAACTCAGCCTTACTCATCATGGATCGAACCATATCAAATAGGGTTCGATTCAGCCTTTCCGATACACCGTTGTGTTGTGGTGTGTATGGAGGAGTAAGCTGAGAGAGAATTCCATTCTCTTTTAAGTAGCCCAGAAACTCGGCACTCAAGTATTCACCACCTCGATCAGATCTCAGTGTCTTGATACTTTTGCCTGTTTGTTTTTCAACTTCATTCTTGTATTCCTGAAATTTCTCAAAGGCTTCGGATTTGTGCTTCATTAAGAAGACATGCCCATACCTAGAGAAATCATCTGTGAAAGTAATAAAGTATGAATAACCACATCGCGCATGGGTAGACAATGGACCACACACGTCACTGTGTATGAGTCCCAAGAGCTCGCTCGCTCTTTCTCCGTGTCTAGTGAACGGAGTCTTTGTCATCTTTCCCATGAGACAAGATTCACAAGTTGCATAAGACTGGTACTCGAACGGATACAAGTATCCTTCTTTATGTAACTTTGTCAACCGTGTCTCATTGATGTAACCCAGTCTACAATGCCACAGGAAAGCCTGATTTAATTCCGGAGACTTTATTTTAAGTGTGTTCTGGACACTGAAGACCTGAGCTTGATTCAAAACGTATATACCGTTTTTCAATGTACCTGACCCAATCAGAACTTGATTTAGGTGGATGTTTACTACATCGCCTACAAAAGTAAAATCATATCCTTCATTAGAAAGTAAGGATACAGATATGATATTACAAGTCGCACCTGGTACATAAAAACAGTCACGCAGAATCAATATCTGCCCAGTTGTCAGTCCTAGATGATATTCCCCGACGGATTCAGCATACATGCTCATTCCGTTAGCAACCCTGAGAGTCATATCACCTTTCTTGATAACCCTACGGGTTCTCAGAGCCTGTAACGAATTACAGATATGAGATCCTGATCCGGTATCCAATACCCAGGAAGTAGGGTTAACTGACATACAGTTCTCTATTACAAACACACCCGAAGCCGAAGCCACAACATGCTTCGAATTCTGGCTACTGGCTTTGCAAGCCCTGCAATCCTTCTGCCCATGTTCATTCCCGTAACAATAGGAACACCCCTCTTTTAGTACATCCATTCCCGAAACTTCTGCCCTTCCCTTTCTTTCTACTTCCCTGGTTTCCTTCATGGTAGTAGGTGTTAGTTATATGTATGCCCTAGAGGCCATTACTGTACATTGGATGTATATTGTAGTGGATGCTGGGACATATATAAGTAGGACTTTCTTGCTCGACATGATAGTACGCTATCTGGTTGCTCTTTATCTTAACATGTATACTTTCTGTCTCTCGGTTACATGTTGATAAAGCCTTTAAGATGTGTACTCGACTTTCAGGACTATGATGTAGATCATACTAGTGGGGCCTGGGTAGTCCATGAGTACATCCTTCAATGTTCCTAGTCGTGGGAATATCGAGACGGGGCATCGATAATCCAGAGTAGACAAGCGTATATCTTCTCGACCCATGTGATGGGCGATGGAAGATCCCATATCCATTGGTGTTTGACATCAGAGATGGTATGCGGGTGCTCAGTGGAGACTGGGTACACTGAACGGACTCGCCGAGAACTCCCAGATGGTATTATACCTCACGTCAGATGGCAGTTCTCTGGAAACACTGGTACAGCTTAGTCTGTTGGCCCGAGATCGTCATAGAGTCTTGTGTGTCTCCCACCGTGCTTTCATTTCCACCCTACCACGGCTCTACTGAGTCGTGCAAACAGGTGGTTTTTGGGTACAGTCCCGATTCACATGGAGGCAATGAGCGATAGGAGGGGATTCGTCTCTCCCGGTATTGGGGGTTGATGTTGAGCTATGCACGACTGGCCATAACTGGAAATCCCTGGCCAGGGTTGCAGTGATCTACTGGTAAGTGTTATCAGTAGTTTCACACATGTTATGGACCGTATATTGGCATGACTTATCGAGCTACTGGGGTCTGACGTTTACCACCCCTAGGCGAGATATGCGACATATCAGACTAACAGACCGGACTGTACGGTAAGTGTTACTGGTTGGATGCACAGGAGTGTGAGCGAGCTTGCTCGTCGATCTTCTGATCGCTCAATACCCGGGTGGCCGTTACGTTTAGTAGACCGCTTGCGGCTTGTGGGTGTTTGATATGATCATCACCTGCTACCGGCGTATTGACGAGTCCTACACAGAGGTTTCTTGGCTCAAGCGAAACGAAATAGGAGCGCATATGAGATATGTGCGGGACCGAGAATAATGCGTGTATGTGATACCGTATTTTATTCTCACGATGAATGTAACAATTGGTTGTATGCGATATAACCTAGTTATCGAATCAAGGATTGATTCGATAAGCCGATACATTGGATATTCGTCGGTCATATGCGATATGACCGGATCATTAAGTCAGGTGTTGATTTAATGATTTAATGTATAATTAGATATTTGATATATTACTTTGCATTAACTAGTATTGGTTCACTTAAGATGGATTTTCTCACATGATGTGCACATTGTATATATGATATAGTTTTGTGCACTTGTTTGTATCATGTTTGATGATACATGCAAACTTGGGTATGTGTATGCTTTAAACCTTGTTTAGGTTAATGGTTAGGGTTTAGTAATCTTTTATTAATTACTTATTCATTTTAGTTATCTTTTGGCAAAAATGAAATGGTGGCAAAATTTGTTCTTTACTTAAGCTTCATGAAGCTTCTTAGCTTTATCTACCATTTTGTTTTTTCCTTAACCTAACCATTCACCTAACCCTAGTTTATTCTCTACACTTAACCATGGTTGCTATATGATAAGGTCACTTGATTTATTATAATTAATCAATTGATTTTAATATGCTTATCATATTCTTTCTTCTTCTTCTTCTTCTTTAAGATGAAAAAAACCTTTGCTACCTTCAATGGTGACTTGAGAAAAAGAGTGAGAAATCCAAATCCAAAGTGAACCCACTTCCTATTTATTCATCCTCTACCACTTGCCATATTGTATAGGGTGTTTTCTTCATAAGTTTCATGACTTGGTGAAGTTGGAGCTTGATCTTGAGTTGCCTCGACGTAGATCATCTTCGGCATCGAATTCGACGACCTAGCCCAATCATTTCTCCGATGAAACCACCGCGAGAGTCTAGGATTCTGATGGGTACAGTGGAGGGACGTCATCACAGAGCTATGGAGGTGGAGAACCGGATCTACAAAGGTTGTATTTTCCGTTCACTCTTAGTTAAGTTGTTAACTAGCATCTTTATCGCCTTACCTCTAGTCAACGATCCGTATTAGGGTTTCTCGGCACATAGAAAATTTTGAATTGGCCATGTTTGATCTGTTATGAAACCTCATGGGTGTGCCTAGGAACCCTACAGTGGTATCAGAGCCTAGATAGAGCCTTAGGAGATGCGTAGACGGAGTTAGAAACCCGATCGAACCCGAAACCCTAATCCATGACCCCTCTCTATACATTTTTGAAAATTGTGGATTTTTCTGAATTAAAAATAACTGAAATATACAGCAGGAAAATATAAGAATTGTGGTGAAAAACGACCCCCTAAATCGTACATTCCACCGCGGAACCGCGGCAATAGCCTCCTTGGGCCGCGGTTCAGCGGCCGTACAGAGGGGATAGGTTATCATTTTTGCACCATAATTCCTATTTCTGTGATTTATATTTTATGGGTATTTTTATTTTGACTCAAGAGTTGAATGTTCTGGGGTTGTATTGGGGACTCGATGATTCGATCGGATTATTTAACTTTGTTTACTGTGTTTTTCCGGGTATTTTTAGAATATGTTAAAAAGTTCAACCGGATATAAATACCCACTTTTTCCCCTGCCGGGAAATTTTTAATTGTTGGATATTTCGTAGTTTAATGACGTTCTAAGTAGTGCAAGTAACACGATGGTCCCTCTAGAAGACAACAAACCTTAACTCGATTATGTGACCGTCTTGAACTGCCCTTTGAACCTTAGGGTTTGGGGCAGTACGGCGTGCCACATGTGAGGTGTTGGCTTGACCCTTCTACGGCTGGACCTTTGGTACTGAGGCACGAAGTGAATGTTTTTAAACTTATTTCATGTGTTGAGCTGTTTCGGGAAAACTTGGGTGTTCGATTGTTCGATCGGAAAGTTTAACATTTTCTATTTATCCGGAATGTGATGCAATAATTGGAATCCACAAGCAGTTATGAGATAACTGATTTGGATGTTATAAATCAAGCACTTTAGTCTCACTTGATCGGTTGCCACGGAATTTTGATGCGATCAAAAGTCCGTCGCAATCGCGTAACGTACGCGGATACTCGCCGGATAAACTTAATAGACAGCTACACCCCATAGCCCCGGCCAAGTGACTGTAGGAGAACCCCGTCGCCGAAAGCATCCGTTCGGGCGCTCACGGTAGCGGTGTTCCGCCTTAGTGCACTTCGTCGACGGTATCGGGGGTGCGACCGTCTACTAAAGTTTGCGACGAGCATTCATTCAGGATGTCGGGAATCTTGTTGAATTGCCCGACTTGATATTGAAAAGTGTTTTCGATAATGAGACTAAAATGCGGGGTTTATAACTGTTAGGCATGCGATGTTTAAGGAATTCATTTGGTTAGGCATGCGATGTCTAAAGAGTTTGCGGATTCCAACTGTTGTAGTTTTACACTTTCTTTTCTGTGAGCGTAAGTGTAATATGTGATATCGCCGGTTTCGTTGCTATATGTCAACGACAATTGGGATACGCATGTTTACTTACGTTGATGACATGTGATGTTATGTGTTGCTGGATATATTATATTGGATCGTCGTGTTTGAATAGCCGGTGGTTTTTATGTGAGACGAGTGTTTTTCATTTTCATTCATGTAAAAACTTGTATGTAATATTCTTTTATTGGGGCACTTCCAGGTTACGGAAGATGTCACCGTTGATGTATATTATTTACTTTTCCGCATTAGGATAGACCCAAGGAGGGGAGCACAAGTAACCGGGTTCTAGGGTCCAGTGGGAGACCATCTCGAGGAGTCGAGTCCGGGTCTCCTAACCCTAGAATTGGTAGGGTTGCTTGCCGCTCTCGTAGGGGTCTACGGGTGTGGGATTGGCTATTCATCACGACCGTGGAATCCGTGTTTTATACTGGCTCGTATTAAAAACACAGACGTCCTAGTATATCCAATATTTCATATGAAATTTTCTGCTGCGTTATCTGTGATGTGATCATGTGGTTTGTTCAGATAGATATAGTATATAGTATATATGATATATTATATAGACGTTGCTTATGTTTTGCACCCGCACTAGCCCTGCCTACCTCTGGCGTTAGTTACCTAACCTAACGGTGCAGACGGGACATCGAGGCGAATGCGGATGGCATAATCGTACGTTATATTTATCTGTGATGTTTAGGTGAACTTAAATGATGGGACATTCATTAATGAGATTAATGAAAGAAAATAAACCTAATTGATGTTGTGGAATCGAATTTCAAAATAAAAACAGGTAGCTACAGTTCTTACTTTGCATCGCGGTGTTCCTTGTAGAACATCCTGCACCTTATTCGATGAGGAAAGGACCGAGATCCCTTCACCGGGAGTGACTCCTTTGGCAATAACTGGCAGATGCTACACACTCGGTTTGTCTTTTGATTGCTTCTATAGTTTTTTCTTTGCACAGTGATATATATGATATATCCCGCACCTCATTCGACGAGGAAAGGGCCGACGATCCCTTCACCGGGAGTGACCCCTTTAGCAAAACTAGAAGAGCTTCAAAAACACTCCATTTAAAAACCATTTGATTCCGCAACGAGATCAAGTTCAAAGCGTTAAAGGTTTTCCTAAAAACCATCCGCAACCCTCCGTCATTTTAGGAAGTAGAGTACTTAGTATTCGTGCTGTGTTTGTTGACCTTAGTTAAGGCACAGTGTACGGTAGCTAAGTGATGTCTTCCTACACCGCATATGATGCGATTAGTTAGGATAGTCGCGTGACTTTGTTGACCTTAGTTAAGGGTCATGTGGGTGGGTCTAATTAATCATGAAATGAAGGGTAGAACTTGACTAGTGCTTATGATTTGTTGACCATCGTTAAGGTCATAGGTGCTAGGGGTAAAAACCTTTATTGGGAGTTTCAAGTGTTGAAATTTGCAATGAGATTGCATACCTTCTATATGATAGTTGGATCCCGATACCCACTGCGAGTAATTGTTACTCCTGGGAGAGTTTTGCACTTTGCAATTAGCCGATCAAGTAGGTGTCTAGAAAGGTGTCAACGGGGTTACGCCTCTGGGAAAATGAGGTTTACTGTAATTAGGTCCGCGCAAAAGCACGGGGAACCTCCCTCAAAGTACTGACACTGGCCTGGCTAAAAGATTGGCGAACTTGTAGAGTGTAATTAATCCCGGCTAGTCTTTCCTTTTAGGGTTTGAAGGAAGATTTGATAAAAACAGTGGGAGCCATCCTGATTAGATAAAATAATAACCAATCTGATCTTTCAAGAGCATACGCTGAGTGTTTTCTTCTCTCTCTCTCCAGGTAGCGACCATATCACGTCTTAATCAAGATAATAATACGGATATTTGACCGAACCCGCTTGTTATACTGAGCTGGGGAACGTTGGTCCCGCTCCAACTTATAATTGTTATAAGAAAAAGCAGGAAATTGGGGAATACCAAGATTCCCATGCCGCCCAAACGAAGAAAGTGCATATGATGCATCTCCTTCGGGTGTGTTCATTATACAGAACTGTTTCTCAGTGTCCTCTGCATCCTGGGTATCTGATACCAGATCAGGATCCTAGATATGTAATCTGTTACATAGGGCTACAGAAAGGCAGAGAACTGAGAACGGGTGATAAGTTTCATGAGGCAGAAAACGGTGCAAGTGTTGCAGCCAGGTCTGTTGGTCACTGTCACCCTATATTACAAATACATTGATTCTGAACAAATGCTATTAGATATCGAACCTGATATACAAAATCATATCAATCTCTTTATTTAGTAAAGAAATGATAAAATTTTGTATTGATGGATAATGTTTTGAACATTTCCTATTTCAAAAGTTGATCGGTTCAGGCACATTATCTAAAAGCATTGACGTTCTAAATCAAACTACAGTTCCTAGTATACAGAACACATACAAGAGGAAGAGTTCAGATATGAACGAATCCTTCTTGAGGCATTGTAGACTAGGTCATATCAATGTGACCCGACTAGCTTAAGTTACATTTAGATGCATATTTAAATCAGTTTGAATTTACATCTTGTGAAACTTGCCAGTCATGTCACAAAGATTAGATGACCATAGCTCTGTTTATCAAAGACAGAGAAAGAGTTAGTAAACTCTTGGGACTGATACATGATGATGTATGTAAGGTCTCCTGTCTACATATGCCAGGACCGGTTCTTTGTACCTCATTACATTCTCTGATGATCTTTCGAGATTCAGACCTATGTTCCTGTTGAAACACAAGACCGAACCTTTTGAGATATTCACAGAATATAAGTTAGAAGTAGAGAACCAAATACGGGTATAAGTATTATTGTAGGGTTCCTAGGCACTCTAGTGAAGTCTCACAAGTGATCAAACATGCACAAATCAAATTTTACGGGTGCCTACAAACCCAACTACGGATTGTTTACTAGATATTTAGGCGAAAACATAAACTAGTTAACATTTTAACTAAGGGATAATCGGAAGTACAACCTTTGTAGATCCTGTCCACCACCTCCACGGCTCCGCAATGAAGTCCCCTCGCTGTCCAAATCATGTCTTGGGCTCTAGCGTCGGCATCATCGAAGAATGGGCGGGCTTGATCGTCGGTTCGATGCCGAAGATGATCTACGTCGAGGCATCGCTAGAACAAGCTCCAACTTCACCAAGTCGGAAAAACTTGTGAAGGAAACACCCTATACTACTTGGCAAGAGGTAGAGGATGAAGAAATAGGAAGTGGGTAAACTTTAGTTTTGGATTTCTCACTAGACTTCATGACTTGCCATTGGAGTAGCAAGCTTTCTTCAATGTTGAAGAAGATGAAGAAAAAGAAGAAGATATGATAAGTTAAATTCAAAATAGAAAAGAAAATACAATACTTATCATATCTTTGACCATGGTTTAGTGTAGAGACTTAACTTAGGTTAGATGAGTGGTTAGGGTTAGGTATGAGACAAGAATGGTGACTAAAACAATGCTACATGAATCTTCAACTAAAAACAAGAATAGCCACCATTCATTTCTCATTTTCTTTTTCTTTTGAAATAAATAAAATAAAAAGATAAATGAAAAAGATGAAACCCTAATCACTAACTAACCATGGTTTAATACTTTACACAAAACCAAACAAGAATGTATCATCAAACATGATACAATCATGTGCACAAAGAAATATATCACATATACAACTTGCACAATTCAAGTGAGAAAATCCTTTTAGAGTGAACCAATACTAGTTAATGCAAAGTAATATATCAAATATATAATTATACATTAAATCATTAAACCAACACTTGATTCAATGATCCGGTCATGTCGCATATAACCGGCTAGTATCCAATGCATCGGCTTATCGAATCAATCCTTGATTCGATAACTAGGTTATATCGCATATAACCAATCGATACATTCGTCGCGAGAATGAAATACGGTATCACATACACGAATTATTCTCGGTCCCATACATATCTCATATGCGCTCCTATTTCGTTTTGCTTGAGCTAGGAAACCTCTGTATAGGACTCTAAAGACTCGTCAATACGCCGGCAGCAGATGATGATCATATCAAACACCCACAAGCCGCAAGCGGTCTGCCAAACGTAACGGCCACCCGGGTATTGAGTGATCAGAAGATCGACGAGCAAGCCCGCTCACACTCTTGTGAATCCAACCAGTAACACTTACCGTATAGTCCGGTCTGTTCGTCTGATATGTCGCATATCTCGCCTAGAGGTGGTAAACGTCAGACCCCAATAGCTCGATAAGTCATGCCGATGTAGGGTCCATAACATTCGTGAAACTACTGATAACTCTTACCAGTATATCACTGCAACCCTAGCCAGGGATTTCCTGTTATGGCCAGTCGAGCATAGCACAACATCAACCCCCAATACCGGGAGAGACGAATCCCCTCCTATCGCTCATTGCCTCCATGTGAATCGGGACTGTACCCAAAAACCACCTGTTTGCACAACTCAGTAGAGCCGTGGTAGGGTGGAAATCAAAGCACAGTGGGAGACACACAAGACTCTGTCACGACCCAGAATTGGCCCGTGACGGCCCTAATACTACGCAACGCCCAAAGACGCACCGCAGTAAAAGAAAGCCAAACCCAGAAATCTAAACCATGAAAAATCCGGAAAAGATAATATTAGATTTGAAACAATTGAAATCGCAACCCAAATTCTTTAAAAGTCTTACTTTCTTTCTTTAAAGTTTTAGCAACACCCCATTTTTGTAAAGACAAGTCAAGATGAATGCAACACAAAAATAATGACAGTAGAGAAAAAGCTGTATATAAAAGACATCAAATCCACAATAATACACATAACGTCCTCACCAAGTCTCTATGTCAACAATACAGTAGTAGATGGAGAGTACAAAATACAACGAATATACAATATGAAATACAGATAACCATCTAACCCACCTAAGCAAAATGGTACTGTGAGCTGATGCGATATCTGTAGCAAAAAGGTGGTAGCTGGATAGCTGAATAGAGGAATAGCCTGCCTCGACTACTCTGGGGAAAAACCTGAAACACCTGTGGCACAACGGGGGTGAGTTGCCAACTCGTGAATAGTATAAAACATATGCAGGTAATCGCAGGAATGCACGTACAGCATGAATCTAAGATATGCGATTACAATAATAATATGTCATGCAATGCTGAAATAAGGAGAGTACGCTAGCAGGTACAATCAATATATGAAGTAATGATGGCATGATAATAGTGTGCAATGACTATGCAATAGAGATATGAGAAAGCAATATGCAACCATCATAAGGGTACACTACAAGTACTACCAATATATGAATCTGTGCATAAAGTAGGTAAAAGTGAGGTATGAGGTGGAATATGTCATTTCCCACGGAAACCTGACGTCGTGGCAGGATCACTATCCAACAAGATACTCCAATCCCAAATCCTCAAACCAGCCCCCACATAGGGCACTCACATCATATAAGTCTCGCATCTCCTCAATGTACAATATCGAGTAATCTCCTATATCCCGAATGTACAAATCACCAATCACATAGGTATATCCAATGTCCAAGTCCCCAATGAATCACCTAGTATCCCAAGTCCAATCTCAAGTAAGAATCTAACATCCTAAAGATATATATGTACAGAAATAAATATGATGGGGGCAATACACATATATTAGCGTCCCATTCCACTAATATTGGTGTAAGGGTATATATAACAACGGCTAAATCCCCTGTTATATATACAAAAAGGGATGAAAGAAATATCATGAAACCGCGTGCCAAGCATCGACACAGAAATCCTCGTATATCGGGCTCCGTCAGTCCGGATCAGCCCACGGGGTCCGTCTGCGGTATCGGCCCTCGGCCCTGCCAGTACAGATCCTCCCGCATCCATCTCTCGAGCCAGTAGCCTCCGGACAACTGCCAGGTCCAAACAATCACCGGTAGGTACTCGCCCGCCTCCAGGCTCAATCGGAAAACCCATCGATCTTCTTACCGAGGGGAACCATACCGGGCCCCACCATGTACTCTCATACGGCAACCACACCTCGTATGGAGTAGATAATCAGCACCGATAAAACTCATGGGGGACGCTCAAATATCATATCAAGGAAACCGGGTTGTTACATGTATGCATAATTTCATGAACTCCCGCAGTTCCCAAATCCCGAAAACATCATATAAAATCCAGATAAACAATGCATAAATCCAGGAATAAATGTATGCGATATATCTGAATGCGAGCAGGTAAACATAAGTATATAGCTAAATCAGATGTATGCGAAAACACGATAAGGTACAGCTAAGTAACATCAGTAAATGTGAATATGCAACAACAACTGAATATGTATCTAACATGCAGGTGTAGCAAAGTATAGGTATCTTCCTATAGGAACTGATGTCGTATACCCCCCTGGGTATAAGTAACATATGTAGGAAATCCCTCCCGGTGTAGGTAAAATATGTAGGAGGTATACCTGTATCTGTATCGCAAAGTGAAAATATACCTATCACTAAAGGTATGATACACTATAGGTATACCGATAAGCTAGGTGTCAAGTGTGACAAGCAATGGTAGCTATAAGGGGTAGTGTGTGACATGGCAATTATTGACGGCGTGTGTGTAGCATGCAATCCGTGCTCGTGCAACATGAACCGTCAATAATGTGTGCAGTGTCCTACAGCTGCTAGTCACAGTATATAACTATATCAAAGAATGCAGTAAATGCGCAATTCTATAATGACGTAGAATGTGCGACAGGTAATTGAATCCTAGCCCAGACGCATAACGCCATGCGGGCGATTCCCCTGTAGATGTTATATCTACTCACCTATACTCCACGCTAGGTGAATCCTACCATCTGCTCCCCCAGTAGCCGTGTCCGTAGCTCCTGCCGGCAAACCTGTAAATACGACATGAATATCACATATAAGCCAAAATATTCCGCGAAACGCGATATCGAATCGAAACGAGAAACTCGCGTCGCGAACTAAACGCGCGTGTGCACGATACGCTGAATCGTGTGTGTACGCGTCAAAAACCCATCGCGACACGCCGCGATACGCTGGATCACAGAACCCACTCACGTATCGCGCGTATCGCGCAAACACAACGGACATGCAAAACGACATATAGCCCCAGATTTTCCTACAGGTAAAATATCACAAAACTAGACATGCCAAAGACCAGGACAACATAGCAGGGACCCCTAGCCAAAAACCCAACACCCAATTCCCCAACTTGGCCGCAATTTGCGGCCAAACTGAAGAAATTGGCGGCCTCAGTAGGGAATGGGGGTCTCGTATTCTGGTGGTGTCATCTATACCTAGTGTACATGCTCCAGTTTCCTCAATTTTAACCTGAAGGCATCGGGCCTAAAGCAGATCACAAATGTCACAAATATAACTTTAAAATCACCAATTTGCACAATTAAGAAATCTTATGGTATTTTAGTGTAATCTGGGGATTTCTCAGTTGGAGTAGCCTTGTTAACACTTAATTAGACTAGGGTAGCTAACACAATCAACAATTTCCCAAAATTCCACTTAAACACCATAATCTAGCACTAAAATAGCTATTTAACACTAACCGAAGCTAATAAACATACAAACTAAGTAACTAGGGAAAAGGGTTTAGAAATATACCCAAAAGGGACCCTAGAGAGCAGGAGAAGAAGTGTGAGGAGCTGCTCCAAGTTGCTGGAGCTCCTGCTGTTGCTGCTGCTTGCCTGTGCTGCTGCTGCTGCCTCTGAAGCTGCTGCTGCTGTTGCCTTGCTGGTGCTGCTGCTTCTGCTGTTGTTGTGAGTGTGTGTGTGTGTGTGAGAGAGTGAGTGAAATGAGAGAAAAGAGAATGAGAAGTGAGAGAACTAAACAAGGCTAACCCCTCCTCTCTTCTCACTCCCTCTCACCTCATTAAATGAGGCATGGGCAAAGCCATGATGCCCATGCTCTCTCTCTCTCTCTCTCTCAAAGTCAACCAAGCACAAAACAAAAATTCAAAATAAAACCCCTTTTTAAATTCATTTACATTTAAAAACCATCATGCTTAAAACCCATACTATTAACAACCATAACACTTAAACTAATCTTAAAACTAACTTAAGACAAATGGTTAGCTAACCATGATTGCTAATCATGTTTAACCCCAAAAACAACCCTAGTTATCATGCACAAGTGTGTGTGTGCCTAATAAAATTCTAATAAAATACACAATAATTAGGATAAAATATTTAAAACTTAATTTGGTAAACTTTTTATTAAAAACCATATATTAAAATATAATTAGCTACAAAACACATTCTAAGGTGTTACAATCTCCCCCCCCCCTTAAAAGAAATTCGTCCCCGAATTTAAAAATATTCTGATACGCATACCTTCAAAGAGAAGATTAAAATCCTCAAATCTTGCTCGCAGCCTCCCAAGTGACTACCTCACTATACGGCTACGTCCAAGAAAACCCTTCACAGATGGCAAGACCTTTGACCGACGTTTCTCCACCTGTCAAGCCATTAACACACATGGCTGCGGGTGAACGAAAGATCGCGTCCAGCTAAATGGTCTGGTGCCAATTCATGTGAGAAAGGTCAAGAAGGTAGTTGTAAAATATCATCACAAGGAATACGGGGTGAAAATCCAATAATCTGGGCGGAAGTGCCAAATTGAAGGCAACGAAACTAACTCGCTTATAGGATCTAAAAGGACCTAAAATCCTGGGATAAGCTTCCCAACATCCAACACGTCATTCGTCGGAAGGTCCATAGGAATACATGATCTGTCCTACGAACTCGAGTCTATGACCAACACCGTCGTCATAAGACCTCAGTTCGAAATGGACAATCCCCATCCTGTCCTAACACAACTGGACCGTCTCCGAAATCTCAAGACTAGTTGGGGTTCAAAGTCCTACTTACGCAGAGTCAGAAAAACAGCAGGCTGGTGGTCGACACGACCTAACCCTTAGCCTAAGGGTGGCCAATTTGAGTGTCTCCTGATAACAGCTATCAAAGGAGAACCCTAACAATGGCGAGTGACGATCCCCAAGCTGTCGACGACAAACAACACAAACACACAGCTTTAACAAAACAACTGAGCAAACTGAGTATAACCGGACGACAAGAATCCGAATGGAGTCACACCCTATCCAAACTTGGGTAGAAACCATAACGAAATTTGTGGAGGTCTGCTCCCATTCCTACTTCGGAACGGTAAACGATTGCAACTCTCCAGCCGGCCTCAGATGCTCGACTTAAGCACACAACAAGACTGACACCTTGAAACGAAACCTGAACTTCTCTTTACATCCCTGTCCACTCGTAACTATCTCACAAGTCACGCCAAAACTGGTGGAACTCGAATGCATATAGAGAGTTGACAGATGTGCATGTTCTAGGATTACACGTCTCTGCCCGATGAAACCAGGTAGACACAAACGCGTCCCAAACTTAGCACATCATTGTCACAAATCAAGGTCTCCGAATCGTTACCCAGCCGAGTGTGCTCAAGTACCTCTGACGTACGAGCTTCGACGGGCGGTGTCTCGCGAAAACGATTCAAGGGAAATGGTCGGGCGCGGACATGAGCAAGCTGTCCCCTCCGTAGAGACGAACTAAGCTATACTCAACGATCACACAAAAACTGTAAATCTGCAGAAGACTAACACAACAATCCAAATCTGCTGCAGGAAGATGTACATTAAGCCCTAGTGGTCCGTGGAAAATCTGATACGACTCTCAAACAAGAAGTGTCTCCAAATTTCCAACGCAAAACCACCGCGGCCATCTCCAGATCATGAGTGGAATATCCTTCTCGTACTTCCTCCAAATGTAGGGAAGCAAAAGCGATGACTCTGTAGGGTCACATCAGTATACCCTCGAGCCACTCAAGAAACATTACAGTTAAACAACAAAGTCGCCCGAACCAAAGGCAAAGAAAGACTGATGCAGTTGCTAACTGAATCTTCAACTGCTGAAAACTCCGTACACATGCCTCAGTCCAAAGAAAAGAAACCTCCTTACTGGTCAATTCAGTCGACGGTGCAGCACTACTCTAGCAATCCTGCATGAAACGGCGGTAAAAACCTGCTAAGACCAACCATCTGCGGATCCCCGTCCTGCACACGAGTCTGGGCCTAAGCTGTACGGCCACGATCTCCCTCGGAACCATACGAAACCGTCTCCCGTGACTACAAGACCTAGGAGTCAACACAAACAAGCCTGAAGAAACACTCCGAGAATTTAGCAACTGCTGGTGCTCTCCCAGCATCTGCATAACAAATCCTCAAGCGCTACTCCTGTCCCTCAAGACACATTAAGTAGACCAGGGTGTCGTAAGTAACACAACAGAAACTGGTCGAGGAACGGCCTACAAAAATCTGGTTCATCACATCTACGAATGCTGCTAGGGCGACAGTGAATCCAACGACTCACCAAAAACACACAAAGCCCGTAGCACGCACAAGGCAGTCTTCGGAATGCCATCATCCGAATCCGCAATAATGATGACCCGATCCCAAACACACTTAGAAAAATGTCTCGCACACTGGAGCTGATCGAAGAAATCGCCACGGCAAGGTGAAGGATACCTATCCGCACCGTAAGCCGGTTCAATTGACGATCCGTCGATACGCAACCCTAAACTGCCGTCTTTCTCCTCGACGAACAGAAATAGGAGTTTCCAAAAGCGAAACACTCAGACGCACAAAACTCCCCAAACCAAAACTCTGCAGCTGATCCTTTAAGCTCCCTCAGCTTCGCCGGCCCATCCGGAACAACGTCGGAGAAACTCTCGCACGAAAGGAATCCGGTCCAACAATCCCACTATGGCTCCGGTATCACGAATGAACGCCAAGAATCCACGACATCTCCTCAGTAGCCGACTAGCGAAAAAGGCTGAATTCAAGCTGTGAAAGGCGGCACAACTATCCACCTGCACAACAAGAACTGACTTGCCGGGGAAAACAAACCTGACTGTTTCCTCACGGTAGTCCACAGACGCCTAACACGTAGTTAACCAGTCCGTGCCCAGGAGAACGTCAAATCCAACATCTCTAGAAGGATCAAAACGACGGACGAATCTCTACCTCCTATCCGCTTGGCACAAAACTGAAATACGTGTCGCGCAACAAAAGGATCGCTGACAGAAGTTAAAACAACTACTACCAATCTACCCAACAACGGTACAAGAAAGAGGACAACGAATACATCAAAAAAAACAAATAACTCGAGGTACCTGAAAACTCCATATTGGACGTCTGCGCGTCCCGATGAGTAGAAGCAAACTCCTGCGTCTGCCCTCCACTCGCAGCTGGATGAACTCCTCTGGTAAACTGAGCCCTCTGAGCGAATCTTCCACGTCCACGGCCTCTCTGAAAACGATCATGACGAGGTGCTAAGGAACAGTCCCTGACGAAGTGCTGAAGGCTCCCGCATCGAAAACATCCACGTGCTGACTGCTGACCATCCTGGGGATGAGAGCTGAACGACTGTCCTCGTCCTAAGCCTCTGTTACTCCCGCTACGGCCACGAAATCTGTCTCGACGACCAAACCTCTGTCTCTGGGCTGGTACGCTGGTACGAGTCCTCCACTGTCCTGGAATATGTGTCTCGTCAACTGGAGCTGCAACCACTGGTGCCATGTAGGTGACGGACTGTTGCATGCTGACTGTAAGGGACAGCTGAGTAACAGGGGTGACAACCTCCTGTCGTAGCTCCCGAACGACGTCAACTAAAGAACTCATCGTCTGGCGGAACTCCTGCATCTCTACCAAAAGTCTATCCATGGTATAGGTCGTAGGCTGATCCGTCTGCACCTGTGCAACTAGAGTGCCATCCTGGTCAGTACTCGACTCACCCGAGCCAACTCTGACCTCGGCCCTCGCTGCATCGCTCTGAGTCCCCATAGTCATCGGCGGCAAAGCTAAGCAAATGGATATAAGATGAGATCCGATAAGTATGGGGAATTCGAATCTCAAAGATATGAATCATCAAGGAAGGAATGTCAAGCAAATTGTACTTAGGTCACTTAATGCGAAGTACCGCGCTGTGGGTATGCTGCAGACATACACACACTACGTTACTCTTCTTAAGCTACCTACTCCATCATTCTATGGTCATCCTACACTCCGAAAGGTAAAACCTAACGCTCTGATACCAACTTTGTCACGACCCAGAATTGGCCTGTGACGGCCCTAATACTACGCAACGCCCAAAGACGCACCGCAGTAAAAGAAAGCCAAACCCAGAAATCTAAACCATGAAAAATCCGGAAAAGATAATATAAGATTTGAAACAATTGAAATCGCAACCCAAATTCTTTAAAAGTCTTACTTTCTTTCTTTAAAGTTTTAGCAACACCCCCTTTTTGTAAAGACAAGCCAAGATGAATGCAATACAAAAATAATGACAGTAGAGAAAAAGCTGTATATAAAAGACATCAAATCCACAATAATACACATAACGTCCTCACCAAGTCTCTATGTCAACAATACAGTAGTAGATGGAGAGTACAAAATACAACGAATATACAATATGAAATACAGATAACCATCTAACCCACCTAAGCAAAATGGTACTGTGAGCTGATGCGATATCTGTAGCAAAAAGGTGGTAGCTGGATAGCTGAATAGAGGAATAGCCTGCCTCGACTACTCTGGGGAAAAACCTGAAACACCTGTGGCACAACGGGGGTGAGTTGCCAACTCGTGAATAGTATAAAACATATGCAGGTAATCGCAGGAATGCACGTACAGCATGAATCTAAGATATGCGATTACAATAATAATATGTCATGCAATGCTGAAATAAGGAGAGTACGCTAGCAGGTACAATCAATATATGAAGTAATGATGGCATGATAATAGTGTGCAATGACTATGCAATAGAGATATGAGAAAGCAATATGCAACCATCATAAGGGTACACTACAAGTACTACCAATATATGAATCTATGCATAAAGTAGGTAAAAGTGAGGTATGAGGTGGAATATGTCATTTCCCACGGAAACCTGACGTCGTGGCAAGATCACAATCCAACAAGATACTCCAATCCCAAATCCTCAAACCAGCCCCCACATAGGGCACTCACATCATATAAGTCTCACATCTCCTCAATGTACAATATCGAGTAATCTCCTATATCCCGAATGTACAAATCACCAATCACATAGGTATATCCAATGTCCAAGTCCCCAATGAATCACCTAATATCCCAAGTCCAATCTCAAGTAAGAATCTAACATCCTAAAGATATATATGTACAGAAATAAATATGATGGGGGCAATTCACATATATTAGCGTCCCATTCCACTAATATTGGTGTAAGGGTATATATAACAACGGCTAAATCCCCTGTTATATATACAAAAAGGGGTGAAAGAAATATCATGAAACCGCGTGCCAAGCATCGACACAGAAATCCTCGTATATCGGGCTCCGTCAGTCCGGATCAGCCCACGGGGTCCGTCTGCGGTATCGGCCCTCGGCCCCACCAGTACAGATCCTCCCGCATCCATCTCTCGACTCTGTCCAGTAGCCTCCGGACAACTGCCAGGTCCAAACAATCACCGGTAGGTACTCGCCCGCCTCCAGGCTCAATCGGCAAACCCATCGATCTTCTTGCCGAGGGGAACCATACCGGGCCCCACCATGTACTCTCATACGGCAACCACACCTCGTATGGAGTAGATAATCAGCACCGATAAAACTCATGGGGGACGCTCAAATATCATATCAAGGAAACCGGGTTGTTACATGTATGCATAATTTCATGAACTCCCGCAGTTCCCAAATCCCGAAAACATCATATAAAATCCAGATAAACAATGCATAAATCCAGGAATAAATGTATGCGATATATCTGAATGCGAGCAGGTAAACATAAGTATATAGCTGAACCAGATGTTTGCGAAAACACGATAAGGTACAGCTAAGTAACATCAGTAAATGTGAATATGCAACAACAACTGAATATGTATCTAACATGCAGGTGTAGCAAAGTATAGGTATCTTCCTATAGGAACTGATGTCGTATACCCCCTGGGTATAAGTAACATATGTAGGAAATCCCTCCCGGTGTAGGTAAAATATGTAGGAGGTATACCTGTATCTGTATCGCAAAGTGAAAATATACCTATCACTAAAGGTATGATACACTATAGGTATACCGATAAGCTAGGTGTCAAGTGTGACAAGCAATGGTAGCTATAAGGGGTAGTGTGTGACATGGCAATTATTGACGGCGTGTGTGTAGCATGCAATCCGTGCTCGTGCAACATGAACCGTCAATAATGTGTGCAGTGTCCTACAGCTGCTAGTCACAGTATATAACTATATCAAAGAATGCAGTAAATGCGCAATTCTACAATGACGTAGAATGTGCGACAGGTAATTGAATCCTAGCCCAGACGCATAACGCCATGCGGGCGATTCCCCTGTAGATGTTATATCTACTCACCTATACTCCACGGTAGGTGAATCCTACCATCTGCTCCCCCAGTAGCCGTGTCCGTAGCTCCTGCCTGCAAACCTGTAAATACGACATGAATATCACATATAAGCCAAAATATTCCGCGAAACGCGATATCGAATCGAAACGAGAAACTCGCGTCGCGAACTAAACGCGCGTGTGCACGATACGCTGAATCGTGTGTGTACGCGTCAAAAACCCATTGCGACACGCCGCGATACGCTGGATCACAGAACCCACTCACGTATCGCGCGTATCGCGCAAACACAACGGACATGCAAAACGACATATAGCCCCAGATTTTCCTACAGGTAAAAAATCACAAAACTAGACATGCCAAAGACCAGGACAACATAGCAGGGACCCCTAGCCAAAAACCCAACACCCAATTCCCCAACTTGGCCGCAATTTGCGGCCAAACTGAAGAAATTGGCGGCCTCAGTAGGGAATGGGGGTCTCGTATTCTGGTGGTGTCATCTATACCTAGTGTACATGCTCCAGTTTCCTCAATTTTAACCTGAAGGCATCGGGCCTAAAGCAGATCACAAATGTCACAAATATAACTTTAAAATCACCAATTTGCACAATTAAGAAATCTTATGGTATTTTAGTGTAATCTGGGGATTTCTTAGTTGGAGTGGCCTTGTTAACACTTAATTAGACTAGGGTAGCTAACACAATCAACAATTTCCCAAAATTCCACTTAAACACCATAATCTAGCACTAAAATAGCTATTTAACACTAACCGAAGCTAATAAACATACAAACTAAGTAACTAGGGAAAAGGGTTTAGAAATATACCCAAAAGGGACCCTAGAGAGCAGGAGAAGAAGTGTGAGGAGCTGCTCCAAGTTGCTGGAGCTCCTGCTGTTGCTGCTGCTTGCCTGTGCTGCTGCTGTTGCCTCTGAAGCTGCTGCTGCTGTTGCCTTGCTGTTGCTGCTGCTTCTGCTGTTGTTGTGAGTGTGTGTGTGTGTGAGAGAGTGAGTGAAATGAGAGAAAAGAGAATGAGAAGTGAGAGAACTAAACAAGGCTAACCCCTCCTCTCTTCTCACTCCCTCTCACCTCATTAAATGAGGCATGGGCAAAGCCATGATGCCCATGCTCTCTCTCTCTCTCTCTCTTTCAAAGTCAACCAAGCACAAAACAAAAATTCAAAATAAAACCCCTTTTTAAATTCATTTACATTTAAAAACCATCATGCTTAAAACCCATACTATTAACAACCATAACTCTTAAACTAATCTTAAAACTAACTTAAGACAAATGGTTAGCTAACCATGATTGCTAATCATGTTTAACCCCAAAAACAACCCTAGTTATCATGCACAAGTGTGTGTGTGCCTAATAAAATTCTAATAAAATACACAATAATTAGGATAAAATATTTAAAACTTAATTTGGTAAACTTTTTATTAAAAACCATATATTAAAATATAATTAGCTACAAAACACATTCTAAGGTGTTACAGACTCTATGACGATCTCGGGTCAACAGACTAAGCTGTACCAGTGTCACCAGAGAACTGCCATCTGACGTGAGGTATAATACCATCTGGGAGTTCTCGGCGAGTCCGTTCAGTGTACCCAGTCTCCACTGAGCACCCGCATACCATCTTCGATGTCAAACACCAATGGATATGGGATCATCCATCGCCCATCGCATGGGTCGAGAAGATATACGCTAGTCTACTCTGGAATATCGATGCCCCGTCTCGATATTCCCACGACTAGGAACAATTCAAGGATGTACTCTTGGACTACCCAGGCCCTACTAGTGTGATCTTCATCATAGTCCTGGAAGTCGAGCACACATCCTATGGGCTTTATCAACATGTAATCAGAGAGACAGAAAGTATACATGTTAAGATAAAGTGCAACCAGATAGCGTACTATCATGTCGAGCAAGAAAGTCCTTCCTATATATGTCCCAGCATCCACTACAATATACATCCAATGTACAGTAATGGCCTCTAGGGCATACATATAACTAACAATCTCCCACTTGCACTAGGGCCATCTGTAGCAGTGGTTGCAGTATCACATACTCAACCATCCCCTAAAAGTCTCTCTTTGGGAAAAAGGCCTTCGTGAGTGGATCCGCCGTGTTGTCCTCTGAGTCCACTCTCCTAACCTCGATCAACCTGGAGATCAACTATCTCCATGATCAGGTGATGCTTTCTCAGAATATGTCTGGGTCACTGATGGGACCAGGGTTCCAGGGCCTAAGCCACACTTCCATTGTCATACAATGGCAGGAACCAAGTTCATCTTATGAACCAAAATACACCCAAACTGCCTCTTTGGTAGTATCTTCAATAGCGATGTTACCATCCTTTATCGTCTAGTTTGCCACGGTATCTAGCTTGGAACTCTTCCAACATACCGTCCCTTTACTGAGGGTAAAGACAGTGCCTGTGACTGACATTCAGTCGTCTTTATCACCCAGGAACACTTCCAGTGATTCTCCCCAGGATCGATTGATACAATCTCACTATATCTAGTGAGAACTCTAATATCCCTTTAGATTTATCTCATAGGTCCAAATCTCAGAATTTAGGAGGTATCATCTTTATCCTATTTGGAGAATCCTTGTGATAATAGGAGATTGATCGATCGTAGTATAGGAAACTCTTTTCCTATCAAGAGTATGTTGTCTACGTACAATACGAAGATGACCACCTTACTCTCTACTACCCTTTTGTATATACAAGGTTCGTCTACAATTTTGATGAAGTCAAACACTTTGACTATCACATCAAAACAGACGTTCCAACTCCGCAATGCCTGCTTCATCATGTAAAGCATCTTGCACACGTTTCCGCTGCTCCCACTGTTTACGAAGACCTCTGGCTGTGTTCTTATAGACGTTCTCTTCTAAATCAGTATTTAGAAAAGCAGTCATGGCACCCAACCGCCAGATATCGTAGTCATGGTATGTAGCCGTGGTAAGTAGGATCTGGATAGACTTAAGCATAGCTACTGGAAAAAGGTTTCATCATTATCCACGCCTGGTCGATGACGAAAACCTTTAATAAGTCTAGCTTTGAAAGTCTCAACTTTTCCATCTATACCAAGTAATCTTCTCAAGATTTACTTGCTCCTGATGGGGATTTAACCCTTCAGATATAGCAGCTAAAGTCCATACTTTGCTGGTGTACATGGATTCCATCTCAGATCGCTAAGCATCCAGCCATTCTTACAGAGTCCCTACTCTCGATGGCCTGCTCGAAACTAGTTGGGTCATCATCTCATGATGCAATCCTTGCTCCCACTGTCATCGAGAAACGGAGGTATCTCTCAGGAGGATGAGGAACCCTACTAGATCGGCGGAGTGGCTGAGGTTCGTCGGAAACTATTGAATCCTTTGGTTCTACCAAATCATTATCAGTTTTGCACAGCTGGAACCTTTCCAGTTCTACAGAACTGATCTTGCCTCGATCTTGTCCGGATTTTGCTTTTGACATAGGCCGGACAATCCCAAATCTTAACTTACTTAAGAGATAGGCTCTTCCCATACCATATCTCATATGGAATGGTAGGCACTGATTCGAACCTAATTGAATAGGTATGCAGCTTCTCAAGTGCATAACTCCCAAAAGGAAATAGGTAACTCAGTAATACTCATCATAGAGCACACGATATCTAATATTGTGTGATTGCTCCGCCCCGATATACCATCGTGCTATGGTGTATTCGGAGGAGTAATGCTGAGAGAGAATCTCATTCTCCTTTAGAATAGTCCAGGATTTCCATGCTCAAGTATTCTCCTCCTTGATCATATCAAAGGATATAATACTTATACCCGTATATTGGTTCTCTACTTCTAACTTATATTCTGTGAATATCTCAAAAGGTTCGGACTAGTGTTTCAACAAGAACATATGTCTGAATCTGAAGAGATCATCAGAGAACGTAATGAAGTATAAAGAACCAGTCCTGGCATGTGTAGACAGGGGACCTTACATACATCAACATGTATCATCCCAAGAGTTCACTAACTCTTTCTCTGTTTCTTAGTAAACAGGGCTATGGTCATCTAATCTTTGTGACATGACTGGCAAGTTTCATAAGATGTAAATTCAAACTGATTTGAATATGCATCTAAAATGTAACTTCAGCCAGTCGGGTCGCATTGATGTGACATAGTCTACAATGCCTCAAGAAGGATTCATTCATCTCTGAACTCTTCCTCTTGTGTGTGTTCTGTATACTAGGAACTGTAGTTTGATTTAGGACGTCAATGCTTTTAGATAACGTGCATGAACCGATCAACTTTTGATATAGGAAATGTTCAAAACATTATCCAACAATACAAAATTATATCCTTCTTTACTAATAAAGAGACTGATATGATTTTGTATATCAGGTTCCGTATCTAACAGCATTTGTTCAGAATCAATGTATTCGTAATACAGGGTGACAGTGACCAACAGACTTGGCTGCAACACTTGCCCCGTTTTCTGCCTCATGAAACTTATCACCCGTTCTCAGTTTTTCTACCTTTTTGTAGCCCTATGTAACAGATTACATATCTGGGATCCTGATCCGGTATCATATACCCAGGATGCAGAGGATACTGAGAAACAGTCCTTTGTAATGAACACACCCGAAGGAGATGCATCATATGCACTGTCTTCGTTTGGGCGGCATAGGAATTCTGGTATTCCCTAATTTCCTGCTCTGTCTTATAACAATTATAAGTTGGAGCGGGACCAACGTTCCTCAGCTCAGTATAACAAGCGGGTTCGGTCAATATTCCGTATTATTATCTTGATTAAGGCGTGATATGGTCGCTACCAGGAGAGAGAGAGAAGAAAACACTCAGCGTGCGCTCTTGCAAGAATAGATTGGTTATGTATTTTATCTAATCAGGATGGCTCCCACTGTTTTTATCAAATCTTCCTTCAAACCCTAAAAGGAAAGACTAGCCGGGATTAATTACACTCTACAAGTTCGCCAATCTTTCAGCCAGGCCAGTGTCGGTACTTTGAGGGAGGTTCCCCGTGCTTTCGCACGGACCTAATTACTGTAAACCTCGTTTTCCCAGAGGCGTAACCCCGTTGACACCTTTCTAGACACCTACTTGATCGGCTAATTGTAAAGTGCAAAACTCTCCCAGGAGTAACAGTTACTCACAGTGGGTATCGGGATCCAACTATCATATAGAAGGTATGCAATCTCATTGCAAATTTCAACACTTGAAACTCCCGATGAAGGTTTTTACCCCTAGCACCTATGACCTTAACTATGGTCAACAAATCATAAGTGCTAGTCAAGTTCTACCCGTCATTTCGTGATTAATTAGACCCACCCACATGACCTTTAACTAAGGTCAACAAAGTCACGCGACTGTCCTAACTAATCGCATCATATGCGGTGTAGGAAGACATCACTTAGCTACCGTACACTGTGCCTTGACTATGGTCAACAAACACAGCACGAATACTAAGTACTCTACTTCCTAAAATGACGGAGGGTTGCGGCTGGTTTTTGTGAAAACCTTTAACGCTTTGAACTTGATCTCGTTGCGGAATCAAATGGTTTTTAAATGGAATGTTTTTGAGGCTTTTCTAGTTTTGCTAAAGGGGTCACTCCCGGTGAAGGGATCGTCGGCCCTTTCCTCGTCGAATGAGGTGCGGGATATATCATATATATCGCTGTGCAAAGCAGAAACTATAGAAGCGATCAAAAGACAAACCGAGGGTTGTAGCATCTGCCAGTTATTTCTAAAGGAGTCACTCCCGGTGAAGGGATCTCGGTCCTTTCCTTATCGAATAAGGTGCAGGATGTTCTATAAAGAACACCGCGATGCAAAGCAAGAACTGTAGCTACCTGTTTTATTTTGAAATTCGATTCCACAACATCAATTAGGTTTATTTTCTTTCATTAATCTCATTAATGAATATCCCATCATTTAAGTCCACATAACCATCACAGATAAATATAACGTACGCTTTGCCATCCGCATTCGCCTCGATGTCCCGTCTGCACCGTTAGGTTAGGTAACTAACGCCAGAGCGAGGCAGGGCTAGCGCGGGTGCAAAACATAAGCAACGTCTATATAATAAATCATATATACTATAATATCTGTCACAGACCGCAGAACATCGCATGATCACAGATAAAACACAGCAGAAGAAACATATGAAATATTAGATATACTAGGACGTCCGTGTTTTCAATACGAGCCAGTATAAAACACGGATTCCACGGTCGTGATGAATAGCCAATCCCACACCCCTAGACCCCTACAAAAGCGGCAAGCAACCCTACCAATTCTAGGGTTAGGAGACCCGGACTCGACTCCTCGAGTTGGTCTCCCACTGGACCCCAGAACCCGGTTACTTGTGCTCCCCTCCTTGGGTCTATCCTAGTGCAGAAAAGTAAATAATATACAACGGGTGACGACTTCCGCAACCTGGAAGTGCCCCAATAAAAGAATATTACATACAAGTTTTTACATGAATGAAAATGAAAAACACTCACCTCACATAAAAACCCCCGGCTATTCAAACACGACGATCCAATATAACATATCCAGCAACACAAAACA
This sequence comes from Agapanthus africanus, assembly GCA_030015575.1. Taxonomy (NCBI): domain Eukaryota; kingdom Viridiplantae; phylum Streptophyta; class Magnoliopsida; order Asparagales; family Amaryllidaceae; genus Agapanthus; species Agapanthus africanus. The sequence goes on along the minus strand of CM057347.1, from coordinate 190,600,545 downwards.
TTACATGTCATCAACGTAAGTAAATATGCGCATCCCAATTGTCGTTGACATATAGCAACGAAACCGGCGATATCACATATTACACTTACGGTCACAGAAAAGAAAGTGTAAAACTACAATAGTTGGAATCCGCAACCTCCTCAGACATCGCATGCCTGACCAAATGAATTACTTTAGACATCGCATGCCTAACAATTATAAACCCCGCATTTTAGTCTCATTATCGCAAACTCTTTTCAATATCAAGTCGGGCAATTCAACAGGATTCCCGACATTTTGATCGAATACTCGTCGCAAACTTCAGTAGGCGGCCGCACCCCCGATACCGTCGACGAAGTGCACCAAGGCGGAACACCGCTGCCGCGAGCACCCGAACGGATGCTTTCGGCGACGGGGTTCTCCTACAGTCACTTGGTCGGGGCTATGGAGTGAGGCTGTCTATTAAGTTTACCCGGCGAATATCCGCGTACGCTACGTGATTGCGACGGACTTTTGATCACATCAAAATTCCGTGGCAACCGATCAAGCGAGACTAAACTGCTAGATTTACAACATTCATTCAGTTATCTCATAACTTCTTGTGAATTCCAATTATTGTATCCCATTCCAGATAATTAGAAAATGTTAAACTTTCCGATTGAACATTCGAACACCCAAGTTTTCCCGATACAGATCAACACATGAAATAAGTCTAACAACATTCAGTTCGTGCCTCAGTACCGACGGTCCAGCCGTAGAAGGGTCAAGCCAACGCCTCACATGTGGCACGCCGTACTGCCCCAAACCCGAAGGTTCAAATGGCAGTTCAAGACGGTCACATAATCGAGTTAAGGTTTTTTGTCTTCTAGAGGGTCCATCGCGTTACTTGCACTACTTAGAACGTCGTTAAACTACGAAAAAATCCAACACTTGGAAATTTCCCGACAGGGAAAAAATTGGGTATTTATATCCGGTCGAACTTTTTAACAGTTTCTAAAATATCCGGAAAAACTTAAACAAAGTTAAATTATCCGATCAAATTAATGAATCCCCAATAAAACCCAAGAAAACTCAACACCTGAGTGGAATTAAAAAAATTCACATAAAAAATTGCCAAGAAAGGACCTAAGAATAAATATATGAAATTTGAGGGACTAAGTCGAAATTTGGGCCGCGGAAGCGCCGCCAAACCCCTGGTTTGGCCGCGGATCCGCGCTCCAATTATTGAATTAGTCGACCAAACTTCACAGTAATTCTTAGTTTTTCCTGCTTATTTTTCTGCATATTTTTTGTTCACAAAATACAACAGTTTTGAAAAATGTACAGAGAGCGATTTTGCTTGGGGTTTCGCGGTTCGATCGGATCTCTAACTTCGTCTACCGATCGCCTAAGGCTCTAGCTAGGCTCTGATACCACTGTAGGGTTCCTAGGCACTCTAGTGAAGTCTCACAAGTGATCAAACATGCACAAATCAAATTTTACGGGTGCCTACAAACCCAACTACGGATCGTTTACTAGATATTTAGGCGAAAACCTAAACTAGTTAACATTTTAACTAAGGGATAATCGGAAGTACAACCTTTGTAGATCCTGTCCACCACCTCCACGGCTCCGTAATGAAGTCCCCTCGCTGTCCAAATCATGTCTTGGGCTCTAGCGTCGGCATCATCGAAGAATGGGCGGGCTTGATCGTCGGTTCGATGCCGAAGATGATCTACGTTGAGGCATCGCTAGAACAAGCTCCAACTTCACCAAGTCGGAAAAACTTGTGAAGGAAACACCCTATACTACTTGGCAAGAGGTAGAGGATGAAGAAATAGAAAGTGGGTAAACTTTAGTTTTGGATTTCTCACTAGACTTCATGACTTGCCATTGGAGTAGCAAGCTTTCTTCAATGTTGAAGAAGATGAAGAAGAAGAAGAATATATGATAAGTTAAATTCAAAATAGAAAAGAAAATACAATACTTATCATATCTTTGACCATGGTTTAGTGTAGAGACTTAACTTAGGTTAGATGAGTGGTTAGGGTTAGGTATGAGACAAGAATGGTGACTAAAACAATGCTACATGAATCTTCAACTAAAAACAAGAATAGCCACCATTCATTTCTCATTTTCTTTTTCTTTTGAAATAAATAAAATAAAAAGATAAATGAAAAAGATGAAACCCTAATCACTAACTAACCATGGTTTAATACTTTACACAAAACCAAACAAGAATGTATCATTAAACATGATACAATCATGTGCACAAAGAAATATATCACATATACAACTTGCACAATTCAAGTGAGAAAATCCTTTTAAAGTGAACCAATACTAGTTAATGCAAAGTAATATATCAAATATATAATTATACATTAAATCATTAAACCAACACTTGATTCAATGATCCGGTCATGTCGCATATAACCGGCTAGTATCCAATGCATCGGCTTATCGAATCAATCCTTGATTCGATAACTAGGTTATATCGCATATAACCAATCGATACATTCGTCGCGAGAATGAAATACGGTATCACATACTCGAATTATTCTCGGTCCCGTACATATCTCATATGCGCTCCTATTTCGTTTTGCTTGAGCTAGGAAACCTCTGTGTAGGACTCTAAAGACTCGTCAATACGCCGGCAGCAGATGATGATCATATCAAACACCCACAAGCCGCAAGCGGTCTGCCAAACGTAACGGCCACCCGGGTATTGAGCGATCAGAAGATTGACGAGCAAGCCCGCTCACACTCCTGTGAATCCAACCAGTAACACTTACCGTATAGTCCGGTCTGTTCGTCTGATATGTCGCATATCTCGCCTAGGGGTGGTAAACGTCAGACCCCAATAGCTCGATAAGTCATGCCGACGTAGGGTCCATAACATTCGTGAAACTACTGATAACTCTTACCAGTATATCACTGCAACCCTGGCCAGGGATTTCCTGTTATGGCCAGTCGAGCATAGCACAACATCAACCCCCAATACCGGGAGAGACGAATCCCCTCCTATCGCTCATTGCCTCCATGTGAATCGGGACTGTACCCAAAAACCACCTGTTTGCACAACTCAGTAGAGCCGTGGTAGGGTGGAAATCAAAGCACAGTGGGAGACACACAAGACTCTATGACGATCTCGGGTCAACAGACTAAGCTGTACCAGTGTCACCAGAGAACTGCCATCTGACGTGAGGTATAATACCATCTGGGAGTTCTCGGCGAGTCCGTTCAGTGTACCCAGTCTCCAGTGAGCACCCGCATACCATCTTCGATGTCAAACACCAATGGATATGGGATCATCCATCGCCCATCGCATGGGTCGAGAAGATATACGCTAGTCTACTCTGGAATATCGATGCCCCGTCTCGATATTCCCACGACTAGGAACAATTCAAGGATGTACTCTTGGACTACCCAGGCCCCACTAGTATGATCTTCATCATAGTCCTGGAAGTCGAGCACACATCCTATGGGCTTTATCAACATGTAATCAGAGAGACAGAAAGTATACATGTTAAGATAAAGTGCAACCAGATAGCGTACTATCATGTCGAGCAAGAAAGTCCTTCCTATATATGTCCCAGCATCCACTACAATATACATCCAATGTACAGTAATGGCCTCTAGGGCATACATATAACTAACAATTATGACCTTTGATGTGATCAAGGAGGAGAATAATTGAGCACGGAATTCCTGGATTATTCTAAAGGAGAATGAGATTCTCTCTCAGCATTACTCCTCCATATACACCATAGCACGATGGTATATCGGGGCGGAACAATAGCACCCTATGTGATATGGTGTGCTCTATGATGAGTACTACTGAGTTTCCTATTTCCTTTTAGAGAGTTATGCACTTATGAAGTTGCATACCTATTGAATAGGGTTCCGATCAAATCAGTTGCCTACCATTTCATATGAGATATGGAAAGGGAAGAGCCCGTCTATTAAGTCAGCTAAGATTTGGGGTTGTCCGGCCTATGTCTAAAAAGCAAAATCCGGACAAGCTCGAGGCAAAGACAGTTCTGTGGAAGTTTGTTGGATATCCCAAACATTCGCAAGGGAATATCTTCTACCTAACCGAGGAACAAAAATGTTTTGTTTCTCAGCATGACACCTTTGTGAAAGGGAATTTCTTGTGAAGAAATTATTGGTTATGAGGTAGAACTGGAAATAGTTCCAGCTATACAAACTGCAGCTGATGATTTGGTAGAACCAAAGGATTCAATAGCAACCAACGAACCTCAGCCTCTTCGCCGATCTAGTAGGTTTCCTCACCCACTTGAGAGATACTTCAGTTTCTCTATGACAGTGGGAGCAAGGATTGCATCATGAGATGATGACCCAACTAGTTTCGGGCTGGCCATCAGGAGTAGGACTCTGTAAGAATGGTTGGATGTTTATCGATCTGAGATGGAATCCTTATACACCAACAAAGTATGGACTTTGGTTGCTTTATCTGAAGGGTTAAATCCCCATCAGGAGCAAGTATATCTTGAGAAGATTACTTGGTGTACATGGAAAAGTTGAGACTTTCAAAGCTAGACTTGTTAAAAGTTTGCATCATTGACCTGGTATGGATTATGATGAAACCTTTTCTAAGTACCTATGCTTAAGTCCATCCAGATCCTACTTGCCACGGTTACATACCATGACTACGATATCTGGCGGTTGGGTGTCATGACTGCTTTTCTAAATAAAGATTTAGAAGAGATAGTCTATAAGTACACAGTCAGAGGGCTTCGTAGACAGTGGGAGCAGCGGAAACGTGTGCGAGATGTTTTATGTGATAAAGCAGGCATCACGGAGTTGGAACATCTGTATTTATGAGTTAGTCAAAGAGTTTGACATCATCAAAATGGTAGATGAACCTTGTATGTACAAAAAGTTAGTAGGGAGTATACTGGTGATCCTCGTAAAGTACGTGGATGACATACTCTTGATAGGGAAGTAGTTTCCTATGCTACGCTCGGTCAATCTCCGCTTATCACAATGATTCTACATATAGGATCAAAGTGATACCTCCTAAATCCTGGGTTTTGGATCTATGAGATAGATCTAATTGGATGTTAGGATACTCACTAGTTGTAGTGAGATGGTATCAGTTAATCCTGGGGAGAATCACTGGAAAGGTTCCAGGGTGATAAGGACGATTGAATGTCAGTCGCAGGCATTGTCTTTACCCTCAGTAGAGGGATGGTATGTTGGAAGAGTTCCAAGCTAGATACCGTGGCAAACTATACAATAAAGGCTGGTAACATCGCTATTAAAGATACTGCCAAAGAGGCAGTTTTGGTGTATATTGGTTCATAAGATGAACTAGGTTCCTACCATTGTATGACAATGGAAGTGTGGCTTTGGCCCAGGAACCCTGGTCCCATCAGTGACCCAGACATATTCTGAGGCAGCATCACCTGATCATGGAGATAGATGATCTCCAGGGTGATCGAGGTTAGGAGAGTAGACTCAGAGGACAACACGGCGGATCCACTCACAAAGGCTTTTTCCCAGAGAGAGACTTATATGGGATGTTGAGTATGTGATACTGCAACCACTGCTGCAGATGGACCTAGTGCAAGTGGGAGATTGTTAGTTATATGTATGCCCTAGAGGCCATTACTGTACATTGGATGTATATTGTAGTGGATGCTGGGACATATATAGGTAGGACTTTCTTGCTCGACATGATAGTACGCTATCTGGTTGCTCTTTATCTTGACATGTATACTTTCTGTCTCTCTGTTACATGTTGATGAAGCCCTTAGGATGTGTACTCGACTTCCAGGACTATGATGCAGATCATACTAATGGGGCCTGGATAGTCCATGAGTACATCCTTGAATGTTCCTAGTCGTGGGAATCTCGAGACGGGGCATCGATATTCCAGAGTAGACTAGCGTATATCTTCTCGACCCATGTGATGCGCGATGGATGATCCCATATCCATTAGTGTTTGACATCAGAGATGGTATGCGGGTGCTCAGTGGAGACTGGGTACACTGAATGGACTCGCCGAGAACTCCCAGATGGTATTATACCTCACGTCAGATGGCAGTTCTCTGGTGACACTGGTACAACTTAGTCTGTTGACCCGAGATCGTCATAGAGACTTGTGTGTCTCCCACTGTGCTTTGATTTCCACCCTACCACGGCTCTACTGAGGCATGCAAACAGGTAGTTTTTGGGTACAGTCCCGATTCACATGGAGGCAATGAGCGATAGGAGGGGATTCGTCTCTCCCGGTATTGGGGGTTGATGTTGCGCTATGCACGACTGGCCATAACTGGAAATCCCTGGCCAGGGTTGCAGTGATCTACTGGTAAGTGTTATCAGTAGTTTCACACATGTTATGGACCTTATATCGGCATGACTTATCGAGCTACTGGGGTCTGACGTTTACCACCCCTAGGCGAGATATGCGACATATCAGACGAACAGACCGGACTGTACGGTAAGTGTTACTGGTTGGATTCACAGGAGTGTGAGCGGGCTTGCTCGTCGATCTTCTGATCGCTCAATACCCGGGTGGCCGTTACGTTTAGCAGACCCTTGCGGCTTGTGGGTGTTTGATATGATCATCACCTGCTGCCGGCGTATTGACGAGTCTTTAGAGTCCTACACAGAGGTTTCCTGGCTCAAGCGAAACGAAATAGGAGCGCATATAAGATATGTGCGGGACCTAGAATAATACGTGTATGTGATACCGTATTTTATTCTCGCGATGAATGTATCGATTGGTTGTATGCGACATAACCTAGTTATCGAATAAAGGATTGATTCGATAAGCCGATACATTGGATATTAGTCGGTCATATGCGATATGACCGGATCGTTAAGTCAAGTGTTGATTTAATGATTTAATGTATAATTATATATTTGATATATTACTTTGCATTAACTAGTATTGGTTCACTTAAGATGGATTTTCTCACTTGATGTGCACATTGTATATATGATATAGTTTTGTGCACTAGTTTGTATCATGTTTGATGATATATGCAAACTTGGGTATGTGTATGCTTTAAACCTTGTTTAGGTTAATGGTTAGGGTTTAGTAATCTTTTCTTAATTACTTATTCATTTTAGTTATCTTTTGGGAAAAATGAAATGGTGGCAAAATTAAGCATCATGAAGCTTCTTAGCTTTATCTACCATTTTGTTTTTTCCTTAACCTAACCATTCACCTAACCCTAGTTTATTCTCTACACTTAAGCATGGTTGCTATATGATAAGGTCACTTGATTTATTATAATTAATCAATTTAATATGCTTATCATATTCTTTCTGCTTCTTCTTCTTCTTCAAGATGAAGAAAACCTTTGCTACCTTCAATGGTGACTTGAGAAAAAGAGTGAGAAATCCAAATCCAAAGTGAACCCACTTCCTATTTCTTCATCCTCTACCACTTGTCATGTAGTATAGGGTGTTTTCTTCACAAGTTTCATGACTTGGTGAAGTTGGATCTTGATCTTGAGTTGCCTCGACGTAGATCATCTTCGGCATCGAAGTCGACGACCTAGCCCGATCATTTCTCCGATGAAACCACCGCGAGAGTCTAGGATTCCGATGGGTACAACGGAGGGACGTCATCACGGAGCTATGGAGGTGGAGGACCGGATCTACAAAGGTTGTATTTTTCCGTTCACTCTTAGTTAAGTTGTTAACTAGCATCTTTATCGCCTTACTTCTAGTCAACGATCCGTATTAGGGTTTCTCGGCACATAGAAAATTTTGAATTGGCCATGTTTGATCTTTTGTTAAACCTCATGGGTGTGCCTAGGAACCCTACAGTAGGTAGAGACTGTTGAACTAAGTTAGCATCTGACCCGTTCTTCAACGTGGTCTTCAGGTCCGAGAGCTCAAAAGAGCTGGTCTCTGTATGGACGTTGCCCCCTACAGATGACCCGATAGCCAACCTCGCTGGAAGCAATTCGTTCGAGGTCTCATATCTTGTGATACGAGATTGCTTTCCATATAAATCTTTGTTATGGAGGAAGATAGAAACTAAGTCCGTCTTCTCGTGCTGCCTCTGGTATGCACCATCAACTGAGGCTAACACGAGGCACTTGGCTTTCACACTTTCCTTTTCCGTTGTCTTACGGATATGAATATCCGTGACAGGGGAAACTGGACCTTAGACGGCAGGGGTTGGATCAGTCAAGAGGTGTCCCAGCTTGTCATGGGCAATGGACATCTGGACAGACCTTTGCCAGTCATAACAGTCAGATTCAGTCATTTTATTATCTAGATGTAACCTAGGTGCGGTCACTGGGTCGCTGCAATTAAGAGAGAGAGAAGAAAACACTCAGCATGATGCTCTTGCAAGATTAGATTGGTTTTTAATTTATCTAAATAGGATGGTTCCCACTGTCTCTCGAATCCCTCCTCAAACCATAAAGGAAGAATTAGTCAGGATCAATTTCACCGTACAATACTTGCTTAACCGTTCAGCCAGGCCAGTGTCGGTACTTCGAGAGAGGTTTTCCAACGCTTTCGCGAAGTTCCTTAATTAAGTAACCTCTTTTCCCTGTTAGTGTAGCCCCGCTAACACCTTTCTAGACACCTACTAGGTTTATAGCATTGATCGCTAAGTGAGAAAGTTCCCGAGGAGTAGCATATACTCACAGTAGGATCAGGATCCAAATATCATCGCGTGTGACAAAACTGAAGGAATCCTACCAGAATCATCACACTCCAAATGGTATGCAGCACTAGCAAGTTTCAGTACTTTTGAAACTCCCGATGTGGATTTTTGCCCCATGCTCTTATGACCTTGACGAAGGCCAACATATCATAAGTCACATGTCAAGTTCTACCCGTCATTGTCCAGGTTAATTTGAACCCACCCGTACATACCCTTGACGAAGGCCAAAATAGTAGTATGACTATCCCAAACCAACGCATCTATCTATGCTACAGATAAATATTCAGCAGCTACCAATCACTATGCCTTGGCGAAGGTCAAAATACATAGCTTGAATACTACTGAATATTTAACTGAAATGACGGAGGGCTACGAATGGTTTTGGCGAAACCGTGAACGTAGTGAACTTGATATAATCGATGTAACGAGATAGCTTTTAAAAGGAGTGGTTCAAGCTCCACATTTAAAAGTTGGTTTTTGAAAAGAACCGAGTGGTTTTGAAAGTGTTCCAACGACTTTTACTTGGTTTATTTTCTTGCATTAATTCTAATGCGTCCCATCATTTAATCCTACCATTGCAGAAAACAACCAAAATATGGCATACGCTTATGCCATCCGCATTCGCCACGGGGCCCCATCATCACCCGTTAGGTTACTTAACTAACGACAGAGCGGGGGCTGGACCAGCGCCGATGCAAAACATAAGCAACACCTAAATAGATATCATATAAAGATATATAGCAATGATAGACAATCCAGATCACAGATGAACACTTTGGATATACTAGGAATCCGTGATCCGTTCGAGCCTGCAACGAAAAGCGGATTACACGGTCGCGATGAATAGCCAAACCCCACCCTAGACCCCTACGGGTGCGGCAAACTACCCGCCAAGTACCCGAAGCGAAGCAACCTCCCTCAACCCGTGAGTAGGCCACTCGGCACTTCGAGATACCCGGTAGTTTGTGCACCCCACCTTGGGTCTGTCCTAGGAGAAAAAATAGTAAAAAGAAATTATACAATGACGGCTACAACCCCGACCCGGTTGTGCGGCCATACAAATAATATTACATCAATTTACAAATTTTTACATGAATGAAAGAAAAAGAAACTCTCATCTCACATCCATCCCGGCTATTCATCCGCGACAATCCAACGAGCTCATATACACAAACCATCAACATTACAGATCACAGATATGTATAACCCCCACTAATCGACGTATAGCGATTAGCAGACGTTCAATACATATATCACAGCACAGATAATATCCATTAGCCAAAGTGTACGGAATATCGATCAAAATACGAATTTGTAACCACCCCAAATAGTCAATTTGTTCTCTGGAAAATCTAGGTACAAACAACATGTATTAAAAATCCCAAAACAGCCAACTAAGCACATTGCACCAAACTCGGTCCACGGCCGAGTCAACTCGGCCGCGGATCCGCGGCAAGAAGCATGTTCTTGCCGCGGAACCGCGGCGCTTTGACTGGTTCAGTGGACCGTTTTTGGTGTGTGTCTTTAGAAAACCCTGAGCCGATTTTTCATGTATGTTAAATTATTTTTTGAACAGTATAAAAATTCGACAGAAACATGGTTTTTTCCGGACTTGTTTTGCGACTTTTTTCCGATCGATATTCTTAACACTTTGCTAACTTGCTAGCTTATGTTTAGCTAGGCTCTGATACCACTGTAAGTCCACGTTGCTCACCACTGTTCTTACGGGGAGGCGGAAACGGCGAAAAACAATTATTTAGCACCAGGCAACATAGACTAAAAGCCGGATCTTTGCTAAACTAGAAACTAACAAACTACTAGAGGCTTTAACTACTATGCCGTAGAAATTATACCTTACGAAACCGGTCCTTCGGGTCTTCATTCCGCTATCCCGCTCGTCCGTCCAAGCTTCGAGGAGCGATCCGGATCTTGGTCACCTCCGCGGCCTTCTTGAGTCGAAGACGATCCACCCGAGAGTTGTACACCGAGCTCCACCTCGAGCCGAGGCAACTAGGGCAACGAGATCGCTAGTCTAGATGCCCTAGGTTGTGCGGTAGAAATATATGGAAGTGTTTGTCTTTGTGGAATCTTTTTCTCTCAACACATGAGATCCAAAAAAAGAAATCAAGAGGAGGAAGAAGGAGGAGCTAGCAACCATGAGAGCTTTTCTTTTCTTCTCACAAGAACAAGAGAGAGAATGAGAAATGAATTATGAGCTAAAGAAATGAACCATGGTTGCAATAATACTAAAACAACATCATTACAAATCCTATCATGATAAAGTTGATGCTACATTGAATTGACCATTTTCATAATCAAAAAGAAAAAGAAAATCCAAAGAAGAGTGTAGATCTCTCATGAAGGTCAATGGTCAACACCGGTCAACGGGTCAACAAAGTCAAGAGAGGTCAAATGGTCAATGCAATTAACCATCACAAAATTATCACTAAAGGGATTAGTAAATAATATCTCCGGCTCATAATGGTTTTGACCGAACGAATTGCCAAAACCCTAATGAGCCTGCCACATAACGGTTTTGGCCGAACCATCTGCCAAAACCCTAATGAGGCACCTCCTCCTTCATCGCTCCTTAAAACTGTGCATACACACCCGCATCCGCATTCTGCAGAATGTGAATGTACAGAAGACAAAACAAATCCATCTGTGCAATACTAGGATCCGGCTTAAACCAAAGCCCACTAGTATTGCCTGCCCGAACAGCATACGCACACAAGTGTACGTAAGTGATCGCAGCCCTGCCGTAAAACCATACGGCTACTACATGTTTTGCTCAGTGCAGGGAAACTCTCTGTGTGGGACTCTAAAGACTCGACACTACGCTGGTAGTGGGTTTAACCAAAGACCGCAAGCGGCACTAGCTGTACGTAACGGTCCCCAGGTAGATGTCGATAAGAAGGCTGATGAGGTAAACCCATCCGAACTCCTACTGAGCCTGTATGTGACAATCTCCGTACAGTCCGGTCTGTTCGTCTGATACATCGCATGGCGGGCCTAGGGGGTGGTGAACGTCAGTCCCCTAATAGCGGTACAAGTCGTGTCGGAGTGTAGCCCAGAACACCCTTAGATAACACTGGAAACCTACCAGTATATCTCGCTTGCCCTGGCCAGGGACTACTCGTGTAATGGCTCTCCTAGACACAGCGCGATGTCAACCCCCAATACCGGGAGAGACGAATCCTGTCTAACCGTCACTGCCTCCAAGTGCTTCGGGACTGTACCCAACTACTACCTGTTTGCACGACTCCTTTGAGCCATGGTAGGGTAGTAATCTAAGTACAGTGGGAACACACTCGAGGCGAAGTGACAGTGTCAAGTCGGCGGACTAAGCTGTACTCATGTCACCTGGGGACTGATAAGTGACGATAGGTATAATACCAACCAACAGTTCCCGACGAGTCCTGTCTAGTGTACTCGTAACCTAACGAGCACCCGCATACTATCTCTAGTACGACGTACTGATGGCTATGGGACAGACCACCTCCCGTGCTGGGATGAGAAGCGTATACGCTAGTCTACTCCGGAGTATCGATGCCCTGTCTCGATAGTCCTACGTAGGGACCTGTATAAGGATGTGCTTATAGATTACCCAGCCCCCACAAGTATGACTGCCATCACAACGCTGGTAATCAAGCAAAGATCCTAAGGGCTCTACTAATATGTATAAGCGATATGCTAAAAGAAACACATGCACATATTGAAGTAGAAACAAACCAAGTAACATACTACCATTTTGAGCAAGATTTTCTATACAGCTGTGAATATCCCAAGCTTCCATTAAGTAATATACAAGCTAGTATAATAAAGTAATGGCCTATAGGGCATATACACTAACACTTTTAAAAGCTATCAGGTTCCTTCGATCATATCAAGTTTACTACGTTCATGGTTTCGCCAAAACCATTCGTAGCCCCCCATCATTTCATTTAGGTATTCAGTAGTTTCAAGCTATGCATTTTGACCAATGCCAAGGCATAGTATTTGGTAGCTGCTGGGTATTCATTTGTTGCATAGATAGATGAGTTAGTTTGGGGCAGTCGTATTATCATTTGGCCAACGTCAGGGGTATTTACGGATGGGTTCAAATTAACAAGATAATGAAGGGTAGAACTTGACATGTGACTTATGACATTTTGACCAACGCCAAGGTCATAAAAGCTTGGAGCAGAAATCTATATCGGGAATTTCTAAAGAAACTAAAATTTGCAAAGAGATGCATAGCATTTGGAGTGTGATAATTTTGGTAGGATTCCTTCAGCTTTATCACACGATGATATTTGGATCCCGATCCAATTGTGAATATGCGCTACTCATCAGGAGATTCGTCATTTAACGATCAATGCTATAAACCAAGTGTCGAGAAAGGTGTCAGCGGGGTTACGCCCCTATAGAAAAGAGGTTATTTAATTAAGTAACTTCGCGAAAGCGTCGTAAAACTTCCCTCGAAGTACTGACACCGGCCTGGCTGAACGGTTAAGCAAGTATTGTACGGTAAGAATAGTCCTGGCTAGTTCTTCCTTTTTGGTTTGAGGAGGGATTCAAGAAAGAGTGGGAGCCATCCTGTTTAGATAAACTAAAAACCACTCTAAACTTGCAAGAGCATCATGCTAAAGTGTTCCCTCTCTCTCTCATTGCAGCGACCCAAAACATGACATGCCTTAAGTTACTATTAGAGAAAAATATTTTGACAGGGCCAAACTATAAAGATTGCTTCCGGAATGTTAAGATGGCTTTGACTTATGACAAATTGGGGTATGTCCTTACTACTAAGGCACCTGCTGTCCCTGGTCCAAAATCCAGTCTTGCGGATAAGGAAATCTACAAGACCTGGGAGTTAGATTGCGCGAAGGCCAAATGCATCGTGCTTGCCTATATGAATAATGAACATCATAGGAGGCACGAGGATATGGATCTTGAATCCATATTTCTCCATACAAAAGAACTGTATGGAGAGCAATCTTGTATAGCAAGATACGAGACCTCGAAGAACTTATTTCAGTCGAGGCTGGCCGTTGGATCATCTGTAGGAGAACATGTCCTTAAGATGATTGGCTATATAGAAGAGCTCGCGGACCTCAGGACGACTTTAGAGAACGAGCTATATACAGACTTGGTTCTTCAGTCCCTTCCTTCCACCTACGCCCAGTTTATTCTGAATTTCAACATTCAAGGAAAAGAAGTTGAACTTCCAGAACTACTTAACATGTTGAGGAGTGCAGAGGGCACCTTGCAGAAGGCAAGGGAAATACACACTGTGTTTGTTCATGGTGCTTCCTCTTCCAGGTCCAAGGCAAAGGCCAAAGGAAGGAAGATGAAGGCCGCTACCAAACTAAGAGGTGGTGTTAGTAAGGTGGGAGCTAAGGGAAAGATAAAGGTTGCGGTGCCAGTAGTGGCAAAGGACGAGTGCTTCCACTGTCGTAGGAAAGGCCATTGGAAGAAAGATTGCAAAGCTTGGATTAACAAGAACCAGGAACCGAAGCAAGTTGTGGCTTCGACTTCAGGTGTGTTTGTAATTGAAAATTGTCGGTCAATCAACTCTACTTCCTGGGTATTGGATACCGGATCAGGATCTCATATATACAATTCATTACAGGCACTGAGAAACCGTAGAAAGCTGAAGGTTGGTGATATGACCATCCAGGTTGCTAACGGAGCTAGCGTGGGTGCTGTGTCCGTAGGGGATTATCACCTAGGATTGACGAGTGGACATATTTTGGTTTTGCGCAACTGTTTTTATGTACCTAATTTAACGTGTAATATCATATCGGTATCGTTGTTATCAAAAGAAGGTTATGATTTCACGTTTGTAAGCGATGTTGTTAACATCCACCTTAATCATGGTTTGATTGGGTCCTGTACGCTAGATAACGGTATATACGTGCTAAACCAATTACAGATTTTCAATGTCCAGAACACACTAAAAAGAAAGTCTCCAGATTTAAATAAGGCTTTCTTATGGCATTGTAGACTGGGTCATATCAATGAGACAAGGTTAACTAAGTTACATAGAGAAGGATATTTGGATCCGTTCGAATATCAACCTTATGCAACTTGTCAATCATATCTCAAAGGAAAGATGACAAAGACTCCATTCACTGGACATGGAGTAAGAGCGAGCGAGCTCTTAGGACTCATACACAGCGATGTATGTGATCCAATCTCTAGACATGCAAGAGGTGGTTTTTCATATTTCATTACTTTTACGGATGATTACTCTAGGTACGGATTCATTTTCTTGATGAAACATAAATCCGAGGCCTTTGAGAAATTCAAAGAATATAAGAATGAAGTAGAAAACCAAACCGGCAAAAGTAAGACACTGAGATCTGATCGAGGTGGTGAATACTTAAGTGCCGAGTTCCTAGGTTACCTAAAAGAGAAAGGAATTCTCTCTCAGCTTACTCCTCCATACACTCTACAGCATAACGGTGTATCGGAGAGACGGAACCGAACCCTATTAGATATGGTATGTTCCATGATGAGTAATGCCGAGTTACCGCGATCTTTCTGGGGTTATGCGCTAGAATCAGCAGCATATCTTTTGAACAGGGCTCCTACTAAGACTGTGCCTACCACGCCATATCAGATGTGGAGTGAGAAGAAACCCTATCCTCAGTATCTGAAGATATCGGGATGTCCAGCTTTTGTTAAAAAGCAGCATGCGGACAAACTCGAGGCACGATCAGTACAGTGTAAGTTTGTGGGATATCCAAAGAACTCCAAGGGGTATTTATTCTATAACGCAGAGGAACAAAAGGTTTTTGTTTCTCGTAATGCCCATTTTCTAGAACAGCTGATTTTAGAAAAGGAAACAAGTGGGAGCGCAATAGAACTGGAAGAAATTCCAGAACCACAAACTACTACTGAAAGTTTGGTAGAACCAGTTGTTCAAGAAGAACAAGACATTCCCGCACCCCTCCACAGAAGTAGTAGGCCGTCTCATCCGCCTGAGAGATACTATGGTTTTCTCAAAGATGGGGATAAAGAGCATTGCGTCATTGATAACGATGAACCTACTAGCTTCCAGCAGGCCATCCAGAGCGGCGACTCGGTACGATGGCTGGATGCAATGCGGACCGAGATGGAGTCCATGTACACCAACAAAGTATGGACTTTGGACTATGCTCCAGGTGGGGTAAAACCCATAGGATGCAAATGGATCTTTAAGAAAAAGATTGGTGTAGATGGACAGGTGGAAACCTATAAGGCTAGACTTGTTGCAAAGGGTTTTCCTCAAAGACCTGGTTCGGACTATGACGAAACTTTTTCTCCAGTGGCTATGCTCAAATCCATTCGGATCCTTCTTCCCATTGCCGCCTTCCATGATTATGAAATCTGGCAGATGGACGTAAAAACGGCTTTTCTAAATGGTAATTTAGAAGAGTGCGTCTATATGGATCAGCCAGAAGGTTTCGATCAGAGTGGGAGCAGCGGGAAAGTGTGCAAGTTGGTTAAGTCCATTTATAGACTAAAGCAGGCATCGCGGAGTTGGAACATCTGTTTTGATGAAACGGTCAAAGAATATGACTTTATCAAAAATCCAGATGAACCATGTATATATAGTAAAATTGTAGCACGAACTGTCATATTCCTCGTCTTGTACATGGATAACATTCTATTGATAGGAAATGACATTCCTACGCTACAATCTGTCAAAGGATTCTTATCACACAGGTTCTCCATGAAAGACCTGGGTGATGCCTTTTACATTCTGGGGATTCGGATCTATCGTGATAGATCCAAGAGGATGTTGGGACTTTCACAGTCTAGGTATATCAGCACTATACTGAAAAGATTCAGTATGGAAGATTCTAAGCACGGTAATTTACCGGCTTGTCACGGAATCACCCTATCCAAAGAGATGTCTCCCAAGACTGATTTCGAAAGGGATCGCAGGTCGATTATACCCTACGCTTCTGCGGTAGGCTCTATAATGTGTGCGATGTTGTGCACCAGACAAGATGTAGCTTACACACTGAGCGTGGTAAGCAGGTATCAGTCAGACCCAGAGGAGAAGCACTGGATAGCAGTAAAGAACATTCTCAAGTACCTGAGAAGGACTAAGGTGATGTGCTGGAAAAGTTCCAAGCAGGACAAGGATGACTCCAAGTCCATGTCAGGTTATGTCTTTACCCTCAATGGAGGGACGGTATGCTGGAAGAGTTCCAAGCAGGACACCGTTGCTGACTCGACGATGGAAGCGGAGTATATCACTACTTGCGATGCCGCAAAAGAAGCAGTCTGGATGAAGAAGTTCCACATAGAACTTCAGGTGGTTCCTACCATTGTTGATCCAATACCACTGTATTGTGACAACAACGGAGCTATAGCTTTATCGAAGGAACCCAGGTCCCATCAGAAGTCCAGACACATCATAAGGCGGTATTACCTGATCAGGGAGATCATAGATCGACAGGAGATCGAGGTCCGGAGAGTTCCTATAGAGGAGAACTCTGTAGATCCATTCACTAAGGCCTTACCTCAGATTCAGTTCGAGAGGCTACTCGAGATGATCGGTCTTCGATACGCCAGTACATGGCCCTAGTGCAAGTGGGAGAATATTAGTGTATATGCCCTAGGGGCCATTATTGTATCATACTTGCTTGTATATTACTTAATGGAAGCTTGGGATATTCACAGTTATATTAACAGTCTTGCTAAACATGGTAGTATGCTACTTGGTTTATATCTATCTTAATATGTGTGTACGTATTGATAGAGCCCTTAGGATCTTGCTTGACTACCAGCGTTGTGATAGCAGTCACACTAGTGGGGGCTGGGTAGTCTACAAGCACATCCTTTTTCAGGTCCCTAGTAGTAGGATTATCGAGACATGGCATCGATACTCCGGAGTAGAATAGTGTGTACGCTTCTCATCCCAGAAGGGGAAATGGTCTATCCCACAGCCATTAGTACGTTGTACTGGAGATAGTATACAGGTGCTCGTTGGGTTACGGGTACACCGGACAGGACTCGTAGGGAACTGCTGGTTGGTATTATACCCGTCGTCAGTTAACAGTTCCTAGATGACATGAGTACAGCATAGTCCGCAGACTTGACACTGCTGCTTTGCCTCGGGTGTGTTCCCACTGTTCTTAGATTGCTACCCTACCACAGCTCAAAGGAGTCGTGCAAACAGGTAGCAGTTGGGTGCAGTCCCGAAACACTTGGAGGCAGTGGCGGTTAGATAGGATTCGTCTCTCCCGGTATTGAGAGTTGATATCGCGCTGTCTTTGGAGAGCCATTATGCAAAGTCCCTGGCCAGGGCAAGCGAGATTTACTGGTAGGATTTCCAGTAGCTTCTCAAGGTGTAATAGGCTTCGCTCCGACACGACTTATACCACTTTTAGGGGACTGACGCTTGCCGCCCCCTAGGTCCGATATGCGATAGTCCTAGACGAACAGACCGGACTGTACGGAGATTGTCACATCAAGCTCAGTAGGAGTTCGGATGGGTTTCCTCATCGGCCTTCTTATCGACATCTACCTGGGGAGCGTTACGTACAGCTAGTGCCGCTTGCGGTCTTTGGTTAAACCCACAGCCAGCATAGTAGTCGAGTCTTTAGAGTCCCACACAGAGAGTTTCCCTGCTTCGGGCGAAACGATATAGAGGTCGTATGGTTTTACGATAGGGTTCGGACACGCACGTGCATTTATGCACGTACAATGTTCGGACAGTTTATCCTAGCAGGCTTTGGTTTAAGCCAGATTCTAATATTGGATTATTGGAGTTATACATTCTCAGTATTTCCGTGTTTTCACGGATAGGAGGGGCCTTCTCGTAATTACTCGAGAAGCTTCTAGAAGGTTGATGAGGTGGAGAGCTTAGGTGTTATATGCATTAAATGGATTTGTGACTCATGGAGATGATTCATCAAATGAGTTAATGAAGCATTAATGGTTTTAATGACTCATTAGATGATTCATTTTGTATTAAATGAAGTATGAAGATATTTGTGCAAAGATATTTTGTGCATGATATTTTATGCTTCATATATATACACAAATGAGTTAATTTCCATAAGATAATTATTTTCACATTCTCTCTCCTCAAGCTCTCTCTCTTCAACCCTAACCCTAACCTCTCATGTGTTGAGATCCAAGGGTTAGCAAGAGTCAAAGATCCCTAAACCTATTCTATATCCTCTAGGTTACTTTGATTAGCACTCATAGCAACCTAGTTACCTCAAGTGAGAGGTTAAAGCTTCGAGAAGTGGCTCTCGGGTGGATCTTCTATCACATCGAGGAGGCCGACGAGGAGGTGGTCTACGAGAACAAGAAGGACTTGGTTCATTAGGTATAATCATCTTTCATAGTAGCTAATGACTTCTATGTTGCTGTTAGTTAGGGTTTGGCAAAGATCCGTAAAGTTAGCCGATGTTAGTTTAAAAAAATGATTGTTTTACCTATTTCGCCTCCCCGCATCATGTGGGGTGTCTAACGTCGACTTACATCGGCAACGTGTGATGCAGATTTATCCGACTTTGGGTTTAAGTATTTCATGCGTTTAACAATCGTAGGTTTGGTCTAGGATATCGCTGCACGCGTTTAGCCCTCTAAGCTAACACTTGGTAGCTTATGGGAGTCGATTCGTTAGTTGTCGTTTGTGTTTGTGTGTTATCGTTAGTTTACTAATTTCTTGAGTATTTGTTTATGTGATATTAGGATCATATGCGGGGACTTCGGACGCTACTAGGAAGGGGAAAGAGGTGATCGGATTCCCCGAGCTCAAGATCGACCGGTGAGTAGATTTAACATCTACGAGGGAATCGCCTGTATGGCGTTATGCGTTGAGGGCTGCATTCAGTGATATAACCTTATGCTTATATGTATATATATTGATCGTGCATGAGTACCATTTTGCACATCCTATTACCTATTGTACATTGACATAGTATTATTGGACACTGCACCATTACTAACGGTTCATGTTGCACGAGCACCGAATTGTATGCCACACACACCGTTGGTAATTTCCATGACACGCTCCCTATAGAAATTTCCGTGGATAAATATATTGTACCGCTATCATTATTATTAACAGTTAGACATTGATTCTTGTTCTATTGCGCATTATGAATTGCATTATACGTACATACATACATGCATACATACATACATTGTTATAGTCACATATACACTCTCATATGGTGTTTTATTTCGATTTCGTTGATTTGGGAAACCGCAAGATACCTTTAAAAACTTGATATAATTAAAAGTACGGTTTTCCCTTGATATGCTCACATTACTGTTCTATGTTTCCATACATCGTACTTTATGGATATATGCATTGAGATATTGTTTTCATACGATTTTCTAGAGTTGAGAACCGTGGATATATTTCAAAGGAAATTATAAATTGTTTTAAAAACGCGGTTTCTCGTGATGTGATTTTGAGGCGTCCATCATGAGTTTTCTCGGTTCTGAGCTTGTTTTCGAGACCCGATTCGAGGAGTTGGATGAACTATCTGCAGGTACATGGTGGACCCTATAAGGTACCCCGTGGCTGTTAGTTGTATGTATGCCCTAGAGGCCATTATTGTATATGATTGTATATTATAGTGGATGCTTGGACATATATAGGTTGGACTTTTTTGCTCGACATGATAGTGTGCTATCTGGTTGCTCTTTATATAAGTCTACGGTAGCGCCCCGGCCGTCCTTCTGACGCCAAACGCGGAACAAAAACTTTTATAACCAGCGCTATCGCATACTAAAAACCCGGATCTTGCCATTAACGCTAAACTAACAAACTGTAAAGAGGTAGAAAGGCTATGCCGATCGATCTGAGTCCTTCGGTATTTAGCCATCATCCCACGCTCCTCGCGGCAACTCCGATCTCTTGTCTCCTCATCGAGGTGGCACCACGTCAACGGATCTTTAAACGGGCTCCCTCCTCTATACCGAGGCAACTCGGTCATCAAGTCTTCTAAAAGAGATGACCAAGATGAAGTAGAGAATAAGTAGAATACTTTGTCTCAAACACCCTAGGGTTCTCATCACATGAGAGGGTTAGGGTGCAGGTTGAAGAAGATGCTAAGGATTGGAAATTGTGAACTCAAGAAACTCAAGTGAGCAAATGAAAACTAAGCTCATAAACTTGTGTTCTCTTCTTCTTCCCTTGTGAATAGATATATGAGGTTATATATTCAAAAACCCAAAGAAAAATATCTTATGAAAATATCTCCTCAAATATCCAAACCCAAAACAAAACTCATTAACTCTTTAATGACTCACTAGATGACTCATTACATGAGTCATTAGTGAACATTCTAGAATTAATGAGTCACAACCATGAGTCACAATTTCCAAAATCAACAATCATTTAAACCAAAATGATTAATCGAAAAAGAAAGACATCTTCTAAAATATTCTCATAACGGATTACGAGAATACCCCTCACCAGTATACACAAACCTGTATCCGTATTCCGACAGAATACGAATACGAGAGACTAAAATATTCCGACTCAATATAATACTTAGATCCGGCTAAAACCAAAACTCACTAGTGTTATCTGCCCGAAATATGACACGTGCACAAGTCCACGTGCATTTTCAAACCCTGCCATAAAACCATACGGCCTCTACAACGTTTCTCTCGAACTTGGAAAACTATCTGTGGAGGACTCAAACGACTCGTCAGTACCCTGGCAGTCGGTTTAACCACAAGCACGTCAGCGGCACTAGCTGTGCGTAACGGCTGCACATGTACTGACCGAAAGGGAAGCCGATGAGCGAACTCATTCTGTAACCCTACTGAGCCTATCAGTGACAATATTCGTACAGTCCGGTCCGTTCGTCTATGAGCATCGCATATCGGGCCTAGGGGGCTGGCAACGTCAGACCACCAAAAGCGGTATAAGTCGTGTCGGAGAGTAGCCCTGAACACCATGAGATACTACTGGAGTACCTACCAGTAAATCTCCTGCCTCGGCCGAGGTCTTTGTGTAATGGCTCTCCAAAACACAGCGCGATCTCACCCGCAATACCGGGAGAGACGAATCCCCTGCCGATCCGCTCACTTGCCTCTATGTGGCTCGGGACTGTACCCAACTAATACCTGTTTGCACGACTCCTTTGAGCCGTGGTAGGGTAGTAATCAAATCACAGTGGGAACTCACACAAGACAAATGACGATCTCAGGTCGATGAACTAACCCGTACACATTTCACCAAGGAACTGCTATCTGATGATAGGTATAATACCAACTAGCAGGTTCCCGGCGAGTCCTGTCCGGTGTACTCATAACCCAATGAGCACCTGTATACATCTTAGGTGATCCAACTGACACCAATGGCTTGTGAGACCAGCCACCGCCCCTTATCGGGGTCTCGACTGTATACACTAGTCTACTTCGGAGTATCGATGCCCTGTCTTGAAACTCCCACGACTAGGGACCATATTTAAGGATGTGCTTATAGACTACCCAACTCTCACGTATATGATCGCCATCATACTGTTGGCAGTCAAGCAGGATCCTAAGGGCTCTATCAACGTGTAATAGTGATCATGTCACCTAAAGCTGTACACGACTGATAAAGGCAAACCAGATAGCATACTATCATCTCGAGTAAGACTGTCCTACCGGTATAGATCCTCCCTCAATCATTGCAATCACGTACCTGCGATCCAATAATTGACTTTGAGGGCACTACATCCAACAATCTTCCACTTGCACTTAAGGCTAATTATTGCGATGTCGCATACTCACAGCCCGTGTGATACCGAACACCCAACTCCTCTACTAAACAGTTTCACAAAGCTCGTTTGTAAAAACTCTTGTATTCGAAAAATAGCCTCAGTGAGTGGATCCGCCTTGATGTTTCTTTCTTTGTCTCTCTTAATCTCAAGTTCGCGGAGAAAACCATCTCTCGAATTGAGTAATACCTATCTTAGAATATGTCTGGATATCTGATGGGACCTAGTTCATAAATGAACTCCAAATCCAAACTTCTTAGACTGTATCGTCAACTGAACCCCTGCACCATGCCTCCCACAGTATCCTCTTGGACCACCTGTCCATAATACTACCCCATTCTTCAGAGGGAAAGCTATAACTCTGACAATCCCTCTGTCATCCATGTCACCTTTGGAAGCCTAGAATTATAACCGTCTCCCGAAGGAGGCTGCCGTTATCAAATCCGTAGAACATCCACTTATGTTCTAAAACTGCTTCCGAATGTTTTTCCAGTATTGGATTAATATCTCAACTTATTGCATCTAGTGCAAAAACAACATCTGGTGTGGTACTTGACATCTCATGATTGACTCAGTTGCCTAAGCAAGTGATCTGCCAATCATGCACATCCCTCTCCCCTTTAGTCTGTAAGACAACTTTAGAGAGGGTGACTCCATCACCTGCAGGTACACCATTATGCCAGGAGTCATCTATTCTAAAATACTATTAGAATACTGTCAAAATACCCAGATTGGGAAACAACCCAATTCTAGATCTAAAACCATAGATCTAGTAACCAGAATGTCAAATATTGTATCCATATATTTTGTGGAGAAACAACTGTGTGACAACCACTGTACAACCGATCGTAGTATAGGAATTTTACTTCCTACTCTGTGTATGTCATCCAAATACCAGGACATCACACCCTAATACCTTCTTAACAGATCCATCCCTTATTCTGATGAAGTCAAACCCATGACTGTCATATCAAAAATAGATGATCTTTCTCCGCTATATCTCCTCTAGTCTATAAATTGACATAAGATCCTTGCCTACTATTCTTCTGCTGCTCCCACTAACCACAACAACCCTCTGGCAAAATAATATATACGTGCACTTCTAAAGCTAGTTTAGAACGACGCTATACTTAACCTCCTGCCGGGTCTCATAGCCTGGAACAACAGTAGTGTCAAGTCTGGGTAAACAAGAACCTCCCTGTCACCGTCCTTGAGGCTACCGGAGTACCTCTCGGGTGCTTGAGGTTACCCACCATATCTGCGGAGTGCCTAATGGAATGTCAAACCCGATTGAATCTATAGGTCCTATTAAATTTTTCTGTAATCGTTTGTGGTTCTGGAATCACTTCCAGTTCTACCATACTCCGACTACTATTTTCTGAAAAAATCCATTTTACTAAAATTGTGGCGAGTCAAGAACAATATCACCATTGATCTTTCAGATGGTAGAAAGTCAAGCCTCGTCATAGCCAGGGCCAACCCACAAACTGCCATTACAGAAACGTGCCTTGAGTTATCCAGAGTCTGGTTTTATGCATAAGCCGGAAAACTCCCCATACCTTAACATCGTTAAGATATGAACCATTCTATATCCAATATAGAAACTTTGGCACTTATTTAATTGGAACCAGATTCAAATCTTGCAACTGCCTCCAGTGCATATCAACTTAATGGAAAGAGGCCAATCAACATTTACTCAACTTAGGAATGCATCCAATTATGAGTAACCTGAAAGAGAAACAAGTTTCTCAATACTATTACTATCATCTGAATACCAATCACAAGTATCTACATCTTCAATCTCTTTGAAGAATCCCCATACTTGCGACATCTGGTTCTCTACTTTATTCCTATACCCACAACTTCTCAAAACTTAGACCTTATATTTCAACGAAACACTTGTCTAAAAACTAGAGAAGTTATAAGTAAACAGAACATAATACGAGGACCAACCCCTTTGTCCTGATGGACACAGGACAACATAAAATACTCTGTATGAGTCCCCTGAGTCTAATAACTCAAAACCTGTACATCGTAGGTTGAAAACTGTACTTATGGTTAAGAACTACTTCGCTGTTCAATGCTCCTTACCCAATCGTCAACTGATATAGGTTAATGTCATGGACATAATTTCAAAAAGTTATATCTCACTTTATAAAAACAAACGTACAGATATATCAATTTGAAATTGGTGCATAACAACGGATATTCAAAACCAAATACTTGTCGTCTGGCAAAAACCCAGGCGATTTCCTCAAATATCACCAATTACAACGAATTCCGATATAATGAGGATAATCACCTAATTCCAAATAACTTACTCCCACTCATCATCTGTAAAACCATACAGATGTGAGAATCATACCTGGTAAATACATACCATGGAGTAAGTATTGTAGGGTTCCTAGGCACCCTAATGAGGTCTCACAAGGCATCAACCATGCCAATTTCAAAAAATCTAGGTGCCGAGAAACCCGACTACGGATAGTTGGCTAGAAATCTAGGCGAAAAGAAACTAGTTAACACTTAACTAAAAGTTTAACGGAAATACAACCTTTATAGATCCGGTTCTCCACCTCCATAGCTCCGCAACGAAGTATCCTCGCTGTCCAAATCGAAATCCGGGCTCATGCGTCGGCTTCATCGGAGAAGAAGCGGGCTAGGTCATCGACGACGTGCCGAAGATGATCTACGTCGAAGCATCACTAGATCAAGCTCCACCTTCACCAAGCCATGAAAACTTGTGAAGAAAACACACTCTACTACTTGGCAAGAGGTAGAGGATGAAGAATAGGAAGTGGGTTCAATTTAGAATTGGATTTCTCACTCTTTTCCATCAATCACCATTGATGGAGCATAGCTTTCTTCACTTGAAGAAAAGAAGAAGAAGAAGAATATTATGATAAGATTAATTAAAAATTAAATAGAAAAATAATACTTATCATAATATTAACTCTAGTCAAGTGTAGAGAATGAATCATGGTTAGTGGGAATGGTTAGGGTTAAGGATGAGATAAGAATGGTTGACTTGATCAAAGCTTCATGAAGCTTCAACTAAACTCCAAAACTAGCAACCATTCTTTTCTCATCAATTCAAAATAAATAAATAAATAATTAAGAAAAGAAAACCCTAATCATTAGTTTAACCATGGCTTAATTCATTACACTTAACTATAGTTAAACATGTATCATCAAACATGATACAATCAAGTGCACAAAAGTATATCACATATACAATATGAACATTCGAGCGAGAAAATCCATTTAAAGTGAACCGATACTAGTTAATGCAAAGTAATATATCAAATATAAAATTATGCATTAAATCATTAAATCAACACTTGATTTAACGATCCGGTCATATCACATATAACCGACTAATATCCAACGTATCGGCTTATCGAATCAATCCATGATTCGATAACTAGGTTATATCGCATACAACCTTCCGATACATTCATCGCGAGAATAGAATGCGGTATCACATACACGTATTATTCTCGGTCCCGCACATATCTCATATGCGCTCCTATTTCGTTTCGCTTGAGCCAGGAAACCTCTGTGTAGGACTCTAAAGACTCGTCAATACGCCGGCAGCAGGTGATGATCATATCAAACACCCACAAGCCGCAAGCGGTCTGCTAAACGTAACGGCCACCCGGGTATTGAGCGATCTGAAGATCGACGAGCAAGCCCGCTCATACTCCAGTGAATCCAACCAGTAACACTACCGTACAGTCCGGTCTGTTCGTCTGATATGTCGCATATCTCGCCTAGGGGTGGTAAACGTCAGACCCCAATAGCTCGATAAGTCGTGACGATATGAGGTCTGTAACAATTCGAGAAACTACTGGTAACACTTACCAGTAAATCTCAGCAACCCTGGCCAGGGATTTCCTGTTATAGCCAATCGAACACAGCGCAACATCAACTCCCTATACCGGGAGAGACGAATCCCCTCCTATCGCTCATTGCCTCCATGTGACTCGGGACTGTACCCAAAAACCACCATTTTGCATGCCCTCTTGGATGTGGTAAGATGGAAATCAAAGCACAGTGGGAACCACACAAGACTCTATGACGATCTCGGGTCAACAGACTACTCTGTACCAGTGTCACCAGAGAACTGCCATCTGACGTAAGGTATAATACCATCTGGGAGTTCTCGGCGAGTCCGTCCAGTGTACCCAGTCTCTACTGAGCACCCGTATATCATCTCTGATGTCAAACACCAATGGATATGGGATCATCCATCGCCCATCTGTATGGATCGAGAAAGTATACGCTAGTCTACTCTGGTATATCGATGCCCCGTCTCGATACACCCACGACTAGGGACTTTGAAGGATGTACTTATGGACTACCATGTCCCCACTAGTATGATCCGCATCATAGTCCAGGTAGTCAAGTACAGATCCTAAGGGCTTTACCAACATGTAACAGAGAGACAATCAGTATACACGTTAAGGTAAAGTTCAACCAGATAGCATACTATCATGTCGAGCAAGAAAGTCCTCCCTATATACGTCACAGCATCCACTACAATATACATCCTATGTACAGTAATGGCCTCTAGGGCATACATATAACTAACAATCTCCCACTTGCACTAGGGCCATCTGATAGCAGTGGTTGCAGTATCTCATACTCAACCATCCCATAAAAGTCTCTCTCTGGGAACAGGCCTTTGTGAGTGGATCCGCTGTGTTGTCCTCTGAGTCTACTCTCCTATCCTCGATCTCCCTGGAGATTAACCATCTCCATGATCAGGTGACACTGCCTTAGAATATGTCTGGATCACTGATGGGACCAACGTTCCTTGGCATAAGCCACAACTCCATTGTCTCACAATGGTTGGAACGTAGTTCATCTCATGAACCAATATACACCCAAACAGCCTCTTTGGTAGCATCTTAAGTAGCGATGTATCCAGCCTTTATCGTCTAGTATGTCACGGTATCTAGCTTGGAACTCTTCCAACGTACCGTCCCTCCATTGAGGGTAAAGACAATGCCTGTGACTGGCATCCAGTCGTCTTTATCATCCTGGAACCCTTCCAGTGATTCTCCCCAGGATCGGTTGATACTGTCTCACTACAACTAGTGAGAGTCCTAACATCCAATTAGATCTATCTCATAGATCTAAAAACCCAGGATTTAGGAGGTATCACTTTGATCTTATATGGAGAATCTTTGTGATAATCGGAGATTGATCGAGCGTAGCATAGGAAACTCCTTCCCTATCAAGAGTATGTCATCCACGTACTCTACGAGGATCATCACCATACTTCCTACTACCTTTTTGTATATACAAGGTTCATCTACCATTTTGATGATGTCAAACTCTTTGACTACTCCATCAAAACAGATGTTCCAACTCCGCGATGCCTGCTTTATCCTATAAAGCATCTTGCACACGTTTCCGCTGCTCCCACTGTCTATGAAGCCCTCTGGCTGTGTACTTATAGACGCTCTCTTCCAAATCATCATTTAGAAAAGCAGTCAAGACACCCAACCACCAGAGATCGTAGTCATGGTATGCAGCCGTGGTAAGTAGGATCTGGATGGACTTAAGCATAGCTACTTGAAAAGGTTTCATCATTTTCCACGCCTGGTCGATGACGAAAAGCTTTAACAAGTCTATCTTTGAAAGTCTCAACTTTTCCATCTACACCAAGTAATCTTCTCAAGATATACTTGCTCCTGATGGGGATTTAACCCTTCAGATATAGCAACCAAAGTCCATACTTTGTTGGTGTACATGGATTCCATCTCAGATCGCTAAGCATCCAGCCATTCTTACAGAGTCTTACTCCTGATGGCCAGCTCGAAACTAGTTGGGTTATCATCTCATGATGCAATCCTCGCTCCCACTGTCATAGAGAAACAGAAGTATCTCTCAGGTGGGTGAGGAACCCTACTAGATCGGCGGAGAGGCTGAGGTTCGTTGGTATCTATTGAATCCTTCGGTTCTTTCAAATCATCAGCTGTAGTTTGTATAGCTGGAACCTTTCCAGTTGTACATAACAGATCTTGCCTCGAGCTTGTCCGGATTTTGCTTTTCAGACATAGGCTGGACAACCCCAAATCTCAACTAACTTGAGAGATGGGCTCTTCCTTTATCATATCAAATATGAAGTGGTAGGCAACTGATTTGATTCGAACCTTATTCAATAGGTATGCAGCTTCTCAAGCGCATAACTCCCTAAAGGAAATAGGTGACTCAGTAGTACTCATCATAGAGCACACCTTATCATATAGGGTGTATCTGCTCCGCCCCGATATACCATCGTGCTATGGTGTATACAGAGGAGTAATGCTGAGAGAGAATCTCATTCTCTTTTGGAATAATCCAGGATTTTCGTGCTCAAGTATTCTCCTCCTTTATCACATCAAAGGACATAATACTTATACCCGTTTTGGTTCTCTACTTCTAACTTATATTCCGTGAATATCTCAAAAGGTTCGGACTTGTGTTTCAACAGGAACATATGTCTGAATCTTGAGAGATTATCAGAGAATATAACGAAGTACAAAGAACCAGTCCTGGCATATATAGACAAGGGACCTACATACATCAACATGTATCATCCCAAGAGTTCACTAACTCTTTCTCTGTTTCCAATAAACAGAGCTGTGGTCATCTTATCTTTGTGACATGACTGGCGAGTTTCACAAGATGTAGATTCAAACTGATTTAAATATGCATCTAAATGTAACTCCGCCAGTCGGGTCGCATTGATTTGACCTAGTCTACAATACCTTAAGAAGGATCCGTTCATTTCTGAACTCTTCCTCTTATGTGTGTTCCATATACTAAGAACTGTAGTTTGATTTAGAACATCAACGCTTTTAGATAACGTGCCTGAACCGATCAACTTTTGATATAGGAAATGTTCAAAACATTATCCAACAATACAAAATTTTACCGTTTCTTTACTAATAAAGAGATTGATATGATTTTGTATATCAGGTTCGGTATCTAATAACATTCGTTCAGAATCAATGTATTTGGAATACAGGGTGACAGTGACCGACAGACTTGGCTGCAACTCTTGCCCGTTTTCTGCCTCATGAAACTTATCACCCGTTCTCAGTTCTCTACCTGTCTGTAGCCCTATGTAACAGATTACATATCTGGGATCCTGATCTGGTATCACATACCCAGGACGTAAAGGATACTGAGAAACAGTTCTCTGTATAATGAACACACCCAAAGATGATGCATCAGCATGCACTCTCTTCGTTTGGGCGGCACGGGAATTCTGGTAATCCCCAATTTCCTGCTCTGTCTTATAACAATTATAAGTTGGAGAGGGACCAACGTTCCCCAGCTCAGTATAACAAGCGGGTTCGGTCAATATTCCGTATTATTATCTTGATTAAGGCGTGATATGGTCGCTACCTGGAGAGAGAGAGAAGAAAACACTCAGCGTGCGCTCTTTCAAGAATAGATTGGTTATTACTTTATCTAATCAGGATGGCTCCCACTGCTTTTTATCAAATCTTCCTTCAAACCCTAAAAGGAAAGACTAGCCGGGATTAATTACACACTACAAGTTCGCCAATCTTTCAGCCAGGCCAGTGTCGGTACTTTGAGGGAGGTCCCCCGTGCTTTCGCACGAACCTAATTAATGTAAACCTCGTTTTCCCAGAGGCGTAACCTCGTTAACACCTTTCTAGACACCTACTTGATCGGCTAATTGTAATGTATAAAACTCTCCCAGGAGTAACTCTTACTCGCAGCGGGTATCGGGATCCAACTATCTCATAGAAGGTATGCAATCTCATTGCAAATTTCAACACTTGAAATTCCCGATAATATTTTGCCCCATGCGATCTATGACCTTGACTGAGTCAACAAACCATAGACCGCAAGTAAAGTTCAACCCGTCATTTCTCGATTGAATTAAACCCACCCGCACGACCCTTGACTGAGTCAACAAGGCCGCACGACTACCCTAATCCAATCGCATCATATGCTTTGCAGATAAGCAATAATCAGCTACCGCACACTACGCCTTGACTGAGTCAACAAACGCAGCATGAATACTAACTATTACCTATCTGAAATGACAGAGGGCTACGACAGGTTTTTAAGAAAACCTTTTGCGTAATGAACTTTATATCGTTGTAGGATCGAATGAATTTTGAAATGGAGTGTTTTTGAGGCTTTTCTGGTTTTGCTAAAGGAGTCACTCCCGGTGAAGGGATCGTCGGTCCTTTCCTCGTCGAATGAGGTGCGGGATATATCATATATATCACTGTGCAAAGCAAAAACTCTTAAAAGCAATCAAAAGACAAACCGAGTGTGTAGCATCTGCCAGTTATTGCTAAAGGAGTCACTCCCGGTGAAGGGATCTCGGTCCTTTCCTCATCGAATAAGGTGCAGGATATATCACATATACCGCTGTGCAAAGCAAGAACTGTAGCTACCTGTTTTTTTTTGAAATTCGATTCTACAACATCTTAGGTTTCTTTTATTTCATTAATCACATTAATGAAGTCCCATCATCTAAATTACCTAAACATCACAGATAAAAACGACGTACACTTATGCCATCCGCATTCATCTCGATGTCCCCTCGTGCACCGTTAGGTTAGGTAACTAACGACAGAGCGGGGCAGGGCTAGCGCGGGTGTAAAACATAAGTAACGTCTATAAAATATATCATATATACTATATACTGTATCTATCACAGAACATCACATGATCACATCACAGATATCGCAGCAGAAGAAACATATGAAATATTGGATATACTAGGACGTCCGTGTTTTTAATACGAGCCAGTATAAAACACAGATTCCACGGTCGCGATGAATAGCCAAACCCACACCCCTAGACCCCTACGAGAGCGGCAAGCAACCCTACCAATTCTAGAGTTAGGAGACCCGGACTCGACTCCTCGAGTTGGTCTCCCACTGGACTCCAGAACCCGGTTACTTATGCTCCCCTCCTTGGGTCTATCCTAGTGCGGAAAAGTAAATAATATACAAAAGGTGACAACTTCCGCAACCTGGAAGTGCCCCAATAAAAGAATATTATATACAAGTTTTTACATGAATGAAAATGAAAAACACTCATCTCACATAAAAAACCCCCGGCTATTCGAACACGACGATCCAATATAACATATCCAGCAACACATAACATCACATGTCATCAACGTAAGTAAATATGCGCATCCCAATTGTCGTTGACATATAGCAACGAAACCGGCGATATCACATATTACACTTACGGTCACAGAAAAGAAAGTATAAAACTACAACAGTTGGAATCCGCAACCACCTCAGACATCTCATGCCTGACCAAATGAATTCCTTAGACATCACATGCCTAACAATTATAAACCCCGCATTTTAGTCTCAAAATCGAAAACACTTTTCAATATTAAGTCGGGCAATTCAACAAGATTCCCGACATCCTGATCGAATGCTCGTCGCAAACTTCAGTAGACGGCCGCACCCCCGATACCGTCGACGAAGTGCACCAAGGCGGAACACCGCTGCCGCGAGCACCCGAACGGATGCTTTCGGCGACGGGGTTCTCCTACAGTCACTTGGTCGGGGCTATGGGGTGTAGCTGTCTATTAAGTTTACCCGGCGAGTATCCGCGTACGCTACGTGATTGCGACGGACTTTTGATCACATCCAAATTTCGTGGCAACCGATCAAGTGAGACTAAACTGCTATGTTTATAACATTCATTCAGTTATCTCATAACTCATTGTGAATTCCAATTATTGTATCCCATTCCAGATAAATAGAAAATGTTAAACTTTTTGATCGAACAATCGAACACCCAAGTTTTCCCGATACAATCCAACACATGAAATAAGTCTAACAACATTCAGTTCGTGCCTCAGTACCAACGGTCCAGCCGTAGAAGGGTCAAGCCAACGCCTCACATGTGGCACGCCGTACTGCCCCAAACCCGAAGGTTCAAAGGGCAGTTCAAGACGGTCACATAATCGAGTTAAGGTTTGTTGTCTTCTAGAGGGTCCATCGCGTTACTTGCACTACTTAGAACGTCGTTAAACTACGGAAAAATCCAACACTTGGAAATTTCCCGACATGGGAAAAATTGGGTATTTATATCCGGTCGAACTTTTTTAACATATTCTAAAAATTATCCGGAAAGCCACACAGACAAAATTTGATACTCCGATCGAAACACCGAATCCCCAAATACACAGCAGAAAATTCAACTCTTGAATAAATTTTAAAAATTCCCAGAAAACTCAGCATAATTTATCAGGAATTACTGTGCAAACAAAGTGGGCTGACGTCACTAGATTGCCGCGGAACCGCCGCAGAAGCTAGGCTTCTGCCGCGGTTCCGCCGCAATAAACACTGTTCATCGAAATATTTTTGCGTCGTAATTCTTATTTTTCCCTGCTGAATTTTTTAGCAATTTTTAATTTGGAAAAATCCACGTTTTTGAAAAAAGGACAGAGAGCAATTTGTGATCGGGTTTCGGGTTCGTTCGGACTTCAAATTCCGTCTAGACTTCGCCTAAGGCTCTAACTAGTCTCTGATACCACTGTAGGGTTCCTAGGCACCCTAATGAGGTCTCACAAGGCATCAACCATGCCAATTTCAAAAAATCTAGGTGCCGAGAAACACGACTACGGATCGTTGGCTAGAAATCTAGGCGAAAAGAAACTAGTTAACACTTAACTAAAAGTTTAACGGAAATACAACCTTTGTAGATCCGGTTCTCCACCTCCATAGCTCCGCAACGAAGTATCCTCGCTATCTAAATCGAAATCCGAGCTCATGCGTCGGCTTCATCGGAGAAGAAGCGGGCTAGGTCATCGACGACGTGCCGAAGATGATCTACGTCGAAGCATCACTAGATCAAGCTCCACCTTCACCAAGCCATGAAAACTTGTGAAGAAAACACACTCTACTACTTGGCAAGAGGTAGAGGATGAAGAAATAGGAAGTGGGTTCAATTTAGAACTGGATTTCTCACTCTTTTCCATCAATCACCATTGATGGAGCATAGATTTCTTCACTTGAAGAAAGGAAGAAGAAGAAGAATATTATGATAAGATTAATTAAAAATTAAATAGAAAAACAATACTTATCATAATATTAACTCTAGTCAAGTGTAGAGAATGAATCATGGTTACTGGGAATGGTTAGGGTTAAGGATGAGATAAGAACGGTTGACTTGATCAAAGCTTCATGAAGCTTCAACTAAACTCCAAAACTAGCAACCATTCTTTTCTCATCAATTCAAAATAAATAAATAAATAATTAAGAAAAGAAAACCCTAATCATTAGTTTAACCATGGCTTAATTCATTACACTTAACTATAGTTAAACATGTATCATCAAACATGATACAATCAAGTGCACAAAAGTATATCACATATACAATGTGAACATTCGAGCGAGAAAATCCATTTAAAGTGAACCGATACTAGTTAATGCAAAGTAATATATCAAATATATAATTATGCATTAAATCATTAAATCAACACTTGATTTAACGATCCGTTCATATCATATATAACCGACTAATATCCAACGTATCGGCTTATCGAATCAATCCATGATTCGATAACTAGGTTATATCGCATACAACCTTCCGATACATTCATCGCGAGAATAGAATGCGGTATCACATACACGTATTATTCTCGGTCACGCACATATCTCATATGCTCTCCTATTTCGTTTCGCTTGAGCCAGGAAACCTCTGTGTAGGACTCTAAAGACTCGTCAATACGCCGGCAGCAGGTGATGATCATATCAAACACCCACAAGCCGCAAGCGGTCTGCTAAACGTAACGGCCACCCGGGTATTGAGCGATCTGAAGATCGACGAGCAAGCCCGCTCATACTCCAGTGAATCCAACCAGTAACACTACCGTACAGTCCGGTCTGTTCGTCTGATATGTCGCATATCTCGCCTAGGGATGGTAAACGTCAGACCCCAATAGCTCGATAAGTCGTGTCGATATGAGGTCTGTAACAATTCGAGAAACTACTGGTAACACTTACCAGTAAATCTCAGCAACCCTGGCCAGGGATTTCCTGTTATAGCCAATCGAACACAGCGCAACATCAACTCCCTATACCGGGAGAGACGAATCCCCTCCTATCGCTCATTGCCTCCATGTGACTCGGGACTGTACCCAAAAACCACCATTTTGCACGCCCTCTTGGACGTGGTAAGATGGAAATCAAAGCACAGTGGGAACCACACAAGACTCTATGACGATCTCGGGTCAACAGACTACTCTGTACCAGTGTCACCAGAGAACTGCCATATGACGTAAGGTATAATACCATCTGGGAGTTCTTGGCGAGTCCGTCCAGTGTACCCAGTCTCTACTGAGCACCCGTATATCATCTCTGATGTCAAACACCAATGGATATGGGATCATCCATCGCCCATCTGTATGGGTCGAGAAGGTATACGCTAGTCTACTCTGGTATATCGATGCCCCGTCTCGATACACCCACGACTAGGGACTTTGAAGGATGTACTTATGGACTACCATGTCCCCACTAGTATGATCCGCATCATAGTCCAGGTAGTCAAGTACAGATCCTAAGGGCTTTACCAACATGTAACAGAGAGACAATCAGTATACACGTTAAGGTAAAGTTCAACCAGATAGCATACTATCATGTCGAGCAAGAAAGTCCTCCGTATATACGTCCCAGCATCCACTACAATATACATCCTATGTACAGTAATGGCCTCTAGGGCATACATATAACTAACAATTATCTAATCGGGAAATCAGTTTTTCTTTAATAATGCACAGTGAAACTGAAACATGAAAATGTTTCGTAGGGGTATCCTGGTATTCCTAGTAATGCCTCTTCCATAATCCAATTCATGACTGTAATCGTATATTTCTTTGTCATCTCTCCAAATCCCTTTATTTGTCTTTATTCATTACCTTCTGCACAGCCTTTTAGGCTAAGTGGTTTTCTTCCTTCCCTACCATTCGGCCCCAGCCTATGGTTTGGAAGAAGACTATCCAGTAAGCATAATAGGTGTCCTCTCCTTAATCCTACGAGTACTCGCAATCTGAGA
Organism: Agapanthus africanus; assembly: GCA_030015575.1. Classification (NCBI taxonomy): domain Eukaryota; kingdom Viridiplantae; phylum Streptophyta; class Magnoliopsida; order Asparagales; family Amaryllidaceae; genus Agapanthus; species Agapanthus africanus. The sequence continues at coordinate 190,565,142 of CM057347.1, read as the reverse complement.
GAAGGTGATGATAAAAGACAACTGAATAATACCTTATTCTATTTCTCCAAAACTGAGAAAAAAAGCAAAGGTGAAGTAGGAGTGGCGATGAAGTACGCGGTTTGGTCGTGAATGATAGCAGTCGCAATTTACTTTGCCCTCTTTCTAATCCCTTTATTTTGTCTTTTACTTATTACCTTCTATACACCCTATTTAGGCTAATTGGTTTTCTTCATTCCCTACCTTTCGGCACCTGCCTATAGTTTGGAAGAAGACTATCCAATAAGCGTAATAGGTGTACTCTCCTAAACCAAGGAGCCCTCGCAACCTGAGAGAAGGTGATAATAAAAGACAACTGAATAAACCAATTCAATTTCTCCTGAACCTGAATCCATCCGCGAAGAAGTCCCTTCGAGTTCGTATATAACAATACGATGGATCTATCCAATGGAAGTGGATGTTCGTAGTGATACGAGGTGTTCTGAGAAGTGCAAAGGGTAAAAGAAGGAGTGGCAATGACTTATGCAACTAGGACAATCCAAAAGCCAGTATTTTAAGAAGGTTCGGTCAACTTAGTCACTGAGTCATAGTCAAGGGTCGGTCAAAGGTCGCTGCTAAAGAGAGAGAGAAAAGAAACACTCTGCGTGCACTCTAATCTAGATCAGAATGGTTATCACTTTATCTAATCAGGAATCCTCCCACTGTACTGTCAAATTCTCCTCCAAAGCTGAAAGAAGAATCAATCGGGATCACCCGAAGAGTAAACTAACTCATCAGTGGGAATCGGGGTCCAACTCTCATTGTATGATAACGTGAAGGAATCCTCTCACGTTATCACACTCCAGAAGGTATACGCATGCCTGGCAAGTTTCAGTTCTTTAGAAACTCCCGATATGATTTTTACCCCATGCTCTTATGACCTTGACGAAGGCCAACAAATTATAAGTCTCGTGTCAAATTCTACCCGTCATTATCTTGTTAATTTGAACCCACCCGTACATACCCTTGACGAAGGCCAACAAGGTAATACGACTGTCCCAAACCAACTCATCTATCTATGCAACAGAAAGGTAACAAGCAGCTACCATCCACTATGCCTTGACGAAGGCCAACAATCATAGCATGAATACTACGTGCTACCCGTCTGAAACGACGGAGGGCTACGGCTGGTTTTTGGCGAAAAACCTTTAACATAACGAACTTGATATCGCCGAAGGAACCTGATAGCTTTTTAGAAAATATAGTGGCGAAAAACCTTCGCTAAAGAGGTCACTCCCGGTGAAAGGATCTCGGCTCTTTCCTCGTGGAATGAAGTGTAGGATATTTCAACTGATTACCGTGATGCAAAGCAACAAGTAATCGATTATAATGAAGTTATTACCCTAACGCAATTTTCTGCCCAAGGGGTCACTCCCAGTGAAGGGATCTCGGCCCTTGTCTCGTCGAATGAGGTGCAGGATATTCCAACTGAATACCATTGTGCAAAACAAAAGAAAACGTCCTTGTAATAACACTTTTTAAAACTATACCAACAACGTCCAAACAGGTTTGTTTAAGCTTTGCATTGATCAGAATCAATGCAGTCGCATCAATTAATCACACCAGAAAAGAACGAAAAATAAAATGTACGTATATGCCATCTGCATTCGTCACTGGGTCCCGTCATCACCCGTTAGGTTGCTTAACTAACGACAGAGTGGGGACTGGACTAGCGCGGGTGTTAAACATATACAACATCTACTAGTATATATACCAATATACAATAATCGCTCCAGGCGTGATAAATGCAACATTACAGAAAAGTAATAAGCATCACAGAACAATACAGATAATCTGGGATCCCCGGGTTTCACAGAGCCGCTACTGAAACCCGACGTTCCCCTGGTCGTATGGATAGTCTGTGCAATGGAAACCTAGACCCTTACGAGTGCGGCAAATTACCCGCCAAAACCTGAAGCGAGGCAGCCCCTTACAGCAAAGTGAATGGACCACCAAGCACTTCACGGAATCCGGTAACTTAGGCACTGCATCTTGGGTCAACCTGTACCCCTATGAGTGCGGCGAATAGTCTGCCAATTCTAGAGTGAGTCCCTCTGCCTCTCAAAGCCATGAGATGCGGACCCGTTGCCCTCCAGAACCCGGCTATCCGTGCACTCCATCGCTGGGTAAACCTAGTACAGAAATGAAAAATATGTACAACGGGTATATCGACCTCAACCCGGTCGTGCCCCAAAAGAATATTATATAAACAGGCAGAGACGGCAGTCCACATGTTGGACGCTCGCCCCGCAATATCAAATGTACAAATAAATCCAAACTGCACTACCATTGCATAAAGCTATCCACCACGACAAATCCGCAACATCACAGCACAACACAGAACATCAACGTGAATGTCACGTTCGCAAACCCGTCTAGAAGGACTATAGCAATTAGACACAATTTACCGCTCGAATGACATTCACGGTCGGAGATATAATGTAAGTACTGTAAACTAACACGTTTAAAATTCCGATCGACAAAACTTCCCGAAGTGGGTCCCCAGTACAACTGCAGTACACAAACAAAATCTGGGCCCAAACAAAATATTCCAGAAACCACAATTCCCCATCAAAGACACTACTGTAGAAAAATGGTACTCTGTCGCTCCAAAACGGCGGCGGAACCGCGGCCAAACCATGGTTTGTGCGGCGGTTCCACGGCAGTACTGTGGAGACATTGGACCAAATTTCTACAGTATTCTCAAAAAAGCCTGCACGATTTTCTGAGATGCTCAAAATGATTTTTAGACCAGTTTAAAAATTCGACAGAAACTTTAGCATGAAAAGTGCGGTTTTGGATATTTCGTTCGATCGATATTTTAAACACGTTAGAACAAGTTAGTAAAGATTAATGGCGTGGCTCTAATTCCATGTAAGTCTACGGTAGCGTCCCGACCGTCATTCTGATGCCAAACGCGGAACAAAAACTTTTATAACTGGCGCTATCGCATACTATAAACCCAGATCTTTCCATTAACGCAAAACCAAAAAACTGTAAAGAGGTAGAAAGGCTATACTGATCGATCTGAGTCCTTCGGTCTTTAGCCATCATCCCACGCTCCTCGCGGCAACTCCGATCTCTTCTCTCCTCATCGAGGTGGCACCACGTCAACAGATCTTTAAACGGGCTCCCGCCTCTATACCGAGGCAACTCGGTCATCAAGTCTGCTAAAAGAGATGACCAAGATGAAGTAGAGAATGAGTAGAATACTTTGTCTCAAACACCATAGGGTTCTCATCACATGAGAGGGTTAGGGTGGAGGTTGAAGAAGATGCTAAAGATTGGAAATTGTGAACTCAAGAAACTCAAGTGAGCAAAAGAAAACTAAGCTCATAAACTTGTGTTCTCTTCTTCTTCCCTTGTGAATAGATATATGAGGTTATATATTCAAAAACCCAAAGAAAAATTTCTTATGAAAATATCTCCTCAAATATCCAAACCCAAAACAAAACTCATTAAATCTTTAATGACTCACTAGATGACTCATTACATGAGTCATTAGTGAACATTCTAGAATTAATGAGTCACAACCATGAGTCACAATTTCCAAAATCAAAAATCATTTAAACCAAAATGATTAATCGAAAAAGAAAGGCATCTTCTAAAATATTGTCGTAACGGATTACGAGAATACCCCTCACCAGTATACATATACCAGTATCCGTATTCCGACCGAATACGAATACGAGAGACTAAAATATTCTGACTCAATATAATACTTGTATCCGGCTTAAACCAAAGCCCACTAGTATTATCTGCCCGAAATATGACAAGTGCACAAGTACACGTGCATTTTCGAACCCTGCCATAAAACCATACGGCCTCTACAACGTTTCTCCCGAACTTGGGAAACTATCTGTGGGGGACTCTAAAGACTCGTCTGTACCCTGGCAGCCGGTTTAACAACAAGCACGTCAGCGGCACTAGCTGTACGTAACGGCTGCCCATGTACTGACCGAAAGGGAAGCCATTGAGCGAACTCATCCTCGAACCCTACTGAGCCTATCAGTGACAATATCCGTACAGTCCGGTCCGTTCGTCCATGGGCATCGCATATCGAGCCTAGGGGGCTGGTAACGTCAGACCCCCAAAAGCGGTATAAGTCGTGTCGGAGAGTAGCCCTGAACACCCTGAGATACTACTGGAGTACCTACCAGTAAATCTCCTGCCTCGGCCGAGGGCTTTGTGTAATGGCTCTCCTAGACATAGCACGATCTCACCCCCAATACCGGGAGAGACGAATCCCCTGCCGATCCGCTCACTTGCCTCCATGTGGCTCGGGACTGTACCCAACTAAAACCTATTTGCACAACTCCTTTGAGCCGTGGTATGGTAGTAATCAAAGCACAGTGGGAACTCACACGAGATAGATGACGATCTCAGGTCGATGAACTAACCTGTATACATGTCACCAGGGAACTGCTATCTGACGATATGTATAATACCGACTAGCAGGTTCCCGGTAAGTCCTTTCCGGTGTACTCATAACCCAATGAGCACATGTATACATCTTAGGTGATCCAACTGACACCAATGGCTTGTGAGACCGGCCACCGTCCCTCGTCGAGGTCTCGACTGTATACACTAGTCTACTCCGGAGTATCGATGCCCTGTCTCGAATCTCCCACGACTAGGGACCATATTTAAGGATGTGCTTATAGACTACCCAACTCTCACGTATATGATCGCCATCATACTGTTGGCAGTCAAGCAGGATCCTAAGGGCTCTATCAACGTGTAATAGTGATCATGTCACCTAAAACTGTACACAACTCATAAAGGCAAACCAGATAGCATACAATCATCTCGAGTAAGACTGTCCTACCGGTATAGGTCCTCCCTCAATCATTGCAATCACGTACCTGCGATCCAATAATTTACTTTGAAGGCACAACATCCAACACTTTATCTTACATGTATACTAGTACTGTCTTTTTGTTACTTGTTGATAAAGCCCTTAAGATGTGAACTTGGCTACCAGGACTATGATGGAGATCATACTAGTAGGGCCAGGGTAGTCCATAAGTCCATCCTTTAATTGTTCCTAGTCGCGGGAGTATCTGTAAGTCCACGGTAGCGCCCCGGCCGTCTAACAGACGCCAAATGTGGAACAAAAACTTTTTACAACTAGCGCTATTGCATACTGTAACCCGGATCTGCCATTAAAGCTAAACTAAACAATTACAAAGTGGGTAGAAATGTTATACCGAACGATCCGAGTCCTTCGGTCCTCAAACATCATCCTACGCTTGTTGTGGCTGCTCCGATCTTCTTGATCTCCAGTCTCGTCGTCTAGGTGGCACCACGTCGACGGATCTTTAAACGGGCTCCCGCCTCTGAACCGAGGCAACTCGGTCGTCAAGTTTGCTAAAGGAGACGACCAAGATGATGTACAGAATGAGTAGAACACTTTGTCTCATTACGTCCAAGGCTATGGACGAACGGTTAATGAAGTTGCCTTTTGGATCGGGTTGAAATGAGATATGAAAATATATATGAACTAGATCTCTCTCTTCTCATTTTAACAATCCTTTCTTTTTCGAAAATCAATCATTTCCTCAAGAGGAGGGGGCCGGCCATATATGTAGAGGGAGGGAGGTGTGGGTAGGAGCAAAAAGGTGACCATAAGATTAAAGGAGAAGGAATGAGTCATTAAACACCTAGTATGAACTCATTAAAAGAAACAATGAATCATAACCCTTGGTCATCAAGCATTAATTGCACAATTAATGCACTAATGACTCACTAGCCTAATCACCTCATCTAGAAGCTTCTAGAAACTTCCATACTCATCTCAAGAAAAGATAAATCCGTATTTAATCGAATGTTAAATACGGCCGATAGAAAACTGGAAACCAGCAACTTCCAAAAGTGATCCTGAAACGAATTTCAGGATAACCCCGTAATGGTATAAACATACCCACATTTGTATTACGACCGAATACAAATACAACAGAGACAAAGATATTATATCTATACAGTATAATACTCGGATCCGGCTTAAACCAAAACCAACCAGTATTATCTGCCCAAAAAATGACACGTGCGAAAACGCACGTGCATTTTCCGAACCCTGCCATAGAACCATACGGCCTATACAACGTTTCTCCCGAACTTGGGAAAGTGTCTGTGGGGGACTCTAATGACTCATCAACACACTGGCACTGGGTATAACCACTAGCACGTCAGAGGTACGAGCTGTACGTAACGTTTGCCTATGTATTGATTGGAAGGGAAGCTGACGAGCGAACTCATCTTTAAACCCTACTGAGCTTAACAGTGACAATATACATACAGTCCGGTCCGTTCGTCTATGAGTATCGCATATCTGCCTAGGGGCTTGGTAACGTCAGACCCCCATTAGCGGTATAAGTCGTGTCAGAGAGTGGCCTAGAACACCGTGAGATACTACTGGAGTACCTACCAGTAAATCTCCTGCCTCGGCCGAGGGCTTTGTGTAATGGCTCTCATAGACACAGCGCGTTCTCACCCCCAATACCGGGATAGACGAATCCACTGCCGATCCGCTCAATTGCCTCCAGTAGCTCGGGACTGTACCCAAAAAAGTCCAGTTTGCACGACTCTTTTGAGCCGTGGTAGTGTAGAAATCAAAGCACAGTGGGAACTCACACGAGACAAATGACGACCTCAGGTCGATGAACTAATCTGTACAAATGTCACCAGGGAACTGCTATCTGACGATATGTATAATACCAACTAGCATATTCCCGGCGAGTCCTGTCCGGTGTACTCATAACCTAATGAGCACCTGTATACATCTTAGGTGATCCTACTGACACCAATGGCTTGTGAGACCGGCCATCGCCCCTCGTCGGGGTCTCGGCTGTATACACTAGTCTACTCTGTAGTTTCGATGCCCTGTCTCGAAACTCCCACGACTAGGGACACTTTAAGGATGTGCTTACAGACCACAGCTCCCACGTATATGATCGCCATCATACCGCTGGCAGTCAAGCAAGAATCCTATGGGCTCTATCAACATGCAATAGCGAACTAAAGCATGTATACGATGATAAAGACAAACCAGATAGCATACTATCATCTCGAGCAAGACTGTCATATCGGTATAGGTCCTGCCTCAATCATTGCAATCATGTACCTGCGATCCAATAATTGACTTTGAGGGCACTATCTCCAACAATCTCCCACTAGCACTTAAGGCTAATTATTGTGATGTCACATACTCATAGCCCGTGTGATACCGAACACCCAACTCTTCTACTAATCAGTTTCACAAAGCTAGTTTGAAAAACTCTCGTGTTCAAGAAATAGCCTCAGTGAGTGGATCTGCCCTGATGTTTCTTTCTATGTCTCTCTTAATCTCAAGTTCGCGGAGAAAGCCATATCCCGAATCGAGTAATACCTGTCCTAGAATATGTCTGATTATCTGATGGGACCTAGTTCATAAATGAACTCCAAATCCAAACTTCTTAGACTGTATCGATCACTGAACTTAATCAGTATCCAGCACCATGCCTCCCACATTATCCTCTTGGACCACCTATCCATAATACTGTCCCTTGTCAGAGGGAAAACTATAGCTCTGACAATCACTCTGTCATCCATGTCACCTTTGAAGCCTGGAATGATAACCGTCTCCTGAAGGAGGCTGCCGTCATCAAATCCGTATAACATTCACTCATGTTCTAAAACTGCTTCCTTATGTTTCTCCAGGATTGGATTAATATAAACTTATCGCATCTAGTGCAAAAACAACATCTGGTGTGGTACTTGACATCTCATGATTGACTCAATTGACTAAGCAAGTGATATGCCAATCATGCACATCCCTCTCCCCTTTAGTCTGTAAGACACCTTTAGAGAGGGTGAATCCATTACCTGCAGGTACACCACCATGCCAGGAGTCATCTATTCTAAATACCATTAGAATACTATCAAAGTACCCACATTGGAAAACTACCCAAATCTAGATCTAATACCATAGATCTAGTAACCAGAATGTCTGATATTATATCCATATCCTTTGTGGAGAAACAACTGTGTGACGACCACAGTACAACCGATCGTAGTATAGGAATTTTACTTCCTACTCTGTGTATGTCATCCAAATACCATGACATCACACCCTACTACCTTCTTAAGTGATCCATCCCCTATTCTGATGAAGTCAATTCCATGACTGTCACATCAAAAATAGATGATCTATCTCCGCTATATCTGCTCAAGTCTATAAATAGACACAAGCTTCTTGCCCACTGTGCTTCCGCTGCTCCCACTGACTACGACAACCCTCTGGCAGAATAATATATACGTCCACTTCTAAAACTAGTTTAGAATGACGCTATACAAATCCTCCTACCGGGTCTCATAGTCTGGAACAATAGTAGTGTCAAGTCTGTGTAAACAAGAACCTCCCTGTCACCGTCCTTAAGGCTACCGGAGTACCTCTTGGGTGTCTGAGGTTACCCACCATATCTGCGGAGTGGCTAATGGAATGTTAAACCTGATTGAATATATAGGTCCTATTAAATTTTCCGTAATCGTTTGCGGTTCTGAAATCACTTCCAGTTCTAACATACTCCCACTACTGTTTTCTGAAAAATCCATTTTACTAAAACTGTGGCGAGTCAAGAACAGTATCACTATTGATCTTCCAGATGGTAGAAATGTCAACCCTCGTCTAAGCCAGGGTCAACCCACAAACTGCCATTACAGAAACCTGCCTTGAGTTATCCAGTGTCTGGTTTTAAGCATAAGCCGGACAACTCCCGTACCTTAACATCGTTAAGATATGAATCATTCTATATACAATATGGAAATAGAGGCACTAATTTAATTGGAACTAGATTCAAACCATGCAGCTGTCTCCAGTGCATATCAACTTAATGGAGACAGGCTAATCAGCATTACTCAACTTAAGAATACATCCAATTATGAGTAACCGAAAGAGAAACACGTTTCTCAAAACCATTACTATCACAAGAATCTACATCTCCGATCTCTTTGAAGAATCCCGATACTTGTGATACCTGGTTCTCTACTTTATTCTTATACCCACAACTTCTCAAAACTTAGACATTGTATTTCTACGAAACACTTGTCTAAAAACTAGAGAAGTCGCAAGTAAACAGAACATAGTACGAGGACCTACCCCTTTGTCCTTACGGACACTGGACAACATACAATACTCTGTATAAGTCCGCTGAGTTGAATAACTCAAAACCTGTGCATCGTAGGTTGAAAACTGTACCTAGGCGATTTCCTCAAATATCACCAATTACAACGAATTCCGATATAATGAGGATGATCACCTTATTCCCAATAACTTACTCCCACTCATTATCTGTAAAACTATACAGATATGAGAATGAAACCTGGTAAATACATACCCTGGATTAAGTATGTAATCAGGAAATCAGTTCTCTTTTAACAATGCACTGAAACATGAAAATATTTCGTAGGGGTATCCTGGTATTCTTAGTAATGCCTCTTCCATAATCCAATTCATGACTTTAACCGTATATATATTTGTCATCTCTCCAAATCCCTTTATTTGTCTTTAGTCATTTCCTTCTGTACACCCCTTTTAGGCTAAGTGGTTTTCTTCCTTCCCTACCGTTCGGCACCAGCCTATAGTTTGGAAGAAGACTATCCAGTAAGCATAATAGGTGTACTCTCCTAATCCTAGCAGTACTCGCAACTTGAGAGAGGGTGATGATAAAAGACTACTGAATAAAACCTTATTCTATTTCTCCCGAACTGGGAAAAAGCAAAGGTGAAATAGGAGTGGCGATGAAGTACGCGGTTTGGTCGTGAATGATAACAGTCGCAATTTACTTTGCCCTCTTTCTAATCCCTTCATTTTGTCTTTACATATTACCTTCTGTACACCCTACTTAGGCTAATTGGTTTTCTTCATTCCCTACCTTTCGACACCTGCCTATGGTTTGGAATAAGACTATCCAATAACCGTAATAGGTGTACTCTTCTAAACCAAGGAGCCCTCACAACCTGAGAGAAGGTGATAACAAAAGACAACTGAATAAACCAATTCTATTTCTCCTGAACCCGGATCCATCCTCGAAGTAGTACCTTCGAGTTCGTATATAACCATACGATGGATCTATCCAATGGAAGTGGATGTCCATAGTAATACGGGATGTTCTGAGAAATACAAAGGATAAAAGAAGGAGCGGCAATTACTTATGTAACTCGGACAATCCAAAAGCCATTATTGTAAGAAGGTTCGGTCAACATGGTCACTGAGTCATAGTCTAGCGTCGGTCAAAGGTCGCTGCCAAAAAGAGAGAGAGAAAAGAAACACTCTGCGTGCACTCTAACCTAGATCAGAATGGTTATCACTTTATCTAATCAGGAAACCTCCCACTGTAATCTCAAATTCTCCTCCAAACCTGAAAGAAGAATTAGTCGGGATCACCCGAAGAGTAAACCAACTCATAAGTGAGAATCGGGATCCAACTATCATCGCATGATAACTTGATGGAAGCCATTCAAGTTATCACACTCACAAAGGTATGCGCATTCCTGGCAAGTTTCCTGTATGATTGAAACTCCCGATGTGATTTTTGTCCCATGCTCTTATGACCTTGACGAAGGTCAACAAATCATAAGTCACATGTCAAGTTCTACCCGTCATTGTCCAGGTTAATTTGAACCCACCCGTACAAGCCCTTGACGAAGGCCAACAAGGCTATACGACTGTCCCAAACCAACACATCTATCTATGCAACAAATGAATACCCCGCAGCTACCAAGCACTATGCCTTGACGAAGGTCAACAAACATAGCTTGAATACTACTGACCATCCATAAGAAATGACGGAGGGCTACGGCTGGTTTGTGGCGAAAACCCTTTAACGTAACGAACTTGATCTCGTTGAAGGAACCTGATAGCTTTTACAAAATATAATGACGAAAAGCCTTTGCTAAAGAGGTCACTCCCGGTGAAGGGATCTCGGCTCTTTCCTCGTGGAATGGGGTGCAGGATATTCTAACTGAATACCGCGATGCAAAGCAACTTGTAATCGACTATATTGAAGTTATTACCCTGACGTAAACTTCTGCCCAAGGGTTCACTCTCGGTGAAGGGATATCTGCCCTTGCTTCGTCGAATGAGGTGCAGGATATTCTAACTGAATATCGCTATGCAAAATAAAAGGAAACATCTTTTTAATAACACCTTTTAAAATTTGTTCCAACAACATCAAATATAGGTTTGTTTTATCCTTGCATTGATAAGAATCAATGCGGTCCCATCAATCTATCACACCAGAAAAGAACGAAAATAAAATGTATGTATATGCCATCCGCATTCGTCACTGGGTCCCGTCATCACCCGTTAGGTTACTTAACTAACGACAGAGCGGGGGCTGGACTAGCGCGGGTGTAACATATACAATATCTAATAGTATATATACCAATATACAATAATCGCTCCAGGCGTGATAATATGCAACATTACAGAAAAGTAATAAGCATCACAGAACAATACAGATAATCTGGAATCCCCGGGTTTCACAGAGCCGCTACTGAAACCCGACGTTCCCCTGGTCGTGTAGATAGCCTGTGCAATGAAAACTAGACCCCTACGGGTGCGTCAAGTTACCCGCTAAAACCTGAAGCGAGGTAGTCCCCACAGCATAGTGAATGGAACACCCGGCACTTCACGGAATCCGGTCAATTGAGCACCCCTCCTTGGGTCAACCTGTACCCCCTACGAGTGCGGCGAATAGTCTGTCAATTCTAGAGTGAGGTCCCTCTGCCTCTTAAAGACATGAGATACGGACCCGTTGCCCTCCAGAACCCGGCTATCCGTGCACTCCTTCGTGGGATAAACCTAGTACAAAAATAAAAATATGTACAACGGGTACATCGACCTACACCCGGTCGTGCCCCAAAAGAATATTATACAACAGGTAGTGACAGCAGTCCACATGTTGGACGCTCGCCCCGGAATATCAAATGTACAAATAAATCCAAACTGCACTACCATTGCACACTGCTATCCACCACGACATATCCGCAACATCACAGCACAACACAGAACATCAACGCGAATGTCACGTTCGCAACCCGTCTAAAAGAACTATAGCAATTAGACGCGGTTTACCGCTCAAATGACATTCCCGGTCGGAGATATAATGTAAATACTGCATACTAACAAGTTTAAAATTTCGATCGACTAAATTCCCCGAAGTGGGCCCCACGTACATCTGCTGTACAGTAACAAAATCTGGGCCCAAAAGAACTATACGAAAAACCACAATTTCCAAAAAGAAGCTCCCTGGAAAAAGTTGGTGTACTGTTCCCACTAAAGCGCAGCGGTTCCGCGGTCAAACCCTAGGTTTGACCGCGGATCCGCGGTGGTCTTGTGGGATCACGTGCCCAAATTTTTCCAGAATGCTAAGAAAACCCTGCACGCTTTTCTGTGATATGCAAAATTATTTTTAGGCCCTTTAAAAAATCGACAGAAACTTGTGTGCTAAAAATTGTGATTTCGGAAATTCCGTTCGATCGATCTTTTAAACGCGTTAGCACAAGTTAGTATAGCTTAATGGTGAGGCTCCGATACCACTGTAAGTCCACGGTAGCGCCCCGGCCGTCTAACAGACGCCAAATGCGGAACAAAAACTTTTTACAACTGGCGCTATCGCGTACTATAACCCAGATCTGCCATTAAGCTAAACTAACAAATTACAAAGTGGGTAGAAATGTTATACCGAACGATCCGAGTCCTTCGGTCTTCAACCATCATCCCACGCTTGTTGCGGCTGCTCCGATATTCTGGATCTCCAGTCTCGTCGTCCAGGTGGCACCACTTCGACGGATCTTTAAACGGGCTCCCGCCTCTGAACCGAGGCAACTCGGTCGTCAAGTTTGCTAAAATAGATGACCAAGATGATGTAGAGATTGAGTAGAACACTTTGTCTCATTACGTCCAAGGCGATAGACGAACGATTAATGAAGTTTCCTTTTGGATCGGGTTGAAATGAGATATGAAAATATATATGAACTAGATCTCTCTCTTCTTATTTTAACAATCCATTCTTTTTCCACAATCAATCATCTCCTCAAGGGGAGGGGGCCGGCCATATATGTAGAGGGAGGGAGGTGAGGGTAGGAGCAAAGAGGTGACCATAAGATTAAAGGAGAAGGAATGAGTCATTAAACACCTAGTATGAACTCATTAAAAGAAACAATGAATCATAACCCTTAGTCATCAAGCATTAATTGCACAATAAATGCACTAATGACTCACTAGCCTAATCACCTCATCTAGAAGCTTCTAGAAACTTCCATACTCATCTCAAGAAAAGATAAATCTGTATTTAACCGAATGTTAAATACGGCCGATAGAAAACTGGAAACTGGCTACTTCCAAAAGTGATCCTGAAACGAATTTCAGGATAACCCCGTAATGGTATAAACATACCCGCATTTGTATTACGACCGAATACAAATGCAACTGAGACAAAGATATTATATCTACACAGTATAATACTCGGATCCGGCTTAAACCAAAGCCGACCAGTATTATCTGCCCGAAAAATGACACGCACGAAAACGCACATGCATTTTCCGAACCCTGCCATAAAACCATACGGCCTCTACAACGTTTCGCCCGAACTTGGGAAAGTGTCTGTGGGGGACTCTAATGACTCATCAACACACTGGCACTGGGTATAACCACTAGCACGTCAGAGGTACGAGCTGTACGTAACGTTTGCCTATGTATTGATTGGAAGGGAAGCTGACGACCGAACTCATCTCTAAACCCTGCTGAGCCTAACAGTGACAATATACATACAGTCTGGTATGTTCGTTTATGAGTATCGCATATCTGCCTAGGGGCTTAGTAACATCAGACCCCCATTAGCGGTATAAGTCGTGTCAGAGAGTGGCACAGAACAATCTGAGATACTACTGGAGTACCTACCAATAAATCTCCTGCCTCGGCCTAGGGCTTTGTGTAATGGCTCTCCTAGACACAGTGCGATCTCACCCCCAATACCTGGAGAGACGAATCCCCTGCCGATCCGCTCACTTGCCTCCATGTGGCTCGGGACTGTACCCAAAAAAGTCCTGTTTGCACAACTCCTTTGAGCCGTGGTAGGGTAGAAATCAAAGCACAGTGGGAACTCATACGAGACAAATGACGACCTCAGGTCGATGAACTAACCTGTACACATGTCACCAGGGAACTGCTATCTGACGATATGTATAATACCAACTAGCATGTTCCCGGCGAGTCCTGTCCGGTGTACTCTTAACCTAATGAGCACCTATATACATCTTAAGTGATCCTACTGACACCAATGGCTTATGAGACCGGCCATCGCTCCTCCTCGGGGTCTCGGCTGTATACACTAGTCTATTCTGGAGTTTCGATGCCCTGTCTCGAAACTCCCACGACTAGGGACACTTTAAGGATGTGCTTACAGACCCCAGCTCCCACGTATATGATCGCCATCATACTGCTGGCAGTCAAGCAAGAATCTTATAGGCTCTATCAACATGCAATAGCGAACTAAAGCATGTATACGCTGATAAAGACAAACCAGATAGCATACTATCATCTCGAGCAAGACTGTCATATCGGTATATGTAGGGTTCCTAGGCACACTAATGAGGTCTCACAAGGCATCAACCATGCCAATTTCAAATTTTACGGGTGCCGAGAAACCCTGATACGGATCGTTAACTAGAAATATAGGCTATGTGATGCAACTAGTTAACAAATTAACTAAAAGAACGGAAATACAACCTTTGAAGATCCGTTCCTCCACTTCCATAGCTCCGCAATGAAGTCTCCTCGCTGTCCAAATGGAAACCCGGGCTCTAGCGTCGGCTTCATCGGATAAATGGGCGGGCTAGGTCATCGACTACGATGCCGAAGATGATCTACGTCGAGGCATCACAAGATCAAGCTCCCACTTCACCAAGTCATGAAACTTGTGAAGATAACACCCTATACTACTTGGCAAGAGGTAGAGGATGAAGAAATAGGAGGTGGGTTCACTTTAGAATTGGATTTCTCACTTGTTTTCTCAAGTTGCCATTATAGTAGCAAGCTTTCTTCATGTGATGAAGAAGAAGAAGAAGAAAGAAATGAATATGATAAGTTAATTTAAATTGAAAAGAAAAATGAATACTTATCATAATCAAACCATGGTCAAGTGTAGAGAATGAATCATGGTTAAGTGGAATGGTTAGGGTTAAGCATGAGACAAATATGGTCACTTAGTCAAAGCTTCATGAAGCTTCAACTAGCATCCAAAGAAAGCCACCATTCATTTATTTTGCAAAATAAATAAACAAAATAAATAAATGATAAAGAAAAAGAAAACCCTAACCATTACACAACCATGGTTTAAACTTTACACAAACTCAAGTTAGCTTGTATCATCAAACATGACACAAACTTGTGTACAAAAGTATATCACATATACATTGTGCACTTCAAGTGAGAAAATCCCTTTAAAATGAACCAATACTAGTTAATGCTAAGTAATATATCAAATATATAATTATACATTAAATCATTAAATCAACACTTGATTTAACGATCCGGTCATATCGCATATAACCAACTAGTATCCAATGTATCGGCTTATCGAATCAATCCTTGAATCGATAACTAGGTTATATCGCATACAACCAATCGATACATTCATCGCGAGAATGGAATACGGTATCACATACACGCATTATTCTCGGTCCTGCACATATCTCATTTGCGCTCCTATTTCGTTTCGCTTGAGCCAGGAAGCCTCTGTGTAGGACTCTAAAGACTCGTCAATACGCCGGCAGCAGATGATGATTATATCAAACACCCACAAGCCGCAAGCGGTCTGCTAAATGTAACGGCCACCCGGGTATTGAGCGATCAGAAGATCGACGAGAAAACCCGCTCACACTCCAGTGAATCCAACCAGTAACACTTACCGTACAGTCCGGTCTCGTCGTCTGATATGTCGCATATCTCGCCTAGGGGTGGTAAACGTCAGACCCCAATAGCTCGATAAGTCATGTCGATATGAGGTCTATAACAGTTCGAGAAACTACAGGTAACACTTACCAGTAAATCTCAGCAACCCTGGCCAGGGATTTCCGGTTATAGCCAATCGAACACAGCGCAACATCAACTCCCTATACCGGGAGAGACGAATCCCCTCCTATCGCTCATTGCCTCCATGTGACTCGGGACTGTACCCAAAAACCACCGTTTTGCACGCCCTCTTGGACGTGGTAAGGTGGAAATCAAAGCACAGTGGGAACCACACAAGACTCTATGACGATCTCGGGTCAACAGACTACTCTGTACCAGTGTCACCAGAGAACTGCCATCTGACGTAAGGTATAATACCATCTGGGAGTTCTCGGCGAGTCGGTCTAGTGTACCCAGTCTCCACTGAGCACCCGTATATCATCTCTGATGTCAAACACCAATAGATATGGGATCAACCATCGCCCATCTGTATGGGTCGAGAAGGTATACACTAGTCTACTCTGGTATATCGATGCCCCGTCTCGATACACCCACGACTAGGGACTTTGAAGGATGTACTTATGGACTACCATGTCCCCTCTAGTATGATCCGCATCATAGTCCAGGTAGTCAAGTACACATCCTAAGGGCTTTACCAACATGTAACAGAGAGACAATCAGTGTACACGTTAAGGTAAAGAGCAACCAGATAGTATACTATCATGTCGAGCAAGAAAGTCCTCCCTATATATGTCCAAGCATCCACTACAATATACATCCTATGTATAGTAATGGCCTCTAGGGCATACATATAACTAGCAATCTCCCACTTGCACTAGGGCCATCTGATAGCAGTGGTTGTAGTATCTCATACTCAACCATCCCATAAAAGTCTCTCTCTGGGAAAAGGCCTTTGTGAGTGGATCCGCCATGTTGTCCTTTGCGTCTACTCTCCTAACCTCGATCCCTTGGAGATCAAGCATCTCCATGACCAGGTGATACTGCCTTAGAATATGTCTGGACCACTGATGGGACAGACGTTCCTTGGCATAAGCCACAACTCCATTGTCACACAATGGGAGGAACTAAGTTCATCTCATGAACAAATATACATCTAGACTGCCTCTTTGGTAGCATCTTAAGTAGCGATGTATCGAGCCTTTATCGTCTAGTATGCCACGGTATCTAGCTTGGAACTCTTCCAACATACCGTCCCTTTACTGAGGGTAAAGACAATGCCTGTGACTGACTTTCAGTCGTAGTTATCACTCTGGAACCCTTCCAGTGATTCTCCCCAGGATCGGTTGATACCATCTCACTACAACTAGTGAGAATCCTACCATCCAATTAGATCTATCTCAGAGATCCAAAACCCAGGATTTAGGAGGTATCACTTTGATCCTATATGGAGAATCATTGTGATAAGCGGAGATTGATCGAGCGTAGCATAGGAAACTCCTTCCCTATCAAGAGTATGTCATCCACGTACTCTACGAGGATCATCACCATACTCCCTACTACCTTTTTGTATATACAAGGTTCATCTACCATTTTGATGATGTCAAACTGTTTGACTAACACATCAAAACAGATGTCCCAACTCCGCGATACCTGCTTTATCCTATAAAGCATCTTGTACACGTTTCCGCTGCTCCCACTGTCTACGAAGCCCTCTGGCTGTGTACTTATAGACGTTCTCTTCTAAAACATCATTTTAGAAAAGCAGTCATGGCACCCAACCGCCAGATATCGTAGTCATGGTATGTAGCCGTGGCAAGTAGGATCTGGATGGACATAAGCATAGCCACTTGAAAAGGTTTCATCATTATCCACGCCTGGTCGATGATGAAAAGCTTTAACAAGTCTAGCTTTGAAAGTCTCATCTTTTCCATCTACACCAAGTAATCTTCTCAAGATATACTTGCTCCTGATGGGGATTTAACCCTTCAGATATAGCAACCAAAGTCCATACTTTGTTGGTGTACATGGATTCCATCTCAGATCACTAAGCATCCAGCCATTCTTACAGAGTCTTACTCCTGATGGCCAGCTCGAAACTAGTTGGGTCATCATCTCATGATGCAATCCTCGCTCCCACTGTCATGGAGTAACCGAAGTATCTCTCAGGTGGGTGAGGAACCCTACTAGATCGGCGGAGAGGCTGAGGTTTGTTGGTAACTATTGAATCCTTTGGTTTGATCAAATCATCTGCTGTAGTTTGTATAGCTGGAACCTTTCCAGTTCTACATAACAGATCTTGCCTCGAGCTTGTCCGGATTTTGCTTTTAGACATAGGCCGGACAACCCCAAATCTTAACCAACTTAAGATATGGGCTCTTCCCTTATCATATCACATATGAAATGGTAGGCAACTGATTTGATTTGAACCCTATGCAATAGGTATGCAGCTTCTCAAGTGCATTACTCCCAAAAGGAAATAGGTAACTCAGTAGTATTCATCATAGAGCACACCTTATCATATAGGGTGTGATTGCTCCGCCCCGATACACCATCGTGCTATGGTGTATACGGAGGAGTAATGCTGAGAGAGAATCTCATTCTCCTTTAGAATAATCCAGGAATTCCGTGCTCAAGTATTCTCCTCCTTGATCACATCAAAAAACATAATACTTTTACCCGTATTTTGGTTCTCTACTTCTATCTTATATTCTGTGAATATCTCAAAAGGTTCGGACTTGTGTTTCAACAGGAACATATGTCTGAATATCGAAAGATCTTCAGAGAACGTAATGAAGTACAAAGAACCGGTCTTGGCATGTGTAAACAGGGGACCTTTATACATCAACATGTATCATCCTAAGAGTTCACTGACTCTTTCTCTGTTTCCAGTAAACGGAGCTATGGTCATCTTTTCTCTGTGACATGACTGGCAAGTTTCATAAGATGTAGATTCAAACTGATTTAAATATGCATCTTTATGTAACTTCAGCTAGTCGGGTCGCATTGATATGACCTAGTCTACAATGCCGCAAGAAGAATTCATTCATTTCTGAACTCTTCCTCTTGTGTGTGTTCCATATACTAAGAACTGTAGTTTGATTTAGAACATCAATGCTTTTAGATAACGTGCCTGAACCGATCAACTTTTGATATAGGAAATGTTCAAAACATTATCCAACAATACAAAATTTTATCATTTCTTTACAAATAAAGAGAGTGATATGATTTTGTATATCAGGTTCGGTATCTAATAACATTCGTTCAGAATCAATGTATTTGGAATACAGGGTGACAGTGACCAACAGACTTGGCTGCAACACTTGCCCCGTTTTCTGCCTCATGAAACTTATCACCCATTCTCAGTTCTCTACCTATCTGTAGCCCTATGTAACAGATTACATATCTGGGATCCTGATCCGGTATCATATACCCAGGATGTGGAGGATACTGAGAAACAGTTCTTTATAATGAACACACCCGAAGATGATGCATCAGCATGCACTCTCTTCGTTTGGGCGGCACGGGAATTCTGGTAATCCCCAATTTCCTGTTTTGTCTTATAACAATTATAAGTTGGAGCGGGACCAACGTTCCCCAGCTCAGTATAACAAGCGGGTTCGGTCAAATATCCGTATTATTATCTTGATTAAGGCGTGATATGGTCGCTACCTGGAGAGAGAGAGAAGAAAACACTCAGCGTGCGCTCTTGCAAGAATAAATTGGTTATTATTTTATCTAATCAGGATGGCTCCCACTGTTTTTATCAAATCTTCCTTCAAACCCTAAAAGGAAAGACTAGCCGGGATTAATTACACACTACAAGTTCGCCAATCTTTCAGCCAGGCCAGTGTCGGTACTTTGAGGGAGGTCCCCCGTGCTTTCGCACGAACCTAATTAATGTAAACCTCGTTTTCCCAGAGGCGTAACCCCGTTAACACCTTTCTAGACACCTACTTGATCGGCTAATTGTAATGTGTAAAACTCTCCCAGGAGTAACTCTTACTCGCAGCGGGTATCGGGATCCAACTATCTCATAGAAGGTATGCAATCTCATTGCAAATTTCAACACTTGAAATTCCCGGTAATATTTTGCCCCTAACGTGCTATGACCATGACGAAAGCCAACAAACCGTAGCCCGCTACTCAAGTTCAACCCGTACATTTCTTGATAAAATTAAACCCACCCGCATGACCCTTGACGAAAGCCAACAAAGCCGCACGACTACCCTAATCCAATCGCATCGTATGCAGCAGATAAGCAGCATATAGCTACCGCACACTGCACCTTGACGAAAGCCAACAAATGCAGCACGAATACTATATACAACTTATCAGAAATGACGGAGGGCTACGACAGGTTTTTCTGAAAACCTATTGCGTAATGAACTTGATATCGTTGTAGAATCAAATGATTTTAAAATGGAGTGTTTTTGAGGCTTTTGTAGTTTTGCTAAAGGAGTCACTCCCGGTGAAGGGATCGTCGGTCCTTTCCTCGTCGAATGAGGTGCGGGATATATCATATATATCTCGGTGCAAAGCAGAAACTATAGAACCTATCAAAAGACAAACCGAGTGTGTAGCATCTGCCAGTTATTGCTAAAGGAGTCACTCCCGTTGAAGGGATCTCGGTCCTTTCCTTATCGAATAAGGTGCAGGATATATCACATATACCGCTGTGCAAAGCAAGAACTGTAGCTACCTGTTTTATTTTTGAAATTCGATTCTACAACATGTTTAGGTTTCTTTTTATTTCATTAATCATATTAATGAAGTCCCATCATTTAAGTACCTAAACATCACAGATAAATACGACGTACACTTATGCCATCCGCATTCGCCTCAATGTCCCCTCATGCACCGTTAGGTTAGGTAACTAACGGCAGAGCGGGGCAGGGCTAGCGCGGGTGTAAAACATAAGTAACATCTATATAATATATCATATATACTATATACAGTATCTATCAGAGAACATCACATGATCACATCACAGATATCGTAGCAGAAGAAATATATGAAATATTGGATATACTAGGACGTCCGTGTTTTCAATACGAGCCAGTATAAAACACGGATTCCACGGTCGCGATGAATAGCCAAACCCACACCCCTAGACCCCTACGAGAACGGCAAGCAACCCTACCAATTCTAGAGTTAGGAGACCCGGACTCGACTCCTCGAGTTGGTCTCCCACTGGACTCCAGAACCCGGTTACTTGTGCTCTCCTCCTTGGGTCTATCCTAGTTCGGAAAAGTAAATAATATACAAAATGTGACATCTTCCGCAACCTGGAAGTTCCCCAATAAAAGAATATTACATACAAGTTTTTACATGAATGAAAATGAAAGACACTCATCTCACATAAAAACCCCCGGCTATTCAAACACGACGATCCAATATAACATATCCAGCAACACATAACATCACATGTCATCAACGTAAGTAAATATGCGCATCCCAATTGTCGTTGACATATAGCAACGAAACCGGCGATATCAAATATTACACTTACGGTCACAGAAAAGAAAGTGTAAAACTACAACAATTGGAATCCGCAACCTCTTTAGACATCGCATGCCTAGCCAAATGAATTCCTTAGACATCGCATGCCTAACAATTATAAACCCCGCATTTTAGTCTCATCATTGAAAACACTTTTCAATATCAAGTCGGGCAATTCAACAAGATTCCCGATATCCTGATCGAATGCTCGTCGCAAACTTTAGTAGGCGGCCGCACCCCCGACGCCCTCGACGAAGTGCACCAAGGAGGAACACCGCTGCCGCGAGCACCCGAACGGATGCCTTCGGCAACGGGGTTCTCCTACAGTCACTTGGTCGGGGCTATGGGGTGAGGCTGTCTATTAAGTTTACCCGGCGAGTATCCGCGTACACTACGTGATTGCGACGGACTTTTGATCACAACAAAATTCCGTGGCAACCGATCAAGTGAGACTAAAGTGGTTGATTTATAACATTCGTTCAGTTATCTCATAACTACTTGTGAATTCCAATTATTGTATCCCATTCAAGATAAATAGAAAATATTAAACTTTCCGATCGAACATTCAAACACCCAAGTTTTCCGAAACAGATCAACACATGAAATAAGTTTAAAAACATCCAGTTCATGCCTCAGTACCAACGGTCCAGCCGTAGAAGGGTCAAGCCAACGCCTCACATATGGCACGCCGTACCGCCCCAGACCCTAAAATTCAAAGGGCAGTTCAAGACGGTCACATAATCGAGTTATGGTTTGTTGTCATCTAGAGGGACCATCGCTTTACTTGCACTACTTAGAACGTTATTAAACTACGGAAAAATCCAACACTTGGAAATTTCCCGGCAGGGGAAAAAGTGGGCATTTATATCCAGTCGAACTTTTTAACAGTTTCTAAAATATCCGGAAAAACATAAACGAAGTTAAATTATCCGATCAAATTAACGAATCCCCAATAAAACCCTAGAAAACTCAACACTTGAGTGGAATTAAAAAATTCACATAAAAAATTGCCAAGAAAGGACCTAAGAATAAATATATGAAATTTGAGGGACTAAGTCAAATTTGGGCCGCGGAACCGCCGCCAAACCCCTGGTTTGGCCGCGGTTCCGCGGTCGAATTATGGAATTAGGAGCCCAAACTTCACAGTAATTCTTAGTTTTTCCTGCTTATTTTTCTGCATATTTTTAATTCACAAAATTCAACAGTTTTGAAAAATGTACAGAGAGCGATTTTGCAATGGGATTTCGGTTCGATCGGATTTCTAACTCCGTCTACGCATCGCCTAAGGCTCTAGCTAGGCTCTGATACCACTGTAGGGTTCCTAGGCACACTAATGAGGTCTCACAAGGCATCAACCATGCCAATTTCAAATTTTACGGGTGCCGAGAAACCCTAATACGGATCGTTAACTAGAAATATAGGCTATGCGATGCAACTAGTTAACAAATTAACTAAAAGAACGGAAATACAACCTTTGTAGATCCGGTCCTCCACCTCCATAGCTCCGCAATGAAGTCTCCTCGCTGTCCAAATGGAAACCCGGGCTCTACCGTCGGCTTCATCGGAGAAATGGGCGGGCTAGGTCATCGACTACGATGCCGAAGATGATCTACGTCGAGGCATCACAAGATCAAGCTCCCACTTCACCAAGTCATGAAACTTGTGAAGATAACACCCTATACTACTTGGCAAGAGGTAGAGGATGAAGAAATAGGAGGTGGGTTCACTTTAGAATTGGATTTCTCACTTGTTTTCTCAAGTTGCCATTGTAGTAGCAAGCTTTCTTCATGTGATGAAGAAGAAGAAGAAGAAAGAAATGAATATGCTAAGTTAATTTAAATTGAAAAGAAAAATGAATACTTATCATAATCAAACCATGGTCATGTGTAGAGAATGAATCATGGTTAAGTGGAATGGTTAGGGTTAAGCATGAGACAAATATGGTCACTTAGTCAAAGCTTCATGAAGCTTCAACTCGCATCCAAATAAAGCCACCATTCATTTATTTTGCAAAATAAATAAACAAAATAAAGAAATGATAAAGAAAAAGAAAACCCTAACCATTACACGACCGTGGTTTAAACTTTACACAAACTCAAGTTAGCTTGTATCATCAAACATGATACAAACTTGTGTACAAAAGTATATCACATATACATTGTGCACTTCAAGTGAGAAAATCCCTTTAAAATGAACCAATACTAGTTAATGCTATGTAATATATCAAATATATAATTATACATTAAATCATTAAATCAACACTTGATTTAACGATCCGGTCATATCGCATATAACCAACTAGTATCCAATGTATCGGCTTATCGAATCAATCCTTGAATCGATAACTAGGTTATATCGCATACAACCAATCGATACATTCATCGCGAGAATGGAATACGGTATCACATACACGCATTATTCTCGGTCCTGCACATATCTCATATGCGCTCCTATTTCGTTTCGCTTGAGCCAGGAAGCCTCTGTGTAGGACTCTAAAGACTCGTCAATACGCCGGCAGCAGATGATGATCATATCAAACACCCACAAGCCGCAAGTGGTCTGCTAAACGTAACGGCCACCCGGGTATTGAGCGATCAGAAGATCGACGAGCAAGCCCGCTCACACTCCAGTGAATCCAACTAGTAACACTTACCGTACAGTCCGGTCTCGTCGTCTGATATGTCGCATATCTCGCCTAGGGGTGGTAAACGTCAGACCCCAATAGCTCGATAAGTCGTGTCGATATGAGGTCTATAACAATTCGAGAAACTACAGGTAACACTTACCAGTAAATCTCAGTAACCCTGGCCAGGGATTTCCGGTTATAGCCAATCGACCACAGCGCAACATCAACTCCCTATACCGGGAGAGACGAATCCCCTCTTATCGCTCATTGCCTCCATGTGACTCGGGACTGTACCCAAAAACCACCATTTTGCACGCCCTCTTGGACGTGGTAAGGTGGAAATCAAAGCACAGTGGGAACCACACAAGACTCTATGACGATCTCGGGTCAACAGACTACTCTGTACCAGTGTCACCAGAGAACTGCCATCTGACGTAAGGTATAATACCATCTGGGAGTTCTCGGCCAGTCCGTCCAGTGTACCCAGTCTCCACTGAGCACCCGTATATCATCTCTGATGTCAAACACCAATGGATATGGGATCATCCATCGCCCATCTGTATGGGTCGAGAAGGTATACGCTAGTCTACTCTGGTATATCGATGCCCCATCTCGATACACCCACGACTAGGGACTTTGAAGGATGTACTTATGGACTACCATGTCCCCACTAGTATGATCCGCATCATAGTGCAGGTAGTCAAGTACACATCCTAAGGGCTTTACCAACATGTAACAGAGAGACAATCAGTGTACACGTTAAGGTAAAGCGCAACCAGATAGCATACTATCATGTCGAGCAAGAAAGTCCTCCCTATATATGTCCAAGCATCCACTACAATATACATCCTATGTATAGTAATGGCCTCTAGGGCATACATATAACTAACAGTATAGGTCCTGCCTCAATCATTGCAATCACGTTCCTGCGATCCAATAATTGACTTTGAGGGCACTATCTCCAACAGTATCGAGAGAAGGCATCGATATTCCAGAGTAGACTAGCGTATACGTTTCTTAACCCATTTAATGGGCGATGGATGATCCCACATCCATTGGTATTTGACATCAAAGATTGTATACGGGTGCTCAGTGGAGACTGGGTACACTGAACAGGACTCGCCGAGAACTCCTACATGGTACTATACCTATCGTCAGATAGCACTTCTCTGGTGACACTGGTACAGGTTAGTCTGTAGACCCAAGATCGTCATAGAGTCTTGTGTGATTCCCACTGTGCTTTGATTTCCACCTTACCACATTCAAAAGAGCGTGCAAAATAGTGGTTTTGGGGTACAGTCCCGAGTCACATGGAGGCAATGAGCGATTGGAGGGGTTTCATCTCTCCCGGTATTGGGGTTTGATGTTGCGTTGTGCTCGATTGGCCATAACAGGAAGTCCCTAGCCAGGGCTGATACTGAGATTTTCCGATAAGTGTTATCAGTAGTTTCTCGACCCGTTATGAGCCTCACATCGGCACGACTTATCAAGTTATTGGGGTCTGGCGTTTACAACCCCCAGACTCAATATGTGACATATCAGACGAAGAGACCGGACTGTACGGTAGTATTACTCAATGGATTCACGGCAGTATCAACAAGCTTGCTTGTTGACACTCTGACCGCTCAATACCCGGGTAGCCGTTACGTCCAGCTAGTACCGCTGATGGCTTGTGGGTGACTGATATGATCATCACCTACTGCCGGCGTATTGACGAGTCTTTAGAGTCCTACACAGAGGTTTCCTAGCTCATGCGAAACGAAGTAGGGCGCATATGTGATATGTGCGGGACCGAGATTAATACGTGTATGTGATACCGTATTCCAATGTCGTGATATAGGTTATATGTGATATAACCGGATTATTGAATCAAGTGTTGATTCAATAATTTATTATATGATATTAGTAGATTGTTTGCGATACAGCCGGGTTATTAAATCATGTGTTGATTTAATAATTTAATGTATAATTATATATTTGATACATCAATATACATTAACTAATTTTAGCTCACTTAAGAAAATGTTTTCTCCAATTACATACAAATATATATGTGATATATATTAATATATTTATTTGTGTGTCATGCTTGATTATACATTGGATATGGGTGTATGAGACTCATACCATACTTAAGATAATGTGGGGATTTAATTATTAAGGGAAAAACAAAATTATGTGGAAATTATCTTGGTTGAAGATGCTTGTAAAAGAATGTGGAAACCTTGACTTAGTCCACTAATTTTTTTTTACTCTAGATATTCATTAACCTAACCATTATCTTTAGTCATGGTTTAGTCTCTACATGAGTTTATATGAGATATTTTCTCACCCATGGTTCATACATGATCACAAGAGTTTTCTTTCTTCATCTCCTTCTTGCTCTCTAGCTCTTGAGTGAGAAGAAAAAGAAAAAGAGAAAAATAATTCTAAAGTGAGCAAAATTCCTACTTCACCAATGTATACCAAACTAGCCATTTAGTATAGGTTTTTTCTTCACTAGTTCATCAATTAGTGAAGAGGTAGCTTGAGTTAGTGATTCTT
This sequence comes from Agapanthus africanus, assembly GCA_030015575.1. Lineage (NCBI taxonomy): Eukaryota > Viridiplantae > Streptophyta > Magnoliopsida > Asparagales > Amaryllidaceae > Agapanthus > Agapanthus africanus. Next base: position 190,538,500 of record CM057347.1, on the reverse strand, counting down.
CGACGTAGATCATCTTCGGCCTCGAAGATCTTTAAGCAAGCTCGTTCCTTTCGCATACTGGAGCCTAACAAGAGTCCGGGAGACTACTACATGGAGCTAAAGGACTACTACACGGAGCTTTATAAGTGAAGGACCGGTCTACAAGGATTGTATTTCTTGTTCACTTAGAGTAAAGTTGTTTACTTGCTTAGTTGAACCCTAATTCTCTAGTTAGATCCTTGGTTTGGGCTCGCTCGGCACCCTAAATTTTTAAAATAGCATACTTGATACTTGCCGAAACCGTTTTGGGGTGCTAAGCGAACCCAGCAGTGGTATCAGAGCCGTGCTAGAGCATTAGGTGTTTTCTAGACGAAGTTAAAGTATTCAATCGACTATTTCGAAACACGGATTTCCTACTCTGTGGAAATTTTTTCAAAAGTTATTTTTCCAATTAAAAATATTCAGAAAATTGTGCAGGGTTTTCTATGGACCCACAAGAAAAACGACGGCCTAACTCGAGCAAACGGCCGTGGAAGCGCGGCCAAAGAATGCCTTTGGCGGCAGTTCCGCGACGCCATTGGTGAGGCAGGGAATGTGCTTTCTTGTGTAGGTCCGTAGGTGCTTGGGGCACTGCCTGGGTATTTTTAACTATGACTCAAGTGTTGAGGTCGCTGGGAAATGTGAGTGTTTGTTGATTTGATCGAAATGTTTAACATCGTCTAGCTATCTGTGATATGTGATACAATATTTGGAAACCACAATAATTAGTTTTGTGAAAACTAGTTTGAATTTTGTAAACCTAGTAATTTAGTCTCTTTTGATCGCTTGCCACGTGGTTTTGATTTGGATCAAAACTCTGTCGCAATCACGTAGTGTACGGGGATACTCTCCGGGTAACATTACTAGATAGCCACGCCCCATAGCCCTGACCAAGTGATGGTAGGAGAACCCTGTTGCCTAAATCATCCGCTCGGGTGCTCGTGGCCACGGTGTTCCGCCTAAGTGCACTTCGTCGACGGCATCGGGGGTGCGACCGTTGTTGGGGCTTTATCCATGTGCGCAAATGCGTATGTTTTGGAAATGGAACCATTTTAAGGAAATGGATGCGCACGTGAGCTCGGTCTCGTTTTAAAATTTAAAAACCGCAAGTGCGCGGCGCGTTGCAGCAAGCCGGCAAGTACGGGTCGGTCCGAAGGGAATTGTGTATTAGGTTTTGTTGTTTAAGGTTTAACAAATAATGAATTGGTTAGTTTGTCACAAAAATATAAAACACGGAAACAACGAAAACAAGAAATGAAAGAAATGGCAGTGGCTTTGGCTCGGATGGTCGAATCGCGACGATTCCTTCGACGCTCCCTTGCTAATGAGTTGTCCGTCCTTGTGTCGATCCTGACGGGAAGCATGACTTGTCAAAGAGGTTGCAAAGCACAAATCATCAAGTTCTCGGATCTCGACTAAAACATGAAACGAGTCCGTATTTTTCACTTACCGTTTCTATGTCCAAGCTTGAGGTATCAACACTAAGCACAAGAGTTAGCAAGCATACGACAACTTCAAAAACACAAAGTAATGAGTGAGAGCAATTAGTTTTAGTGTTAAATTTGCTAAGTATTTGTGATAGTATAGGGTATATGAAAACCGAGGGTTTGTAAAGAACTTGGTCACAAAATACCGTATCTTACTTAGCAAATTTAACACCAAATTGATTTTAACTTAAACAGTGTGAAATGGGGAAAGGGAGTGAGTATGGTATATGAAGAGGTTACAAAGTAACCATGGTTTCAAAATACCATATAACATCAATACATGAAATAATCCTTAAGTTAGAATCATAGTTATAAGCATATTAAACATGAACAAGAGGATGAAGAAGGCAAGCCTTTCATCTCACATCCTTACCATAACCACAACCAAAAAGGGATTAGTTACAAATAATAATAGCGAAAGAAAGCAAGTAAGGGAAAGAAGAAAGTAAAAAAAACAAAAGAAATAGTACTAACACTTGATAAGATTGAGGTACAAGATATTGGTAACTTGTTCAACCTCCTTAATGAAGCTCTCAAAAGAAAGCTTCAAGAGGGAAGAAGAAGAAAAAAAATTCAAGTTGAAGCCCACACAACTCTCAAGCCTAAAATAAAAACAAAAGAAAACTAAAGAATATGGTAAATGTTACATGCCCCTTGGCTCTAATCTATTCTGGTATTTATAGGCATCAAAATAGAATAAACAATCAATATAGAAGGAGTGATGTGATGCCTATAAAGTGCTAGAAGAAAAATGAGGATATTTGGAGCAAGGGGCTGGCCATGCCGGTTTTATTGAGGGACTCGCCGGTCCAAATCCGAGCATTGAGGCTCGTTATGGCATGGTAGACTTGTGTGCTCTCCATAATCACTCTGATGCTTTTTTATTTATCTGTTTAAGCCTGGTTTGCATTCAGAGACATGGAGGGAAACTTGATGCCGATATCACATCAAAACTTTTTGCATTTAGTACCCATCACACCCATATGTGCCCACTTGTGCATTGGGCAGCCCTTCCATGGTCCAAGTCATCAAAGAGCTTAGTGCACACTTGTGTTGTGTTGGACCAAAATTATGTGCACACATTTATTGCAAAAGAACCCTTTGAATATCGGTCGGTTCTCTGTTCTGATTGCAGTGTGGGCTCTCAAATGCTATATCCGTGATATTGAGTATGTTTTCGGTATTTTATTACGAATACGTGTAATCTGTAATTACTGAGCAGACACTGGTTAATAACACCGATATATAACAAAATAGATAATGAATGAGTGGTATTAAATTGCAGTTTTTTGAGATGAACAAATTCCCTCAAACTTATCTATTGCTCGTCCCGAGCAAAACAAAAAATCCTAGCTTCACTTTCGCAGGGAACGTGATTGCGCTGAGCACGTGCAACAAGCCGTTAAACCTCTAGGTGTCCCAAGTAGGAGGAGTGTTGTCTCCTGAGGGTTTCAGCGGATTAAACCCACAAAATCCAATCAAGTTAGCGTCGTGGAGAAACTGTTGATTCTAATCATAGGTTAGATATCAAAGTTAGAAGTTCTATCACCCAAGTCCGGAACGATAAACCCTATTTTTCACTTCTCACAATTTTTTTAACATAAGCTCATACGCGTCTTTACGTGATTGCGCGGATAGTCTTTCACAAGTTTTTAAAAACTTGATTAGGGTCATTATTTCATAAGTACGGACCAGGATAAACTTCTAAAGGATCACACGAGTTTGAATGGAGTTAAGATTTTCTCAAGTTTTTGTTCTCAAGTTAGGTTTCAATGTCAGAATTTCTATCGTTTTTAACAGAGAACCTAAGTCTTATTCTTCACTCTTACCTTTCACCCGTTGCTGTTCATACACACCCAAGTTATCGTGCAAAACGTCTTTATAAATATACCTTCATATCTCCGTGAAAAAACTGTTTTAATAGAAAACTTGTCTCCGCCAAGATTATTCTCCCACAAAGAACCATGAGGACTTTTAACTCGGAGAAAACACTTGCTTAGCTTGTTTTATTTGGCGATTGGAAACTTAGCGAGCTTTGGGTCAATGACTCCCAAACCAGATGGTTTTAGGGCATTAGGTGTGGAGACACCCCAAGGACTTAATTACCCAAGTTACCAAGGTCACAAAACAAAAGACTCATTTTATTTAAAATATTCTGAACTCAGTGAAAATGGAGATATAGCCAGCATTTCTTTTAAATCTGAAGATGTTACATGTGGATAAGGTGTGTAATTACTCTAACAAGGTTCCAGATTGGTTATTTTTCAGACTTATAGCTTCTATTGAAACGTCAATAATATCCATCATATCTACTTCACTTTATGAACTATTCTTGATATCACTTAACTTAGAACAAGCTTGTTTGATCCTAAAGATATTTATCAATTTTTTAAAGTTTTTCAGACATGTCAGACTTTCATCAAATTCTCAAACACATACGACACGTGTCAAGTGTTATAAAAGACGTATATCGGCTATGGTTAAACACAAGGGAGGGTCATTTTTCGGGTCGTCGGTCTCATAAAAAGGATTTAGTTATTTCTAACTTATCAACCGAACTGTCAAACTTTGAATTAAGTTCCTTCGCAAGCTAACATGACAAAAACGTTTTTATGTTTTGAAGAAATTTTTCAATTTTTATAGGTTTTTTAATATGTTTGTAATGCAGAATATGCACATGATGCAGCAAAATAAACGCAGAGCTTACCCCTAAACTTTAGTTTTACGATGTCCTCATCGTTGCCCTCGTCTCCAGTAGCTAGACTTAAACATCAGGGTGAGAATTTATTCAAAAAGAAAAAAAACTAAGAGTAATTACAGTATATACAAGTTAAAAGGTTGGGTTAGTCCAGAAATTAACCCCAGCCATTTAAAAAAAAAATTCTATGTAATGCAAGGGCTGGTAAAAGAATACGTATATAAAAACGAAAAAGAAAAAGAATGTGTTAGTTGTTAGTGAAGGGCATGGGTGTGTGTAAGTAGGGAAGTTGAAAGTGAAGATGAAGTTTTGAAGAGGTGAAAGAATTGTTTCCCGAATGAATTGAATTTTCAAGAAGCACATGTTGAGTTCCGGAGTTAAGTTCATTTAAAAACTGGAGTTCATCCGGAAAAAAATTAGAAAAAGAAAGGTTCATGGGATGTTTCCAAATTGATCCTGACTCAAACTCACCTAGAATATCAAGTTCATTCACAAATAATTCCTCAAAACTTTGCATGAAAGAATATTTATCAAGGCTGCCTTCCTCCCTATAATCCTGCACAATCCTATTCTCATCGTTACAGCCTCCTAACTCTCCCAATACAATTTCTCCCTTGTCACATTCACACATGGGTAGGTACATGTCTTCTAAAAAAGTAGGTTTCCACACTAATGTTTCTTCCGAAACAATATCACTAGGAGATACAAAATTTGTGGGTTCCTGATCATTGATCTCTTCTAACAATCTATCCGAATCACACCCGTTAAATTCACAAGCTCCCTCCTTTAAAATTGGAGTGCAAAAATCAGCCGGTTCAAGATTTTCCTCATCAAGTAATATTTCAGTTAAATCATCCTTAAAATCACAAGTGACAGGAGGTTCAGTGGGTACCTGAAGGTTAGTGGTGGACCGACTTAAAGGGTTTTCCTGTGTGTCCTGATAACGCTTAGTCAATTCATTTGCATCATCATCTATGAAATCATCAAAATTTAATTGATCGTTTATCTTACTTGGGTGACTTCCTAAATGACAGATATTGAAACTGTGTGGTTTTAATTGACTGTGTTCACTCTTTGGAATCACTACAGCTACATGCTCTTCAATTCTAGCCAAAGATTGAGCTTGAGCGTGAAACAATTACTCAGACTGCTGTATAAACAGAGCTAGCTTGCAGTTGTTTGATTCTCGACCGCAATCATCACTTCAATACCCTTCTCTAAAGCGGTAAACCTAGCACCCATCTCACCATCATTCCCTAAGGATCGGTCAGTTGTTTCAGGAAGAGAGGGTTGTGACGGTGGTGATGGTAAAGCAGTTACCCTGTCGACCTCTTTCTCTAAATCTGCAATCATTAGGTCTATAATTGAAGTGGGACTGGGTTCAAGAGTGTTAGGTGGGTGACCGTTAGCAAAACTCTGGGACAGTTGGTCACCCCCTAGAAAAGGACAATTTTCATGAATGTGGGAAGAATCATGGCAATTTGAACAAAAGAATTGGGACTGAGTATAAACAAAAGGATAAGATCATGAAAAATTGAATGAAATTGTGTGTCACCCATATTAACAAGAAATCACAAAAATCACAAAAACCAAGAATATCACACTCCTACCAGTCTATGTTATGCTAAGTCAACTAGACCTGCTCAAGAACCTGATTGTCGAAGTAAAACTGTGTCGGGAAACGGGCTCAAGATATACGGATCACGAAGCCAGGTAAGTGCAGAGATAAGGGGAGGTTTTCCAACGCTTTCGCGAAATTCCTTAATTAAAATAACCCTTTTCTCTTTTGGCGGTTTCACCGTGAACACTTGCCTAGACACCCCGTGATCGATATACTGCTAAGCGGTTTTCTAGACACAGTTAATTTCTCCTAATGAGCGCGAAGTCCTTAAAGTCAAAGTTCTAATTCATTTTTAAATTACTGTGGGCATGCAAGAATGCAGTTTTGTGATTTGTGGGCTACAGAGAAAGGTGATGAAATCCTTTACCGTATCTTGTTTGGTCTTGCCCTTAAGATCCGTATTAAGATGCAAATGCGCAATCAATAAAAGAATTTAAGAAATCAAGCAATTTAATCAATTCTTTTTCGTTTAGGCTTATGCTCGGCAACAAATACGGGTTAGTTCTCTGTGCAATTGGTGGCAATTTTGTGCGAAGAATCCTGCATAAGATAGAGTATTGGAATGCGTCGGATTTGAGCGAAGGTGTTAGAAAATACGTACCGATGTGATTTTGGGTTTTAGAAACCCCTTTGAAGTGATTACAGGTATTTGAATGTTCGCTTGCGCGGGTCAAACTACCCGGATCTTTGGCACTATACTTTACTAACATTTTGGAATTGAATTTGATCCTTGCTCCGCACGATCGCTGGTCGTAATTCCTTAAAAACTGAAATGTCGGAAAAATACGATATTTAGTGTCAAAAGCGATATATCTGCCCCAATTCCTACACACTAAAAATTATAAAAATCAAACAATACCACTAGAATACCAACAAGGCACTGGAGATCACACAAAAATAAAAAACCAAAAATCCCAAACTTTATCCGGCGGCGTCGGATTTTTTAACAATGTCGTCGACCAAATGAAGTTCAATGGTGCTTGAATTTTGTGTGTAATTTCTAGGCTATATTAGTATTCTACTAGTATACTTTGATTTTTTAATTTGATTCCAGAGTGATAGCAAGCCTGAAGGACAGAGAACAAAGTGTTAGAAATGAATGTGTTTTGTTAGTTTAGAAAGAATTTGAGTTAAAAAGTTAGTGAGTTAGTACGAACCAGAAATAAAAATTCCTAATGACTGCCGATTCCCCGGTAACGGTGCCAAAAACTTGTTGCGACATTACCCGCACGCGCAAATGCGTATGTTTTGAAAATGGAATCGTTTTAAGGAAATGGATACTCACGCGAGCTCAGTCTCGTTTTAAAATTTATAAACCGCTAGTATAGGGCGCGTTGGAGCAAGCCGGCAAGTACGGGTCGATCTGCAGGGAATTGTGTATTAGATTTTTTTGTTTAAGGTTCAACAAATAATGAATTGTTTGGTTTGTCACAAAAATATAAAACACGAAAACAAAGAAAACAAGAAGAGAAAGAAATGGCCGCGGGTTTGGCCCGGATGGTCGAATCGCGACGATTCCTTCGACGCTCCCTTGCTAATGAGTTGTCCGTCCTTGTGTCGATCCTGACGCGAAGCATGACTTGTCAATGCGGTTGCAAGCACAAATCATCAAGTTCTCGGATCTCGAATCAAAACACGAAACGGGTCCGTATTGTTCACTTACCATTTGTATGTCTAAGCTTGAGGTATTAACACTAAGCATAAGTGTTAGCAAGAATACGACAACATCAAAAACACAAAGCAGCGAGTGAGAGCAATTAGTTTCAGTGTTAACTTTGCTAAGTGTTTGTGATAGTATAGGGTATATGAAAATCGAGGGTTTGTCAAGCACTTGGTCACAAAATACCGTATCTAACTTATCAAATTTAACACCAAATTGATTTTAACTTAAACAGTGTGAAATGGGGAAAGGGAGTGAGTATGGTATATGAAGAGGTTACAAAGTAACCATGGTTTCAAAATACCATATCACAACAATACATGAAATAATCCTTAAGTTAGAATCATAGTTATAAGCACATTAAACATGAACAGGAGGTGGAGGAAGGCAAGCCTTTCATATCACATCCTCACCATAACCACAACCAATGAGGGATTAGTTACACATAATAATAGCAAAAGAAAGCAAGTAAGGGACAGAAGCAAGTAAACAAAACAAAAGCAATATTATTAACACTTGATAAGATTGAGGAACAAGATATTGGTAACTTGTTCAATCTCCGTAATGAAGCTCTCAAAAAAAAGCTTCAAGAGGGAAGAAGAAGAAGAAACCAAGTTGAAGCCCACACAACTGTCAAGCCTAAAATAAAAACAAAAGAAAACTAAAGAATAGGGTAAATGTTACATGCCCCTTAGCTCTAATCTGTTCTGGTATTTATAGGCATCAAAATAGAATAAACAAACAATATAGAAGGGGTGATGTGATGCCTATAAAGTGCCAGAAGAAAAATGAGGATATTTGGAGCATAGGGTACGGCCATGCCGGTTTTATTGAGGGACTCGTCGGTCCAAATTCGGACATTTAGGCTCGTCTTGGCATGGTGGACTTGTGTGCTCTCCACAATCACTCTGATGCTGTTTGATTTATCTGTTTAAGCCTGGTTTGAATTCAGAGACATGGAGGGAAACTTGATGCCAATATCACATCAAAACTTTTTGTATTTATTACCCATCACACCCACATGTGCCCACTTGTGCCATGGGCAGCCCTTCCATGGTCTAAGTCATCAAAGAGCTTAGTGCACACTTGTGTTGTGTTGGACCAAAGTTGTGTCCACACATTTTTTGCAAAAGATCTCTTTAAATATCGGTCGGTTCTCTGTTCTTATTGCAGTGTCGGCTCCCAAATTCTATATCCGTGATATTGAGTATGTTTCCAGTATTTGATCACGAATACCTGCAATCTGTAATTACTTAGCAGACACTGGTTAATAACATCGATATATAAAAAAATAGATAATGAATGAGTGGTATTAAACTGCAGTTTTCTGAGATGAACAGCCGTCTACTAAAGTTTTCGACGAGCATTCGATCAGGATATCGGGAATTTTGTTGAATTTCCCGACTAGTTATTGAAAAGTGCTTTCAATATCGAGACTTAAATGCGGGGTTTATAATTGTTAGGCATAAAATTTAGAATATGTGATATCCCGGGGTTATGATGTCTAAGAAATTCATTTGGTTAGGCATGAAATCCGAAGTATGTGATATTTCGGATTTATGATGTCTAAGGTGGTTGCGGATTCAAATTATTGTAGTTTTCATTTTATTTTCTGCGACCGTAAGTGTAATATGTGGTGTATCTCCGGTTTCGTTGCTATACGTCAATGACAATTGGGATACGTATATTTACTTATGTTGATGATATGCGATGTTATGTGTTGCTGTGATATGTTATATTGGATCGTCGTGTTTGAATAACCGGGGTTTTTGTGTAAGATGAGAGTTTTTCATTTTCATTCTTGTAAAAACTTGTATGTAATATTCTTTTATTGGGACACTTCCGGGTTGAGGATGATGTCACCATTGATGTATATTATTTACTTTTCCACATTAGGATAGACCCAGGCGGGGAGCACAAGTAACCGGATTCTAGAGTCCAGTGGGAGACCATCTCGAAGAGTCGAGACCAGGTCTCCTAGCTCTAGAATTGGTAGGGTTTCTTGACTCTCTCGTAGGGGTCTAGGGATGTGGGTTTGGCTATTCATCATAACCGTGGAATCCATGTTTTTTACTGGCTTAATATGAAACACGGAACTCCTAGTATATCCAATATTTCATATGTTGTCTTCTGCTGCAATGTTCTGTGATGAGATCATATAACTTCGTGAGATGAATGCTTTATATTATATATATCATATATAATAAATGTTACTTATGTTTTGCATCCGTGTTAGTCCTGCCCCGCTCTGCCGGTAGTCAAGTAACCTAACGGTGCATGACGGGACTCCGTGATGAGTGCGGATGGCATACGCGTACGTTATATAAGTATTTTCGTTTCTTTATCTGTGATCCTTCGGAAGAATAAATGATGGGACTTCATTAATGAGATTAATGAAAGGAAAGAAATATAAGATGTTGTAGAATCAAATTTTCAAAAAGGGTAGCTTTAGTTTTTGCTTTGCATAGTGGTATTCCTTGATGAATATCCAGCACCTCATTCGATGAGGAAAGAGTCGAGATCCCTTCACCGGGAGTGACCTCTTTAGCGAAACTAGCAAATGCTACATCCCACTCGGTTTTGTTTTTTGATTGCTTTTCTAGTTCTTGATCTGCATAGTGGTATTCCTTGATGAATATCCAGCACCTCATTCGATGAGGAAAAAGCCGAGATCCCTTCACCGGGAGTGACTTCTTTAGCAAAACTAGTTAAAGTCTCAAAATCACTCGATTCTACAACGATATCAAGTTCATTACGCAAAAGGTTTTCTTAAAAACCTGTCGTAGCCCTCCGTCATTTCAGATAAAGACTATTTAGTGTTCGTGTTGCGTTTGTTGACCATAGCCAAGGCGTAGTGTGCGGTAGCTAATTAGTGCTTATCTGCAACCATATGATGTGATTGGATTAGGGTAGTCATACGGCTTTGTTGAACATAGCCAAGGGTCGTACAGGTGGGTTTAATTCAATTAGAAAATGACGGGTTGAACTTGGCTAGCGTTTATGATTTATTGACCATAGCCAAGGTCATAAGTTGCTAGGGGCAAAACATTATTGGGAATTTCAAGTGTTGAAATTTGCAATGAGATTGCGTACCTTCTATGAGATAGTTTTGGGTTCCCTAGGGCGACCGCTGGGTTTCGGGAGGCATCGATGTAACGCCTTTAAATTCGTTTAGGATGTTTTCGCGTTAATTAGCAAGTGTGCGTGTTTTTCATAAAAAACGGATATCTTATTTTTCCTTCTTGGCTAGTGATAATTGTGTTGTGAAGTGTTTATATATATATATATATATATATATATATATATATATTTATATATATTTATAGGGTTATTAATTATTTTTAGTCGGGTTTACCCTAAGTGTGAATTTTTGTGTTAAGTGCACACATGCACACTTAGCATTTTGAGACTAGATGAGAAAATGTATCATGTTAACCCTTTTCATTTCTTGCATGGTTCATTTTAATTCCCCACCCAATTTAGCTAAGTCAAACCATTTTTATAATTCAAAATTCAATTAGAAAATGAAGTATGGTGGGTAGGTGAAGATTTTGACTTTGGTTGACCTTTGTTTCCTCTCTTATTTCTTTCTCCTTTCCCCAATTCTGAGTTCCAGCAGAAGAGCTGCAGCAGCAACAACATTTTTCTCATTTTCTCTTCTCTTTCCACTTCTCTTTGATATCTATACAAAACCCTACACAAAAATCCCACTTCCCTTCACAAAAACTTTAGAAAAATGGCTCCTTTGAGTTGTTTGGTGGCAAGTATGCATACTTGAGGGTAGATCTGGAACTTTGGTGTTTTATAAGGTCTTTTGAAGGTATTACACTCATGTTTAACATCCCATTTCATAACTTGTTGTATTTTAGCAAAATATCACATTTTTATGCATGTTTTGTGCTATATAAGGGGTTTTAGTGAAGTTTATGTCAATATAACCTTTTTATGGTTTGTTTGGCTTGGTAATGTGATATTAGTGTCGTTTTAGACTTGGGTTTGTTTCAGATTTCAGAAAAATAACATAAAGTATCATTTTAGTGTAAAAATAGAATTTTTTAACTAGAATTTAGGTTCTGTTGGATCTGCTTGTGCCCGGATTATTTCAGAACGATTTTGTAATTACTGTAGTATGTTCATGGGGTATAGAGTGCACATACAAAACCTGGGAGTCCCTCTCCCTACCCAGGCCGCCGGAAAAAGAGTTCTGGCTGCAAATTGCGGCCAGATGGGTGAGTTGGGGGTTGAGCTTGGGCAACAGGAGTCTGCTACAACTTTATGATCATTGGTATATATATTTTTGTAATATTAATTCTGTGTAAAAATCTGGAGTTAAAAACCTATTTCTCGTATTTTAAATCTTCGCGACACTCGTGATACGTGTGTGGGTTTGGGGTTTCTACGTATCGCGACGCGTCGGATTAGCTTCAGGCGCGTAATCACACGTTTTAACGTATCGCGCACACGCGCGCTTGGTTTGCGATGCGGGTTTCTAGTTTGACCTTAATATCGCGTTTTTGTAGAATTGAGCTTATGTGTGATATATTGTGTAATTCTAGGTTCGCAGGAGAGTGAGACAGACGCGGCGAAGAAGGAGAAACAAGTCGTCGGCTACACTTAGCGCGAGACTACGGTGAGTAGATTTAACATCTACGGAGATATCGCCAGCATGGCGTTATACGTCAGGGCTGATAGGACCTTATAGCTATATATTGCATTTACCTACATTGACTGTTCATGGATACTGTTGTTGCATACTGCATTCCCTGCTATATAATTGTAAACTTAGAATTGATAGAACACCGCACTGTTACTAACGGTTCATGTTGCATGAGCACTAATCTTCATGTTACAAACACACCGTTAGTAATTGCCATGACACACTTACTGTAGAACAGCCATGATCATTATACTGTAGTTCATTTCACATATGATTCGTTATGATTTTTATAGAATTGGGAGCCGCATGATGTCTTTGAAAACTGAAACTATTTTAAAAAAGTGGTTTCTCCCTTGTACCTATATTATGGCTTGATGTACGTAGCACATCGCATTTGATTTACTCATTGGTGTTGGATTTTCATGTGATTTCTGGTTTTGAGGACCGTAAGATTATTTGAGAAAAGATGCACTATTTGAAAACCCGGTTCCTCGTGATATGATATTTTGGTGCGTCCACCACGCGTTTTCTCGGTGCTGAGACGTGTGCTTGAAACCCGATTCGAGGAGTTGGATGATCCGTTTGCAGGTTCGTGGTGGACCCGGTATGGTTCCCCTCGGCAAGATGATCGATGGACTTTGCCGATTGAGCCTGGAGGTGGGCGAGTACCTACCGGTGATTGGTTGGACCTGGTGGTTATCCGGAGGATACTGACCAGAGTCGAGAGATGGATGCGGGATGATCCGAACTACCGGGGCCGAGGGCCGATACCGCAGACGGAGCCCATGGGCTGATCCGGTCTTACAGAGCCCGATATATGAGGATTTGCGTGTCGATGCTGGACACGAGTATTTTATGATATTTTGAGTGCTGATGTTGGGCACTTGTGATTTTCAGAGATTTACAGGATTTGAGGGCGGAGGAGAGTGCCGACGCCAGAGTTTATTTAGGATTTGGGTGCAGTTTTTGTAAGTCCGCGGCGGCGCCCCAGCCGTCGAACCGACGCCGAGAATGCGGAAACGAAAATTTTGCAAACTAGCAAACCGGCACCACCGCGCACTTTTCACCCGGATCGGGCCATTAACCTAGCAACTAGCAAACTAAAATGAGAGTAGAGAAGTATACCAAGCGATCCATGTCCTTCGGTCTTCGTCTCCACTCCGATCTCCTGCGGAATCTCCGTCCGTCACGACCTCGTTGGAAAGGGCACCACGTAGCCGGGTACGTTTATGGGTTCCCACCTATGGACCGAGGCAACTCGGGCGCGAAGTTGGCTAGCCGACGCGTCCAAGGTTTGCTGTAGAATAGTGTAGAAGCTTGTCTCTTTTGGGGTTATGAGGTTGCCATGATGTGGTGGAGGTGAAGAAAGCAACTAAAGAAAATGTTCTTAGGAATTTAGGTAGCAAGCATAAATGAGATGAGCATTTTCTCCACAAAATGAAATCCCCTCACTCCCTCCTCTTGAAGTGGCCGGCCTCTCCCCCCATGAAAGAATGATGGAATGAGAAAAAGAATAATGCAAGAAAGAATATATCAACATGAGAAAAGAAAATGGCCACATCCATTTCAAATCAAAACCCATCATAATGAAAGCAAGTGAGTTGATTAAAAAGGAATCTCATCATGAAAGAACACTCATGATGCCTCACATATGCATGAAAGCCTCCACAAATAAGTTATTTGCAAACTGCAAATAACCCCCTCCAACGGAAAGTCCGGCCGCGAAAGAACAGAGGAAAACCGGCCGGAACGGAATGTAAACTGGCAACTTCAGAAAACTGATCCCGTAATAAATTACAGGAAAACCCCGCTACTGCATATACATGCCCGCATTTGTATTCCCACTGAACACAAAAGCAAAGAGACAAAATCTACACTATCTCATACTAGGATCCGGCTTAAGCCAAAGCCGGCTAGTAAAATCCGTCCGATCACGATCCGTGCAATACCGCATGTATCTGATCGAACCCTGCCATATCTCCATACGGCCTCTACAGCGTTTCGTCCGAAACCTGAGTAACTGAGTGTGGTGGACTCTAAAGACTCGTCAATACAATGGATGTGGATTTAACCACTAGCACGTCAGAGGTATCAGCCAATACGTATCGGGCTACCAGGTATTGACCAAAAGGGACGTCGATGAGCGAACTCATCCTGACACCCTACTGAGCCTGTCAGTGACAATATCCATACAGTCCGGTCCGTTCGTCTATGAGCATCGCATGGCGGGCCTAGGGGGTTGGTAAAAGTCATACCCCCAAAAGCGGTACAAGTCGTGTCGGAGTGTAACCCAGAACACCCTGAGATACTACTGGAATACCTACTAGCAAATCTCCTGCCTTGGCCAAGGACTTTTCATGTTCTGGCTCTCCTAGACACAGCGCGACCTCACCCCCAATACCGGGAGAGACGAACCCCTGCAGATCCGCTCACTGCCTCCATGTGGCTCGGGACTGTACCCAACTAAAACCTGTTTGCATGACTCCTTTGAGCCGTGGTAGGGTAGTAATCAAAGCACAGTGGGAACTCACACGAGACAAATGACGATCTCAGGTCGATGAACTAACCTGTACACATGTCACCAGGGAACTGTTATCTGACGTCTGGTATAATCCCAACTAGCAGGTTCCTGGCGAGTCCTGTCCGGTGTACTCATAACCCAATGAGCACCTGTATACATCTTAGGTGAACCAACTGACACCAGTGGCTTGTGAGACCGGCCACCGCCCCTCGTCGGGGTCTCCACTGTATACACTAGTCTACTCTGGAGAATCGATGCCCTGTCTCGAAACTCCCACGACTAGGGACCTTTTAAGGATGTGCTTATAGACTCCAGCTCTTACGTATATGATCGCCCTCATACTGCTGGTAGTCAAGCAAGAATCCTAGGGGCTCTATCAACGTGTAATAGCGACTCGTAAGGTCACCTAAAGCAGTACACGATGATAAAGATAAACCAGAAAGCATACTATCATCTTGAGTAAGACTGTCCTACTGGGACAGGTCCTCCCCTCAATCATTGCAATCACGTGCCTGTGATCGAATAATTGACTCTGAGGGCACTATCTCCAACAATCTCCCACTTGCACGCAAGGCAAATTATTGCGATGTCGCATTCTCACAGCCCGTGTGATACCGAACACCCAACTCCTCTACTAGTCAGTCTCACAAAGCTCGTTTGCGAAACTATTGCGTTCGAGGAATAGCCTCCGTGTGTGGATCCGCTGTGGTGTTTCTTTCTATGTCTCTCTTTATCTCAAGTTCACGGAGAAAGCCATCTCCCGAAATGAGCAATACCTGTCTTAGAATGTGTCTGGATGTCTGATGGGACCTAGCTCATAAAATGAACTCCAAATCCAAAATTCTTAGACTGTATCGTCAACTGAACTTAATCAGTATCCTGCGCCATGCCTTCCCTCAGTATCCACCTGGACCACCTGTCCAAAATACTGCCCCTCGTCAGAGGGAAAACTATAACTCTGACAGCCACTCTGCCATCTAGGTCACCTTGGAAGCCTGGAATGATAACTGTCTCCCGAATGAGGTTGTCGTTATCATATCCCTAGAACATCCGTTTATGTTCTAAAACTGCTTCCGACTGTTTCTCCAGGATTGGATCAATATCAACTTATTGCATCTACTGCAAGAACAACATCTGGTGTGGTACTTGACATCTCATGATTGACTCAATTGCCTAAGCAAGTGATCTGCCAATCATGCGTATCCCTCTCCCCTTTAGTCTGTAAGAGGCCTTTAGAGAGGGTGACTCCATTACCTGCAGGTACAGTACCGTGCCAGGAGTCGTCCATTCTAAATACTCTTAGAATGCTGTCTAAGTACCCTGATTGGTAAACCACCCAATACTAGATCTAAAACCATAGATCTTGTAACCAGAATGTATGATATAATATCCAAGTCCTGTGTGGAGAAACCACTGTGTGACGACCAAAGTACAACCGATCGTAGTATAGGAATATCACTTCCTATTCTGTGTATGTCATCAAATACCAGGACATCACACTCTACTACCTTCTTAACAGATCCATCCCCTATTCTGATGAAGTCAAACCTATGACTGTCACATCAGAAATAGATGATCTATCTCCGCTATATCCGCTTTAGTCCATAAATAGACATAAGCCAGATGTCCACCAATGCTTCCGCTGCTCCCACTGACTACGACAACCCTCTGGCAGAGTCATATAGACGTACACTTCTAAAGCTAGTTCAGAACGACGCTATACTCATCCTCCTGCCGGGTCTCACAGTCTGGAACAACAGCAATGGCAAGTCTGGGTAAACAAGAACCTCCCAGCCACCGTCCTTGAGCATACCGAAGTACCTCTCGGGTGCCTGAGGTTACCCACCATATCTGCGGAGTGACTAATGGAATGTCAAACCAGATTGAATCTTTAGGTTCTTATCAAATCTTCAGTAATCGTTTGCGGTTCTGGAATTACTTTCAGTTCTACCATACTCCCACTACTGTTTTCTGAAAAAATCCATTTTTAATTAAAACTGTGGCGAGTTAAGAACAATATCACTATTGATCTTCCAGATGGTAGAAAGTCAACCCTCGTCATAGCCCGGGTCAACCCACAAACAGCCATTACAGAAACGTGCCTTGAGTTGTCCAGTGTCTGGTCTTAAGCAAAAGCCGGAAAACACCCCGTATCTTAACAATGTCAAGATATGAACTGTTCTATATCCAATACAGAAACAGAGGCACTGATTTAATTGAACCAGATTCAAATCATGCAGCTGTCTCCAGTGCATGTCAACTAAATGGAAGGAGGCCGATCAGCATTACTCAACTTAGGAATACTTCCAATTATGAGTAACCTGAAAAAGAAGCAAGTTCTCTTAACCATTACTATCAACTGAATACCATACACAAGTATCTACATCTTCGATCACCTTGAAGAATCCCGATAATTGCAACACCTGGTTCTCTACTTTATTCTTATACCTATAACTTCTCAAAACTCAGACCCTGTGTTTCTACGAAACACCTGTCTAAGAACTAGAGAAATTATAAGTAAACTGAATATAGTACGAGGACCTACCCCTTTGTCCTAATGGACACTGGACAACATACAATACTCTGTATAAGTCCCTTGAGTATAACAACTCAATCACTGTATGTCTTAGGTTGAAAACTGTACTTATGGTTAAGAAGAATTACGCCGCTGTTCAATACTCCTTACCTAACCATCCACTGATATAGGTAAATGCCATAGACATAATTTCAAAAGGTATATCTCACTCTATAAAAATAGACATACAGATATATCAATTTGAAATTGGTGCATAACAACGGATGTTCAAAACCAAATATTTGCCGACCGGCAAACAACCCAGGTGACTTCCTCAAATATCACCAATTGCTACGAATCTCGATATAATGAGGATGATCACCTAATTCCCGATAACTTACTCCCACTCATCATCTGTAAAACCATACAGATGTGAGAATCAAACCTGGTAAATACATACCCTGGAGCAAGTGTCTAATTAGGAAATCAGTTTTCTTTTAACAGTACACAGTGAAACTGAAACATTAAAATGTTTCGATGGGGTATCCCGGTATTCCTAGTGATGCCTCTTCCATTATCCAGATTCATAACTGTAACCGTATAATTCTTTGTCATCTCTCCAAATCCCTTTATATGTCTTTAGTCATCACCTTCTGCACACCCCTTTAGGCCAAATTGTTTTCTCCCTTCCCTACCGTTCGGCACCAGCCTATGGTTTAGAAGAAGACTATCCAATAAGCATAATGGGTGTACTGTCCTAATCCTAGAAGCACTCGCAATGCGAGAGAAGGTGAAGATAAAAGACAACCGAATGAACTTAATTCTTATTTCTCCTGAACCAGGATCCATCCCCGAATTGGAACAAGTTCCTTTCGAGTTCGTATATAACCATACGATGGATTATCCAATAAACTTGGGATCTTCGTAGTGATACGGAGTGTCCTGGAGAAATACAAAGGTGATTTAGGATTGATGAAGAAATACTTGGTTTGGTCGTGAATAGCAGTCGCAATTTACTTTGCCCTCTTACTAATCCCTTGCTTTGCCTGAACTTAATACCTTCTGTACACCGTTTAGGCTAATTGGCTTTCTTCATTCCCTACCGGTCGGCACCTGCCTATGGTTTGGAAGAAGACTATCCAATTTGCGTAATAGGAGTACTATCTCCTAAACCAAAGAGTACTCGCAATATGAGAGAGAAGGTAAAAGGAAAAGACAACTGAATAGTCCTATTCGTTTTCTCCAGAACCAGAAAACATCCTCGAATTCCTTCGAGTTCGTATATAACCATACGATGGTTTTGTTCAATGGAAGTGGACGTTCGTAGTAATACGGGGTGTCCTGGAGAAAAGGGTAGAAGTAGGAGTGGCAATGAGGTCTGCAACTCTGACAATCCAAAAGCCAGTGTTAAGAAGGTTCGGTCAACTTGGTCACTGAGTCATAGTCTAGGGTCGGGTCAATGGTCGCTGCCAAAGAGAGAGAGAAAAGAAACACTCAGCGTGCACTCTAACCTAGATCAGAATGGATATCACTTTATCTAATCTGGAAACCTCCCACTGTAACGTCAAATTCTTCCCCAAACCTGAAAGAAGAATTAGCCGGGATCACCCGAGGAGTAAACCAACTCATCAGTGGGAATCGGGATCCAACTATCATCACATGATAACGTGACGGAATCCGCTCACGCTATCACACTCCAGAAGGTATGCGCATATCTGGCAAGTTTCAGTTCTTTTGAAACTCCCGATGTGGATTTTTGCCCCATGCTCTTATGACCTTGACTTTGGCCAACATATCATAAGTCACATGTCAAGTTCTACCCGTCATTATCCAGGTAAATTTGAACCCACCCGTACCAACCCTTGACTTTGGCCAAAATGGCAGTACGACTGTCCCAAACCAACGCATCTATCTATGCTGCATATGAATACCCAATAGCTACCAATCGCTGTGCCTTGACTTTGGCCAACATACACAGCTTGAATACTATTGACCATCCATATGAAACGACGGAAGGCTACGAATGGTTTCTGGCGAAAACCTTTAACGTAATGAACTTGATATCGTTGAAGGAACGGATAGCTTTTTAGAAAAATATAGTAACGAAAACCTTTGCTAAAGAGGTCACTCCCGGTGAAGGGATCTCGGCTCTTTCCCCGTAGGATGGGGTGCAGGATATTCCAACTGAATACCACGATGCAAAGCAAAAGTAATCGGCTATAGTGAAGTTATTGCCCTGACGCAAACTTCTGTCCAAGGGGTCACTCCCGGTGAAGGGATCTCGGCCCTTGCCTCGTCGACTGAGGAGCAGGATATTCCAACTGAATACCACGATGCAAAACAAAAGTGAACGTCCTTGCAATAACAGATTTTTTTGAAAAAGTGTTCCAACAACTTCAGAATAGGTTTGTTTATCTTGCATTGATCCGAATCAACGCAGTCCCATCAATTGATCACACCACAAAAGAACGAAAATAATGATGTACGTATATGCCATCCGCATTCTCCACTGGGTCCCGTCATCACCCGTTAGGTTAGCTAACTAACGACAGAGCGGGGACTGGACTAGCGCGGATGCAAAACATATACAACATCTACTAGTAGATATATAATATATAATTTTTGCTCAAGGCGTGATAAAATGCAACATCACAGAAATGTACAGCATCACAGAACAATACAGATATCTGGGATCCCCGGGTTTCACAGAGCCGCTACTGAAACCCGACGTTCCCCTGGTCGTGTGGATAGCCTGTGCAATGAGAACCCTAGACCAATACGGGCGCGGCAAGTTACCCGCCAAAACCTGAAGCGAGGCAGCCCCCTTTAGCAACGTGAATGGACCACCCAGCACTTCACGGAATCCGGTAACTTGGGTACCCCTCCTGGGTCAACCTGTACCTCCTACGAGTGCGGCGAATAGCCCGCCAATTCTAGAGTAAAGCCCCCTCCGTCTCAATGCCATGAGATGCGGGATCGTTGCCCTCTAGAATCCGGCTATCCGTGAACCCCTCCGCGGGGTAATCCTAGTACAGAAAGTAAAATATACATAGAACGGGTACATCGACCGCAACCTGGTCGTGCCCCAAAAGAATAATACAAACAGGCAACGACGGCAGTCCACATGACGGACGCTCGTCCCGCAATATCAAATGTACATATAAAACAAAACTGTACTAACATTGCATCTAGGCTATCCCCCATGACCGATCCGCAACATCACAGCAATACACAGAACATCAACGTGAATGTCACGTTCGCAAATCCGTCTAAAAAGGCTATAGCAGATAGACTGGATTTACCGATCAAGTGACATTCACGGTCGCAGATATAATGTAAATACTGTGAACTAGCATGTTTAAAATATCCGATCGAACAAATTTACCGAAGTGGGCCCCAAGCAGTACTGTAACACTTACAGAAAATCTGGGCCCAAAAAGAATATCCCAAATGTTAGTTGTATGTATGCCCTAGAGGCCAGTATTGTACAGATGATGTATATTATATTGGATGCTTGGACATATATAGAGATGACTTTCTTGCTCGACATGATAGTATGCTATCTGGTTGCTCTTTATCTTAACATGTACACTAGTCTCTTTATACTGTCTTATAGTTACATGTTGGTAAAGCCCTTAGGATTTGTACTTGACTACCTGGACTATGATGAAGATCATACTAGTGGGGACATGGTAGTCCATAAGTACATTCTTCAAGGTCCCTAGTCGTGGGTGTATCGAGACGGGGCATCGATATACCAGAGTAGACTGGCGTATACGCTTCTCGACCCATGTGATGGGCGATGGATGATCCTACATCCATTGGTGTTTGACATCAGAGATGGTGTACGGGTGCTCAGTGGAGACTGGGTACACTGGACGGACTCGCCGAGAACTCCCAGATGGTATTATACCTCACGTCAGATGGCAGTTCTCAGGTGACACTTGTACAGGTTAGTCTGTAGACCCGAGATCGTCATAGAGTCTTGTGTGATTCCCACTGTGCTTTGATCTCCACCTTACCACGTCCATGAGGGCGTGCAAAACGGTGGTCTTTCGGCACAGTCCCGAGTCACATGGAGGCAATGAGCGATAGGAGGGGTTTCGTCTCTCCCGGTATTGGGGGTTGATGTTGCACAGTGCTCGATTGGCCGTAGCAGGGAAGTCCCTGGCCAGGGCTGATCAGAGATTTGCTGGTAAGTGTTACCAGTAGTTTCTCGACCCGTTATGAGCCTCACATCGGCACGACTTATCGGGTTATTGGGGTCTGATGTTTACCATCCCTAGACTTGATATGCGACATATCAGACGAAGAGACCGGACTGTACGGTAAGTGTTACTGGTCGGATTCGCAGGAGTGTGAGCGGGCTAGCTCGTCGATCTTCTGATCGTTCAATACCCGGGTGGCCGTTACGTTTAGCAGACCGCTTGCGGCTTGTGGGTGTTTGATATGATCATCATCTGCTACCGGCGTATTGACGAGTCTTTAGAGTCCTACACAGAGGTTTCCTGGCTCAAGCGAAACGAAATAGGAGCGCATATGAGATATGTGCAGGACCGAGAATAATGCGTGTATGTGATACCGTATTCCATTCTCGCGATATATGTATCGAATGGTTATATTCGATATAACCTAGTTATCGAATCTAAGATCGATTCGATAAGCCGATACATTGGATACTAGTCGGTCATGTGCGACATGACCGGATCATTGAATCAATTGTTGATTTAATGATTTAATGTATAATTATATATTTGATATATTACTTTGCATTAACTAGTATTGGTTCACTTTAAACGGATTTTTCTCACTTGGATTGCACATTGTATATGTGATATACTTTTGTGCACCTTTTTGTATCATGTTTCATGATACTTGATCCTATGGTTAAGTGAATAGAATTAAACCATGGTTATTATGATAATTAGGGTTTTGCATATTTATTTATTCATTTATTTGTTTATTCATTTATTTGGATAAGTTTAAAGTGAATGGTGGCTTTCTTTTGTCATTAGTTGAAGCTTCATGAAGCTTTGACTTCTTTGACCATTCTTGTCTTCTTGCTTAACCCTAACCCACTTAATTCACCATGGTTTATTCTCTGCACTTAACCCTAGTTTAAGTTATGATAAGTATTGATTTTCTATTTTCTTTTTAATAGAACTTATCATAATTCTATCATCTTCTTCTTCTTCTTCAAGCTTGCTACTTTAATGGCAACTTGAGATCTAGTGAGAGAAATCCAAATCTAAAGTGAACCCACCTCCTATTTCTTCATCCTCTACCTCTTGCCAAGTGGTTTTGGGTGTTTTCTTCACAAGTTTCACTACTTTGTGAAGTCGGAGCTTGAGCTTGTGCAACCTCGACGTAGATCGTCTTTGACACGAAGCCGACGACCTATTCCGCACGTTTCTCCGATGAAGCCGTCACGAGAGCCCAAGGTTCAAGATGGACAGCGAGAGGACGCCCTCGTGGAGCTAAGGAAGTGGAAATCCAGATCTACAAAGGTTGTAGCATCTAACTTCTAGTTAAATAGTTAACTAGTTTCTTGTTTCGCCTAAACATCTAGTCTAAGATCCGTAGTCTAGGGTTTCTCGGCACCATTTTTTTTAAATTGGCATGTTCGATGCCTTGTGTGAACTCTATAGGGTGCCTAGAAACCTTTCACTGGTATCAGAGCCTAGCTAGAGCCTTAGACGAAGTCTAGACGACGTTTGAAACCCGATCGAACCGAAACCCAAAACCCTAAAATGCTCTCTGGACTTTTTCTAAAAATTCGGATTTTTGTCAATTAAAAATATGCAGAAAATCAAGCAGGGTGTTATTTGAATTACTGTGAAATACGAGGACATGAATCAACTTTTCCACCGCGGAAACGCGGCACGTGCTATGCATGCTGCGGCGGTTCCGCGGCCGTACTGTTCCTTTATGTGATGTTTTCTGCACAGTAACTCATATAATTCAATTCTGTGTTTTCTGGGATATTTTTGTTGTGACTATACAGAAGAGTATTCTGGGGTATTATTGAGAATCTAAGTTTCGATCGGATTATCAAATTTCGTCTTTGTGTTTTTCCGGATAATTTTCAGAATATGTTAAAAAGTTCGACCGGATATAAATACCCAACTTTTCTCCTGTCGGGAAATTTCCAAGTGTTGGATTTTTCCGTAGTTTAACGACGTTCTAAGTAGTGCAAGTAACGCGATGGACCCTCTAGAAGACAACAAACCTTAACTCGATTATGTGACCGTCTTGAACTGCCCTTTGAACCTTCGGGTTTGGGGCAGTACGGCGTGCCACATGTGAGGCGTTGGCTTGACCCTTCTACGGCTGGACCGTTGGTACCGAGGCACGAACTGAATGTTGCTAGACTTATTTCATGTGTTGAGCTGTATCGGGAAAACTTGGGTATTCGACTGTTCGATCGAAAAGTTTAACATTTTCTGTTTATCTGGAATGTGATACAATAATTGGAATTCACAAGCAGTTATGAGATAACTGAATGAATGTTATAAATCTAGCAATTTAGTCCCGTATGATATTGAAAAGAGTTTTCAATAATGAGACTAAAATGCGGGATTTATATCTGTTAGGCATGCGATGTCTAAAGAAGTTGCGGATTCCAATTGTTGTAGTTTTACACTTTCTTTTCTGTGGCCGTAAGTGTAGTATGTTTATATCGCCGGTTTCATTGCTATATGTCAAAGACAATTGGGGTATGCATACTTACTTACGTTGATGACATTTGATGTTATGTGTTGCTGGATATGTTATATTGGATCGTCGTGTTCGAATAGCCGGGGGTTTTTATGTGAGATGAGTGTTTTTCATTTTCATTCATGTAAAAACTTGTATGTAATATTCTTTTATTTGGGGCACTTCCAGGTAGCGGAAGATGTCACCTTTTGTATATTATTTACTTTTCCGCATTAGGATAGACCCAAGGAGGGGAGCACAAGTAACCGGGTTCTGGGGTCCAGTGGGAGACCAACTCGAGGAGTCGAGTCCGGGTCTCCTAACCCTAGAATTGGCAGGGTTGCTTGCCGCTCTCGTAGGGGTCTAGGGGTGTGGGACTGGCTATTCATCACGACCGTGGAATCCGTGTTTTATACTGGCTCGTATTGAAAACACGAACGTCCTAGTATATCCAATATTTCATATGTTGATTCTGCTGCGATATCTGTGTTATGATTCTGTGATGGATATAGTATATAGTATATATGATATATTATATAGACGTTACTTATGTTTTACACCCACGCTAGCCCTGCCCTACTCTGTCGTTTGTTACCTAACCTAACGGTGCACGAGGGGACATCGAGGCGAATGCGGATGGCATAAGTGTACGTCATATCTATCTGTGATGTTTAGGTATTTAAATGATGGGACTTCATTAATGTGATTAATGAAAGATAAGAAACCTAAGATGTTGTGGAATCGAATTTTAAAATAAAACAGGTAGCTACAGTTCTTGCTTTGCATAGCGATATATATGATATATCCCGCACCTCATTCGACGAGGAAACGACCGAGATCCCTTCACCGGGAGTGACTCCTTTAGCAATAACTGGCAGATGCTACACACTCGGTTTGCTTTTGACTGCTTTTGGGTTTTTGCTTTGCACAGCGATATATAGATATATCCCGCACCTCATTCGACGAGGAAAGGGCCGACAATCCCTTCACCGGGAGTGACCCCTTTAGCAAAAACTAGAAAAGCTTCAAAATCACTCCATTTCAAAACTTCATTTGATTCTACAACGATATCAAGTTCATTACGCAATAGGTTTTCAGAAAAACCTGCGTAGCCCTCCGTCATTTTAGATAAGTACTATTTAGTATTCGTGCTGCGGTTGTTTGGCATGCGTTAAGGCGTAGTGTACGGTAGCTAACTAGTATTTATCTGCTTATGCATATGATGCAGATTGGATTAGGGTATTCGCACGGCGTTGTTTGGCATGCGTCAAGGGTCGTGCGGGTGGGTTTAATTCAATCAGGAAATGACGGGTTGAACTTGACTAGCGGACTATGGGTTGTTTGGCATGCGTCAAGGTCATAGCACGCTAGGGGCAAAAGATTATCGGGAATTTCAAGTGTTGAAATTTGCAATGAGATTGCATACCTTCTATGAGATAGTTGGATCCCGATACCCACTGCGAGTAAGAGTTACTCCTGGGAGAGTTTTACACATTACAATTAGCCGATCAAGTAGGTGTCTAGAAAGGTGTTAACGAGGTTACGCCTCTGGGAAAACGAGGTTTACATTAATTAGGTTCGTGCGAAAGCACGGGGGACCTCCCTCAAAGTACCGACACTAGCCTGGCTGAAAGATTGGCGAACTTGTAGTGTGTAATTAATCCCGGCTAGTCTTTCCTTTTAGGGTTTGAAGGAAGATTTGATAAAAAGCAGTGGGAGCCATCCTGATTAGATAAGATAATAACCAATCTGATCTTGCACGAGCTTACGCTAAAGTGTTTTCTTCTCTCTCTCTCCAGGTAGCGACCATTTCATGCCTTAATCAAGATAATAATATGGATGTATTGACCGAACCCGCATGTTATACTGTGCTGGGGAACGTTGGTTCCGTTCTTACCTATAAGAGTTATAGGACTGAACAGGAAATAGGGGAATACCAGGATTCCCATGCCACCCGAATGAAGAAAGTACATGTTGATGCATTTTCTTCGGGTGTGTTCGTTACAGAGAACTGTTTCTCCATTTGCTCCACGTCCTGGGTATTAGATACCGGGTCAGGATCCCATATATGTAATCAGTTACATGGGCTTAGGAAAGGTAGAGAACTTGGAGAAGGTGATAAAGACATTAGAGTCGGAAATGGTGCAATTGTTGCAGCTAAGACTGTCGGGGAATATCACCTTACATTACCAACTGGTAATACATTGGTTCTGAACGAATGCTATTACATGCCGAACCTGATATGCAACATTATATCGGTTTCTTTACTGAGTAAAGAGGGATATAATTTTGTATTACAGGATAATGTTATGAACATTTTCCGTAACCAAAAGTTGGTTGGATCAGGCACGTTGTGCAATGGCATTTATGTTCTAAACCAATCAACAGTTCTGAGCATAACAAACACACACAGGAGGAAGAGTTCTGAAATGAACGAATCCTTCTTGTGGCATTGTAGACTGGGTCACATCAATGCGACACGACTGGCTAAGTTGCATAAGGATGGATATTTAAATCTGTTTGAATTTTCATCCTATGACACTTGCCAGTCATGTCTCAAAGGCAAGATGACCAAAGCTCCGTTTACGGGACACGGAGAAAGAGTTACCGAACTCTTGGGACTGATACATAGTGATGTATGCGGTCCCATGTCTACACATGCCAGGGATGGTTCTTCGTACTTCATTACATTCACTGACGATCTCTTTAGATTCGGATATGTGTTCCTGATGAAACACAAATCAGAACCTTTTGAGAAATTTAGAGAATATAAACAAGAAGTCGAGAACCAAACCGGAAAAAGTATTAAAATCCTTCGATCTGATCGAGGAGGGGAATACTTGAGCAATGAATTCATGGACTTCCTAAAAGAGAATGAGATTCTCTCTCAGCTGACTCCTCCATATACACCACAGCACAACGGTGTATCTGAACGGAGAAACCGCACCCTATTAGATATGGTGCGCTCAATGATGAGTACAGCTGAGTTATCTATTTCCTTCTGGGGATATGCGCTTGAGACAGCCATGGACCTATTGAATAGAGTTCCTACCAAATCAGTGCCTACCACTCCATATGAGATATGGAAAGGGAAGAGACCACATCTTAATTATATTAAGATATGGGGTTGTCCAGCCTATGTCAAAAGACAAAATCCGGACAAACTCGAGGCAAGATCTGTCTTATATAAGTTTGTAGGATATCCCAAAAATTCACAAGGGTATATCTTCTACCACCCCGAGGAACAAAAGGTGTTTGTTTCTCGACATGCCACTTTCTTAGAAAAAGGTTTTCTTATGAAACAGATAAGTGGCATTGAGGTAGAACTGGAAGAGGTTCCAGCGATACAGACTACAACAGAAGATTTGGTTGAACCAGAGGATTCCGTAGTTCCCGATGAACCCCAGCCACTCTGCCGATCTAGTAGGGTTCCTCGCCAACCTGAGAGATACTACGGTTTTCTCATGGATGGTGGGAGCGAGGATTGCATCATGGAGGATGATGACCCAACTAGCTTCGAGCAGGCCATCACGAGTAGGGACTCAGTGAAATGGCTGGATGCTATGCGGTCCGAGATGGAATCCATGTACACCAACAAAGTATGGACTTTGGACGTTGCTCCTGAAGGGGTAAAACCCATTGGGAGCAAGTGGATCTTCAAGAAGAAACTTGGTGTAGATGGGAAAGTGGAGACTTTCAAAGCTAGACTTGTAGCAAAGGGTTTTCGTCAAAGACCAGGTGTGGACTATGACGAAACCTTTTCTCCAGTGGCTATGCTTAAATCCATCCGGATCATGCTTGCCATTGCTGCTTTTCATGACTACGAAATCTGGCAAATGGATGTTAAGACCGCCTTTCTAAATGGTGATTTAGAAGAGTGCGTGTACATGACTCAGCCAGAGGGCTTCGTAGACAGTGGGAGCAGCGGGAAGGTGTGAAAGCTGCTTAAATCCATTTATGGATTAAAGCAAGCATCGCGGAGTTGGAACATCTGCTTTGATGTCGTTATCAGAGCGTTTGATTTCGTCAAAAATCCAGATGAACCTTGTATCTACAAGAAGGTGGCAGAGAGTAAGGTTGTCTTCCTCGTATTGTACGTGGACGACATACTCTTGATAGGAAATGATAATCCTATGCTGCAATCGGTCAAGCTCTTCTTATCACAAAGATTCTCAATGAAAGATCTTGGTGATGCCTCCTGCATATTGGGGATTAGGATCTATAGAGATAGATCCAAAAGGATTTTGGGATTGTCCCAATCCAGGTACATTGACACCATACTAAAGAGGTTTAGTATGGAAGAGTCCAAGCGTGGGAACTTACCCACGATCTCTGGAGTCACTCTCTCCAAAGAGATGTCTCCCAAGACTGATTTGGAGAGAGCTCGCATGCAAGGGATACCCTATGCTTCGGCAGTAGGCTCTATCATGTATGCGATGCTATGTACCAGACCCGATGTAGCATACTCACTAAGTGTAGTGAGCAGGTATCAAGCTGATCCTGGAGAGAGTTACTGGACAGCTGTGAAGAGCATTCTCAAGTACTTGCGAAGGACTAGAGATATGTTCTTGGTGTATGGTAACGGAGAGCTCCAAGTGGAGTCCTTTACCGATTCGAGCTTCCAGAGTGATAAGGACGACTCTAAGTCGCAGTCGGGCTTTGTCTTTACCCTTTACGGAGGGGCGGTTAGCTGGAAGAGTTCCAAGCAGGAAACCGTGGCAGACTCGACGATGGAGGCTGAATACATCGCTGCCAACGATGCTGCCAAAGAGGCTGTCTGGATCAAGAAGTTCATTACTGAACTTGGAGTGGTTCCATCCATTGAGCATCCAATACCTTTGTATTGCGATAACAATGGAGCGGTGGCTTTGGCCAAGGAACCCAGGTCCCATCAGCGATCCAGGCATATTCTGAGGCGGTATCACCTGATCCGGGAGATAGTTGATCGCCGGGAGATCGAGGTCAGGAGGGTTGACACGAAGAACAACACCGCGGATCCACTCACGAAGGCCATTCCCCAGATACAGTTTGAGAGACTCTTCGGGATGCTCGATATGCGATACTACAGCAGCTGGCCCTAGTGCAAGTGGGAGATTGTTAGTTGTATGTATGCCCTAGAGGCCAGTATTGTACAGATGATGTATATTATATTGGATGCTTGGACATATATAGAGATGACTTTCTTGCTCGACATGATAGTATGCTATCTGGTTGCTCTTTATCTTAACATGTACACTAGTCTCTTTATACTGTCTTATAGTTACATGTTGGTAAAGCCCTTAGGATTTGTACTTGACTACCTGGACTATGATGAAGATCATACTAGTGGAGACATGGTAGTCCATAAGTACATCCTTCAAGGTCCCTAGTCGTGGGTGTATCGAGACGGGGCATCGATATACCAGAGTAGACTAGCGTATACGCTTCTCGACCCATGTGATGGGCGATGGATGATCCCACATCCATTGGTGTTTGACATCAGAGATGGTGTACGGGTGCTCAGTGGAGACTGGGTACACTGGACGGACTCGCCGAGAACTCCCAGATGGTATTATACCTCACGTCAGATGGCAGTTCTTAGGTGACACTTGTACAGGTTAGTCTGTAGACCCGAGATCGTCATAGAGTCTTGTGTGATTCCCACTGTGCTTTGATCTCCACCTTACCACGTCCATGAGGGCGTGCAAAACGGTGGTCTTTGGGCACAGTCCCGAGTCACATGGAGGCAATGAGCGATAGGAGGGGTTTCGTCTCTCCCGGTATTGGGGGTTGATGTTGCGCAGTGCTCGATTGGCCGTAGCAGGGAAGTCCCTGGCCAAGGCTGATCAGAGGTTTGCTGGTAAGTGTTACCAGTAGTTTCTCGACCCGTTATGAGCCTCACATCGGCACGACTTATCGGGTTATTGGGGTCTGACGTTTACCACCCCTAGACTTGATATGCGACATATCAGACGAAGAGACCGGACTGTACGGTAAGTGTTACTGGTCGGATTCACAGGAGTGTGAGCGGGCTAGCTCGTCGATCTTCTGATCGCTCAATACCCGGGTGGCCTTTACGTTTAGCAGACCGCTTGCGGCTTGTGGGTGTTTGATATGATCATCATCTGCTACCGGCGTATTGACGAGTCTTTAGAGTCCTACACAGAGGTTTCCTGGCTCAAGCGAAACGAAATAGGAGCGCATATGAGATATGTGCAGGACCGAGAATAATGCGTGTATGTGATACCGTATTCCATTCTCGCGATATATGTATCGAATGGTTATATTCGATATAACCTAGTTATCGAATCGAAGATCGATTCGATAAGCCGATACATTGGATACTAGTCGGTCATGTGCGACATGACCGGATCATTGAATCAAGTGTTGATTTAATGATTTAATGTATAATTATATATTTGATATATTACTTTGCATTAACTAGTATTGGTTCACTTTAAACGGATTTTTCTCACTTGGATTGCACATTGTATATGTGATATACTTTTGTGCACCTTTTTGTATCATGTTTGATGATACTTGATCCTATGGTTAAGTGAATAGAATTAAACCATGGTTATTATGATAATTAGGGTTTTGCATATTTATTTATTCATTTATTTGTTTATTCATTTATTTGGATAAGTTTAAAGAGAATGGTGGCTTTCTTTTGTCATTAGTTGAAGCTTCATGAAGCTTTGACTTCTTTGACCATTCTTGTCTTCTTGCTTAACCCTAACCCACTTAATTCACCATGGTTTATTCTCTACACTTAACCCTAGTTTAAGTTATGATAAGTATTGATTTTCTATTTTCTTTTTAATAGAACTTATCATAATTCTATCATCTTCTTCTTCTTCTTCAAGCTTGCTACTTTAATGGCAACTTGAGATCTAGTGAGAGAAATCCAAATCTAAAGTGAACCCACCTCCTATTTCTTCATCCTCTACCTCTTGCCAAGTGGTTTTGGGTGTTTTCTTCACAAGTTTCACTACTTTGTGAAGTCGGAGCTTGAGCTTGTGCAACCTCGACGTAGATCGTCTTTGACACGAAGCCGACGACCTATTCCGCACGTTTCTCCGATGAAGCCGTCACGAGAGTCCAAGGTTCAAGATGGACAGCGAGAGGACGCCCTCGTGGAGCTAAGGAAGTGGAAATCCGGATCTACAAAGGTTGTAGTATCTAACTTCTAGTTAAATAGTTAACTAGTTTCTTGTTTCGCCTAAACATCTAGTCTAAGATCCGTAGTCTAGGGTTTCTCGGCACCATTTTTTTTAAATTGGCATGTTCGATGCCTTGTGAGACCTCACTAGAGTGCCTAGGAACCTTTCACCAAAACCCCCATTTTGAACTCAGGAGCACTCTGCAAAAATTTGGTCAAATGAGGAGTCAAAAGCGCGGCGGAACCGCGGCCCAAGCATGGGTTTGGCCGCAGTTCCGCGGTCGTATGGTGAGATCACATGACCAATTTTTCACAGATTGCATAGAATTCCCTGCACAACATTCTGAAACACCCTGAAAAATTTTTACACTCCAAAAAAATTTCGACAGAAAGTGATACATTGGAAAATACGGTTTTTGCGGATTTTTGTTCGATCGAGTTCTAAACATACTAGAGCAAGCTAGGCATGGTTAATGGCGTAGCTTTGATACCAATGTAAGTCCGCGGCGGCGCCCCAGCAGTCGAACCGACGAATGCGGAAACGAAAATTTTGCAAACTAGCAAACCGGCACCACCGCGCACTTTTCACCCGAATCGGGCCATTAACCTAGCAACTAGCAAACTAAAATGAGAGTAGAGAAGTATACCAAGCGATCCGTGTCCTTCGGTCTTCGTCTCCACTCCGATCTCCTGCGGAATCTCCGTCCGTCACGACCTCGTCAGAAATGGCACCACGTAGCCGGGTACGTTTACGGGCTCCCACCTCTGGACCGAGGCAACTCAGGTGCGAAGTTGGCTAGCCGACGCCTCCAAGGTTTGCTGTAGAATAGTGTAGAAGCTTGTCTCTTTTGGGGTTATGAGGTTGCCATGATGTGGTGGAGGTGAAGAAAGCAACTAAGGAAAATGTTCTTAGGAATTTAGGTAGCAAGCATAAATGAGATGAGCTTTTTCTCCACAAAATGAAATCCCCTCACTCCCTCCTCTTGAAGTGGCCGGCCTCTCCCCCCATGAAAGAATGATGGAATGAGAAAAAGAATAATGCAAGAAAGAATATATCAACATGAGAAAAGAAAATGGCCACATCCATTTCAAATCAAAACCCATCATAATGAAAGCAAAGGAGTTGATTAAAAAGGAATCTCATCATGAAAGAACACTCATGATGCCTCACATATGCATGAAAGCCCTCCATAAATAAGTTATTTGCAAACTGCAAATAACCCCCTCCAACGGAAAGTCCGGCCGCGAAAGAACAAAGGAAAACTGGCCGGAACGGAATGCAAACTGGCAACTTCAGAAAACTGATCCCATAATAAATTACAGGAAAACCCCGCTACTGCATATACATGCCCGCATTTGTATTCCCACTGAACACAAATGCAAAGAGACAAAATCTACACTATCTCATACTAGGATCCGGCTTAAGCCAAAGCCGGCTAGTAAAATCCGTCCGATCACGATCCGTGCAATACTGCACGTATCTGATCGAACCCTACCATATCTCCATACGGCCTCTACAGCGTTTCGCCCGAAACCTGAGTAACTGAGTGTGGTGGACTTTAAAGACTCGTCAATACAATGGCTGTGGATTTAACCACTAGCACGTCAGAGGTATCAGCCAATACGTAACGGGCTACCGGGTATTGACCAAAAGGGACGTCGATGAGCGAACTCATCCTGACACCCTACTGAGCCTGTCAGTGACAATATCCGTACAGTCCGGTCCGTTCGTCTATGAGCATCGCATGGCGGGCCTAGGTGGTTGGTAAAAGTCAGACCCCCAAAAGCGGTACAAGTCGTGTCGGAGTGTAGCCCAGAACACCCTGAGATACTACTGGAATACCTACCAGCAAATCTCCTACCTTGGCCAAGGACTATTCATGTTCTGGCTCTCCTAGGCACAGCGCGACCTCACCCCCAATACCGAGAGAGACGAACCCCTGCAGATCAGCTCACTGCCTCCATGTTGTTCGGGACTGTACCCAACTAAAACCTGTTTGCACGACTCCTTTGAGCCGTGGTAGGGTAGTAATCAAAGCACGGTGGGAACTCACACAAGACAAATGACGATCTCAGGTCGATGAACTAACCTGTACACATGTCACCAGGGAACTGCTATCTGACGTCTGGTATAATCCCAACTAGCAGGTTCCCGGCGAGTCCTGTCCGGTGTACTCATAACCCAATGAGCACCTGTATACATCTTAGGTGAACCAACTGACACCAGTGGCTTGTGAGACCGGCCACCGCCCCTCGTCAGGGTCTCGATTGTATACACTAGTCTACTCTGGAGAATCGATGCCCTGTCTCGAAACTCCCACGACTAGGGACCTTTTAAGGATGTGCTTATAGACTCCAGCTCTCACGTATATGATCGCCCTCATACTGCTGGTAGTCAAGAAAGAATCCTAGGGGCTCTATCAACGTGTAATAGCGACTCGTAAGGTCACCTAAAGCAGTACACGATGATAAAGATAAACCAGACAGCATACTATCATCTTGAGTAAGACTGTCCTACTGGGACAGGTCCTCCCCTCAATCATTGCAATCACGTGCCTGTGATCCAATAATTGACTCTGAGGGCACTATCTCCAAAAGTTTTGGGCACCGATTACTTTCCACGATTGATATTCCGTGTAGATGTTGTTTATCCCATGCTCAGCATTGATTATCATGTATCTCATCCTGTAGTTATTTTACCTGACAGAGCATTTGCATGATTATTGCACCTACTGCTTGTCGCATATAGATCTTACCTGCTGGAATATGATAGAGTAGTGCAGTACGTGGTTGCTCGCGATTACCTTTATATGTTATCTCTATTCACGACTTGGCAACTCACCCCCGTTGTGCCTCAGTATTTGCAGGTTGCCCCTCAGAGTAGTCGCGGCAGGCTGCCTTTTTGCATCTTTTGGCTACAGATACCACTACAGCTGGTGCGAGAGCTATTTTGCTATTAGGTGGGTTGTGGTATCTGGTTACTTTTATTGTACACACTTTGTATCTAATATTCTCCGTCTACCATTTATGTACTTGACTTAGAGACGGTGTGAGAACGATGATGTATATTATTTGTATTCTGGTGTCGAGCTCGTGGGAGCCGACTGTATATATGCAGTTTATTATTCTGTGATGTTTACTTATTGCTCATTCTTCGCTACGGCGTCGTATATTACTCTTGTGGTGATGGTTTCCGCCGTTGGGTGTGATTGCTCCCGTTTGGGGATGCTTTATTTCATTATATATCATTTACACTTATATCCTGTTTTATACCCGATTTTTGGGGTTAATTTTACAAAGGAAATGCTGCCAAAATTATTATAAGGATAATTTAACTTTAAAAAGAACTTTATTGAACTATTTAAGGTTTTCTAAATGTTTTAATTGAATGTTTTCAACACTAACTACTTTTAAATGGTTTTGATTTCTGGGTTCGGCTTACTTAGTCGCGTTATGCCTGTAGACGTTGCGTGGTTAAGTGCCATTCACGAGTCGAAATATTCGGGTCGTGACAAAGTTGGTATCAGAGCGTAGGTTTTACCTTTCGGAGTGTAGGATGACCCTGGTATGATGGAGTAGGTAGCTGAAGCAGAATGGCGTAGCGTGCGTATGTTCCGCGGCATACTCACGACACGGTACTCCGCCAAGGCGACCTTAGGACTTATTGATTTAAATTCCTTCTTGAGTATATGCATTCTTGCGATTCGATTTCTACATCCTTATCGAATCCTATTTTCCTTTCAGCCATTATGCCGCCAAAGACTACGAGGGCGCAGAGAGCGGTCGCGAGGGCCAGGATTCGAGTTGACTCGTCCGAGACGAGGACTGATACGGGTAGTACACCGGTTGTGCCCGAGCAGGCTGTTCCTCCCGTGACAGATCAGATCGCCATGTTAGGGGCTGGTATGTAGGAGATGCGCCAGACGGTGGGATCCAGTATGCAGGAGATGCGCCAGATGATGGGATCTCTAGTTGAGACACTTCGAGCGCAGCGCTCAGAGGTAGTTCCACCCGTTGCAGAGACCGTGGTGATACCCACAGCACAGGCAGTTGTCCCTACAGCTACAAAGGTCATCTCCGTATCGCTATCAGAGTTTATGAGACTGAAGCCTCCGGTCTTCACAGGCACCTATGCAGCCGAGGACCCACAGTCTTTCATTGATAGGATGGCTCGGATATGTCGTTCCCTCAGATGCGCAGATGCGAGATGGGTTGAGTTCGCGAGCTTTCGCCTGGAAGGTCTTGCGCAGAAATGGTGTGAATCAGTCGAGAAGGGCAGAGCAGCAGGTCTTCCTCCTTTGACCTGGACAGAGTTCATGGCGCTATTCCTTGCCCGCTTTCTTCCACTGTGCGTCAGAGATGCTAGAGCACGCAGGTTCGAGTCCTTATGCCAGACTCCGGAGATGTCAGTGGCAGAGTATGATGTGCTATTCACAGAGCTATTAGTTTATGCCCCATATTTAGTAGCTACCGAGGAGTTGCGAGTCAAGAGATTTGTCTGAGGCTTGCTTACACCACTGTTCCTTGCGATTAGCGCGCAGCATTACGAGACATATGCAGCAGCGGTAGACGTAGCCCTATTAGTCGAGGAGCGCCTTGCTGAGACTTCGGTAGTTCCAGAGCCGAAGAGAGTTCGTACTGGTATATCAGCACGGCGACAGACATTCAGACGCCGCGATAGGTATCATTCAGGTACGAGGAGTGGTAGAGATTTAGGACGAGGTCAGATGTTTAGTTCATATCCACGGGAGAGTCAGCAGTCGACGCGAGGTTGCTATAGATGCGGCAGTCTCCACCTCGTTAGATATTGTCCCGAGATACACCGGAGGGAGAAAGCAGCACCGCACGTCACCTTACCACCTTCACCACCCCAGAGGGCGTTGCCTATTGTTCCTACCGTTACTCCGTGTCAGACTCATACACGGAGAGGTCATGGGCGTAGAGGAGTTGCTCAGAGAGGACGGGATGACCGAGGCAGAGGACAGTCAGTCACAGGTGGAGGACAGGCGTGAGTTTTTGCTTTGACGCATTCGGACGCGCAGGCGTCCAATGCGGTGGTCTCATGTATCCTTCCAGTATGTTCTGTTGATGCACACGTGTTGTTCGATCCCAGATCCACGCACTCGTACGTATACACACACTTTGTGCCGAGTTTGGGTAGAGAGTCCGGTTTGCTTGATCATCCGCTTCTTGTGACCACTCCTGTGGGGGAGTCATTTGTTGCTAGGCACGTGTTCTGATCCTTTACCGTCTGTATTGGCGAGAGAGAGTTACCTGTCTACTTGATCCTTCTTGAGATGTTGGACTTCGACGTTCTTTTGGGAATGGATTGGTTAGCCACGTGCTATGCTTCTGTGGACTGCCGTGAGAAGACAGTTAGATTCTGTTTTCCCGGCATGTGGGTTTTTGTTGTGTTGGGGGACCGTGGTGCCGCCCCCACTACTAAAATAAGGGGTTGCCCCTACGGATAATGAAATCCGTAGGGGCATATTTATGTTGGCCCTACGGATTAATCCGTAGGGCTAAAAGGTTGCCCCTACGGGCCAAGAAGTTCAAGAATAAAAATATTAATTCTTAATTTGGTGTTTGCCCTTACGGAGCCGCAAACCAAGGACCTACGGACAAATCCGTAGGGGAAACTAAATAGCGATTTAATAAAGGCACAGATCGATCGCCTATGCCCGTTATCTCTTTCTTCCTCTCTCGATCGCGCGCGAAACAAAATCCCCAAATCGCCACCGCCGTTCTCGTCATCGCCACCGCCGTTCTCATCGTCGCCACCGCCGTTCTCGTCGTCGCCGCCGTTCTCGTCGTCGCCACCGCCGTTCAGGTTAGTAAATCTTCAACTAAATTAAAGAAATTTTTGATTATTTAGGGCTAGGGTTCATGGCTGGGGCTGGGGTTGCGGTTGGAGTTGGGGTTCGGCAGGGGTTGCGGTCGGGGTTGGGGTTGGGGTTGGGGTTAGGGTTAGGGTTGGGGTTCGGCTGCGGCGCCTGGGGCTGAGGCTGTGGTTAGGGTTTGGCTTAGGGTTGGGGTTTAGCTGGGGCCGGGGTTAGGGTTAGGTTGGGGCAGGGCTGGGGCTGGGGCTGGGGCTGGGGTTAGGTTGGGGTTGGGTATCGATGTATATACATGTATCATATCATGAATGATTCATTTTCATTAAATGTGGTAAAATTAAATGTATAAAATCATGCCATATAAATAGATTGTGTTCATGAATGGCGATCTAGTTAGGCGAACCAAAGTGTTGCATTGATGAAAGTTTACCGTAGAGGAAATTACGGCTAGGTCTATGCATTTAACCTGAATTTATCCAGTAATTTCTAGCATGTATAGAAAAGTTGGTTTAATTTATGAAAATATGGGGAGACAACATGCATGTATGAATTTCTTTTTGTTCTTTCTTCTTCTTTTTTTAAATTTAAAAACTAAGTAATTGAGTATCAGGCTTTATTTTATTTATTTATTTATTTTCCTTGAAGAGCGCGCTTTTGTGACAATTATCAGAAGAGTAACATTTTCTATATTTTTATAATCCAATATATTAATTTTATATTACAGTAAATAACTTTCACTATAGCTACATAACAGCATACAAATATGTTTTTACACATGCTCGAAGGGTTTGAAGCATTAAATCAAATATAGGTAACATCTGCCAATATGCCATATCCAGACCGCAATCTATTTTTGCCTATTGGCTAATATGAAAATATCGGACCGCGTATATGACATAATCAAAGTTGTTAAATCTTGATACGGTTTGTGTTTCGTTTTTTTATTTATCATATCGTGTATCGTATCTTTTTCATATCGAAAGAAACAAAATTTTCTGTTACAATAACGAAATAATTATGTGTAGAACCAATTACAATTTTAAAAATGATCAAATTAACAACATAAAGCAACGTACAAGTTAAAGAAAATTTCGGAATTGCAGCACTCAAATACATACATATAAATCATACAAACCCATGCATTTGATAATCAAATAGGGTTTTTTTCTGCCCCCCTACTTCAATATTTTTCTCTCCTCTCTCATAATTAGTATTTACCTGTAACCCCCTATACTTATAACTTACTCTTGCAACTCTCCTACTTTACTTTTAAAAATTATTCCTCCTCCGCTATCCCGGCCACCGCCGCCGTATTGCAAGAATTAGACTTGGTGGAGACTTGTATCATTAATAGAAATATGAAAGTGTAAGGACGTTCTTTACCTTCGATAGGGTTCGGTTGGGGTGGGGCTGGGCTAGCTAGGGCTTGGGCTTCATCACCTATATAGCGAAATACAAAGCGTACTTCAGTACACCCGACCTTATTGAGTTTCCTATTGAAGTTCCCGGTCAAACGGCATATGCATATTTTTATTCGTCATGAAATCCCAATTATCAAGCTACCGAGGACGAAAAGCCACCTTTTTTAGTCGAGAGTCATGGTAATAGACTTGTCATTATAGATCATTGTCAATTGTTTTTCCTATCATTTTCTTGATCCAGATGCTAATCAACTTGTTAATTAGTTACTGTTTTTATAACGTATTGGTCTATATTTGTTGACAGTGGCCTTTCTTTTGGATGAACATGTTTTTTTGATGCATGTTTCAGTCATGTGAATTCATATATTGCGTATAACGCTTTATGATATCAGTATCCTACATTTGTAGTTTTAATTGTTGATTGTTATAGATGAATGCCATTGCAATAATAGTTTTTGGTTGATGAATGCTATTGCAATGTAGGATGATCAGTTCTATCAATCTTGATCTCAATGGTTTAAAATCATGTTACACATACAACACGAATGCACAACAAACGCATAATTAGAGAGCGATTCGAGATGTTCAGGTTAAAACCAATATATGATACTCGATGATAATATGAAACCTTCGTATTTCCATCGATACTC
This sequence comes from Agapanthus africanus, assembly GCA_030015575.1. Lineage (NCBI taxonomy): Eukaryota > Viridiplantae > Streptophyta > Magnoliopsida > Asparagales > Amaryllidaceae > Agapanthus > Agapanthus africanus. The sequence continues at coordinate 190,499,578 of CM057347.1, read as the reverse complement.
ATATATGAAACTAAAAGCGCCACTTAGTCCCCGTCTATCGGTTAACATACGTGCAATGCTCGTCGTGACATAGAACTATACGAAGGTTGTTAAATATCGGACAGTATAGCTCGATACTAACAACCGTCGTATAGTCTACGCGATGAGAAAATTCAATCGTATGGTAACCCATAGATTTGTCCCGTGTGGACAAGTTAAGAATGTATAAAGCAAACGCCTTCATTCACTTGTGTTTTCATCCGTTTCGAGATATTTCGTTGGTACCTTTCCGCTGGTTCTCCGTGTACAAAGATAGATTAGATGTTTATTTCAACATTGTTTCACGGCTTTGAAATGATTATCTAATCTATTACAGTGTACTCGGAGAACAGCGGGGAGGTGCTGCCGAAATTTACTCGAAACGGTTGAAAGCACAAGTGATGGGTGTTCGCTCTATACATTCTTAATGGGATAGAAGCCTACCCCCGACAGCCGGAACACACACATAGAACAAGAATACACAACAAACGCATAATTAGAGAGCGATTCAAGATGTTCGGGTTAAAACCACTATATGATAATATGAAACCTTCATATTCGCATCGATACTCATATATGAAACTAAAAACGCCACTTAGTCCCCGTCTATCGGTTAACATACGTGCGATGCTCATCGTGACATAGAACCATACGAAGGTTGTTAAATATCGGACGGTATAGCTCGATACTAACAACCGTCGTATAGTCTACGCGACGAGAAAATTCAATCGTATGGTAACCCATAGATTTGTCCCGTGTGGACAAGTTAAGAATGTATAAAGCAAACGCCTTCATTCACTTGTGTTTTCATCCATTTCGAGATATTTCGTCGGTACCTTTCCGCTGGTTCTCCGTGTACAAAGATAGATTAGATGTTCATTTCAACGTTGTTTCACAGCTTTGAAATGATTATCTATTCTCTTACAGTGTACTCGGAGAACAGCGGGGAGGTGCTGCCGAAATTTACTCGAAACGGTTGAAAGCACAAGTGATGGGTGTTCGCTCTATACATTCTTAATGGGATAGAAGCCTACCCCCGACAGCCGGAACACACACATACAACAAGAATACACAACAAACGCATAATTAGAGTGCGATTCGAGATGTTCGGGTTAAAACCACTATATGATAATATGAAACCTTCATATACTCATCGATACTTATATATGAAACTAAAAGCGCCACTTAGTCCCCGTCTATCGGTTAACATACGTGTGATGCTCGTCGTGACATAGAACTATACGAAGGTTGTTAAATATCGGACGGTATAGCTCGATACTAACAACCGTCGTATAGTCTACGCGACGAGAAAATTCAATCGTATGGTAACCCATAGATTTGTCCCGTGTGGACAAGTTAAGAATGTATAAAGCAAATGCCTTCATTCACTTGTGTTTTCATCCGTTTTGAGATATTTCGTCGGTACCTTTCCGCTGGTTCTTCATGTACAAAGATAGATTAGATGTTCATTTCAACGTTGTTTCACAGCTTTGAAATGATTATCTATTCTATTACAGTGTACTCAGAGAACAGCGGGGAGGTGCTGCCGAAATTTACTCGAAACGGTTGAAAGCACAAGTGATGGGTGTTCGCTCTATACATTCTTAATGGGATAGAAGCCTACCCTCGACAACCCGAACACACACATACAACAAGAATACACAACAAACGCATAATTAGAGAGCGATTCGAGATGTTCGGGTTAAAACCACTATATGATAATATGAAACCTTCATATTCTCATCGATACTCATATATGAAATTAAAAGCACCACTTAGTCCCCGTCTATCGGTTAACATACGTGCGATAATTTATTCTTTTCAACGAGAAACGCACACACAAAGCATATAAACGGATTTTCTCCTTTGTCAGTAACTATCCCGTTCTTATATTTCTCAATATAGTCAGCATAACCTACAATTTATATGCTATACAGTCTAACATGGCCCATGAGTATGTCAGAGTTAAGGACTGGATGTATGTGGATTGGAAACAACGTATGCAACCTAAGTTTGTTGCAGGAGTTGCTGCTTTCCTTGAATTTGCACGCGCACATAATAAGATAATAATAGAGAAGATTCTCTGTCCGTGCGATAGATGTGGCAATAAGTACTGGCAGAAGGTAGAATTGGCAGAGCTTCATATTCTAAAACATGGGTTTAGTAGACTTTATACAAATTGGAAATATCACGGGGAAGGAGAAGAATGCAGTACTGCGGCAGAAGAAGTAGAACACGATAATGCGGCAGGAGAAGAAGGAGAAGGCGGTAATTTATTTCCATCAGAAGAAATGGAGGATATAGTAGAGGCTGCCCTAGGTGAATCTATTCGTACAGAAGATGACATTCCTTCCGGTCAAGGACTTCGTGCGGATAAATATGAAAATTTCATGAATGATGCTAGGAAACCAATTTATGAGAATGCGAAGTATTCCACACTCTCATGGTTCGTCCAACTTTTCCAGATTAAGTGTCTAAATGGATGGAGCAACAAGTCGTTCACAATACTTCTTTCGTTCTTGAAAGATTCTATGCCTCCGGGAAATAATGTGCCCGGCAGCTGGTACGAAGCCCAGAAGATGATGTCTGATTTGGGTCTAAAGTGCGAGAAGATTCAAGCATGTCCTAAAAGTTACGTGTTGTACCGGAAAGAGAATTCAGATTTGAAAGAGTGTCCAACATGCGGAGAGGCCAGGTATAAGCCGAAAGATTCTGATAAGAAGCCTGATATACCTGTGAAGATAACACGATACTTTCCCATAACACAGAGGCTACAAAGGCTATTCAGGTGCAAGAAAACAGCCGAGGCAATGATTTGGCATCACCGTGCTCCTCCAAGTGAAGATGGAAAAATGAGCCATCCAAGAGATTCACCGGCATGGAAGGATTTCAATAGGAGGCACGCAATATTCAGTAGCGATCCTCGCAATGTCCGGCTCGGACTGGCTACTGATGGCTTCTGCCCATTCAACTATATGGCTGGAAGTCACAGCACATGGCCCGTTGTAATGATAATTTATAATTTATCACCTTGGTTGGCTATGGACCAATCATAATTATTATGCCTCTTCTTATCGACGGACCAAACTCACCGGGGAACAATATCGACGTCTATCTCCAACCTCTGATCGAGGAGTTGAAATCTTTGTTCGTTGATGGTGTAGAGACATATGATGCAAACACAAATACAACCTTCATACTGCGTGCGGCTTTAATGTGGACAATTAATGACTTTCCTGCGTATGGAATGCTATCAGGTTGGTCCGTACATGGTCACAAAGCATGTCCTCATTGCCATGAACACACAACATCGAAATTCTTGAATTTTAGCAGGAAGGTTTTTTATTGCGGCCATCGACGTTTCCTGCCTCCAGACCACCCCTATAGGTTAGACACGGTTCACTTTGATGGTAATCAGAAGCTTCTTGGACCTCCATCCCCATTGTTCGGAGAGGATGTGACTGCTAAATGGGATGGTTACAATAACGTGACCTTCGGGATGGATCCGACGAAACAGGTCAAACCACCATATTGGAAAAAGTTAAGCATTTTCTTCGAGCTTCCGTACTGGTCTACAAATTCATTGCGTCATTGTCTGGACGTCATGCATATAGAGAAGGGAGTATCAGAGCACATACTTAACTTGCTTCTTTGTAAAGACGGGAAATCTAAAGACAACATGAATGCTCGGATGGATCTACAAGAGTGGGGAATAAGAAGTGAATTGCACCATAGACCGGTAATGGGTAAACCGGGAAAGTTTGTACTTCCCAATGCCGCTTATCATATGTCACAACCGTAGAAGAAAAGATTCCTGTAGGTGTTGCATGATTTGAAAGTCCCCACAGGTTTCTCAGGATCATTGAGCAAGAAAATAAAAATTGTGAAGGGAAAGATCGATGGGCTGAAAAGTCATGATCACCATGTTATCGTGAAGCACCTTCTTCCCTTAGCCCTCAGGACTTCTCTGCCCGACTCGGTTGGTCTAGTAATCAATGACCTATGTTGTTTTTTCAGGGACTTGTGTGCTAAAATACTGGAGGTTGTGACGCTGGATAAACTAGAAAATTCTATTGGGTTGATACTTTGCAAGTTCGAGCGTATTTTCCCACCGTCATTCTTCGATATCATAATACACTTGACGGTTCATCTTGCAACTGAGGCGAAATTAGCCGGACCGGTACAATATCGATGGATGTATCCCGTCGAGAGGTACGTGTAATTTTTCATTTCGCGCAATTTATAAATTTATTGTTGTCCTGTATGCCCGTATTTATTTATTCAACATATTTTCATTAGGTACCTCTACACTCTTAAGAAGTATATACGCAATAAAAATCGACCAGAGGGTTCTATCATGCAAGGTTATCTTCTTGATGAAGCAACCACATTTTGTTCCCGCTATCTGGACGAGAACATTGAGACAAGGCTTAACCGACCACGAAGAATTCAAGACGGGCCATATGGTAAAGCCGAGTATAAGAGAGTAGACACTATGTTTATCAACAAGATATACCGGTTTATCTTGCTTAATTGCGCATGTCTTGAACAAATTAGAGAGTAAGTTTTTTTTGGATTAATTGTTATATCTGTGTTTGTGTGTGTATGAAATGATATAATATTAATGTCACCATTATTTGTCGAAAACAGAATTCATTTTAACGAGGTAGGTGAGGGGCATCCTGATTGGAATGAAGAACAATTGGAAAAATATCATCAGGATAATTTTTGTGATTGGGTCACAGATCATGTAAGTTATTCGAATAACATTTTATTGCTAGCAGTTTTAATCTAAACTTGTATCGTTATGTATTTGTCGTAAAATTTGTTTTTTTAGATCCACGATCCGAACTTGTCTGCATCATTTGAGAGTGATTCAAGATGTTTAGCTCAATTTCCTAGTACGGAGGTTGCATATTACAAAGGATTTGGTGTCCTTGGATACAAATTCGAAGTTAAGGAATTATAAACATCTAGAACCACTCAGAATAGTGGGATTGCGACGGTAGGATCGGATGGTGTGATTTATTATGGGTACTTAAATTGTATGATTGGCATCCACTATCCCGGACGATCAGAACCCTTTTATATATTCCAGTGTACTTGGTACGATACGCGAACCGATACGGACAGGTGGAGAAGCAATCTTGGGACTTGGAAAGATGAATATGGATTGACCAGTGTGAACACACTTCGATTTTACTGTTAGGAAGATCCGTTTATCTTTCCTAACCAAGCGTTCCAAGTATACTACTCACAATGTTTGAAGCATCCGGGGTGGAGTGTTGTATGCCGATGGAAACCCAGAGATGTCTACGATGTCCCAGAATACGAGGACAGCGATGAGGACGAAGAAGAGAGAAGGTTTAAAGTGCTCCGACCGTTTGTTTCGAAGGACGGGTTGTCTTCAACCGATCATGAAGTTACGTGGGTTAGAAATGACAACGACGATGAAATCCAAGTAGATATGTATAATGCGCCCACGAAACGAAAAAGGTTATCAGTAATGTTATATTATTACTTCACATTTTACGCTCTATACATATATAGTCAATACTTTTAATGATTGTCTAATGCGTCCACGAACCGTTTATCTAGATTTGATGACGATGTCGGGAGCAGCGAGGGGCAGCAGGAGCTCCAGCCGCGGCAGAGGCAGAGGCAGAGGCAGAGCGGTTCTGCCGCCCGGAGAGCTTCGTAGGGAGCTTCAGAGGGCCGGTCTTGCACCCAGAACGGAGAAGCCTTCGGATGCCTCCTTCCGCGTGGATTTTGCCACACCTCCAGGTATACTGCACGCATATCCATTTTGAATGTAATATTACAGATATTCATGCCTGTTTATGTCAAAATTACTTATATTGTCAATGTTTGATTGTCTAGTTGTTGGTGATGCGTCCACATCTGGGACAGAGGCCACTCCCGCTCCTCCAGGTATGTTTATATATCATATAGTGCATGTATATTGATTTAGAATGCTATATCATAAATATACACACATTCCTTTTGCTCTTACTTAGCAATTTTTATTATTGTCTAGCTGTAGGTGGTGACACCACCGCACCTGCGGGTATATTTATATATCCTATAGTGCATGCATATTGATTTAGAACGTTATATTATTGATCTACACATTCTTTTTGCAATTACTTATATAATCTATTTTTAATTGTCTAATTATAGGTGGTGCGTCCACATCTTCCGCAGGGGCCACTCCTGCCGCTTCCATACCATCCGCATCGTCTGCAGGTTAGTATGAATAAATATAAAATATTTTTTCATTTTACATATGCTCTATAGAATAAATATGAACTTCATGGAAATTTAGCATCAATGTTTATTTTCTAGTTGCAGGGGATGCGTCCGCATCCGGGACCCCGGTTGTTCCTCACCGGAGGAACTATCGTCCCGCTCATGCTGCTGCCCGGGCCCAGGCTCGTGCGATAGTCACCGGAGGTATATATCACACTTCAATTTTCGCTTAAGCTTGATTTATTAATACAACTTTGTCTTAATATTGATTGTCTTGATATTTCGTGCAGACGCAGGGCCTCCCCATCCCCAGAGGGGGACTCGAGGCCCGAATCAGTCCCATAGGCTGAGGCCTGACAGAGCTAGGGGGGAGGCACCATTCCCCCTCCTTTTTACCCTTGACTATCGCTATACCGGTCCTCATGCCGAGAGGTTCGGCCGGTATATGTGGGATGAGAGCCGGCTCGTGAAGAACTATCCACTTCACGTTGAGTGGGGCGAGCAGCACCGGCACTCATTCGCCCTCTTCTTTGATCAGGCTCGGGTACGTATTAACGGCCTATTCTCATTTGATTTATCCAATATATTTATTATTAACACTTGCAATCTAATAACAATGTTTTTTTTGTATTTTCAGTCGGATTACGATTTTCAGCCTGTACCCGACCCTGATCACCCTGGAAGGGTGCTCGACCTTCATGCTCTGTACAATGGCCTAATGAAGAACATGCAGACCAAGGTCCGATACAACAGGACTGAGCTGAAGGCCGATTGCTACACCCTGTGGATGGCGACCCCCGAGGCAGAGAGAGAGGCCTTCCTATCTACTCCGGCGTTTGCGAGAGTCGACGTAGAGACATGGCCTCTATTGAGAGATTATTTCGACTCCCAATGCAAACAGGTATGTATTTTAAATGTAATTCATTGTTTATGATATAATTTATTTCTTTGTATTCGTTAATTAGAAAACTAAATGTTAATGCGTCGTGCAGAAACAGGCCGCTCAGAATACAGAGAACAGGAAGTCGGCGAAGAGGGGCCGCCCCACTTACACAGGTGGCTCGAGGAATATTACTCGAGCCATGGAGTTTTCGGTAAATTACAATAGACCGACCTTTCTGAAATTCTGCAATATTAAGAGTTATTTTCTAATATTTCTAATATTAAGAGTTATTTTCTAATATTGCAGACAGCTCGGACCGTGGCGCAAGGTGGTACACCGAGCGTGCTGTCCGCATATCTTGCCGTCCACGGCACCTCGACAGATCCCGCCACGGGCGATCTTCGATATCCCGACGTCGCTACCCAGGAGTATTGTGTAAGTGTTAAATATTTATTCTACCCATATTTGAAATTTTAGTTTTGGAAGCTTCAAGTTTAAATTTTATACTTATACTTTACTGCTTAATGTGGGTGTAGGAGCGGGTGGTTGAGCAGGCCGAGGCCTCGGGGATCGATTTTACCGGACAGAACGATCCGAGGCTGCTGACCCCAGTTCTGGACGCCGCACACGGAGGGCACCACGGAGGTTGGGAGAGAGGCCGGGGACTGGGCCCTAGCAGGGCCCATACGAGGTTGGACTCTACCCCGGTGGTTACTTCCTCCGTCTCCAGTGAGCGACATGTCCAGCGGGAACTGGAGAGCTTGAGGGCCACCGTTGAGGAGTTGAAGGAGATGCTGGTATGTATACTACTTTATTGTAAAATATCATGTCATATTATACATATCAACATATCCATAATTAGTACGTAGCTTGAGCTTATTTGGTTTTAGAGTTAGGTTTGATTAATCATACAAACATATGTAATTAAAATAAACAACGGTTATCCAAACTAGATATCCAAATGGGATTTCGAAATAACTTAATAATGATACGAATTCGAGTAATACACTATTCTTACACGCTTCTTACACACGTTAGGTCTAGACGCGACAGGGTACATGTCATGCATCTCCTTCGGCTGCGGCTCCGCAAGCCACTACATCGGCTGCAGTTCCGCAGACAGCTCCTATAGCTCCAGCACCCGCTCAGACTCCCGCAGCCATGGCTCCGCAAGCGACTCTCTCGACGACGACTGCGCAGACCACATCTCCAGCTCCACAGGATGCTCAGACTCCAGCTCGCGCCGAATTGCAAAGTTTATTGACCGAGGAGCAGGCGCGTGTTATTCTATCGTTATTCAGAGGTGGAGCTGGACCGAGCTAGGGTAGCTTTTTGCTTCTTAATTTTTGAAACATATATTTATTTATATCACACATATTGTACGACATTTTGAAACGATATTGATATTGATATTGGTTTATATTTATATCATATTCAGTATTTGGGTTTCTTTTGTATATTATATGCGTGAGATGTGATTTTGAATACTGCGATATATGTTGTGTGATAATTAATTTTATATTTTATTGATATATATATTATTGTGCACAGGGCGAGAAAAAATAAGGCAGCCCCTTTTAAAAAAAACAGATAATGTGTAACAACGGATTAATCCGTAGGTACACATGTTGCCCCTACGGATTAAGCCGTAGGGGCAAAATATCAGCAGTAACTGATATTTCCCCCTGATGTCATTGTTAGGGGGGTTGGGCTTGTCCCTACAGATATATCCGTAGGGGCAAACATAGACCCCTACGGATATATCCGTAGGGGCAAAATATCAGGAATCCTGATATTTGGCCCCTACGGATACGTACCTACACATATATCCGTAGGGGCTACTTCTTGGCCCTACGGATAAATCCATAGGTACAGTTAATATAATTAAAATAACCGTAAATAAAATAACTTTTTTCCCCTACGCCCTAATCCGTAGGTGTAAATGTACCTACACAGAACTCCGTAGGGGCAAGTTTTTGACCGTAGGGGCAAGTGCAGGGCTTCAACTTGCACCTACGGCGTTTGCACCTACAGATGAATTTTTTGCCCCTACGGAGATATCCGTAGGGGCAGTGGGTTGCCCCTACGGCTAAATCCGTAGGGGCAACCCTTATTTCTACTAGTGCCCTCAAAGTGTGATTTCTTCTTTTCGCGCTGGACAGCTTTTGAGGAAGGGATGTCAGGGATTTCTCGCCTATGTTTGCGATGCTAGCGCTACAGGGGTTCCGTTGGATTAGGTTCCGGTTGTTAGCGAGTTTCCTGATGTGTTCCCTGACGAGCATCCTGGGCTACCGCCCGTGCGCGACATTTATTTCTGTATTGATTTGGTTCCTGGCACGGGGCCTTTTTTTATACCGCTTTATCGGATGGCCCTGGCGGAACTTCAAGAATTGAAGGGTCAGTTGCAAGATTTGATGGACAAGGGACTTATTCGACCCAGTGTTTCTCCTTGGGGTGCTCCTGTCCTGTTCGTCAAGAAGAAGGACGGCAGTTTGTGTCTGTGTATCAACTACCGCAAGCTGAACAGGGTTACAGTACGGAACAGATATCCTTTGCCACGTATCGACGATTTGTTCGACCAACTTCAGGGGGCAGGATACTTTTCGAGGATCGATTTGCGATCAGGCTACCATCTGCTGCGGGTTCGACAGGAGGACATTCCTAGGATAGCTTTCCGCACGCGCTACGGCCATTACGAGTTTTTGGTGATGTCGTTCGGACTCACCAATGCGCCAGAAACATTCATGGACTTGATGAACCGTATTTTCCGGCCGTATCTTGATCTGTTCATCATTGTATTCATTGACGATATCTTGGTGTATTCCCGGAGTAGTGAGGAGCACGAGCAGCACCTACGGATTACACTGCAGACCTTGAGGGAGCATCAGCTTTTCGCAAAATTCTCCAAGTGTGCTTTCTGGCTGGACAGCGTAGACTTCTTGGGGCATGTGATTTCACGAGACGGTATATGTGTAGACCCGAGGAAGATCGAGGCCGTTCGGAGTTGGCCCAGACCCACATCAGTTACGGAGATTTGCAGCTTTCTAGGGCCGGCCGGCTATTACAGACGATTTGTGCAGGATTTCTCTCGCATTGCTACACCTTTGACCGGGTTGACCCGGTAGGGAGTTCTTTTCGTTTGGACAGAGGAGTGTGAGCATAGTTTTCAGCAGCTACGGGCTCTACTGACTACGGCGCCATTATTATCATTGCCTTCAGGGTCAGGCGGATTTATGGTATATTATGATGCTTCGCTAGTGGGGCTAGGGTGCGTATTGATGCAGCATGACAGCGTGATAGCGTATGCTTCGCGGCAATTGAAGAAACATGAACAAAACTATCCCACTCACGATTTGGAGATGGCTGTGGTGGTCTTTGCACATAAGGTCTGGCGAC